>JAZKJV010011820.1:0-643846 GCA_037367405.1 Ottelia alismoides | reverse complement strand
TAGGGACCTTTTTGAAGGAAAAACTTTATTTTATTTATATTTTAGTCCCTACAAATTCATTTTAGCATATCTTTCTCATACGGACTCCGTTTTAGCATATAATATATCATTTTGAAGCTATTTTCATGCTCTATCACTTAGCATAAATTATGGACAGATCTGAGGTTGTATTAATAATTATTATTTGAGGATCTCTGTTGACATATGAAGGCTAATTTTTACATATTTGTGTTACATTTTCGTTGAGAAATTGATGATATCTTCTGCAGGAGTTCAGTTGAAGACTTTACTTTGATTAAACCCTTGAGATCATTGTTGAGTATTCCCAATAATTTAACCTTTGCAAGGGTTAAATCAAGAATCAAGTTATTTGACTCCATATTTGCCAGATCGACTATTAATTTTGAGGAGTAATTTACATGGAAATTTTGACAGGATTATTCATTGATTAATCTCTTTATCTGTAACTTGGATTCGATAAATCTTTCTGGGTGTTAATCTCTTTCGTTCTGTGATTATCTCTTGAGAATTAATTGATAAATTTCATTGAGGATTGAATCATATACTTCATAGATCCAGTGCTTCATCTCTCATTTTATTTCTTCACATCTTCATCATAGCATTTCTTTTTATTTATTTTCGACACTGAAATTAATTATTTAGTCTAATTTAAAACTACGCAACTAAAAATCATCGTTCCTTGTGTTCGACCTTGGTAGACTTGCCAAATAAAAATATTCCACAACATTCAAACGATTGTGGTTTTTGATCGACCGAAATTCGTCTCCTATACTACAATTATCTATTATTAAAGAGGCAGATTTCGCGCTCATCAATGAGATGCTGGCAAGTGAGAGAATTGATCGGGCGAAAAAGATCAGAGAAGGAAGCAGGAACAGTTGGTGAAGGAGGCACATGGGAAAATGGGCGAAGTAACGGTGAACGGGAGATGCGCGAGTGGGTGGCGGAGACTGAGGAGTTGATCCGGGTCAACAGACCCCAGATTGGCCAATCAAAGCGCGTGTAGAATACATCCAAAATAGAGAAAACAACAAAAACAACAAATAAAAGCTAAATAATTGAAATAAAAATAAAAAATGAATTTATTTAATGACATAATATAAATAAAAAATGTTAAGAGTAAATTAAAGTTAATTTTAGTGATTTTTAATTAAATAAATAATGTATATACATGGTTAAAATAAATACAAGGTGTTATTTATAGGTATGTATACCTATATATACAAGGTTCTGATTTTTAATTAATTATTTATAAAAATATATAATGTAATATCTTATTTATTTACAATATTGTGCAAGAATTATAATGGTATTTTTATTTGATTTTTAAGAGTTGATTTCTTAGGTTAATTAAATAGGTATAGGTACAATATATATATATATGGTGATACATATATAATATATACATGCTTTTATTTTTGTTGATTTTTATTTTGTCATTTTTATTTGTATTTTATATGAGTTAAATACAATATTTACAATTAACTAAAAATACAACATTTACAATTATGCACAAGAAAAAAAATAATTATATAATATACATATATAGGTATAGTATACAATAGTACCCTAATTGGCCACATTTTTCACCTTAGCTCTGATTTTTATGAAATCGTCTTTATTTCAAAGATAGTATAATTTGGAGTGCAATGAAAGTGAATTTGATGAATTTGGAGTACAAGTGGAGAAGATATTGATTTTGCAAGTCTGTACTTTATGGCTTTTGGATAGTGTTGTTATTTACACAATATATACAAATTTTATGTTATAGTTTTTCTAAAAATTTACAAGAGGATTTTATTCACAAATTTAAGAAGAAATAATGGTTATTTACAAAGGATTTGGTGATGAATAAATTAATGAAAGAGTGTGTAATATAGACAATATTGTACATATTGAATATATGCATGTGACAAGTTAATTTTATGGATTTTCTGGTAATTAGGCCTTATCTCCCCCTACTTCTTCCTTGTCAATCAGGTCAAGTCTTGACCTTCTCTCGGGGTCTGATTTAGCTTGTATCTATTACATATATACAATCTCTTATTTTCTTTATTTTCCTTTATCTCTTTATTTATTTATTTTAGGTTAAAAGAGTGATAAATATACAATATTTACACAAAAGGTAGAGTTAGTAAAAGAATGAAATTAGTGATATTTACAGGTATTTTAGAAGGGATTTTAAGCTAAAACAAATAAATAAAGATGATGAAATGCATATTCACCAACTACCTATTCATTCCCTATAAAATTTTAAAAAATTAAAACCTTATTTAATATTTTAAATAAATCAAAAATAAAGGAAAAGTAGTTAAATTTAAATTGTAGACAATATGCTTGTGTTTATTAATATATAAATTAATTTATTAATATTTAAAAATTAATACCTTACTGGTACCAACAATGTCCAAGTGTATCAATGTAAACAAAATATAAAAGAAAAGATAAGAGTTGCTCAATTAATCCCTGATCAAGGACCTAATTGTATGAAAAATGTCTATAGTCTTACAATTAGGTCCCCACATGGGGACCTAAATTTAATTTTACAAAATCTCTGATATAGTTGGAATTCTAGAAACTCTTCATGAGCTACTTGTAATTTTCACACCGTTTCACGCACGAACAATCGTGATTAGAAGGCTGCGGCTGGATCTGGGCCTTTGGATGCACCATGTGTAAAGCAATTATACATCGTGTTCTTGAGGGAGGTTCTTCCCCAATTTTAGTGGTTGCGACGGTATGTCGACTCCTTCTCAATTCTTCGATGACGGCTGATGATGGTGAGCCTCCGGTAGGGCCAGAAGGGGGTCACCTACCCCTTCGAGCTCCCTTACGGTGGGGATGCGAAGAAGGCGGATTGTCGAGGAAGATTTAGATGGTTCTAGGGTTTGGGTTGTTCCTGCAGATGAAGGCGATGAAGATTTGATGACTCTTGAAGATGGTTGCAGCTCAAATTGATTGGTGATGAAGATGTAGCTTCTAAAAGACATAATGATGAGAGGATAACCTGTAAGGAGTTAATTGCTCGATTTCCCAAATGAATCGACCAAGGAGTTATAGGTTCTTGTAGATAGTGATAAGTTCCAGAAAGATAGTGTTCAGATAAAATTTTGGGTGTGATTGGATGTCGAATTGAGATTGGATTTGATCGTCGATGAAATAGAATAATTAATGATGCTAATTCTGTGATTAATATGATAATTGATCACGAAAATCGAAGAAATTAAAGAGGATGGAGGAATACCTGGGAGGATGAGGATGTATGATCCTCTGAATATTGCTCGACGGTGGGTACTTCACTTGAGTTGAACGCCGCGTTGGTGGTGATGCAAGGCGAACTTAGCCTTGGAACGTCTCCTTCGATGAGCAACCTTCCACGTAGGGCAGCCTTCTGATGATGTCACCGTCGGTGGTGATCAGAGCAAGGCGGGAAAGGTAGTTGATCAGGCAATTGGTTACTGGAATAGTTGTGTTCTATAGAGGTTTGGAGAGTTGTTTTGAACGAACGATGTTCATCAGATTATACGGTATACATGAAGGGGAGTGAAGATGGATCTGGTGGAGGCCGACAATGATCTAGGTAGTTAGGTCTATGGTTTGGGTGGATCGGATCGAAATTTGGACGGAAGATGAAGTGGGATTAAATTCATGAATAGAGGTGGTTTGAACAGAAGATGAACATATTCTTCAGGAAGAGGGAGAATGTGGTGCTCACACGTGTCAGCACCATATTCGTTTTTCCCTAAATAATTTGTAAAATCAATATTAAATGGTAAATTAAATTATTTTCAAAATTTATAAAACAAAAGTTATAAATAATTAAATTATCTAATTTATGATATAATTTATTTTTATAAATAATGTATATTTTATGAAATATAAATATAATATTAATAAATACATATATGGTATACTTAATAAATAACATATATAATTTTTCTTAGATATTTAATAAATAAGTTATCATTTTATATTTTATTAATTAATAGTAATAAATATGAGTTGTGTGATTTTTTATGGATTTTAATAAATTAATTTATATATATTAGTAAATACAGCTATATTGTCTACAGTTTAAATTTGGATACTTTTCATTATTTTTGATTTATTTAAAATATTAAATAAAGGTTTTAATTTCCAAAATTTTGACCACACACCTTAAACCCCATCAGTGTAGGGGGAAAACACTGACAAAGAGAGGTTCCACTATGAGAGAAAACATAAGTATATATACAAAGAACCCTAGGAGGTGACGACTCTCCCAAAATAGCACTCTTCGATTACACACATGCCTTAAACCTACAATACATATATATTAATCAAGTCGGCTATGATCCGTTTACCTAATGTTATAGGATCGCAAATGGACCGGTGCTTCAAGGCACATTTCTACAATGGATATCATTCTCTTCAAGTTGACTCTCATCATCAGATATCTCCAAATCATTTGGTTGAGTTCTAGATGCATGTATGGATGGAGAAGGTTTGGCTACAGATTTCTCGCAGGCCGATGCCACATGTGCATAATCCTTACTGAAACTACATTGGGCCTTGAATGTCACTGTACCATTTTGCATGTCTTGCAAGGTCTCTTGGGAACTGCCAGGGAAATCTAAATTGAGAAGTCTTTTTCAGTGAGGAGGGAAAGGAGACTGGTTGGTTTCCATTTTTTAGTAGTGGGTGAGGCCTATATTATAACCTGCAATATTGAGACACTAGTAGCAAGATCTTTTTTCTTATTTTGATCAGATCAAAAAAAACATTGGGATTGTGACGAATCTCGGATTCATCACTCTAAATCTCATTTATTAAGATCAAATACCTCAAAATCAACAGCATTTCTGCATCTATTCTGCATAATCAGCATTCATGCACGTTTTCATAAGAATTGCATTTTAGCACTAATTTCTGCACAAAATAAGAAGCCAAAAATCCAAGCCAAAATTGACCTGTAAATAGCCTAACTTCCCGTATTTTTAACTCATTCATGCTAACTCCGAATGACCCAAAACCACTTCCATTGTGTACACATCACTAACAAGAATAAATGAAAAATACAAAAATCACTAACCAAATAAGTGGACCAAAAACACAAACCCTAATTTCAGGATTTCCAGACTAAAAATCTCATATCTTCCTCATACAATGTCCGTTTTAATCCTACTCACTTTTGAACTAATGAACATTCAATTATCTTCAAAACAAGACAAAGTTTAAGTGAATCGGAGCTTATATGTGAAAGTTGGGTTTGTGGCCTCTTTTGTACATTGTGTATTTTAGCGTTTTTTACCTGATATTTTATGTACATATTTTCTTAATTAATAAAAATCCAAAAAATAGATTAAGGTGTCTTTATTTATCTTTGATTTTTCCATATTTTTTCCGGATTTTTATCTGGTTTAAAAATGGCATAAAAATTATAAAACCCAAAAATCACGGTATTCTATGTACATGGGATACCCCGAAAAATCACTTTGTGCATTTGATCGATTTAGGTTTTGATGTCATAAAAGTTGTAGATCTCATCGAGACGAGCAATTTTCGTGAAGGAATTATTTCGATCCGAGTCGTTTGCTATTTATTTTGTATTTTACAAAGTATTTCTTTACAGAATTTTCTGGTGCTGACACGTGGCAGCCCCTGGGGCAGCCACGTGTCAGCCACTTTTGACATTTTTATAATTCGTTTTTATTAAAAAAAAATTAAAAGCCACCGCATGTGCGTTGCACGTTCCTCGCCCCTTCTCACATCCAGCTGCCACGTGGCGCCACAGGAACCGTCTGATCGCTCTCGATCGGACGGCGCCTATGCGTCGTCTTCCAAACCTCCTCCTTCGATTTCGCCCACCCCCCCCCAATCCTCGCCGCCGATCTCTCCAACCGCCGCCCCCGTGATCGCTGCCAACAGCCAACTGCCACCGCCTATCCCCCGCAATCTCCGTTGACTTTCCAAAACCAACTACCTCCCTCCTCCTATAAAACGCTCGTCGCCGCCCTCGTTCTACCCCATCCGCCGACTGCATCACAATATTTCACCACGGCGGTGACAGCGCCCCGACGACCTCTTCGCGCAGCGAGATCCGGGGCCTTGGACCTAATCGCAACCCACGGCCGAGCCAACCCCTCCGACTGTCGCTGCTTCGCTCCGGCCATCCTTGAGCCGTCGAGCCAACGTCTACAACGCCTTCGCTACGCCACCATCACTGTCTCCTACAACAACGATCATCTCCGACCTACGTCATCTACTCCGACTTCGCCAATGCTACGATCTTCACCAACCTACGCTTTCCGCTTCGCCGACATGGCTCCAGGTCATCATCAACAACCTTCATCATCTTCAGCTACGACCACCGCCGACAACGCTACAACCATCTGCTCTGACCGGTGATCCTCCGACTTCATCGCCAACGATTCTACTGCCACCGAACGTCAACAGCTACGCCACCGCACGACGTCGACAACCGCCATCTACGCCTCGCCGCCCCCTCGGCCGTGTATCGGCCAGAGGACGGCCGACAGCCCCTCCGCCTCTCCACAGCCGTGCCGCCGGGGGTCGACTCGACGTGCGTCATGGGGGTACGTCAGCGCTTACGTCAGCACAGGGGTCACGTGCTGCGCACATGACCCGCTGGGCTATTTTTAGAAGGGCCCCCGAAGTATTCCATATTTGCATCCAGCCTCCACCGACCAGAGGGCACGTGCCACGCACGTGCCCCTCTGGCGAAATTACCTCGGACCCCTCATCAGTACCGGTAATTTAATTTAGACCCCCCTTGCATTGTTTAAATATATTTATTATATTTATTTTATTACATTTATACCCCTATGTCCCCCAGTAATTTTTGGACCTCTACATGACTTTATTTAATTATCCAAAAATAGCATGATGTTCTTCCATTAATTCTCTACTGTTTGACATATTGTGGACATTTTTGTGAGTAGTAGTAAACTAATAATTAATTATTTTGTAGAAAATTGCAAACTTTGCCCAATTTATGCTCTTAAATTTGCTATTGATTAACCGTTGCTCTAAAAATTCACGAAAAATCACCTAGTGTAGAGTTAATTGTGCTTGACATTGTGCCCAAAAAGAATCGCATTTGCCTGCATAAATTACTCTGTAAAAATCATTTTTGCATATTTCAATATTTAATTTTTAATAGGTATTAAATCTCACACTTTTGAGGTTTAGGATTTTTCTGAGATCCATCACCTAGTGATAGATCTTAGATATTTTTATCCCTTGAAAATAAGTAGGTTTAATATTTATTATAATTAAATATTGAAATCCATTTTGTTTTCATTTAAAAATTCATAAAAAATTCATATTGCATCCAAAAAATTAAAAAAAAATATATTGCATTCATTTCATCATATTTTGCATTGTGGCCAAATTTCATATTTTTCGGACATCATTTGAACGTAATTGACATTTTAGTCCCTAAAATAGCCCGAAATTACATATTGCATCCTTTATTGCATTAAAAATTCCAAAAAAAAGACCTCTTCGAAAACTGCACACGAACTTTGATAGACATAATTCTAGGTTGTTCCTTTGCCTCCTTGTGTTCGACCTTGGGACTTACCCAAGTAAAATAAATATAAAACCGCATTCATTGAAAATTGATTAACTAATTGTGTGGTTATTTTCTTGACCGATTCTGATCGCCACCTACAACGAACGACAAATCAAATCAAGCTATTTTTACACACAACAAAAATAAAAACGTCTCTTAACAAGAGGAATATCGGACTCGTCAGATGGCGCCGTTGCCGGGGAGGCAAACGGCTTAGTTTTGTGTTTTGAAAAATTTTCGTTCGATTTTTCGCATTCGGGTAGTCTGAGCCCCGAATTTTTCATTGTAAATTCCATTTTTTTCCACATTTCTTTCCAGCATTTATTTTATTTTTGATTTATTTTTGAGCCACTCTCTTAAATTCTCTCTCTTATTTTTCTTGCGAGGTACCCGGCGTACGTGGAGCGGTTTTTCAGGAACCGAAGCATCTTCACCGACTTCTGAAAAAGCCGCAATTAATTTAAGATCGAGTTGAGTCGTGAGAGAGCGTAGAGTCTAGGATTTTTTTCTACAAATTTTAAATGTTTGTAATTAATTGCTCATTTACAGGGTGTCCGTTTGGACTCTCGCATGTGTAAAAGACCTCTAAATTTCTTATGTGGTGTGTCGTGGCATGTTTCACTCTCCGGTAATGTGGGGCCCGACTTGAGTGGCAATTAGGATAGACATGCACATACGGCTCTCATAGCATTTTAATTTTTGATTGTGCTCGTAGGATTAAGCCACACTTCACTATTAATCGAGATGCACATAGATCGTTCAACTTAGCCAAATTCAACTCAATTCTTCCCGCTAATAGAACTTCCTGCTTAGGTGTGGTTTTTCATCGGCTTGCATTCATTTAGAATAAATTTTCAATATCTGTCTAGCATCCCACATGGAGATTGCAAGGATTCACTGTAAGTCTTCTAACTGAGCATACATTGTAGTTTTCTACGTGCATTGGCTTTTCCCGAATTTCTTCCTCTTGTTTTGTCACTAATTTTAAAGGAAATTGGGACTGGATGATAGACGTGTATTATTGAGCTCATTTAATTCTTCAGTGATCACCTAATTAAAATTGGGACTGCTAAATATAACCGATCAAAATGACCCATAAAATCAAAAATTTCTGCGGGAGAGCAACCTCGACCTTCGATGCTTTTATTCTTTTTGAGTGAGCGTGAGACGACACTTAAGGCTAGAGCCCAAAACTGGATTTTCATATTGACTACTGATTCTACCAAAAACGATTAGCTACTTCTTAATGAGGATCTACGGGTAGCCTGTAAACGGTCCGGATTTCCTTAGCAAAGTGTGTAGTTTAGAGGACATTGCGTAAGGCTCCGTCCTCAAGTAACAGGTATCCGTTATTCAGTCTGTACTTACTCCCATACTGGCTGAAAGTAGGTGGAACTAGTCGTAAGAATTCGGGACAGTCATTACGAAAATTTCGACACCCAACAGCTCGCTAAATTTTTTCAAAGATTGAATTATCACCGCCTAAAATTGAAAAGAAAATATCCAAACTCTTACGGCTTCATAGTGTGAGTTGGTGAACTTGGAGTTTGATTTGTGTTTGCATTGGTGTGCGTAACCGATATCGAAGATCAAAAGCCGCGTATTTGATAAAATTTCTTTTGACTATCCCGTGCAATCATCTCTCTCCTTTCTTGATTTAAACCTCATCCTGGAACGTTTATCCAAAACTCTCAGCATCCAAATGATAAAAATCATTGCAAACCCAAACCATCATTTCTTTCAGCTCTTTCAAAAGTGACCGAACATTTATCTGAAAATCCATCAGAGCTATACTATGAAAATGAATTTGTCTCGGTTAGGCCAAAATCAATTAAATCCTCTTCTTTCAATAATCCTCCAATATTTGAGGGAGACATACACCCGCGGATGAATTCGACCTCATCATTGAATTTCTACTCGAATCATCCGACTACACATGACCATCTACCATCTTGGACTGAATTGTCTTATTCTCGGATTCTTGATAATAATGAGTTATTTCAAGATCAAAATACCTTTGAGTCTCATGACTGGCCGAGAAACCAAACCCAGATGAAAAGACACGCACTTAACGATCATCAGCATTGGATTGACCATGACAAACCCCTCTTCAGACATGATACTCATACAGAGGACTGGACTGACCAAATAGAAACACATAAACCATGTATGCTGACTCCACAATATCAAGGTCTGACCAATCATGATCAAAGGATTGAACTCTACTCAGACCAACTACACATGCTTGGACCATATGAGCGGCCTCCTTCCATAATTTCTAAGGAGAAATTTTCAGAAAATAATGATCATATAATGGATATTCCAAGAAGCTCTCCTCTTATCACATACAATGGAAGATGAAATTATTGAATACACACCGACTGCTCACATGATTGATCATGAACAGAATTTTGAGGATAATATTTCGAGGATAAATAAGAAATTTGAATTAATGGAGGGAAAATTCAGAAATTTTACTGACCAACTCAGTTTATTTTATGGGAGCTCAGACATAAAAATGAATGAGGAAATAATTGGATCTCATGCTGAAAATTTTGAGGATATTCAGGAACCTAGGAACAATTCCGACATTGACACCTCTGCATACTACTCTCCTAGGAATGACTATGCCTCTGACTCCTATTCCGAACATCACAGCCCCTGCTCATCTGAAGAACACACCACATCACCACACCACACAGAAAATACCAAAAAATTGGAATATTCAAAAACACCAAAAAAATCAAAAATCCAGAAAATTTCACAAAAATAGAGACTGAAGAAGATCTGAAGAATTTGGATCCTGTTGTACAGGAAGCACTGGAGAAAAGATTGATTTTTAAACTTCCCTTCATAAAGGCCATTGAACACTTCCTCGACATTAAAGGATTTGTAATAGACAAATTAATGATCAAAAAGTCAGGAAGGATTAGAACAAAGACTGAAAGACATATCTTGTCAATGGCCTCCTCCTTTGTGTTGAGGAGAAAAACCAAGAGCCGCATAGTGAAGTGGTTGCCCAGGTTTGACTGTGAAATCAAAGACAATTTTCACCCATGCTCGGATTGATGACGATTAACCGATCAATATCCTCCCGACCTCTGTATTTCACGAACTCAAACCCGTACCGATCAGGAAATTACGAGAGATTGTTCAATTGGTGGATCGATTGATAAAGCGGCCGAGAGGAATCATTTCTGTCATCATGAAATTCCAAGGTGCTCCGCTCAAAGTAGAATTCACGATCATTGATATTGAGCATCAAGGAGAATTCACCCAGTCTCCAATCAATCTCGGAAAGCCGTTCTTAGCATTAGCTAAGGCAATTATTGATTGTGAGACTCGGGAAATCAATTTTAAAGCATTGGAAGCACTTAGATCGGACCATGTCTTTGAGTAACCACGATCTTCTGAGGAAACCCACGAAGTCCCCCACATCCGCAACCATGAAGAGGTAGAAGAGCCCTACCCCGCTGCTACACCTGAGATAGCAGTTGTTGATGAGACTATTGGTTTAGATAATCTTCCCCCTACTCCATTCCCAGCTGCACTCACCATGGAGAATCAAGTATATGAATCATATGATCCCAAGGCTTATGCATGGGCACACCCTGGGTCAACCTACTCTGACTTCATGGATTACATCAACTCGACACAAGAATGCTCCAACATCGAATCAATAAAGAAAGAACATGCAGAAACTCTCCCCAGTATTTCAATTCCCGTGGATCTCAAAATAGACAAATCCTTCTACTACGATCCTGAGACATATGCATGGTCGCACCCTGGAGCAACCTTCTCTGAATTCCTGGACCAAATCATCCCAAATCGAGAGTGCACCAAAATTCAGAAGACTAAGAACAAACACATAGCCCAAACATCGATCAAGGAGAAGAATTCTAATGGTTATTCATCTGGATACTCAAGTGAACCGATACCTTCACGAAATAAGAAAAAGAAAGTTACCTTTGACCTTTCGGAAGAGAAATCAGCTGATGATCCCTCATCAGGTCCGGAAAAGGTAGTCTACATGAGTGAAGTCTGTTCGGCATCTCTAAAGCCGTATCTTCGCAAGGATCTAAAATTCAATTCTCGTTGGACAACTCCCATTCCTAACTACTATTCATCCAAAGCTGATGTGCATGCCCTCTTCAAATACACTGGAATTATTTCTTATGAGCTGACTGAGACCGGTGCTTCCGAGTATTCATCCGAGGACAAACCACTTGATCCCAAGAAGGAACGAATTCTGAGAAAACAATTGAAGAAACAAAAAGACCAGAATATTTGGAGTATGTCCACTTTCGAATACTACTCCTCTGAGGATAATTCCGATGATGCATATCTTTCATCTGACTCAAACACTTCATCCACTATCCATCATGATTTTTCAGAGGATGACATTGATAATAGCTGGGAATCATATGCTTCATCTCCGACTCATTATTCTGATCTCCCATCGCAGGCTCACAAGAAGATCAGCCGAAAACCGCCTTAATCATCGGCTACCCACCCTCCCTCCCGACCACATCAGTCTCCTTGTACAGCTTCTTCCTCTACATAGGTCAAGGCCTAAGTATAGGGGGGACCGATGCCATTTGTGCATACCATCCTTCTCCTATCTCCCGATCGCCTCACTTCCACCCTTCTTCTATACTTAGGCTGACCAGAGCCTAAGTATAGGGGGAACCGATGCCCATCTATATATACTCTCCTCATTCACATATCCCGACCACCTCATTTTTTCGCTCTTCTTCTATACTTAGACTGTTCACAGCCTAAGTATAGGGGGGTGTTCCGATCCATCTTTTTCTTTTCCTTTTTCACTCTCTTACGCTTAGCCCGAGCTATATCTTCTTTACGCTTCTTGTGCTCTGAGGACACAGCACTCGCTAAGTATAGGGGGTCTGTATATATACTTTGTATATATTTTACCCATATCTCGTACTTTCGCGTAAGTCTATATGTATTTACAGGGTGGGTAATTAATTTGAAAACAAAAAAAAACAAAAACAAAAAAAACAACAAAAAAAGAAAGAAAAAGAAAAAAAGAGTTTTGCTACTAACACTGACTATGCCCAAAATTTTTGAAAAAAAATAGCTTCTTATCTATTTTTGCATAAAAAATCCCTTGCATAAAATTTCAAAAAAAAACAAAAAAATCACAAAAAATTGTGTCTGCATTTCACGCACCTACACTTCATCTAGCATTTCATGCATTTGTATCTGTGAAAAGTCTTTGGGTTCTGAACCGAGTTGTGAGCAGAAACCGAGAGTGGTCCGGACTTGACCTTAATCCACCTAATTTTCAGAGGAACTTCACCGAGAAATAGGATTTTAAGAGCTTCAGGTCTTTGACATAATTCTTTAAGTTCCACATGACAATGTGCAGCATTTGACTCTTAGTGTCTAACCTGGTCTCTTCATTTTGGGTACAACTCTGGAATAGGGAATTAATTTGTACTCTCGCACTATGCGCTTAGCTCAACTCAGACGGGATGTTGGAAAACTGTGTGAGTTTCTTTTCTGGTAGCGTGGAAATCTAAAGACCGGAGTACGGGTTGAAATAAAGCTTCGGAAAAGGGATGGATGGCTGGGCACAATTTTTTCTAAGACCCCAAAAAATGTACGGAAATAAAAAGATTCTATATCCGTAGGGGTACAACAAGATCCAAGCAGAACCACCAAAAACTCCAAATACAAAGAAGCAACTACCAAATAAAATCTGACCAAAAAGGTCCGAGCTTCAAGAAACCTGCAGATCTTAGTGGAGACTCGGCTACACTGGCCATCTTCACAAGGAGAGGTGACTACACTGACCACCCTCCAGTTCTTTTCTCCTTCTTCTAAATTCTCCCCCAATTTGATTGTGAACACAGCGCGGCAGACCTTAGAAGGAAATACCTGACTCCACGAGGACGAGTTACTGGAGAGGAGAGGAGCATGGTAGTCTGGCATTCTGGATGGGAAGAGCTTAAACCTTTCACACACATGAGTCGGTTATTCAATGTTCATAGGGTATACTTCTGGAAGAGGATTGATCTAAGATGACTTCTGAGCCGAAACTGTGACAATGATGTGTAGAACGTGTCAACACCATATTCGTCCTTTCCCTAAATAATTTGTAAAATCAATATTAAATGGTAAATTAAATTATTTTCAAAATTTATAAAAACAAAAGTTATAAATAATTAAATTATCTAATTTATGATATAATTTATTTTTATAAATAATGTATATTTTATGAAATATAAATATAATATTAATAAATACATATATGGTATACTTAATAAATAACATACATAATTTTACTTAGATATTTAATAAATAAGTTATCATTTTATATTTTATTAATTAAAAGTAATAATAATGAGTTGTGTGATTTGTTATGGATTTTAATAAATTAAGTTTTATATATTAGTAAATACATCTATATTATCTACAGTTTAAATTTGGATACTTTTCATTATTTTTGATTTATTTGAAATATTAAATAAAGGTTTTAATTTCTGAAATTTTGACCACACACCTTAAACCCCATCAGTGTAGGGGGAAAACACTGACAAAGAGAGGTTCCACTATGAGAGAAAACATAAGTATATATACAAAGAACCCTAGGAGGTGACGGCTCTCCATAATGGCACTCTTTGATTACACACATGCCTTAAACCTACAATACATATATATTAATCAAGTCGACTATGATATGTATACCTAATGTTATAGGATCACAAATGGACCGGTGCTTCAAGTCTACAATGGAGATCATTCTTTTTAAGTTGACTCTCATCATCAGATATCTCCAAATTATTTGGTTGAGGTCTAGATGCATGTATGGATGGAGAAGGTTTGGCCACAGATTTCTCACAGGCTGATGCCACATGTGCATACTCCTTACTGAAACTACATTGGGCCTTAAATGTCACTGTACCATTTTGCATGTCTTGCAAGGTCTCTTAGGAAGAGCCAGGGAAATCTAAATTGAGAAGTCTTTTTCAGTGAGAAGGGAAAGGAGACTGGTTGGTTGCCATTTTTTAGTAGTGGGTGAGGCCTATATTATAACCTGTAATATTGAGACACTAGTAGCAAGATCTTTTTTCTTATTTTGATCAGATCAAAAAAACATTGGGATTGTGATGAATCTCGGATTCATCACTCTAAATCTCATTTATTAAGCTCAAATCCCTCAAAATTAACAGCATTTCTACATCTATTCTGCATAATTAGCATTCATGCACGTTTCATAAGAATTGCATTTTAGCACTAATTTCTGCACAAAATAAGAAGCCAAAAATCCAAGCCAAAATTGACCTGTAAATAGCCTAACTTCCTGGATTTTTAACTCATTCATGCTAACTCTGAATGACCCAAAACCACTTCCAATGTGTACACATCACCAACAAGAATAAATAAAAATACAAAAAATCACTAACCCAAATAAATGGACCAAAAACCCATACCCTAATTTCAGGATTTCCGGACTAAAAACCTCATATCTTCCTCATACAGTGTCCGTTTTAATCCTACTTACTTTTGAACTAATGAACATTCAATTACCTTCAAAACAAGACCAAGTTCAAGTGAATCGGAGTCATATGTGAAAGTTGGATTTTAGGCCTCTTTTGTACATTGTGTATTTTAGCGTTTTTTTACCAGATATTTTATGTACATATTTTCTTAATTAATAAAAATTCAAAAAAATAGATTAAGGTGTCTTTATTTATCTTTGATTTTTTCCTATTTTTTCTGATTTTTATCTGGTTTAAAAATGGCATAAAAATTATAAACCCCAAAAATCACGGTATTCTATGTACATGGGATACTCCAAAAAAATCACTTTGTGCATTTGATCGATTTTGGTTTTGATGTCTTCATGAAAGTTGTAGATCTCATCGAGACGAGTGATGAAACTCGATTTCATCATCTTTATTTTCCTTTATTAACCCCCTTGCTTAAAGTTGTGTCAATAAAATCCCGTTAATGTCCTGTAATTATCAGAGTCCTTAATAAATTAAAAATCACAAAAAAAATGGCAAAATTAAAATCCGTAGTATTTTTAGCCTTAAAATACCCTTAAAAATATTTCGAGTCTTTGTTTGACCTCATCTCCAGTTTTGGTCAACATGAAACTTGTAGATCTCATCAAGATCTACAACTTTCATGTTTTGAGTTTTCTCAAATTCGGCCATCTAGCCCTTCAAAAATAAACTTTTTGTTTGGAATAATCTGAATGGGCAACGTGGCCCGTTCTGGGTGAGCCGCGTGGCCCGCTTCCCTTGCTTCAGCCGCTTGCGCTTTTGGCCGTCGGATCGCCTTCTGATCCAACGGCTCTGCCCACTCCACGTGCGACATTACTCTCAACCGTCAGATCTCCCACAGGCCTTGATCACCACCCTCTGTTAGCGCCTTTCTCATAGGCCGACACGTGGCTCGTTAATGGCCGTTCGCTTTTGCCTGGGAGCGTTAATCTTAACCACTCATCTTCCCTTGACCAGGGCCGTTGGATCTTCTCTTGATCCAATGGCTAAGATATCTCCGTGCCACTCTTCGATAACCACCCTTCGATCGCGCCCACGAGTTCATCACCACCGCACGTCAGCGCCCTTTCCTCCTCACGCCACGTGGTAGCATCCTGACGCTTCGATCGCATCGCCTCAGATTACATCCTACCAGCTCCTTAGCGCCTCTCTCCTAGCCATTGGATCACCAGATCCAATGGCTACCAACTCGTCTTCCACCTCCAGTCGCCCCTCTAACCCACGTTCACCACCTCGCGCACCAGTCCGCCCTTCCATATTTCCCCGCGTCTCCAGTCGAACTCTCCCATCACCAACTACCCCACGACGTTCCCCCATCTTCCTTCTTCCTCGCGCATCATCCCACGAACCCCATCGTCCTCCCACGCGCTCCACATTCCTCATGCAAAACCACGTCTTCACCAGCCGAGCCGCCGACCTTCGCCTTTAAAAGCGCAGCCTCCCCCTTCGATTTTCTTCGTCCACCTTTACGCGAGAGGAGGCCCAGCCCTCCTCCGCCTCCCTGTGACAGGGGGAGGCGTATGGATCGAGCGACGATGACCTTGCCTCCCCGGTGAGACCCTCCGCCGATCACGACGGAGCTGCGGCGCGATCAGCCCGCTTGAGCTCGTTGGCATGGCCGGCCAGTATGTGCGACGACCCGGGCATCTTCCCCGATGCCTAGCCCAGGCCATCCGCTCCGCCAGACCTCATGTAAGTCCCCTCTTCCTCCTTTGTCTTTTTATTCAATTTCGTTGATTTAATTAGGCCTCTCCCGTCATCTTCGATCTCCATTAACCCCCCTCCGAGCTCCTCCACGCTTCCCCTATTCACGCGACGCTTTCCGACAGCCCTATTCTCTTCCCCAGAACCTCGTCGCCCTCCGACCCATCTCCTCCGCCCTCGCGGCGGAGGAGCCTTTGAGCTCCCATCCTCTTCGTGCCCTTGAGCTCCCATTCCATTCACATACGCGTTCCATTTCTTTATTGTGCTTCGGCTATGCTACTAACTACGCAGGTCCTCGAAGCTCTCATTGATCGGAGCTTCATCGGAGCCCACTTCGTCACAGCCGCCCTCGACTTCAGAGCTCCTGTGGCTTGAGCCAAGACGCCAGACACCTTCCCCGAGCTCCGAGCTTCATCGACGTATATACAAGGAGCTCAGGGGAGGCCTACAGAGCTGGAACACCAGCGGCGGAGGAGGAGCTCCTTCGCCGGAGCTCTGAATCCGCCACCAGCCACAGACGAGGAAGGAAGAACAGCGACCGTTGGATGACCGTTCCCGGCGATCATCCGACGGTCCAGATGCAGACGCGTCAACGGCCTCTCAGTAGCACAGATATCGTTGGATCTGTTAGATCAGACGGATATCCAGTAGCCACGTGTCAACGCCAAGTGACTTCCAAGCCTCAGCTTCCGAACCAGAGGCTTAGAGCTCCCGATCCTACGCCGAGTCTTGCTGGAGCTTCGAGCCGTCCAAGCCAGAGCCCGAAGCAGTCCGAACCGCCTCCGAACCTCAGATCAAACCGAGCCTGGGGAAACACGTATTTTGCACGTGCGACCCTGGGTTATTTGCAGAAGAGCCCTCGGACGTATCCCAATTTGCAGAAAGGTCCTGACTGCACGTGCCAACCACGTGCGCCTGGGGATATTTGCACCTTGGCCCTCGCGGGTTTTAATAATTGTAAATATACCCCTGCGCGTGTGGGTATTTTACAAGGAAGGCCTCGAATTTATTTTTATTGCATTTTAGTCCTTTTCAGGGACCTTTTGTAATTATCTTTTCATGTTTTATTGCATTTATGCCCCTGGTTTCTTTCATGCATATCTAGAGCCTCGTAACTCCGATTGAGTTGATTTTAGTGGCATTTTGAAGCTTACTTGATGATCTTCTTAATGGCATATTAAATTTCTTATTTTGGACACTTGAATTTTTATGTATTATTTTGTTAGCCATGTGTCTCGTATTCCTTGTTCAACTTCCAAATCAAGTAGGTCTTCTTAATTAAACCTGAAATTGATGCATGATTAACTTTGCTCATCATTCTGGCCTAGGGCTTGTCATTTGCTTGCATTTCATGGCATTTATCTGCATGATTAAAATATAAAAAATGCATGTTTATTTCTTTAATGCACTGTTGTGTCTGCATTCATAATTTGACCTATATGTTCTTCAACTCAACACTTAATTAGATAGATAAAAATCTGACTAATACGAGAGAGGCGTGTGTCCCTGAGTTCAACCTTGGTATCTTGCCAAGTAAAAAAATAATATGACCATCTCATTTTGATTGATATATTTAAATGAGATGGTCTTTTGATGAGCCCATCTTGGCCCGACTGCGATGACATTATCAAGTGCTAATTCAGCACTATTAAAGGGCCTATTTTGTGGCTCATCAAATGGTGCCGTTGTCGGAGACACGGCTCATTTCTTGTATTTTTTGGATTTTTGTTTATTTAATTTAGTGTTTCATTTTATAGGTCAAACTGTTCACATATTTTGCATTATAAAATTTTTCTTTTTTTATTTGATCTCTAATCCTAGTTTTTGTGGCAGGGCCCTTGATCAATCAAGGAGGCAAGGAGCTGGTGTCTCCCGCTGCGAGGAACCGCAGGAGCATGCTTGGAGCACATAGAAAAGAAAGAAAAAAATGCGTCGCATTTTTATTCCATGCTTGTAATAATTTGTCTTTTACAGCGGTCTTCGATTGAAGGCTCGCGATTGTAATCGAACGATTATATGTGGTTGTGTGGGGATCGTTCCCACTTGAGTGTCGACTTAGGACCAGGCACGCGCTCTTTGAGCATATTTCATTTTTATCTTTTACGTGCTTGCTCGTAGGTAGGATACACTTTAAATAAAGACGCACGTAGCATCGCCTCACTTAGCCAAATTAAAAGAAAATTTTCCCCGCTAATAGAAGCATGTAGGTGCGGCTTTTTGATCGACTTGCATACATATTGATTTTGGTTTTCAAAACGGCCCAAGTTTTCACGAATTTATCACCAAGTCACTGTATTATTTCTTGCTTAGCCTAGATCGCGGTTTCTATCGAATACGCGGCTTTTTCTCGGTCTCTTTTTCCTAGCTTGATCACCTAGGATTAATGGAAAGTGGGAATGAACGATAGAATGAACGATAGACGATGATTGCTTGATTTTGTGCTAACCTTAATTCAGTGACAACACTAAATAAAAATTGGGACTGTTAATTGCAAGTCAACATAAATGGAGTAAAACTTTGGTTTTGGGAGAGAAACACCCTCGCATACGCGTTGATTTTCACTTAACATTCCTTCTCCGCGTAAATATCAAATGATCTATCACCAATAAAACCGACAAGATAATAAACCAACCTCGGTTGGTTTCATGTGAGAACTGGTGAATTTGAGGGTCTTGCTTGCTTGATTGAGCCTTGTTTGCTTCGATACACTCCCCAGAACCCTAGTCACTCCATCCATCTTCGTAGATTCATCTGCTCGCTTGTATATCCCCCCATCTTCTTCATTCACCTTAGGTCCCTCCCAACATCAATTCCCATCTTTATACTTAGGCTAATCTCAGCCAAAGTATAGGGGGGACCCGAGTTCCCGTGATTTTCTCTACTCTCCTTTCCTTGCCTTTATATTTAGGTTATTTCTAACCTAAGTATAGGGGGAGCCCCTCTTAGCTCACGTATATTCCTTTATATTTAAATGGACCTATGGACTTGTAACATCTACTGCTATGAGGACATAGCAAAGTTTAAGTATAGGGGGGTATACCGTTTATACCATATACTTACTTTAACTATAATCTGAAAAATTTGAAATATTTAAAACTTTTTGGCTAAAGTAAAGTTCTTTGGACTAAGAGAACTCAAATGATTTCACGGCTTTTCTATACTATGTTACGCTATTTTAATAAAAATATTTTCGAAAAATGATTTTTTGCTTGTTTTGAAGAAATCTTTTGAAAATGTTTTGAAAACTTTTTATTTGTGTGACATGGTTTTGAAAATCTTCTATCTCTTTTCAAGGAAAGTTGAGTCTAACATTTGTTTTAACCTTCTATTAAAATCCATAAAAATGAGAAAACCCAAAAATCCTTTAGGAGCCGTTAGTGACTACTAAGCCCAATTCCGTAAGCCGCATTCAGTGAGGGTTCGCCCTTAGCAGATTGGATGGTTTAGAGGACATCGCGTAAGGCCCCGTCCTCAAGCAACGGGCTTCGGCCTGTACCTACATCCATACTGGCTGAATGCAGATGCTCAATTGAGTTTAGGCAGTCCTAATATCTCTTGGAGTTCAAAAAAAAGTTTTGTTTTCGAATGAAGGAGTTGGATTAACCCTCTACACTTACACTTCCACCCAGGATCTGAAATGATCAAGGAGACTTAGCTTTTTGAGGTCTTTGAGATTTTAGGTTAACCAGCCTTAGCCATCAAGGTCATAGACTTAATCATCCACATTCCCCTAGGTTTCTAGATTTGCATGCTATATTCCATGCTTAGTCTCAGACAAAAAGAATATGATCAGCACATCACATGCACGACTGTGGTTTTTGATGAGATGAGTTGATTTTTCACCTGAGGGATTGGGATGAGGAATTCGAGTTCGGATTTGATCTAATGATGCTCGAGGATGGGATAAAATCTTTGGAGGCTTCATGAAACCTGAGTGTCAGCAATATTAGTCAGTATGAGAACTTGATTCTTATACTAATATCTTGATATTGACCTAAGTGCCAGGGTGTGAAACAATAAAAAAATGTTGATCAGTGTGCGCCAACTCTTGGTAAAAGCAGTGGAGCTAGCCACAAATTATACAAGTCAATGAAATTTCAAAGAAAAGCTCTCATTCCACAAAGTCAAATATCAAAGAGCTTCCACCAAAGGCGAGCGCTCCCAAACTTTTCAAAGTATCCACTTGGACCACCGCTATTAGGACCAGGAGTCGGGCTTGCACCAAAAAAGGGCTCTGCATCGTAAATGCTACAAGTCTGGGTGTAGAAGGTATGATAGGTACTCAAAAAAGACATACCCCGGTGTACTCCCAGGAAAACAAGTGCAGACGGATCCAACTTCTCTTGACGGACGCACTGATCAACACCAAAAAAAAGGGTGTTGCGTAAAAGGCACTAGAGAGAATCCTTGTTCCAATGAGAGGGAGAGAAGAAATGATACAATCCCATGCCCTCCATTACTGGCCTTCCATCAACATTTTCTAAGTCTGACAACTAAAGAGACGGTGAACTGGATGCAAGATTTGATTTATTCCCTAGTGTTGAGGATTGGGTCCTTAGGAGATTTTCTCGGCCCAAGACTTTGAGTGACGATTTGACTCTACTCTCAGAATCGCAGTCAACACTAAATGTCATATCTTCAGATTATATGTACATCAGAGAGAGTTTGGAGAATTAGAGGAATTGGGTGCCTCTGGATTAAGGCTGGGTTGAACTCTAGAATTTTGGACCTCTAAAGTTGAGTCGACTTGATCGGATTGGATCCTGAACTCACATGCACAAGGGGGTTAATCCAACTTAATCATTCTCTTTGATGCTCGAGGATGAGCATAGTTTAAGTATAGGGGGTGATGAAACTCGATTTCATCATCTTTATTTTCCATTATTAACCCCCTTGCTTAAAGTTGTGTCAATAAAATGCCATTAAAGTCCTGTAATTATCAAAGTCCTTAATAAATTAAAAATCACAAAAAAATGGCAAAATTAAAATCCGTGGTATTTTTAACCTTAAAATACCCTTAAAAATATTTAGAGTCTTTGTTTGACCTCATCTCTAGTTTTGGTCAACATGAAGCATGTAGATCTCATCAAGATCTACAACTTTCATGTTTTGAGTTTTCTCAAATTCGGCCATCTAGCTCTTCAAAAATAAACATTTTGTTTGGAATAATCTGATTGGGCCACGTGGCCCGTTCTGGGTGAGCCACGTGGCCCGCTTCCCTTGCTTCAGCCGCCTGCACTTTTAGCCGTCAGATCGCATTTTGATCCAACGGCTCTGCCCACTCCACGTGCGCCATTACTCTCAACCCTCAGATCTCCCTCAGGCCTTGATCACCGCCCTCCGTTAGCGCCTTTCTCATAGGCCGACACGTGGCTCATTAATGGCCGTTCGCTTTCGCCTGGGAGCGTTAATCTTAACCACTCATCCGCCCTTGACCAGGGCCGTTGGATCTTCTCTTGATCCAACGGTTAAGATATCTCCACGCCACTCTTCCATAACCACCCTTCGATCGCGCCCATGAGTTCATCACCACCGCACGTAAGCGCCCTTTCCTCCTCACGCCACGTGGTAGCATCCTGACGCTTCGATCGCATCGCCTCAGATTACATCCTACTCGCTCCTTAGCGCCTCGCTCCTAGCCATTGGATCACCAGATCCAACGGCTACCAACTCGTCTTCCACCTCCAGTCGCCCCTCTAACCCACGTTCACCACCTCGCGCACCAGTCCGCCCTTCCATATTTCCCCGCGTCCCCAGTCGAACTCTCCCATCGCCAACTGCCCCACGACGTTCCCCCATCTTCCTTCTTCCTTGCGCATCATCCCACGAATCCCGTCATCCTCCCACGCGCTCCACATTCCTCATGCAAAACCACGTCTTCACCAGCCGAGCCGCCGACCTTCGCCTTTAAAAGCGCCGCCTCCCCCTTCGATTTTCTCCGTCCACCTTTACGCGGGAGGAGGCCCAGCCCTCCTCCGCTTCCTTGTGACAGGGGGAGGCGTATGGATCGAGCGACGATGACCTTGCCTCCCCGGTGAGACCCTCCGCCGATCATGACGGAGCTGCGGTGCGATCAGCCCGCTCGAGTTTGCTGGCATGGCCGGCCAGTATGTGCGACGACCCGGGCATCTTCCCCAATGCCCAGCCCAGGCCATCCGCTCCGCCAGATCTCAGGTAAGTCCCCTCTTCTTCCTTTGTCTTTTTATTCAATTTCGTTGATTTAATTAGGCCTCTCCCGTCGTCTTCAATCTCCATTAACCCCCTTCGAGCTCCTCCACGCTTCCCCCATTCATGCGACGCTTTCCGACAGCCCTATTCTCTTCCCCAGAACCTCGTCGCCCTCCGACCCATCTCCTCCGCCCTCGCGGCGGAGGAGCCCTTGAGCTCCCATCCTCTTTGTGCCCTTGAGCTCCCATTCCATTCACATACGCGCTCCATTTTTTTCTTTTGCTTCAGCTATGCTACTAACTACGCAGGTCCGCGAAGCTCTCATTGATCGGAGCTTCATCGGAGCCCACTTCGTCACAGCCGCCCTCGACTTCAGAGCTCTTGTGGCTTGAGCCAAGACGCCATACACCTTCCCCGAGCTCCGAGCTTCATCGACGTATATACAAGGAGCTCAGGGGAGGCCTACAGAGCTGGAACACCAGCGGCAGAGGAGGAGCTCCTTCTCCGGAGCTCTGAATCCGCCGCCAGCCACAGAAGAGGAAGGAAGAACAGCGGCCGTTGGATGACCGCTCTCAGCGATCATCCGACGGTCCAGATGCAGACGCGTCAACAGCCTCTCAGTAGCACAAATATCGTTGGATCTGTTAGATCAGACGGATATCCAGTAGCCACGTGTCAACGCCAGGTGACTTCCAAGCCTTAGCTTCCGAACCAGAGGCTCGGAGCTCCCGATCCTACGCCGAGTCTTGCTGGAGCTTCGAGCCGTCCTAGCCAGAGCCCAAAGCAGTCCCAACCGCCTCCGAACCTTAAATCAAACCGAGCCTGGGGAAACACGTGTTTCGCACGTGCGACCCTGGGTTATTTGCAGAAGAGCCCTCAAACGTATCCCAATTTGCAGAAAGGTCCTGACTGCACGTGCCAACCACGTGCACCTGGGGATATTTGCACCTTGGCCCTCGCGGGTTTTAATAATTGCAAATATACCCCCACGCGTGTGGGTATTTTACAGGGAAGGCATCGAATTTATTTTTATTGCATTTTAGTTCCTTTACATGGACCTTTTTTGTAATTATCTTTTCATGTTTTATTGCACTTATTCCCCTGGTTTCTTTCATGCATATTCGTAACTCCGATTGAGTTGATTTCAGTGGCATTTTGAAGCTTACTTGATGTTCTTCTTAATGGCATATTAAATTTCTTATTTTGGATACTTGAATTTTTATGTATAATTTTGTTAACCATGTGTCTCGTATGCCTTGTTTAACTTCCAAATCAAGTAGGTCTTCTTAATTAAACCTGAAATTGATGCATGATTAACTTTGCTCATCATTCTGACCTAGGGCATGTCATTTGCTTGCATTTCATGGCATTTATCTGCATGATTAAAAAATAAAAAAATGCATGTTTATTTCTTTAATGCACTGTTGTGTCTGCATTCATAATTTGGCCTATATGTTCTTCAACTCGACACTTAATTAGATAGATAAAAATCTGACTAATACGAGAGAGGCGTGTATCCCTTAGTTCGACCTTGGTATCTTGCCAAGTAAAAAAAATAATACGACCATCTCATTTTGATTGATATATTTAAATGAGATGATCTTTTGATGAGCCCATCTCAGCCTGACTGCTATGAAATTATCAAGTGCTAAGTCAGCACTATTAAAGGGCCTATTTTGCGGCTCATCAACGAGCAATTTTTGTGAAGGAACTTTTTCGATCCGAGGTTGTTTTCTATTTATTTTGTATTATACAAAGTATTTATTTTTAGAATTTTCTGGTGCTGACACGTGGCAGCCCATGGGGCCGCTACGTGTCAGCTACTTTTGGCCTTTTTATAATTCATTTTTATTAAAAAAAAGCCACCGCATGTGCGTCGCACGTACCCCGCCCCTTCTCACATCCAGCTGCCACGTGGCGCCACAGGAACCGTCCAATCGTGCTCGATCGGACGGCGCCTGTGCGTGTCTTCCAAACCTCCTCCTTCGATTTCGCCGCCAGCCCCCCCCCCCCCCCGCAATCCTCGCCGCCTATCTCGCCAACCGCTGCCCCCGTGATCGCCGCCAACCGCCATCGCCTATCCCCCGCAATCTCCGTCGACTTTCCAAAACCAACTACCTCCCCCATCCTATAAAATGCCTGTCGCCGCCCTCGTTCTACCCCATACGCCGATTGCATCGCAAGATTTCACCGTGGCGGTGACAGTGCCCCGATGACCTCTTCACGCGGTGAGATCCGAGGTCTTGGACCTCGTCGCATCCCATGGCCGAGCCAACCCCTCCGACTGTCGCTGCTTCTCTCTGGCCATCCTTGAACTGTTGAGCCAACGTCTACAACGCCTCCGCTACACCGCCATCACCGTCTCCTACAACTCCGACCTACGCCATCTACTCCGACTTCGCCAACCCCTCGATCTTCACCGACCTACACTTTTCGCTCTCTCGACATAGCTCCAGGTCGTCATCAACAACCTTCATCATCTTCAGCAACGACCACTGCATACAACGCTACAACCACCTGCTCCGACCGGTGATCCTACGACTTCATCGCCAACGACTCTACCGCCGTCGAACGTCAACAGCTACGGCACCGCACGAAGTCAACAACCGCCATCTACGCCTCGCCGCCCCCTTAGCCGTGTGTCGGCCAGAGGACAACTGACAGCCCCTCCGCCTCTCCACAGCCGCGCCGCCGGGGGCCGATCCGAGACCCCCGCGCACGTGCGAGGCACGTACGTCCTGGGGTACATCAGCGCTTACATCAGCACAGGGGTCAAGTGTTGCGCACGTGACCCGCTGGGCTATTTTCAGAAGGGCCCCCGGAGTATTCCATATTTGCATCCAGCCTCCACCGACCAGAGGGCACGTGCCACGCATGTGCCCCTCTAGCGAAATTGCAGCGGACCCCCCATCAGTACTGGTAATTTAATTTAGGTCCCCCTTGCATTGTTTAAACATATTTATTATATTTATTTTATTGCATTTATACCCCGGTGTTCCCCAGTAATTTTGGACCTCTACATGACTTTATTTAATTATCCAAAAATAGCATGATGTTCTTCCATTAATTCTCTACTGTTTGACATATTGTGGACATCTTTATGAGTAGTGGTTAACTAATAATTAATTATTTTGTAGAAAATTACAAACTTTGCCCATTTTATGCTCTTAAATTTGCTATTTATTAACCGTTGCTCTAAAAATTCCCGAAAAATCACCTAGTGTAGAGTAAATTGTGCTTGACATTGTGCCCAAAAAGAATCGCATTTGCATGTATAAATTGCTCTGTAAAATCCATTTTGCATATTTTAGTATTTGATTTTTAATAGGTATTAAATCTCACACTTTTGAGGTTTAGGATTTTTCTGAGATCCATCACCTAGTGATAGATATTAGATAATTTTATCCCCTAAAAATAAGTAGGTTTAATATTTAATAATTAAATATTGAAATCCATTTTGATTGCATTTAAAAATTCATAAAAAATTTATATTGCATCCAAAAATTCCAAAAAAAATTACAGTGCATTCATTTCATCATATTTTGCATTGTGGCCAAATTTCATATTTTTCAGACATCATTTTATTGTAATTGACATTTTAGTCCCTAAAATAGCCCGAAATTGCATATTGCATCCTTTATTGCATTAAAAATTCTAAAAAAAGACTGCCTCAAAAACCGCACATGAACTTTGATAGACATAATTCTAGGTTGTTCCTTTGCCTCCTTGTGTTCGACCTTGGGACTTGACCAAGTAAAATAAACATAAAACCGCATTCATTGAAAATTGATTAACTAATTGTATGGTTATTTTCTTGGTCGATTCTGATCGCCACCTACAACGAACGACAAATCAAATCAAATTATTTTTACGCACGACAAAAATAAAAACATCTCTTAACAAGCGGGATATCGGACTCGTCAGATTACTAAATCACATATAGGATAAATATATAAAGCAATAGAATCGTCGTGGTATTTCCTAACCTCTAAAGAAGGAATATAAAAGGAGTGTGGTACTTCACTAAATGAATTATCGAGCATACCAATCTGATCCAGATGCTACAGTTGCTCTGCGATGAACTATAACTATCTACAAGTTCGACTTGCTCCTACCCGTCTCGAAGAACCATAGCATGATAGGAATTTAGAGGGGGCATATTGGACGTGACAACTTGCTTTGGGGGTTGTTTGCCCTGCCTTTCGATCGACAAATACTTGAGGAGGTTGATCACGAATGCTATTGTATGTGACAACTCGCTTTGGGGGTTGTGTTGCCCTGCCTTTCGATCGATAAATAGTTGAGGAGGTTGATCACGAATGCTACAGGTGTAGGAACGATCATGTTCAGTTAGTCGGGGAAGTCCAAGATGATGCCTTGCATATGGTAGAAAGAATGTGCTTATGCTCCACAACTATATATTTGGGGCCTAATGGGGGAAGGGTGCAGCCTAATAGGGACAACATAACACCCACTCTAGGAATTGACAGAAGAGTTTCATAAATTTCCTAAAATTGAAGAAACAGATTACAAAAATGAATTGAAATTAATTGTGGAAATATATCAATTGGTGAAATCTTTGAGAAAAGAAAAAGATGGTGTGTAATCGAACATGGTTGTCGTTCTTCGCTGCTTCCGAAGAAGGACCGATCAGATCAACTCTTCCACTAACTAAATATTCCAAGCATAAGCTATATTGCAAGTGGGTCAAAATTAGGTGCTTATCTTCTTTCTGTTGATGCAGGGTGACCTAAGAAAACATGGTCCCAAGCAGATACTTGACATGTTCCTCCTCTTTCAAGTCTATCGCAAAGGAAGAAAACAAAGATTTGCTTCATCATGTATCAAACATGAGCTGCGAGAAAATAGGGATCCGTCTCAGGAGTCTCGACTTGGAGTCTTTCTTTGTCAATAAATACTTGAGAGTCGAATGATTAGAGAAGATGATAACAAGGGCTCTAAACAAGTATGAATGGAACTTCTCCAAAGAGAAGACTAGAGCAAGGAGCTCCTTTTGTGATATATAAGACATGGTTCAGCTTACCAAGTCAATTTATCATAATATAATAATAGAAGACATAATTGTTATATTAATTATTGGCCTTTGATAGAAGAAAGAAGATTTTAGAACTTAGATTCATGTGGCAAAGGTCAAAAGTTTACCAATGATGTTGATGCAGGTGTTGTAAGTCAAGGCCTATATTACTAGTAAGTTCTTCACCCACATATTTCTTCTGAAGATATATATAGTTGGGGTATGTTATTATGATCTTCATGATTTTCACCTTACCCATGAAGCTAGTCACATTGCAGTATGACCCAAACATAATGCCATGTTCCTTACTTCGATAACGTGCAAATATATAAATGTCTCCTTTTAGGTATCTTTTCAAACTCATTGCTAATACTAAGTAGCAACCCAAAACTTGTATCTATTTTTTTCATGAATTATGCATGGACCAGGTTAATGATCAATTCATGGCTATTCTTCTTATTATTACTACTATGAGAAATCCACCTATCTACATGTGATGTGTGAACAAGGAAACTTGTATACCATAGTTAATATCTAAGTATGGATAAGGGGCACGGGATCCATAGCGAGCTCCCATAATGGTTAAAGAACCTAAGAAAGCTAGGCTAAGAGATAATTGATCACGTCATGACATTATTAAGATTTCATAAAGGCCCTTATGACCCTGATATGTAAACATACACTCCTCTAAAATGTCTTTCAGGCCATGACCAATAACCCACAGTGAGAGATGGAAGCGATTGTATGGTAGGTGTTATTGATGGCGATGTGATGAAAAGCAATTGTTGGCAGTAAAATCCCAATATGCTATCAGTCGCCGCAATCGAGGCACGTGACTCTTCAAGTAGGAAGTGAGGAAAACGTGAATGGAGGACCACAAGAACTGGAGGGAAGTGAGATCACTGATAGATTAGTGGTTAAAACAAATGGGAATTGACTAGGGTTATGAACTTATAATCATGGAATCGATTTGATCGGCAGATTATAAGTTCATTTCATGTAGATAGATACCATGTTTACACATCGATTCCTAACTCGATTGTGACATTCTATTTCAAATTAGGAATAGCGGTAATTAGATCTATTTTTTACATAATAATAGTTATTTTTTGGGAGGTACCGTATTAACTTATTGGGACTTCTATTTAATCAAGAAATAGGTTTGATTGCACATCTTTTTTATTGATGTAAAGTCATCTAGTAGGGCAACGAAGTTTTATCTTCCCTCCAACCTCGCTCTGCCTGAGGTATTCAAACCAAATGCAAAGGCAGTCGACACAACGAAATGTTAGTTACCGATGTTGCCGATTCTAGTCAGTTAGCCCTCTTTGACTATAAATTCAATTGCGAGTAGAGGAAGCAAATAGACACAAAGCAAACACAGCTTCACATTGATTTACAAGGTTCATCCTTAACCGGGCTATGTCCTTGGATGATGATGGTCGGTTTCACTGAAGTGGAGAATAGAACTACATAGAATATTGAAAATCCTCACCCTAAAACTTTTGTTTCGGGTAGTTACCCCCATCCCCACCTGCTTTTCCATAGACCCCATGTCTTGTTTGGCGAGCTTCACCGACCCTTCTTGTGAAGGGAAAAATAATAATTTTTCAGCTGAGTGAGCAAATCATATGTTTTGGATTCAAGTCATATCAAAAAGACTTTTAGCGGTATATTATGTAATACTTCCCTAGCTTTCTCCCTATAAGATTTAAGACTATCCATTTCAGTTTAGCATAATGCAAACAACAATGATTTGGTTGAAACCGAAAAAGTCAAGGGTAAAACTAAATAAACAATCCAAGGATCTTTCTCCTCCTAGAAAGTCCCCATACCCTGCTTTGATTGGAGATCATCACAAGATCAGATAAGCACTCAAACTTGGCTAATGGGATAATAAAAGGTTGGAAACTTTTCATGCACTAACCTTTCTGGTTCAGTTACAATATACAAACTGGAGGTATCGGCTTAATACTAGATTAGCAAAAATTGGCAGCATTACAAAGGCGATAGAAAGTATAGTTCTGACAGAAATTGCACAACAGCCCGATCACGGAACATCCTTGATGATGATGCTTCAGACATGGCTTGGCAGTTCATCGCACTCGCCTGCACTTCTTACCTTTTTTCCTCGCAAAGCATGAAAGTTTCATCTAGAAATGGGTTTTCTTCCGCGTGAAATGCACCGGAATCACCAGGATCATCGATGACTGGCAAGCCCTCGTGACTCATCTGCTGCACCTCAGTAGATGATAAGATTCTGATGCACCGAACGCAATTAACGAATTCCCTGCAAACCAAATATACACGCAAAAATATTATTCAAAAAACATATATTCTTGAAACAAATGTATTCTTCACATACGCAAAATCAACATTGAAAAAAGAAAACTTGACTAAAGCAAACTTACTCCCAAGGATCGTCTCCAACAAGGAGCATGTCATTTTCATAGTCGACATAAACCAGCTTCCACTCTGAGCCTTGGGGATCATTCAGATGATCTTCAAGACCAAACATACAGGTTATTGCAGATATCAGCTCTTCATAGTTCCTGAAATGAGTGACATCGATGCATCTTCCGACAGATCCCAATTTTTGAACCTATCAACGGCTTAAGTGTCAACAACAAATTCAAACAACATTTGAATGGCATGCTAACTTAGTAATTTAGCATCAAAACTACCTTAGTGTAGGTTCGCAGAGGAGGAGAGGCTTGTTTCCATGCGTATGTATTCAACTGGCAGTTTTCATCTAAGTTACTTGATGATGTTCCACCTGAAAAACCACGAAGCTCTCGAAGGGAGAAGTTGGTCAAGCTAGACGTGACTTGTGACTGAACATCCTGACATGAACCGATGTTTGACGCATAAACTTTCAGAGGAGCATCTAATTCTGGATTCCAGGCAGTGTTAAACTTATCGTCACTTGCATTTGTCATGGGTCTTGCAATGCCTATGCTGCCATTGCTAACTTGAAAGTGGATAGAACTGAGCATCTCATTTGGACTGTCATTGCTATCCAGGATGTCACGGAGTTCATATTGGTACGAAAAACCCGGACCAGCAGTGATTCCGTTGAGTGGAACTGAATGCACCACTGTGGACATTGATCTCGGACTGCATTGTTCTAAAATCGGAATTGTTTCGTTATTCGGCAGTTGGCTACTCAGTGATTCTTGTCCAAATGCCAGCAGGCATTGATCGTCACTGAGCTGAGAAGTACATGTGGATGTAAAATTCTCAGGGTTCACAACAACAGATATATCCGCAGAAGTAGTGCGGGAATTGTCCGATCCATAAAATGGTGGCAGACCAACTTTTGGTTTCTGCACATTTGGCGGATGATATGAAGGTTGGAACATCCACCCTAAACTGTCCATATAACATTTATCAAGAGGAGACAGTTGGTCATCATCCAGCAATGGGAAACTTGGGCCACCGAAATCCAATTGTGTGGCATCTGCATGAGAAGATTGAGATGCATCAGAACCAATTCTCAGGTCTTGCATTTGAAAGGCTCTTTCAAGCAGAAAAGCAGGATCTTGGTTCAACGCCTGACTCCTGGAATTAGCAGGATTTATGGTGGTATGACATTTGTCATGGTCCTTGTCTAAGATCTCTGATTGCAGCTGCGGTAATGTATCAGACATGGTTTCTGCATTCTCATCCAAACTCGTAGACACCTCCATAGATGCAGCTTCTGAACCATTGTTCACATTTTCTTGACCAATACTAGAGCTATGATTTTTCAATTCAGTTGAAACATTTTGGTTGTTATTCATTGTTGGCAATGGATCGTTCATGACTACTTCTGATGGAGTATGCACTTTCAAATCGGAAACAACAGAAACACAATTATGTACATTTGGGTTTTCTTCCTTAAGATGCTGTGGGGGAAGGACTTGCTGCCAAAGAAAAGAAGATGCACGGTCATTCTGGTTTCCAGTTTGGTACAGGCTGTTGGGTTTTAATCGATTTCCCTGATCATAACACCTTGTTACTGTGCAAGGTAATAAAGTCGGTTCAAATTTTGTGGCATTTTGCATAAGAGAAGCATATACTGATTGGTAGTATCCGACATGTAATCCTGGATTAGAAGAAATCTGTGGCTTAAGAAGGGCCTTAATTATGTCCCCAGGTTCTGGAACTAGCTGAAAGGGCCTTTTTATCATATTCTTCCCTTCTGAATCTGCATTTGTTAGATATCCAGTTTAAAATAAAATTTTATCTTTAAAACATTAAAAAAGGTGTCTCTTCGTAGAGATGCATACCACTTAAGTCAGCATTGTAAGGGCGTTTGAGAACTGAAGTTGGAGAAGCAAAAGAAAAAAGATTTTCTGGAGTTTCAATTTCCCACAAACTTACTCTGCATGGCCTCTCAATGCAGCCATGTTCATCCCATTCTACCTGAAAGATGCAATTCCATTTGTTACTCTATGATGAAGTGAGATGTTAAGATATTCATTTCTTCAACTTTAGGCCTGCATATTTATAGACCTGTAAATTCCGCCACTTCGAATTTGACCACCTCAAAGGATCGCTATCGCTGATTCCCATTATTGTGCCCATATACCTGTCAAAATACAAAAGATAAACAGTTAGCATTGTGGATAAGTGAAATGGCATTTATAATTATAGAGAAAAAAAGGAATAAAAGAGAGTGAATAAATATAAAACTTGCATAAAAACATAATGCGGAAGCAATGATCAGATCAAGCAAGATAAACATTAAGAACACGGAAGATTTTACGTAGAACCTTACTCCGTGAGGAACGGGATGAAACCATGTGAGAATGCCTCAAAGGGCGGATTCTTTTATTTCATTTTCTCAATAAATACAAGGGTGTGGGGCTCCTTATATAGTCCCACTAACTCTCCAGAATCCCACCAATAGATGATGTGGGACTATCATTAGGACATTCTCTAACACTCCCTCTCAAGCTGGAGCATGCAATGCTCAGCTTGGACAAAGAAATGAAGACACGAACTCACTTGATGAATATATGGTTGTACATACTATAACAACTCAAAGCATACTCTTACGATTGCTGCTGAGGTCGGTGCTTCACATGCCATGGTGGTGAGAATGAACTTGAGTCCCGGCCCCTGTAATGAGTCTCCCTATTTTTAAAAAAAAACTATGGGGGCCAGCTATAGGAGGATTTGTCATCAAATGCATTTTTCTTCATATTGTGGGTACTAGGAAAGTTGGGGGTAGCTGACTCGGATAGACCTAGCCAGCCATTAGTCGGTCAAATCCCTACTTGTGAGGGTTGTGTTAGGTAGTCGACATTCATCGTAAAAAAATAGTCAAATCTTTCAACATGGATTTGAGCAAGAATTCATGTAGCTGACCCTACTTATAGTGGGAGAAGGCTTCGCCATTTTATTTTATTTTTGCTTATTTTAAAAGCAAACTTATTCAAATATGCTTAATGATATATTTAAAGTCAATTACTTCTTTTGTTTCACTATGATAATATAGAAAATGTACAAGTCTATGTAAATATATAAGAATATATGTATAAAAATAATTTATATATTTAAAATAATTAAAAAAATCAAAACCAGCTAATGGTGAACTAATTCCGATTAGTTGCCTGACTGCTGAGTAATCCTTAATCAGTGACCCTGCCGGCCGAGTACCGACTACCGATTTCTGCAACCTTGGTCGTGGGAATATCCATATGGAGATCTCTGGATGTGGGTCGTTCTCTTGGGACCTAGAAGAGTGTTCTCTCTCTTAGAAACCTTGAAAGGATCGTGTACTGGAGTTCACGATCATTGAAGTTTTCTTTTACCTCGTCGAGTTGATCTCTAAGTAGAATATCTGAAAATCAATGGATGAGCATCTCCTGTTCTCTCACTCCCCCTTTCTCACATACTTGTCGGAATATAGATGGATAGTTGACAAAGTTGGGAGAACAAATAAGGGGGGTATGGCCCAAGGTGACGTCATCAAAGAGGAAGGGCGGTTTGGGTGTTCTGCGGACGGAGGTGATGAATAAGGCTTTTATGGCAAAATGAGTGATTCGGTTATGGGAGAAATCAAAGGATGTGGTTTGTCGTTTGCTGAGAAAGACCTATGGGGTTTCCATGTCGTCGATGGTTAGCCTGGGGTGGCTACCATCTTCACTATGGAATGGGATTACCGCGATTATCCTGGAGATTGTTATTAAGTTACGGTCGGTGCTCGGGGATGGAGCAAGGTTCCGCTTCTGGATGGACGATTGGACGGGAGATGGGGCATTGGGGGAGAGTTACCCACGCCTCTTGTGATTGGCAAATGATGGTGAGGCGTTGGTGCAACAAGTATGGGATCATGGGACATGGTCTCCGGTGTTCTCTTCGACATTGTCGGATCAGAGGGTGGAGGAGTTCCTTGTTCTTCAGACAAAGTTGTTGGAGGGTGAGAGCCCGTCTGTGGGCAGGGATCATTTTGTGTGGGGGGATGGGAGATTTACAGTGAAGTAAAGTGTACAGTTTTTTGGTGGAGGACGGGTTGGAGGTACAAGAGGAGGACGGGGTGGACACAGGGTTGATCTAGAGATGTAAGATGCGAACTGAATTAAGGTATTCCTTTGGCTACTCAGATTAAGGAAGATTCTCACGAAGGGTCGTCGGGGTCAGCTGCTGGGCATGGAGGATGTTGCATGTGATAGATGCGGATCGACGGTAGAGGATGCAAATCATTTGTTTTCTCTCATCCTTTCTTAGCGGAGGTGTGGAACAGGGCCAACATCGTGTGGCTTGCGAGTCAGGATTGCACCACCTTTTGGAGAGATATTAGATCGGTCTGCAACTTCGAGCATGCGCACAGCTCCTATCCCCTTGCGATGGTGTGGTCCATTTGGTGAGCCAGGAATGAGTTCATCTTTGGTGACGAGTGTTTTATACATATAATGTGATTGAGCATTGTAGGGTGTTGTGTTCCTCGTGGCAAATGTAATACAATATAATATGATGCAATACTTAACTTTTTGATACACACACACACACACATACACGTTGAGGTGGGTCTCAGCTTGGGAGGCCACCATTCTTTCCCTCAAAAAAAAAAGATCGAGGTGAAGAATACAACATATATGAGTGTATGGGCACTTCCAATTGACTATGCTCCAATAAAAAAGTTATAGACACTTTAAAGACTAGTGTTGAAGGAGGAGACCAAGGTAGCAATTCTATTTTAAGAGTCGACGAATAAGAGAATATCCATCATCAGTTTGATTCGAAGGCCGAGTTCTTGCACGATGAGCTAGAATTGCTCCATGTTATCAAAGTGGGTGATTTAGGAAAAAGGACTTTAAACTTATTAAACATCAGTATAGTTAACTGCACAAACTCAGCCTCCATGAGTTGAGAAAATGTGTGTTTGTTGTGGCTGACAGGTCTTTATAGTCCTCTTACTTGCCCAAAGACCACGTTGCCATGATGCCAACGGAAAGTTGTTTTTTGACTTGTTATATAGTGGTTTAATAGAAATAATTACAGATTAAAGAACGGAATATAAACTATGAGTTCATAATGAAACGGCATGAACCTGCGTTTAGTTGAATCCTCCGCTTCAAACATCATCCCAAATCTCATTCCAAGAGACACTTGGGTGCCATATGCAGCTCTATGGTACTTTGCCAATGGAACAACAAACTCTGAAGGGCATGCTCTGCCAGAAATAGGAAGTCGATATCATCCAAATCAGCTTACATTAAAAATGGCTAAATGTCATTCAAAGAGAATACTTGAGACCACTTTTAGGTCAAGTTACCTTGGATTGTAATAAATTGTAAACGGGGTTCGATTTGCAGAAGCATGAGCTGCTGCAGCAAGAACACCGATATGCATGCTATCGGCAGACAAAACTGAAGAGGGCAAGACAGTTTGCTGACGATTTGCTCGCCTTATACCCAATAACAATTGTGACTTCTCATCCCTTCATGGTCAAGAAAAAAACATTCAAACCATCATAGTTATAATAAAGAGCAGTAAGTAGACATTGTGATCGTGAAAAGATAAAGAAACATCAGTTAAAGGGAATAGCAATTCGAAACAAGTGGCATTCCATGGTTGATGGCCAGCCAAGAGAAATTGTACCAGTCTAATGACAACAAGATTTAAACTAATTTTGGGTTTATAAATCTGCAAATCGCAGAATTTATTTGAATTTAGGATAAGCAATCACCTGATAAACAGCACCGAATCTCCAGCTTTAAGCCGCTTCGCACCCACAAACACACTCCACCCAGTGGTCAAAAGGTGCCGCTTCGGTTGCCCTGAGTGAGAATGCACATGTTAGAGTTCCATGAAATTCTCCATTTGCTCGAGACACTTGTCTGTTATTATGATCTTATTTGTGTCACTCAGTTCAATGTAGTTGTACAGTTAACTTCACATATTAAACAAAATAATCAAACTTCACTTCATATAGTAACAAGAAAGAAAAGAAGCCTTGACTGGGACTGTTGGTATTTGCTTAATTTTAATCTCCAACAAATAAAAAGATCTGTGAACATTTCTAAGAATCATGTTGAATTGTGATTGGGTTTGGTGGAGCACTAATGACAATAGAGATCTTGTTAGTTTAGTGCTTATACCTATACCTTTGACCAGGAAAGTCCCTTTTTGTCCGATATAGTAATAGGTCACTCGACCTTTGACAGAGAGGATAACTCTCTCATATTGGCTGAGAAAGAGAGACACATGTGTCCTCATCTCCCGAGTTTTTTTTCCGTTATGGGGTTTTCTACTTAAATACATTCTTCATTTCTGGTTGATTAACGGGTGCTCGGTGTATAATGTCTTCAGATGTTCTTGACAAGATTAATGGGCAATACATGGAGTTTATGGTGAATCATTTGCGGCAAGGATGAAGACATGATAGAACTCTTAAAGATGTTTTCACACCTCGGTATATGTGGCGGAAAGTCCATGTGTTGTCATGCAGATCACGGGCAACCAACTCCTGACTTGGAGGTTGAGTTGAGTGATCCTGGAAAAAAATGTCATTCGAAAACATGAGTATCCATCATAGCAATCTATAAACTTGTATTGTACTACCGATAATTCTCACCAAAGGAGGAAATAACTTTTCTGCGGCTCTGCGAGGCACTGAGAACCCACCATGGGTACTTGTATCACTTGCTGTTAGTGTTTTGCAGAAGAATTCATTCGGGTGCTTACTCTTTGTTTGTCCAAAATCAGGAATGGGGAAAACATCATTTTCCTGTAAAAGCAGACGCGTGCAAAAGAGATTAAGATATTGTGGTGACTGATTCTTAAAGAGCTTAAAGATAACTTTCATATTATGGTAGGCTTTTAAGAGAAATCCATCAGGCACGTAAAGGTTTCAGCACAGAAAGTTGAGGAAATAAATTGCATCTGAAGTTGAAATTCGGCCAACTACAAGGGAAAAAAGCTAGAAAGCTCGTCAAAGTTATTGGAGAGGAGATTAGCAAATAGACTTGCACGTGAAAGTCATAAGGCTTGATTCTTACAGAATTCACAGGTTGAAGAGTTATCTGAGCATATATTTCATCTGTTTCCTTGTCAGCCTGAATATTTGCCATAAAAGATATAATTACACTGTATTTCAATATGAAATGAAAATAAATTAAAATGTAAATATTTTGCTTACATGCAGGGTAACATTGTGGACCTGGCACATCATCTGTGATGTCAAATTAGGATAACATGGAATTTGTGCATTTGCCAATCTTTTGGTGGATGCCGTCACCTATTTCAGAAAGCAAACTCTTTAATAAAACAGCCAAAGATCATAATTGATATTATAATTCTAAAATATTAATTATCACTCATACCAAGTGAAGAAAAAAATCAAGCAGCAGCAACAACAACAACAAAGCCTTTTCCCACATTAAGTAGGGTTGGCTACGAGCTTCAAAAAAAAAGTAGGGTTGGCTACATGAATTCTTTGCCTCCATTCAGATCTATCTTGGATTATTATCGGGCTTAGATCCAAAAAACTAAGATCCCTTCATATTAGTCTCATTCCAACACTTATTAGGCCTTCCTCGCCCTCTTTTAGCCAGGTCAACATTCCAAAACTCACATCTCATCACTGGTGCATTAGCTGGCCTCCTTTGCAAATGGTCAAACCACCTTAAGCGATTTTGTCGCATCTTATCCTCGATCGGAGCTACACCAACTTTCCTTCTGATGGCATCATTCCGAATACGATCTTTACGTGTGTGTGTGTGTGTATGTGTATGTCCACACATCCACGTTAGCATTATCATTTATGCTACTGCCATTCTCTGCACATGTCTATGGTTCACAGGCCAACATCAGATCCATAGAGCATAGCAGGTCTCACAGCTGCTTTGTAAAACTTTCTTTTGATTTTCAAAGAAATTTTCTTATCACAGATGTTGAGAGAGGAACGGATGAGATATTTATTCCATATAGCTAGGGTCTCTTCTATAGAGAGAAAACCCTAGAAAGTAAAAGGGTTATGGAACCCGAAGGGTCACGGGGGGTTGCAGAACTCGAAGGGTCACATATGGTTACGAAACCCAAAGGGTCACGGGGTTATGGAACTCGAAGGGTTACAAACATAAATGCAAATATAATAACTCTAGCACTCCCCGTCAAGTTGGAGCTGAGAAATTTGCAGCTTGTAAGTATACATCATATCTTCACACGATGCATCACAAGAGCATATGTTCGTTGCTGGTAGAAGACCTCGCTCGAGGACGGGTCTCCGGCTTTTAGGTCACCGGAACGTATCTCTGCCATGCTTGTAGAGTAGCTGCGATATCAGGTTACCGGAACGTATCTTTGTCATGCCTGCAGGTCACCGAAACATATCTCTGTCATGTTTGGAGAAGAATCGTTGTAGAAGAAGTCAAACGTGGAATAGTTGTCGGGTGGTAAAAGAAGAAGTATACACCCTAACGAAGAAGTCGATGCTCGGTGAAGATGGATGACCTGAATAGTAGTCTGGAGTGCGGTCTGTCAGTCGTGGTAGGACAACAGATGTCCTAAAGAATCATCTCTGACTCCCCCTTTCTCCAATACTTGATAGAATAAAGAGTATGAAACATCAAGTTAGGAGAAACAAAGAGTTGGGAAAAACAAGTCGTTGTGAAGCAGGAGATGTTGGAAGGGGAGGGGGCTCCAGGTGGTGCCAGCGATGCAGGAGGTGCGGCTAGAGCTGCTAGAACCTCAGGCGGCGCTTTAGGTGCCCCTGGAGGTGGCAACTGGTGTTGTTGGGGACGCAGACTGCCTTGCGCAGGATCCCTTAGCAACTGGTGTTGTTGGGGACGCAGACTGCCTTGCGCAGGATCCCTTCTCTCATCAGGTGGTGGCGACGAGTTTAGATTATTAGGCTCCGGTTTAGGGCCGTTGCTCTAATACCATGTTGAGAAGAGGAATGAATGAGAAATTTATTCCATAGAGCTAGGGTTTCTTCTATAGAGAGAAAACCCTGGAGAGTAAAAGGTTTACGGAACCTGAAGGGTCATGAGGGGTTACAGAACTCGAAGGGTCACATATGGTTACAAAACCCGAAGTGTCACAGGGGTTACAGAACTTGAAGGGTTACAAACATAAATATAAATATAATAACTCTAACAACAGAGAGCAGTAGAGGCTCCTCTCCACTTTAGTCAACTTGCATTTATTCTATTTGTAACATCTCCATCAATTTTCCCATTATATTGCAAAATAGATCCCAAGTATCTAAAAGAATCTCTCTTCTGAATGTTATCATCACCTATCTTAACCTCAATTCCTTCACCATTGCTTCCATAAAAAATGCACTCCATATATTCAGTCTTAGTCCTACTTATACGAAATCCTTTAGTTTCTAATGCATGTCTCCAGACCTCAAGCTTATCATTTACTCCATCTCTAGTTTCATCAATTAACACAATATCATCAACGAATAACATACACCAAGGTATCTCATCCTGAATGTGACTTGTCAACTCATCCATAATCAAAGTAAAAAGGAATGGACTCAAAGTTGAACATTGATGCAGACCAATGTTGATGTCAAAATAGTCAGCCTTCCCATATTGTATCCTTATAGAAGATGAAGCCCTATCATACATATCTTTTATTAGGTTAATGTATAGGACTGGTACTTGTCTCTTCTCGAAAACTCTCCGCAATATCTCTCGTGGGACAGAACCATAAGCCTTCTCTAAATTAATAAAAAAATCATATGAAGAAAAAATCAAGCAATAAAACAAAATCATGTTCGATCCAACAAGTGCTCTCCTGCCTACGAGAGTGGTTATCGTTTTTGCCTGAACACTTCCCTACCGTTGTGTCCCTAGTATCCAATAGTTGCCTTTAGCTTGTGCAAGGATGAAGATTGGGTGAAAGGAAGTGGAGGTTCGAATTGACTGGTGTTGAAGAACCAATGGATGAGTTGTGGTTAAGGGTGATATGCCACTGAAACCTAGAGCTAGCTGGTTCGAACTACTCTTATGGTGCTCATTGCCAACCCATCGCTCTGCCACTTAAAACTTTTACTTAGCAAGAAAAAAGCCCTACTCACACATACAAGATCCAGGTTGTTTAAATACTTTGGTGACTTAGCGAAAGGAATCTCCTCATCTCGTGTTTATGATCTTTATCTATTGGAAGGATAACAAAGCCCTCTTCCCTCCAGCAAAAATCCATGTAACTGTAGTACTAAGCTGATAAAAAATTATAGTCATTGATTATGTTTTCTTTTGATGAAGATATACTAAACCAAGTATGAGGTACTCTGGGTTTATAAGCAATATTGCACCACATAAGCTATTGGAAGAAATGCAAGTATTGTGGCCTTGAATCTGTACGGTAGAAAAATCATTTATGATACAAGTTATAATCGTATACATATTACCAATTTGGTATTTTCTGAACGGAGCCTGGATACTTTATTTTATTATTACAAGCTAACCATAAATCCTTCTAATTTAAATTATTTATCCCCAAAATCAAAATAAATTGATTGTACTTCGCGCTCCAAATTATTGATGGTTCAATCCATTTTTCTTGGGCGAAACATAAGATATCTCAGTCGGAAAGAGAATGGGTGAATTCCATATGACCCAATATGTCTGATGAGATAGCTCGTGAATGTGATTTCAAACATCAAGAAAATCTAAGCAAACCATTACGGTTCAAGCCATACCAATATACCTGAGGATATATGAGACAAAATCACAGCAAAAGACCGCGTATACCTCTATGTTGTGGATATATCCGTATATGACACTATGGCTTTTGGATCTATATAGTTCATTTTTTAATAAACAAATTGATAGAAACTTAGTTTCAAAATTTTGTACTGGATAAATTTGATTATCCATCAAGATACTTCCGGTAACCGTCGGATCATGCCAGTTATTGTTGTTTAAAACTCTTCAGTAGTTTCCTCCTGTCTGATTATGTAAAACTCTCTATTAAACATCAAGAAGAACGAACACGAATGCCATGAAAGCCACTTACAAATGTCCTCTTCTTCACATCTGACATGGTACCAGATGCCAGATTGGACTGGACAGCCTCATGGTTTCAGTATGGATATGACTGCCTTTATGATTTGGTTTATCTTTTTTTTACCCAACTGCATATTGAGACATAAAATATACTGTCTTGCCTTTATGGACAAAGAACAGTCACCTGGAGTGAACAGTTACTGTAATGAAATAATTTTGAGGGTTATCTGGGAGTCCTAATATATCCACGGGTCCCAATCTATGTCAACAACAAAGCCTTTTCCCACAATAAGTAGGGTCAACTACATGGATTCTTTGCATCCATTCAAATCTATCTTGGGTCATTCTCGGTCTTAGATCCAAAAAACTAAGATCCCTTGGTATACTTTCGTTCCAACACTTCTTGGGCTTTCCCCACCCTCTCAACAGGCTCAACATCCCAAAACTCACATCTCCTCACCGGTGCATCAGCAGACCTCCTTTGCAAATGGTCAAACCACCTTAAGCGATTTTCTCGCATCTTATCCTCGATCGGTGTTAGAATAACTTTTTGCTATTTAGTAATTATGTATCCCGTCTTTTGTAATTTACCCATAGAGCTTTTCTCCTATATAAGAGAGCTCTAGGGTTTTCTGGAATTTTATCTCATTCATTCCCTTTCAACATGGTATCAGAGCGACGGTCCTAGGCCGGAGTTCTTGAACCCTAACCCTACCCCACCCCACCCGCCGCCCTTCTCTCTCTCTTTCTATCTCAAAATCGGCGCCACCCTCTCGAGATCGTTCATCTGCAAAGCCGGTCCCCATCGCCTGCGCACCCTCGTCACCATCACGCTAGCCCTGTGCGCTAGCCTTCATCGCCGATCGTTCCTGGCCGCTAGCCCTGCGCGCCAGCCCTTGCACCACTGTGCGCGACGCGAAGCCTGGAGCCCTAGCGCCTCTCTCCTGGAGCCCTCTCGCCTCTCGCCTGGAGCCCTAGCGCCTCTCGCCTGGAGCCCTACAGTCGCTTGGAGCCCTCTCGCCTCTCGCCTGGAGCCCTAGCGCCTGGAGCCTAGAGACCACATCTGTTGCACCTGGAGCCTGGAGTCCTGTAGCGCGCCTTTCCAGTGCCCGCAAGTCAGCGTGTTGTCGACTCCTGCAGTGCGCCTTCCTGTGCACGCAAGTCATGTGCGTGTGCACTATATGCCCTAGCCGTGATTCCTTGAATGCACATGCTCTGTGCGCGTGACCGCTTTGTGTCTATGTACAAATAGACATTATCATCTGATTGTGTAACCCCAGTCACAGGTTATTGTTGTCATCATGTCAGACAACAAGGTAGATTTTCCATCTCTGGGTGCCTTCAAAGGTTCAGCACCCGTTGTGAAGATGGATGGTACGAACTATGAACTGTGGGCCATGCAGTTCATGAGTCTTATGCAGTGCAATGGCAAGAAGCATATCCTCACACAAGAGGAACCTGTTGACAAGACTGGGGTTAACGCCTCATGGGAGGCTGATGATGCTTATGCGCGTGTTTGGCTATCCGGTACTGTGTCCATGGTGTTAGCAATGTGAGCCCGAGGCGAACCATTCCTACAATGAATGTTATTGTAATAAATGATTCATCAATAAAAGTTATTGATTTTGTTTCACTCCCTTTCTGATATTGAATGAATGAATGCACTATAAGGTCCCTCTGTACAATAAGGGTTATGTACCATGACCAACTTGATAATCATACAGCTGTTGATTCAATGATTGAATCATAGAGGCTGATGCTTGGATGAATATCTAAGGAGTTAGATAGAGGACTCATCAAGCATCATCAATGATTGACAAGTAGTGATCTCTAGTCTGAGTGGGAGATGGCAATCTCATCTCATTAGACTGATATCTGATCGACCTCTTGATGCAGGTCCTCTGCATAGGAATATTGATTCGGAGGTATCAGATTAGTTGAGTCAATGAGTTGACTTAACGAGATCGAGATAACCAAAGACCTATGATGAATACTGTCACATCACAGGCAAACATCCTCTGACCAGAGACAAATATATTACTATATGTCTGAGCATGTACATTTGGCAGACCAATAGGTTGATGACCTAATCAAGGTCTATACACCGGCGAGCTGGTGTGCATGCAAGGGCATATGAGTAATATGATCTCTCAAAGGGATCATACAGGTTCACTTGTGAACCGGGAGATATGAGCTCACTCATGAGGTATTGGGATTAACCAAATTCCATGCATGGTCATCATGCTTTAGAAGCATGATATGAATTTGAAGGTAAGATATATGCTTTGTGAAAGCATATGATCTGTACCATATCCCAAGGACCAAGATTGAGAAACTTAATGATCAGACTATGAAGATGACAGTGTAAAAGTGATCTTTATCTTCATGATGATCATGAGTCTTCCAGTATGCAGGATGTGCAGGTATTAGGAATACCTGAAGGGTGATTTGATCATAAACGATTGTATAATCATGACGCTTCCATTCCGAGGGAGTGATGAAACAGGTCTGGATTTTAGTGACTCCTCTCATGAGAGAAGTGACCTAATCTTAGTCCATGTACTGGACATTGATCTGAATGAGATTCAGATGCAATGAGAAGATTAGGTTTACGGTCTTGATTTAATCAAGCATCTATGAGAGGTCCATGGGATCTGGATTTGAGATGTGATCTCAATATCCAAGTCACTATACGTGGAACAATACAATCGCCCTGTCCTTATCTCCAAGTATCTGAGGAGAAATAGCATTGTTCTTAAATGGTTTGAGAACAATTCCATGAGATCTAAGCAAAGAGAAGTTGATAATTAAATGTGATTTAATTATCATGATGTATGAGAAATTATCCAATATAATTAAATGTGATTTAATTATTATGGATAAGAATAATGTGGATAGTAATATCCAATTATTCCTAATATATTATAAATGTGATTTATAATGTATTAGAGAGAGTTAAATATAATTTATATTAGTAGATTAATTATTAATGTGTATTGGATACACATTGTCTAATTAATTGAAAATGTAAATTACATTTTGTTTTGGGTTGTGAATGTGATTCACAATATTCCAATGTCAAGATTGCAATATTCCCAAAATTAATTGAGAATTATTTTTGGTGAATAAAATTGTTGGAAAATAAGTTGAGAGAAAAACAAGGAGATATGCAATCCCATGGGAATCCATGGGATTGCCCTCCCCATATGGGAAGAGGGGGGCGGCACCAATTCCTTCATGGAATTGGTGGCCGTCCACTCCTCCCAATTGGGAAGGAGGCTCTCATTTGTTTTGTCTCTCCTTATTTAGTTGGTTTAATTTGGTATTAATATATATTTGATTTATCAAATGTATTTAATCAAAATTAAATCACAAGTTGTTGGCTTTTACCAACAACAATCTTGACCATTGGATTGTCATAAATCAATCTCAACCATTGATTTTATATGACACATGGATTGAGATCCATGGATCCCAAAACCCTATAAATAGAGAGGCACTCTTGGCTCTCTCTTGACACATGCTATTGTAGCAAATCTCTCTCTCTCTTTCTCTCATACTCGACGGCCCTCTCTCCCTCTTCCTCTTGGTGGTCGTCCACCCTAGTGGAGGGAATCGTCGTCGCCTTCGCCTTCGTGCTGCTGCTTCGACGCTCTGCGGTTCTCCGTCTACTTCGAGTGCTTCGCCCGCGAAGGAGACGTTCGATCTCGTGCGACGAGATCAGGAGCAACCGCGCTTGGATCAACTTCTTGGATTGCGAGGACACCGCGGTTCATCCCCGCGCTCGCAAGCGATCTCTCCGACGATCGGACTTGAGACAGGAGGTCTCTTCTCTTAGAGACTCGATCAACCACGCTTCAAGAGGTATTGCATTATACTTGCTGTGGTTATAGATGAAACGATCCGAGAATGGTTCTTGGATCATGTGGTTTCATCGAATAAATTTTTTAAATTCCGCTGCACCGAACAACTAGTGCGACTAGTCGTTCTTCGTCGTATCCGATACGACGCTCACGCTTCCGTGATGCGCTTGAGGATCTCTCTATATCCTTCAAGTGGTATCAGAGCCTTAGGTCGACGGTTTCGAATAGTGATTCGTTAACCAAGGACGACTTGGGTTCGTTTAGGTCGCGAAAGTTTTTCATCGCATTTGATTTCGCAGATCTGTTTAGTAAATAAATTCGGCACTGTTTAAATTGTTTAAACACGAATTTTATACTTGGATTATGTTCCCCATTAAATAAGGAAACCATAGGATCTGAGTTTGCGTAAATCGGATTTCGTATGCTCGAGATATGGTCGTTTTAATGGACATGTATGCACTGTTGCGGGAACTGTGAATCTGAACGTGATTAAAATGTTAATTACTGTTTAGACTTGCCTCAAAATGCGTGAAACACCACTTAGGTTCTGTCCTAAATCAAATTAGCAAACTTTAGAAATTGACTTTGCTTAATTTGGATTTAATATGATTGAGATATGCCAATTTTAGTAAGTAGGGGTCACTGCTGAAATTGCTTTCCTAATCTAGAACCAAGTGATTGTCAATTAGAGAAATTAATTGTTAATTTCGTGAAATAATCTTGAAAAATATTTGTGAAATATTGAAACATGATTATTTGCCTAATTGACTTGGCCCCAACCAATTAAATGATTAGATTTGATCTAAACCTTAATTGGAATTACAATCATCAAACTTCTTGCTTGAATAGGGCTTGGGAATTTGCCTAGCAAATTTCCTTAAAATCAAAATTGTTTTGATTACTATATGGTATAATTTCGGTTGAAAAACCGATGATCATCTCAAGTACAAAATAATCAATTTGGCATTATCCTTTCCCGAGGTGGATATGGTGTCTAGTCGGGGATCGCTGGGTCAGCGGGTTGCAACGTATGTGGTCCGCCCCACTCCCGCCGGTACTGGCCATGACAGCGGGTAGGGTCGGGATAATGTCCGAGGGATTATGATGTATTTTTTCTAATTATTAAAATTCGAATTAATACGTACTTTGAGAATAATATCATATATGTATATTCAAGCATAAAATTAAGTTTGATTGATTAAATTGGATTGATAATTAATTTAATATGATTAAGTTAATTATATCCAATTGAGAATACTCTAATATGATTAGAGTTGATAATTCCCTTGGAAGAATTAATTATATGGATGTGATTCATAGTAATTAATTAAATTTGAATAAGAGGTGGACGATCACATAAGTGACATCCATGGTCTCCCGTCAAGGCGAAGGGTTTCCGTCGCCAGGGATTGTATATAGGAGACGCCTGTACGTAGTGACAGCTCCTATATACAAGCACATCTGGATCGGACTCTTTGCTTCTCGAAAGAGTAAGGCCGTATGCGTAGTGACCCCAATATCGGATCCTCATATTATTGGGGCGATATTGGATGTGTATAGCGAGTTCTAATCCTGTTGACGGTTGGTTCAATTAATGACAGGTCAACATCACCTTAGGGGTGGTGGGCCTGGGTATTAAAGACCGAATTGGGAATGCAAGTTGGACTTGCAAGGAGGAATGTGTTCTCGCTTCTCTTAATTGGAGTTACAGTTTCTCATATTATTGGGATGTAACAAAGATAAAGAGGAGATCCCAGTTCTTGCTTGAGATATATCGGTAAGTATATCTCCTACTTTGAAAGTGAATAAGGGAATAAACTTTCATAGTTGACATCGCAAGACTAATTTGATTTAAAATGCCTTAATCAAATAAAATTAAATTGAATATATGATTATATGTTCTAATATAGTGCATTCTCAATTTCAGAAAATGAAGGCCATGAACCCACTGAACAGGCTTCTGGAGGTCAACCAATTGACCGGACCAAATTACTCGGATTGGATCCGTAATTTGGAGCTTGTGCTTTCGGCAGAGCGCATCAGTTATGTGCTCCATGAAAACAAACTTGAAAACCCTAAATCTAAGGAAGACAAAGCATATAATGACAAGTATGATGAAGATCATGTCTTGGCTAGATGCTATATCTTGGGTTCTCTCTCCAATGTTCTTCAGAAGCAACATGTGGAGATGAGTACTTGCCAGGACATCATGCAGAATCTAAAGGATATGTTTGGTGACATTAACCGCACCCAGCGGTACAATGTTATGAAAGATCTTCTTCGCTGTAAGATGCAGGAAGGGACCTCGGTCCGTGATCATGTACTCAAAATGTTTGGGTACTTGTCAGAGCTTGAGACTCTGGGGGCGACGATGGATGCAGACATGCAATCTGATTTCATACTGTTGTCATTGCCCAAATCTTTCAATAACTTTGTAGTGTCATTCCACATGAATAAGCTGGAACTGACAAATGCTGGGCTTCTTGCTGCATTAAAGTCTGCAGAAGACGTAATGAAGAAAGATGGTCCCTCTGGCACTGCAATGGTTGCACAGGTCAAAGGGAAGCGCGGTCGGAAGCAAGGTTCTCGGAAGGGCCCGGCCCAGAAGAGAAAGAAGAAGGGACAAAGTGTTGCCTCATCTTCCAATGCATCCACTTTAATGGCGTCGAAGAAAACCGACGTCTGTCACCACTGCAAGAAGCCGGGGCACTGGAGGCGTAATTGCCCGGATTACCTAAAGTCGGTCGACAAAGGTAAAGCCCCAGCAGGTATGAAATCTACTCTTATCATTGAAACCAGCTTTCTCGTTGGACGAGAAGGAAGTTGGGTAGTTGATTCTGGTGCTTCTGTTCATGTATGCAATTTGTTGCATTTGTTTTAGGAAACTAGAAAGCTTGAAGAAGGGGAGATAGTCATCCAGATGGGATCTGATGCAAGTGTTGCAGCGGTCGCCGTCGGGACCTGCAGACTATCATTATCTAGTGGTAGAGTCCTAGTACTTAAAGAGTGTCTTTATGTACCTGAAGTCAGAAGGAATCTAATATCTGTATCAAAGTTAGTTAGAAGTGGGTATTCATTCCTGTTCTGTAATAAATTAGTCATAAACCGTTATGATAAATATATTACAGATGGTATTTTGACTTCTGGAGGACTCTATGAATTGTGCATTGATAAATGTGTTATGAATGTTACAAGCACTAATAAAAACCCTAAAAGATCCAGGGAGAATGAAAATCTCTCAAATGAGATTTGGCATCAAAGGCTTGGTCATTTGTCTGTTGATAAGATCAATAGATTAATTAAGGATGGACCTTTAGACTTTCTACAGGTTCAACCTTTGCCTACTTGCAAGAATTGCATTCAAGGAAAAATGACCAGGATGCCTTTTTCGTAACAAGGTTACAAGATGTGAAGGTATTATTGACCTAATACATACTGATGTATGCGGTCCCTTCAGTACCGCGACCCGAAATGGATATCGATATTATTTGACGTTTATTGATGACCATTCGCGATACGGGTTTATCTTCCTATTACGTAATAAATCTGAAACCTTTGAAAAGTTCAAAGAATTCAAGGCTTTGGTTGAGAACCAAACCGATAGGAAGATTAAACGAATTCGATATGATCGAGGTGGCGAGTACCTATCAGATGAATTTAAGGAATACCTTAAAGAGAATGGAATTATTTCCAATCTCACTCCTCCTGGAACTCCCCAACTTAATGGTGTTGCTGAAAGACGCAACAGAACCATCATGGATATGGTTCGTTCAATGATGAGTAAAGCACATTTACCACTTAGTTTCTGGGGATATGCAGTAGAGACTGCAATATATATCCTGAATAAGATTCCTAGCAAATCTGTACCTAAGACTCCTCATGAGCTCTGGTATGGAACCAAACCTAGTGTTAATCACTTGAGGGTTTGGGGATGCTTGGTCCATGCAAAGAATGTGGATGCAAGCAAGCTAGAATCTCGCTCTCGTGAGTGTTACTTCATAGGGTATGTTAGAGATGGTATTGGATACCAACTCTATGACCCTGAGACTCAGAAGGTTTTTGTTTCTAGAGATGTGAAATTTCTGGAGAATGATTTCCTTAAGGGTCAAGATAAATATGAAGTAAAGGAACTCATTGAATCTCCTGAGGATTCTGAGCTTCCTGAACCAGAAACTGAAGAAGTAAATAAAGATGATACATCCATACCTCTTCGAAGGAGTTCGAGGGTGGTTGCACCACCTGAAAGGTATGGATTCCATGTGTCAGGTGAAACTGACTGTGATCCTACTTCATTTGATGAAGCACTCGCGGATCATGACATGGATAGATGGATGCTAGCAATGAAGTCAGAAATTGACTCCATGCATAAGAATGGTGTATGGACCCTAGAGGATCCACCTAAAGGGGTAAAACCCATTGGGTGCAAATGGATCTTCAAGAGAAAGAGGGGACCTGATGGGAAAGTAGAGACTTTCAAGGCACGGCTCGTAGCCAAGGGCTACACACAGAGAGAAGGCATCGATTACGATGAGACATTCTCTCCTGTGGCTATGCTTAAATCCATCAGGGCGCTGCTAGCTATAGCTGCATATCTTGACTACGACATCTGGCAGATGGACGTCAAGACGGCTTTCCTCAATGGATACCTCAAGGAGGATATCTACATGGAGCAGCCCCAGGGCTTCATGACTGAGGATGGCAAAGTATGCAAGCTGAAGAAATCCATCTATGGGCTCAAGCAAGCTTCTCGTAGTTGGAACATCAGATTTGACGAAACCATAAAGAGTTATGATTTTGTGCAGAATCCTGATGAACCTTGTATGTACAAGAAGCTTAGTGGGAGCGTCATTGTGTTCATCGTGCTTTATGTAGATGACATCCTTATCATTGGGAATGATACAGGGATGATGACCAGTGTGAAGATTTGGTTGTCCCATACCTTTGAGATGAAAGATCTTGGAGAAGCCTCTTACATCTTGGGTCTGAAGCTGTTCAGAAACCGAGAGAAGAGGATATTGGGATTGTCACAACAAGGATACATTAAGAAGATTCTTGAACGATTCCGTATGGATAGTTCCAAGAAAGGATTCCTACCCTTAAGACATGGTATCCACCTGTCTAAAGGAATGGCTCCTCAAACTGTTGAGGAAAAGAAGGCCATGGCTGGATGTCCTTATGCATCAGCCGTAGGAAGCTTAATGTATGCCATGATGTGTACCAGGCCAGATATCTGCCATGCAGTGGGAGTGGTAAGTCGTTACCAATCCTGCTATGGAGAACAACACTGAAATGCAGTAAAGAACATATTCAAATATCTTAGACGGACGCAAGATTACATCTTGGTCTATGGAGATGGTGATCTCCAAGTCTTGGGATATACAGATTCTGACTTCCAATCAGATATTGATGATCGAAAGTCGACATCAGGGTTTGTGTTCCTGTTGAATGGTGGTGCTGTGAGCTGGAGAAGCAAGAAGCAGGACACTACGGCAGATTCAACAACAGAAGCCGAATACATTGCCGCATCGGATGCTGCAAAGGAGGCGGTGTGGTTGCCCAAGTTCGTCCAGGAGCTTGGCGTAGTTTCCTCTGATACTCCCATCCCGCTACTCTGTGATAACACGGGAGCCATTGCCCAGGCGAAGGAACCCAGATGGCATCAGAAGAGCAAGCACGTAGAAAGGAAATACCACATCATTCGGGAGATTCAAAAGCGTGGTGACATCATCATCACCAAGGTGGCCTCCGCCAACAACGTTGCTGATCCTCTTACCAAACCTCTGACACAGAAGGTTTTTGACCAGCATGTAATGAGTATGGGTTTAAGGCTTGTTCCTGAATGGTTCTGAGGGCTAGTGGGAGATTGTTAGCAATGTGAGCCCGAGGCGAACCATTCCTACAATGAATGTTATTGTAATAAATGATTCATCAATAAAAGTTATTGATTTTGTTTCACTCCCTTTCTGATATTGAATGAATGAATGCACTATAAGGTCCCTCTGTACAATAAGGGTTATGTACCATGGCCAACTTGATAATCATACAGCTGTTGATTCAATGATTGAATCATAGAGGCTGATGCTTGGATGAATATCTAAGGAGTTAGATAGAGGACTCATCAAGCATCATCAATGATTGACAAGTAGTGATCTCCAGTCTGAGTGGGAGATGGCAATCCCATCTCATTAGACTGATATCTGATCGACCTCTTGATGCAGGTCCTCTGCATAGGAATATTGATTCGGAGGTATCAGATTAGTTGAGTCAATGAGTTGACTTAACGAGATCGAGATAACCAAAGACCTATGATGAATACTGTCACATCACAGGCAAACATCCTCTGACCAGAGACAGATATATTACTATATGTCTGAGCATGTACATTTGGCAGACCAATAGGTTGATGACCTAATCAAGGTCTATACACCGGCGAGCTGGTGTGCATGCAAGGGCATATGAGTAATATGATCTCTCAAAGGGATCATACAGGTTCACTTGTGAACCGGGAGATATGAGCTCACTCATGAGGTATTGGGATTAACCAAATTCCATGCATGGTCATCATGCTTTAGAAGCATGATATGAATTTGAAGGTAAGATATATGCTTTGTGAAAGCATATGATCTGTACCATATCCCAAGGACCAAGATTGAGAAACTTAATGATCAGACTATGAAGATGACAGTGTAAAAGTGATCTTTATCTTCATGATGATCATGAGTCTTCCAGTATGCAGGATGTGCAGGTATTAGGAATACCTGAAGGGTGATTTGATCATAAACGATTGTATAACCATTACGCTTCCATTCCGAGGGAGTGATGAAACAGGTCTGGATTTTAGTGACTCCTCTCATGAGAGAAGTGACCTAATCTTAGTCCATGTACTGGACATTGATCTGAATGAGATTCAGAAGCAATGAGAAGATTAGGTTTACGGTCTTGATTTAATCAAGCATCTATGAGAGGTCCATGGGATCTGGATTTGAGATGTGATCTCAATATCCAAGTCACTATACGTGGAACAATACAATCGCCCTGTCCTTATCTCCAAGTATCTGAGGAGAAATAGCATTGTTCTTAAATGGTTTGAGAACAATTCCATGAGATCTAAGCAAAGAGAAGTTGATAATTAAATGTGATTTAATTATCATGATGTATGAGAAATTATCCAATATAATTAAATGTGATTTAATTATTATGGATAAGAATAATGTGGATAGTAATATCCAATTATTCCTAATATATTATAAATGTGATTTATAATGTATTAGAGAGAGTTAAATATAATTTATATTAGTAGATTAATTATTAATGTGTATTGGATACACATTGTCTAATTAATTGAAAATGTAAATTACATTTTGTTTTGGGTTGTGAATGTGATTCACAATATTCCAATGTCAAGATTGCAATATTCCCAAAATTAATTGAGAATTATTTTTGGTGAATAAAATTGTTGGAAAATAAGTTGAGAGAAAAACAAAGAGATGCAATCCCATGGGAATCCATGGGATTGCCCTCCCCATATGGGAAGAGGGGGGCGGCACCAATTCCTTCATGGAATTGGTGGCCGTCCACTCCTCCCAATTGGGAAGGAGGCTCTCATTTGTTTTGTCTCTCCTTATTTAGTTGGTTTAATTTGGTATTAATATATATTTGATTTATCAAATGTATTTAATCAAAATTAAATCACAAGTTGTTGGCTTTTACCAACAACAATCTTGACCATTGGATTGTCATAAATCAATCTCAACCATTGATTTTATATGACACATGGATTGAGATCCATGGATCCCAAAACCCTATAAATAGAGAGGCACTCTTGGCTCTCTCTTGACACATGCTATTGTAGCAAATCTCTTTCTCTCTTTCTCTCATACTCGACAGCCCTCTCTCCCTCTTCCTCTTGGTGGCCGTCCACCCTAGTGGAGGGAATCGTCGTCGCCTTCGCTTTCGTGCTGCTGCTTCGACGCTCTGCGGTTCTCCGTCTACTTCGAGTGCTTCGCCCGTGAAGGAGACGTTCGATCTCGTGCGATGAGATCAGGAGCAACCGCGCTTGGATCAACTTCTTGGATTGCGAGGACACCGCGGTTCATCCCCGCGCTCGCAAGCGATCTCTCCGACGATCGGACTTGAGACAGGAGGTCTCTTCTCTTAGAGACTCAATCAACCACGCTTCAAGAGGTATTGCATTATACTTGCTGTGGTTATAGATGAAACGATCTGAGAATGGTTCTTGGATCATGTGGTTTCATCGAATAAATTTTTTAAATTCCGCTGCACCGAACAACTAGTGCGACTAGTCGTTCTTCGTCGTATCCGATACGACGCTCACGCTTCCGTGATGCTCTTGAGGATCTCTCTATATCCTTCACATGGAAATTGCCAACGACATTCTGAGTCAACCCACTGCAAAGGATATGTGGGATATCCCGGCAGCCACATATTCTCCGACGAAGAACGAGTCCAAGATCTTACAACTTCAGCATGACATCTTTACCTCGAAGCAGAACGGGCGTCCTCTTCATACCCTGTACACATCTCTGAGGGGTATGTTTGAGAAGCTACACGGGTACATTCCATTGACAGCTACACCGGAGCAGCTCAAAGCATACAGGGACTCGGTGATGACTGGAGTATTTCTAGCAGCCCTTGATCCGGAGTATGATGCCGCCCGAGCACAGATTCTTACAGATGCCACCATACCACCTACGGAAGAGGCCTATCGCAGGTTGAGTAGGCTCTCCATATCTCATGGTGGAGTTACGACACCTTCAGCCATGGCTTCTTCTCGCGGCAGAGGAGGCTATTCCCATTTCAGAGGTAGAGGTGGTCGTGGTCGAGGAGGAGGTAACAGACCTCCTAGACAGTCGTGCACCTACTGTCGCAGGACTGGACACACTGAGGAAACATGCTATTCTAAGCATGGGTTTCCTACTACTACGGCACGTGTGGCGGAGCAGGCTCAGCAGGAAGGGGGTCCTTCCCTGGTCACGGATCAGAGGTTTGAGGAGTTAGTATCGAGACTTCGGAAGATCATGCCCAGCCAGGGACCAGCTAGTACTTCAGGATCTTCAGAGATAGCCGGCTCAGCATCAGCATCCTCTTCAGGTACAACGTATGCACTTACTAGTTGTTACAGAGCAGATCTATCAGAATCATGGAAGGACATATCGATATCGATATCGTTTCGATATCGTGTCGATATCGATATATCGCCGATATATCGCCGATATATCGCCGATATATCGCCGATATATCGCCGATATATCGCCGATATATCGCCGATATATCTCTATATCTAGGAATCTTTCTGAAGAAAATGCCTGAAATCGGATATATCGATATATCGATTTCGATATCGGTCCCATGTCGATATGGATATATCGGCGATATATCGCCGATATATCGGGATTCGGCCTTCCATGATCAGAATGGATTATGGACTCAGGAGCATATCACCATTTATGTGGTGACAAAAAGCAATTGGATGATTTTATTGCGACTCAGACAGGACGCTACGTGGTAATTGCTGACGGAACACACTCTCCCATTACTGGTCGGGGGGAGGTGCAATTGACCTCTGGGATACGACTTCAGAAAGTTCTTTATGCCCCTGATTTTTCCATGAATCTACTATCCATTAGTCAAATCACTAAAGATTTACATTGTCGTGCCATATTTGACCCATCTGCTCTTGTGTTTCAGGACATCCTAACGAGCAGAGTGATTGGAACTGGCTGTGAGCAAGGGGGTCCTTATAGACTGGTGCAATCTCCTTATGCCGGTGTCTCTTCTATGAGGGTTGGATCGGTGTCACCCTACACTTGGCATCTTCGATTTGGCCATCTTCCGTTGCAAAAGATGGCCCATATTCTTCCACAGATTTCTCCCAAGTCTAATTTTCAGTGTGAGGCATGCCAACTTGGCAAACATCACAGGTCGTCATTTCCGAGTCGTATAGGTCCAAGTCGTCATGGTCTGTTTGAGCTGCTACATTTTGATATTTGGGGTCCCAGTCGTGTCCCTGATCTTCAAGGACACATGTTTTATCTTGTTGTTGTTGATGAATTTTCTAGGTTATGTTGGGTTTTCTACTTAAAAATAAGTCTGATGCTGCGTCTGTTATCCAGTCTTTCATTATTGAAATAAAAAATATTTATTCTGCTAGAGTGAAGTTCATACGGTCCTATAATGCTCTTGAATTATGCAGTTCTCATATCTCAAAATTTCTTATGTCTCATGGAATTGTGCATCAGAAGTCATGTGCTTACACCTCCCAACAAAATGGGGTAGCTGAGAGGAAACATCGTCATTTGTTGGACATTACCAGGACCCTATTGATTCAGAGTCGTGCCCCTCACTCCTATTGGGGGGATGCGGTTCTAACTGCTTGTTATCTGGTCAACCGTATGCCTTCGTCAGTGTTAGGAGAGAAGATCCCGTTCTTGACTGCGTTTCCCGAGAAGGATCTTTTCTCCCTAACACCTCGCGTCTTTGGCTCCGTTGCATTTGTTCATTGCTTCTCTCCTGGTCTTGACAAGCTCTCTCCCAGAGCTGTCAAATGTGTTTTTGTGGGTTATTCCAAAATCCAAAAAGGGTATCGGTGTTTTGATCCAGTTAGACGACGGTACCATGTTAGTGCTGATGTCACCTTCTTTGAGTCCATTATGTATTTCTCTCCTGCAGGTGACAGCCCCACTCACTCAGACGAAGGAGATGATATCTATGTGCCTCCTCCACCATCTATTCCATGCTCTACTCTGCCGTCACCACCACCACAGCCTATACCACCACCACCACGGCCTATACCACCACCACCTTCTACTTTTTATCCTCAGGTCTATCAGCGTCGACCCTCTGCTCATGTGCCTCCTCCATCATCCAGCACGCCCGAGGTTTGTAATGAACAATTAACATTTGAGTACTACTAATGGCACGGGTGATTTGCACGTGCAGACAGAGGTACATGGTACAGATGATACTACCTTTACTCCAGTTGATGATCTCGATCTTCCTATTGCCCATAGAAGGCAAAAGCGTGCGCGGACTATGAATCCCAAATATGGGATGGACTTTGAATCACAGGCCAGTTTGGAGCGGTTGTCCCCGGAGTTTCGCAAGTTTGTTCTTGGGTTATCAGCAGTAGATATCCCAAGGTCATACCAGGAGGCACTACAGAGTAGTCCATGGCGTTTGGCTATGGAAGAGGAGATGGTGGCATTGCAGTCGCGTGGTACGTGGGATATTGTGCATCCTCCACCAGGTGCGTCCATAGTTGGCAGCAAATGGATCTTTACTGTTAAGCATTGGGCTGATGGTACGGTTGATCGATACAAAGCCAGGCTGGTTGCTCGTGGGTTCACCCAAACGTATGGAGTGGACTATCAGGAGACATTTTCTCCAGTAGCACGTCATTCTACATTGCGGATTCTCATTGCAGTTATTGTTGTCCGTGACTGGCCCCTTTATCAACTGGATGTCAAAAATGCTTTCTTGTATGGTGACTTGCAGGAAGAGGTTTATATGCAGCAGCCACCTGGGTTTGCTCCTGAGGGGGAGTCCAATATGGTGTGCCATCTTCGTAAGGCCATATATGGCTTGAAGCAGAGTCCACGGGCCTGGTTTCTGAAGCTCTCAGAGTTGATTGAACACAAAGGCTTTGTCAGATCTACAGCAGATCATACTCTCTTTGTAAAGAGAGGCCAGCAAGGTGTGGTAATCATCTTAGTATATATTGATGATATTGTTATCACTGGTAGTGATGAACAGGGAATTCAAGCAGCCAAGGACTTCCTTAGCGAGCAGTTTGTTACGAAGGATATGGGTACACTTCGTTATTTTTTGGGATTGGAGTTTGCACGAAATGGGCACGGTATGGTAATGACGCAAAGGAAGTATGTTACTGATTTGCTATCTGAGACAGGAATGGCAGAATGTAGACCAGCTACTACTCCTATGGATCCTAATGTTAAACTTTATGATGATGGCTCTGATGAGGTGGACAAGAGACGATATAGAGAGCTTGTGGGGAAGTTGTTGTACGTGACCATTACCCGGCCTGATATATCCTTTGCGGTTAGTAGGGTAAGTCAATTTATGGAGCAACCCAGGCAGGCCCACATGAATGATGTTTATATGATTCTGAGATATCTGAAGTCTTCCCCAGGTGCTGGTCTTTTGTTTAGAAAAGATACCTCTATATCTGTCACAGGTTGTGCTGATGCAGACTATGCTGGGTGCCCTAATGATAGAAAGTCTATTTCAGGCTTTATCTTATTTGTGGGGAGCTCACCAGTAGCTTGGAAGAGTAAGAAACAAACGGTAGTAGCTCGATCCAGTGCAGAGTCAGAATATAGGGCAATGGCCCAAGGCAGTGCTGAGATGATGTGGGTTAAATCAGTTCTGATTGATTTAACTATTGATGTACCTCATCCTATGCGTCTCCAATGCGATAATCAGGCAGCCTTGTTTATTGCAAATAATCCAGCCTTTCATGAAAGAACAAAGCACATTGAAGTGGATTGTCATTATACTCGGGACTTGATTCAAAAAGGACTCATTTCTACTTCTTATGTATCATCAGGGGAGCAGATAGCAGACATGTTCACCAAGGCTCTTGCTAGGGGCCCTTTTCATCTCTGTTGTTCCAAGCTGAGCATGTTAGATATATATGCTCCAGCTTAAGGGGGAGTGTTAGAATAACTTTTTGCTATTTACTAATTATGTATCCCGTCTTTTGTAATTTACCCATAGAGCTTTTCTCCTATATAAGAGAGCTCTAGGGTTTTCTGGAATTTTATCTCATTCATTCCCTTTCAACAATCGTAGCTACACCAACTTTTCTTATGATTGCATCATTCCGAATCCGATCTTTACGTGTGTGTGTGTCCACACATCCACCTATATACTTTAATAATTTTTTCATGGTTACATGTGTAAATTTTTGTTCTTTTAGAAATTAATTATGTGGTTTAAACTACAAAAAAAAGCCAAGCTGAAACAGCTATATGTCAGTCTACAAATCAAAGAGTGGTTTTCAGATAGCAAGTGATAAATCACATTTCTCTCACTCTCCTCTCTGATGATCACCTGTATACTCCAATTTTGTGTATGATTTTTATGATAACTAATAGATCAAGTATATAACCTCAGGAATACCATGATTGAATGCAGCATACCTATCAACATTTAAATCCCTCTTTAGCTGTAATATCCACCGCAGTTAATCTACCGAAATGTTCATGAAGGGAGTTCGTTTAGTAAGGAAATCTAAGTGAAAATGATCGAAATAGTGATTTTGTGTGCATAGGAAAACATCTTTTGGTTTCCTTCGAATGAAATAAATGTATACATATGCTTAAAAATTAACTTAAACCAAGATATCCACACCCCTCTCTGAAGTTCTTATTGGGCAGCTCCAAGAAGAACTTCTACCAAAGTTCTGAGATAAAAACAAAAGAAAAACTACACAGTACAGGAGAAGAAGACAAACACGAGTTTTGTATTGGACTATACAGATGAGATCACTACCTGTTCGGTGTGGCCCTGAGGGAAATAATAAACCAGATTGCCTGGCTGTGGCAAGCTGACGAGTGGTCCCGCGCATGCATGCCAAAGCTCCGAACTTATGGCTTTCCTCCCTCCTCCTGATGGTCAAAAACACCAACATTCTCATCCCAAATCCCATCATTGGGTTGAAGTGAACAACACAGGGGTTCAAATCATATAATATGTATTGCAAGAAGGCACCTGACTCTCGCTGGCCATGGAGCTCCTCGAGCAGCTTCATTTCATCCACAAGCGTCTTATTGCTCCTCAACCCAACACTGTGCATTGATGGCATTCTCAACTTGAACAACTACCACCAACAATCCCGGTTAAAGCTTTCGACAAGATCCCAACTTTAGCACTTGGTGACAAAATCCAACTCCAAAAGTCCATCCATTCCCTCCCACTCGCCTTCTTGCTCCACCCGCCCAACAGGGCGACCACTTACGAGCAGAACCCACCAACCCAACAAGAGCTCTCTTTAAAGGGGGCTTAGGGGCAGGTGTCTCCTCTCTCGCAGGGGCAGAACCAGCTCACCACGACGGAAAAAGCGAACTCCTTTTCCACCCCGGGCACGCGAAACAGAGGAGGGAGGGGCACTCGCATGATGACGGCTCAAGGAGCCAACTTTAGCTTCGCCACCCTCCCTTTCTCACTCCAAGAAACGGACCCTTCAACGGGGAAGCTATGATTCCGCCCGCCCCACTGCACAGTCTCGAGATAGAGTGTGTGGATGGACGGCTTCCCTCCCTCTAGTTCCCCCTCTCTCGCTCTACCTCGCTTCCACTTTAGTGAAAAAAAAATCGCACCTTCCCTGTGCTTTTCTTTCTGGATACCCCTTTTGGCAGCTTTAGTTTGCAGGGAGATGAGGCTTTGAGTGTAGAAGGGGATTTATGGAAAGTGGGTAACTAAAGAAAGATGGGTTTAACAGGGGCACGCAGTAGGAGGGAAGCGCAGAGCAGAGGTCCCTTGGAACGGCAATGGCTCTTTGTTATGGAGCTGACAGCACATATCGTTGGGTTGTTTGGAGTTGATGTGTGTAGTAAAGTGCTGCATTATTGTTTGATTGATGGTTTTAATGACATCGGGAATAAGGAATGGAATTCCCTTCTTTGGAAGGTGGGATTTGATGGTTCGGGGATTTTGGGTTGGTACTTGGTACGGCTCATCTGGTTTTGATGCTTGCGGTGTACGTTACATGCAACGGGAAGACTCGTGAGCTACTGCTGAAGAGCTGACCGGGCAATCAGATTCGCTTAAGCCGACTTCATGGTTAGAGTTTGATGATCTGTGACGAAACTAGTCCGCCTGATACATAGAATACTGTCTAACAATGAACAGAATTCCTGGTAATACTCAGTGGCTAAAAGGCGAGATTGGGTAACTCTGGAAAATTTTTACCATTTGAGGGTTGCAATGGGTTTTGCAGAGGGGACATAGATCGTCCTCCCTCTACCACGAATAGGTAGCGCCCCAAACCTATCAATGTACCACTGCCACAATGAGCCAAATTTTCTTGGAAAGGAAAAAAATGGCAGTCGTAGAAATTGTATGTTCCTTAAAGCACCATAAAAGGAACAGTAGATTAGTGCGTAGAGAAATTTGGAAGATCTTCGTCGGGTATCTCTTGAGATCTTTCTTGCCAGTAGAAATCTTCAACATATTCTTCAATCATGTGAATTGTTTTTATCATAGGTCTAAGGTGCCATTTTCAGAGAATATCTTATATGTAGGGTTTGGATCGTATTTTTCTATTAGCATTATTTTCTTGTTTTGCTGCTAAGCGTCTGCAGTGGCTCTACTCTACTTGCTATCTATGAATATGTGATTATCCAAGGTGACTGAGTTGCTTGAAAAAGAACATTCCAAAAGTAAGTGTTCAAACCCAAGCACTGTGGAGGAAATTTTGGCCTCAATCTAGCAGCAAACCTTCCAGGGATTCCCTCCCCACCATCTACATTAGCTCCTATGGGAGAGGAAATGTGATACGATCCTTCGAAGATTGTGTTAGGACCTTGCTTTTGCTGTTGGAAAGCAAAAGTCCTGACTATGGCTGACCAAACCCAACTTCTCAAATATGTCATGAATGGGGTCCTCTTGTTTTGGTCTAGTGGTATACTTGTTCCTAATGATGCGGTGGCTTGGATAAATGCGATGCGCACGGGCTTTCTGCAGGGCCAGTGATGCCACGAGATGGCTTAGTATTTATTTTACCTGCCGAAAGCGGAAGGGGAACTCGGGATATGCTCACTTATTACATTAAAAACCGCCACGATGATGGCTTGGACATGGCGGTTGTTGACTTCCAACTATCCGGGGGGACTTCCTTCACCACAAGCATTTGACCTCTCTGTATGTTGTGAATCGTAGAATCAAACACGTACAAACGATCAAGCAAATAAGCATACAAACACACATATTTATTTACCCTAAATTGCCTACGTCCTTGGATGGCAACAATCGGGTTTCAATATTCATGGAGAAAGAAGAAAATGTAGAGGATAGAGAGAGAGAGAGAGAGAGACGTAACCCTATGGACTTTATATACTACTCCACTACCAGTAGGGTATGGTGTCATATGGGGCATTCGATGGTTATTAAACTAGGCTCAGGAGATTAAATGGTTAGAATTCAAGTTATATCAGCAATCTTCACCTTGAATTGAATCATCTAAGAAGTTTTGCCAAGCTTCGCCACCACCATCCCTTCCTTACGGCTACTGCTGCCTATCGACATTGAGCAAACACAAACAATGTTTGAAGATACTCTTAGAAACTACCTTCCTGAATGTATTGGTTGGATTATCTATTGTGTCGACCTTATTCACCTTGATCCCCGTCTCAAAATGAATGAAGTGACATCCAACATCTATTGATTGGTCCTCTCATGATGTACATGATCCTTGACTAAGCATATTGCATTGAGACCGTCACAATATATGATAGCCTGATCCTATTGCATATTGAGATCTCCAACTAAGTCTTTCAATCAGATGTCGTACTTTGAAGCTCCTGTTAAAATCATATACTCTGCCTCTAGTTAAACAAAGTAACGGATTGTTGTGAAGATCCTTCCAACCAATGATAGAACCCCCAAAGTAAAGACATAGTTGTCATTGATCTCTTCCATCAACATCTGTGCATAATCTGAATTTGAATATTAGACAATCAAACACTTTGAATCACTTGTATAAATGAGGTCAATGTCAGATGTTCCTCTTATATAACAGAAATTTCACTTGACTACCTATTAATGCTCATTCCCTGGATTCTCTTTGAGTAAGCTTATAACGTTTAAGGCATGAGAGATATCATGCCTTGTGCATACCATGGCATACATAAGACTCCCAACTATGCTGACATAGGGAACACGTGACATGTGTTCCTTTTGTACATCTGATTGAGGTGTAAAAGAAACATAGAGATGAATATTTGCAATGATGGAGTACCTATGACCTTTGTTATAGACATCCCAAATCTCATTTGAACTTTCTCAATAAAAGTCTTATGAGATAATAAAAGTTTTCCTTTTTTACGATCCCTGATGGTCTCCATCCTCAAAATCTTCTTCACTGCACAAAAGGTCCTTCATGTCATATTTTGAACTATGGAGCGTCTTCATATCATCTACAGTACTCTTCTTTGCAGTAACCAACATACATCGATGTATAATATTTGATAGATGAAGGACTCATCCTCTACCTTGTGGTAAACACAACAATTATATGGCTCCTCTTGAACCGTAGGCTAATCATGAAGCTGTCAAACTTTTTGTACCATTGTTTTTTAGACTACTTAAATCCATACAAGTACTTCTTCAATCTGCACACATGATCTTCCTGCATCACATCTAATTGCTCCAGTTTTAAATCTCAATGTAATACAAGAGGTAGTAGGACCCAGATGGATGTTTATCTTACAATAGGAGAGAATATATCATTGTAGTCTAGATCTTCCTTCTGATTGTATCCCTTCATAACAAAATGCACCATATATCCGGTGCCTTCAATGCATGATCATTTGCAGCCAACATCTTTCCTCCCATTTGGCAACTTGACAAGCACCCATGTCTGATTCTTATGAAGAGACTCCATCTCCTCGCTCATAACAGCAGCCCACTATCCAAATTCTGCCCCTAATATAGCCTCCTTGTGAGTAGATGACTCTAGAAACTCTACCTCCTTAGCAACATGTAGTTCAAATGCAACCATGTCTTCAAAATCATATCTTTGAGGAGGATGTATTTCTCTATTGGACCAATCAGTAGTAACACTTGATTACCTCTCCTCTGGTTGCTTACTTCAAGTTATTTATCATTAACATGATCAAGAGTGGTGTGATCAAATATGTGATCACTACTTGGTATTGGTTCGAACTCCACTTGTCCGTGCATATCATCACATGTACGTGCATCAACAAAATTACTCCTTAAGTGAAGCATGAAATTCTCATCAAATGTAATATTCATACTAACAATAACTCTTTTCCTAGAAAGGGATTGGATTCTATACCCTTAATTCCGAAACCATAACAAGTAAACACCCCTTTCTTTAGCATTGGTTCTAGCCTTCCTTCACTAACATGGTAATAGGCAGCACAACCAAAAATTCGTAAACAAAATAATTAATATGCTTACCAGACCGTAACTCAATGAGCATCCTGCATTCAATACCAAGTAACAAGGCATATTCATAGCTTCAGTTCCGAATGCTCTACCAAGTCCAGCATTCAAGATCACACACTTTTCTCTCTCCAGAAGTGTCATGCCCATTCGTTCTACAACTTCTTTCTATTGTGGCATATCTCTGACGGTGTGGCATCTTGCAACACCATCCTCCTTGCACAACCCATTGAATTCGATGAACAAAACTCCAACCCGTTATCAGTATGTAAGTGTTTGACATTCTTAGAATCTTGGTTTACCATTAAGATCTTCCTCTGCATTAAGGTATGAAATGTCTCACTCTTGTGTTTCATCATGAACATCCAAAATATCATGGAACAATTATCAACTAAGGACAAGAAATACCATATATCTCACAAAGATGGGACCCGAGAAGGGTCCCAACAACCAACTTAGATGTAGTCGAGTGTTTCCTTTGCCTTGTGAATAGTGTTATCGAACTGCTTCATGATTTGTTTCCCTAACACGTAGTGCTCACTAAACTCCAGCTTGGATCCTTTGAGAATCTCGATGAGACTCTTCTGACTGAGCACATTCTTCCCTATCTAGCTCATGTTCCCATCCGCATTTGCCACAACCTTATTTCTGATTTCATGGGTTGGTTGAAACTGCACCAGAATCGATAAATGTAGACCATGCATGATGTATAGGGTGTTCTGCTTATTTCCCTTATTGACAACCACCCCAGCTTTGGCAACATGCACAATTCCACCCTCAGTGTTACCTATAATCTTTAGAGTACAAAACTCCAAAGGATATCAGGTTCTTTTGCATATTAGGAATATGGTGAACTTCTATCACCGTCTTTATAACTCCATAATGCATTTTTCACAGAGCCAATCCCTACAATTTTTCATGTTGCATCATTCCCCATGATGGCATTTCCATCATCTATCTTCTCCTAAGCAGAGAACCAGTCTTCATTGGGAGTCATTGATTTAGCCAATATTCACGGAGTCTAAAATGGTATCTCACACAAGGCGGAGACAACCGTCGCTGTGACGACTCACGATAAATCTGGACTAAAGTCAACAATTAACCCACACTAAAGATCAATAATTAGACATAAATGTGGAGTTAAAATTTATTTTTAACTCTACACAAATGGTGTATAGGGACAAGTATGCAGAGAGTTCGAACACAGGGAGCAAGCAGGGTAATTCAAATAAATGTGCACAAGTGAATGTGAAGTGTCTACACTAAGCAAGCAATCAATGATTTTTGTGGGTTTTTAATTTTTTAATTTTTTTTAATTTTTAATTTTGTATTTTGATTTTTAATTTTCTGATTTTTATAATTTTATATTTTATATTTTTTTTCAATACTGGAATTTAAAAACAATGTAATAAAAGACAAGATAAAGTATTTATAAATATGTGTAAAAATAACCAAAAATTCAGAAATAAAATGTTTTTGAGATTTTTATAATTTTTTACTATTTTTATGATTTTTGGGTGTTTTTTCAAGGTGTTTTTGGTATTTTTAAATACTGCGATAAGGGAAAACAGTGAAAATCGTGCTGGCTGTGAGTAAAATGGAAATTAAAATTAGCAAATAGCAACCAAAATTGTTCACACTAATTTTCAAATAAAGAGAATGAATTATAGAACAAACAGGAACTGAGTTTGTATTTTTCTGAGTTTTCTTTGATTTTATAGATTTTTTTTGAAGTTTTTATGTATTTTTGAATTTTTAAGGTTTTTCTTTTGAGATTTTTAGTGATTTTTAGATTGACACTAAAATAGGCTAAAATAGACACTAGGGAATTTTTTTGGAATTTTTCGAGATATTTTAATATTTTTTTGGTATTTTCTAAGCTAGACAGTGAATAAAAAGCATGTTTTTGATTTTTAATAAATATTAAAATACAATAATTATAAAAAGTAAAAATGTGCCGTTAATCTACTATGTAACAGAGACTTAAATTATTTTTTGTAGATTTTTTAGGTTTTCTAAAGGCATGTGAAAATTACTAGAAGCAAAAAGAAGCTACACACTTGCAGGGGCTTTTATGGAAATATGGCGAAGTTAAAGGGCTTAATAGCAATTTTCCAGCAACTTTATAACACAGTAAAGAATGGTCTGGACCAATAGCAAATGCACAACAAAATGCCAGGGGTATTATGCAAAAACGCCAAGGTCTCATGCACACAGCGCGTGACCTGGCAAGGGCTTTTTCGTAATGTTCGAAAGTCCAGGGGTCCTAACACAAATTTCACAGAAAATTAACACTGCAAGTGAATGTTTCAGAAGTAACACGAAATAGACAAAAGTCCCGGGAGCCACCTGCAAAAATGCCACAGCCACGCGCGACGCACGCGCCTGGCGGGGGCTTTAAAATAATTACACAAAAATCCGAGGGCTATGCCGCAAAATGTCCAAATATTTAACGCTTAATATAAAAGTTCTGGGACTAACACGAAATACTAAAATGACTGGGGGTCCTAGTGCAAAAAGCCCGCACCTCACGTGTACAGGTCACGTGAGGTGACGTGGCATAGGACCTGTACGTAAATAAAGTAAAGGAAGGGGTCGGTTTGCAAAAGTTACAAAACTTTTAAACTACAAATAAAAATTACTAGACTAAAAGGAAAATACAAAAAATAGCGAGGGTATACTTGCAAAAATCCCTCGCTGGGACGATCCAACGGCCGGGGAGCCTTCACTTGATACGTGGCGGCTCCTCGGTTTGCGATGACGGTTCGGCGTGGGCGTCTGAGATCAGATCTCAGATGAGATCCGACGGTGGCGGGCGCTGGCGATCGGACGATCCACGTTAAATCTGGGACTCCTTCTTGATCGGACGGCAGCAAGGCGCGCTGGAGGAACAGGGTAGAAGGACCGGCGTGACGACCTTCCTCCGACGATAGCGCCTCGCTCCGGCGGTTGACGTGCTTCAAAATGGGCCCAGGAGGTTGCTGCAGGTCCCCTCTCTTCGCCTGGGGTCTCCAAAGGTGGCGGCGAGCACCAGGTCCTCCTCGCGACGTCGGAGAGGAAAGGACGACCCAGGTGCCTCCGGCGATAGCAAATCCAGCCCCAGGTGCTTCAAAATGGGAAGGCCTGTACTCAAAAATATGTTAAGGAGGTCGAGGGGAAAATGCCTCGACCTCCAGGCGCTCTCGAAATTGGATGGACGATGAGATGGGTGCTCGCCGGAGTTGCGCTCCGGCGAAGTGGTCGATGAAGTGATTAAGGGGTTGATTCGACGAGGAAAGATGGGCGAAATGATCATGAATCTATGAGGAACGTGAAGGGGATAAAAAGAAGCAAAGAACGGCATCGATGGCCTGGGGCCAGAGGGTGGATACCTCTACGGCTGAGCTTCACCGGAGGTGTGGAACACGCGTCGATCAGATGCTACTCCGCTGCCTGGAAGCCCGGAGCTCGGAGCTGTCACCTCCGGGCACCTTTAGCAAGACCAAGGGGGGAAGATCGAAGGAAATTTGCGGTTCAAATTTCAAAAGAGAGTTGGCTTTGGGTTTTAAGGGGTTGACGGTCGGAGGTGCAAGAACGAGGACTAGCGGGTGGTGCAGCGATCCGCGACCCAAGATGAACCTTGGGCGTGATTCCTCGATGCACGAGCTGCAAAAGTGGTGAAGAGGGTATCATGTTTTGGTGAATGGATTGACCTCGAAAAAAGGGTGAAGATGGGGGTCAACACATGGTCTGACACGGCCCCAGGTGCAGGTCAGATAGTTGACCTAGGTCAACTATCCGAGACCCCTGGTTGGTCCACGTGGACCAACCAGGAAAAACCTGGAAAAATTTGTTTCAAAAATCATTTTGAAATAGTAAATGGTCTTATTTTATTTAGGTTATAAAATAAAAAATGTTTGTACTTTTCTAAATTATTTTATTCCGATTTTTAATTATTTTTATGAGAAGTATTTTTACAAGTTGCTATTATACCCCTATATAGGTATATTACCTATGTAATTTAGTATTTAATTTTTATTCTGTGTATTTTAATTTTATTATTTTTATTTAGTATTTTATAAAATTATAAAATACTTTTATATACACAAATATATTTTTATTTTAATTTTCTGATGTATTATGTACATTAAATAAAATATAAGTACAAAAAGTATAGGTATAAGCATAGGTATAATACCTGTATGATCTATATACAAGTATTTTTATTTTGGGTTTTATTTTGGTTTTTATTCTAATTTTAATGTTCACAATTAATATAAGTAATATTTACAACATTATAAAAATATAAAAATGCAAAAATAATAAATAAATAATAAATTGAATATTTTAATCAGTACAGCTATACAATGTGGGACCAAAACTCAACTTTCAAACCGTAGCTCCGCCAAATGCGAAACCACCGCCATTAAATAGCTTATTTTATTCTATATACAATTAAAGGTGAGTTTGCTGCATTTGGAGTTGTCAGTTGTCAGATACGGGTCTGGTAAGTTGGGATTCTGGATTTTTATTCAGACCATAACTTTTTATCTGTACATTATTTTTCTTTGAAATCAAATTTGTATTTTTCTTTATGAAATTATCTACAACTTTCATGTACAAAGTTTCTTTATTTGATGTGTAAAAAGTGGAACCAAAAATAGGTCCCAAAATGAATAAAGAATGAATAGAAAGTATAGGTATTTTATCTGTATTTTGGCCCTTATCTCCCCCTACTTTATTCCTTGTCGACCTATTCATCAAGATGACTAGGTCTCGGGGTTCTGGGTCATAAAATATTTACAATATTTTATTCTTTTTCTTTTCTTTTATTTATTCTATAATTTTGGCTTTAATTACAGTATTTTATACACTATTTAGATGCACATGCATGAATGCTAAGATGCTATATTTAAGGCTATTTACAGGCATTTGCTAGGGTTTTTGATGCCAAAATGATAGAATAAATATGATGAAATGTGGATTCATCAGTCATATGATAAGAACATCATGAATCAAGTATCATATCCATATGCTATTTGTCATCTTTTTATTGTGGCGGTGAGGACCCTATCATTTTTAGAATCTCGAATTCCTTGAGCCAGTACAGCGACTCTGGCCTTCCCTTTCTTCTTTCGGACAATCTTTCTTTCAATGTCCAAGTTCCTTACAATAATTGTACATGACCTTTGAATTGTGACTTTTGACTTGTATTTATGCTTTCCTTTATTCACATAAGCAGAACCAACATGATTATGTTCATAAGTCGTAAACAAACCTACAACCTAAGAGTTATGATTGCCAGTAGCCATTTGTTGAAGTTCACACATATGCAGACTCACGCTATCTTCATCTATCTTCTCTTCCCACAATAAATGATTGAACAAAACTCACATATGATAGTGGAAGAAAAACTAACAGAATCAATGCAGCATCCTCATCTCAAATCTTAATAGCTACATTTATTAAATCTTTTAACAATATACTTAAGCAGTCTAGATGTTCTTTAAGATATGTACCTTCAGCATACAGAGCAAGAACAAACATTGCTTCAACGACAACTTTTTGGTCAAAGACTTCATCATGTACATACTTTCGAGTCTCAACATAGATCGAGCCTCAATCGTCTCATCGGTGACTTCCATGCTAAATTCATCTGTTGAACATAGCATAATCGTCGAGTGCTCTTTCTTTTCCTATATCATCAACTTAAAGGGTTTGAATCCCTTTGCCCTCTCTTGGTCCAATGGTGCTTAGATTCCTTGTTGTTTTAGAAATGCATGATTTTGATTTTCCATAGACTGGATTCATTCCTCCATGTGAACCTTTCGATCTTCAGATTGTGCATTATCTATTTGATGACCCCTGACAAAACATGGTGCTCTGATTCTAGTTTGTTGTGAATCGTGGAAGCAAACACATACGAACGATCAAGCAAGAAAACATGCATGTTCTATTAACAGTACAAATAGATACCATACGTGGACGGTTCCAAATACCATATAGAAAATTTTCAGGATGGGAGTGTTGCACATTGAAATCCTCACAAAGGGGGCACACATGGTCCCCTTAGCACACCCACCCCTCAATCCCTCACCCCAACAAGGCTCTTTGACCAGTGAGTGAGACCCTCGTACTAGCAGCGTATGGTGGTCTAATTGGGCGGGGGGGGGGGTGCAATTAGAAGGCTCTTTAACTGGGTTCAACAGAATAGGTGGTTAGCATTCAAGGCACATCAACATCGTCCTTTTGGGATGATGAGCGAGAGCTGGTATGGAGGAACCTACGTGCAAAAGGGATCTCCAGCATTGAGCCATCATTAGACTTGTGCCTCTCTACATATGGTTCGCTTCTTGTTTACAACTGCATGCAACCTCATTCGGGTTCATGGATAGATGGTCCCTTGGAGTTTAATGGTTTGGGTCCTTTTTCTACCCCAAAACACTTGTATGCACTCCTTAGGGTTGTCAAGATCTACGCATTTAGATTGTTATATGTATTTAGCTCTGAAAGAATACATGGATCATATTTTCTTTGGTTGTTCTTATGTAAGGTTGATACGGAAGGGCTCTTGTGTTTCGCTATAGCAACCACAATAATTTTCCTTGATTGATACTCTAGGGTGGATGAGGCATGGCTTGGGCTATACATGACCATCGTCACAATTCTCTAGAGAGTTTGGCAAGAGAGAAATCTCCTCTGGACATGTACTTCCCCCACTAACCACATGGAGATCACATGTTTTATTATCCAAGACATCAATGTCCTTTTGGCTTAGCTTCTAATGTGGAGAAGGCATTTTTTTGCTTTTGTTTTCAATGCCTTGTAGTGTTCTAACTGATAGTTGCAACCCGAGGTTGGGTTCTTAGCCCCTTTTGGTTCCATTTACTTTCATAATACACATTTTTTACATATAGAAAATGGTGACCTAGTGGCATGTTTATTAAATTTCATGTATAAATGATAATTCCATTTTCATAAATACTTGTCACATTTTTCATGATTTCTATTTGGAGAAAATTATTTGATTGATTAGAAAAACTTCAGTTCGATGATGAGAAGTCAAGTTCATTGCATTAAAGTGGATTTACAAAGAGTGGTGGTGATATCTCAATGGAAGAGAAGTTATAATATATATATATATATATAGAGAGAGAGAGAGAGAGAGATTGTGTGTATATGTGTTGCAGTATGAATGAAATGGTAATAAGAACTACAATAACTCAGCTCTTAGAGGGAGCAATCGTTGCCTCATTAGCATTGTGAAACAGATTTTTACAGTTGTGCCCTTATGAGGTTTCATAGTTTTACTTATGTCCCTACCTTTTTTACAATCACACTTGTCCTCCACTGTCTTGCACGTTTAACAGTTATACTCTTTGGATTAGTTGTCTTCCCTTTCCTAACCAATGTTAAGCTCCGAGCATAAGTGTAATGGCAAAAGGGAAGAGTCACAAACTTAGTAGATGGCTTCTTCGTCTTAATTTTTGATGAGCGTGAAATCTGCCTCTTTAAAAATAGATAATTGTCGTAGTATAGGAGGCGAATTTGATTCATCAAAAACCACAATCTTTGGATGTTGTGGAAAATTTTTCTTGGCAAGTCTACCAAGGTCGAACACAAGGAACGGTGATTCTTAATTGCATAGTTTTAAATTAAATTAATTAATTAATTAATTGCTTGGTTAATTTCTATGTCCAAAAAATATAATGCAATTCAATGATGAAAGATGAAATAGGAAGAAAGTTAAACAAAGAGAATGAAGCACCGGATCTGTGATTTAATGATTTTTAATCTAAATAATGTTAATCAATATCCTCGAAGTTGAATTACAAACCAAAAGATACAGTGTCAAATCAATCCAAGACTGCAGGCAAGAAGATTATGCAATCATTTCACTTCTGTGAATTAAATCATAAATCCTCAAGGTATTATTAATAACTCTTTTTCCTTGGATGGGCCCTTGCAAAGATTAAATTATGCAAATAAAGATTTTCAGCCTCTGAAAGAATGTTAATCTTGTAAAATATTTCACTTGAGTCCCTGCATAAAGATCCCCCAATTTCTCAATTAAATAAGTCAAAGATCAGTAAGAATAAATCATCAAATGAAAAATCTCAATAAGTACCCTCAGATCTGTTCACAAGATATCCTAAATGAAAGAGCATGAAAAGAGCACTAAAATCGGAGTTCAAATGAGCAAGATATGTTGAAATGAAATTTCAGGGACTAAAATGTAATTAAAATAAAATTTTCCTTCAAAATGGTCCATGGAAGGACTTATCTGCTATTTCTGAAAGTCGAAGGGGGGCGTAAATAATTTACCCATGGCGGGGGTATTTCTACAATATCTGGAACGTACGGGGGCTTCGGTGCAATTTTCCCACCAGTGCACATGCGTCGCACGTGCACCTGGAGGCTCGGGGGTCCTGAGCTTAGGTGGCGGTTGGTGGAGGCTTGGGGACCCCCGAGGCGAAGGGTCGTGCGCCGAAGCGGAGGTTCGGACGGCCAGAACCGAGGTGACGGCGACTGGAGGATCAGATGGTCCGAGCCTGTGGTTTGGACGGCCCGAGCCTCTAGGCTGGGGCCTAGGCTCGGCTGGATGATGTGGCGACCGATGGGCCATCGGATCAAGGGCTGCCTGCCCGATCCGACGGCAACTGTACGCTGCGAGTGGCCGGGGCGGAGGCGCCAAGCGGGCGGACGAGGCGGAGGCTAAGCCCGGTCAACGGGGGTGGTGTGATGAACGCGAAATCTACCTCTTTAATAGTCAATAATTGTAGTATAGGAGGCGGATTTCGGTCGTCAAAATACCACAATCTGTGAATATTGTGGAGTATTTCTACTTGGCAAGTCTACCAAGGTCGAACTTAGGGAACAGTGATTCTTAGTTGCGTGGTTTTGAATCAAATTAAGTAACTAACTTAATGCTCGATTAATTCTTGTGTTGATAAAATGTACAATGCAATGAGATGCAAATGCGAAGAAATATACAAGGAAAATGAAGCACCGGATCTGCGATTTAGTGATGTTTATTCCAATTAAGATTAATCAATAACCGCGAAATGAAATCACAGGTCAAATAATATCAAATCCAGTGGGATGTATCAAATTAATCCCTGATGCAAGTATAGGCTATCATATTAATCCTGCAATGATTTTATCTCCAAAATTCTTCAAATTATATTCTCAAGAAATGTTTGCAGTTCACAAGATAATAAGCCTAGTAATTCTCCTTGATTTAACCCTGCAAAATTTAGTCCTCAGATCTGAAATTAATTTCATCATTGCATAAATCAAAGCCCTGCAAAATAAGTCGTCAAATTTTCAAGAAAAATGTGGCATAGATAAGTTAAAATGCCCCCGCAAATGTCAACAGATATCCTCAATAATAATTATCAGTAAACAACCTCAGATCTATTCACAAACTATGCTAAATTTTAGAGCATGAAAATAGCTTCAAAATGACATATTATACGCTCAAATCGGAGTTCGTATGACAAAGATATGATAAAATGAACTTTGCAGGGACTAAATTGTAAATAAAATAAAGTTTTCTTCTTCAAAAAGGTCCCTTCGGGGCTTATCTGTAATTTATGGAATCTATCAAGCTTTTGATGCAATTTTTCCAGTGCGTCACGTGCCCCGCACGTGACGCTGACGTCAGCAACCTGAGGGGGCTACTTCGTGATTGGCAGGAGACGGAGGGGGTCGATGAAAATAACCCCCGCCTCACGTGCTTCCCACGTGAGGGGAGGTTGCAGATCTGCCCGACGAGGTGCGCCCACGCGCGCTGCCCGATGGCGGAGGGCGGCACCCCTGCGTGGTGGAGGACAGACGCAGAGACGAGCAGAGGCGAGGCGGGAGGTGCGACGCTGGTCGGAGGCGGCAGCCCGCGCACGGGGCTCGAAGGAGGTCGATGGCTGTGGAAGGTGCGCATCCGTGCGCGGTGGGTAACCCACGTGCAACCACGCGAGGGGAGGAGGGGACGGTCACGCACAAGAGGGGGGGCGCTTCCGTGCGCGGAGGGCTGCCTGGGAGGAGAGGTGGCTGTGCGCGGAGGGGGTGTCAGCTGGACTCGTAACGGCCTGGGGGTCGCGGCGAGACCTCCGCCTGGAGGTTGAAGATGGTCGGCGGCGGGGGGGTTGACGGTGAAGACGGTGAACCTGGAGCAGAGGTGCGGCTGCGTGTTCCTGCAAGTGGTTAGACTAAAAAAAAGTGGTGGGAGGGGGGAGGAAGGAGAGTCGCCAGAAGTTGGAGGAGGATGCCTCGACTCCGGTCTTCGTCTCCGTGCTTGGCGGGAGCACAGGGCTGAGCTGCAGCAGCCTGACAGTAGCAGCTACTAGGGAGAAAACCCTTGGATCGCGCCACGATTTGGAGAGCTCAAGCTACTATCACCAGCCGAGCATGAAGATGGCGGATGAGGTTTGGGGCGCCCGACGAGGGGCATTTATAGGAGGGTGGTCGGAGGGCATTATGCGGAGGGGTGATGAATCTCCATTTCATCACCTTTATTCTATTATTTTGGCCTCAAAAACCCCAGCAAATGCATGTAAATATCATCAAATTGTACATAATAACATTCATGATTCATTGTATTAATTACACATTAAATAAGGTTTTTAATGCTAAAATTATATAATAAAGAGAAGAAAAGAAAAAGGAATAAAATATTGCAAATATTTTATGACCCAAACCCCGAGACCAAGGCCAGCATCGTATTGGTCGATAAGGAATAAAGTAGGGGGAGATAAGGGCCAGTATACAATAAATACCTCATTTATTCATGCATTTATTTATGCATTTTTGACACCTATTTTGTACATAATTATTTATTCCTCAAATAAAGAAACCTTGTTCATGAAAGCTGTAGGTAATAATGTAAATAAAATTACAAAATTGAGTTTGTGTAAAAATAATACTCAGTGTACATTTTATACACAGAATAAAAAGCCCAAAATCTCAACTTCACAGACCCATATCTTGCAAATAAAGACTCCAAATCACCCAAACTCACCTTTAATTGTATATAGCTCTCTATGAACTATCTAATAAAATTGGTTTCATAATTTTTGGAGTCCATCTGCAAAAGTTAGGTTTTTGGCCCTCATTGTACATAATACATGATTAAAATATTATATTTATTCATTATTCATTATTGTAACAAAATTATATTTTTAGAATTTTGTAAATAATGTATATAAGACATGTACATATAGAAAGTAGAATAAAACCAAAAAGAATTTGTAAAATAAAATAAGTCTATGCCAGATGTAGGCAAAATACCTATGTTAAGTATGTATACAAATAAAAAGGACTTCATTCTCTTATTCTTCTGTATTTTTTTATAATAATGTAAATATTATACATAACTTATTAAAAATGTAAATTCAGAATAAAAATCAAGAAAATACATTAAATAAATTAAGTATCCAAAATACATAGGTAAAATACCTATAAGTATGCTTACATATGCATATACCTATTTATTTAAAAATAAAAATAAACTCATAAAAATTAAATAAAAATACCCCCATACTCACAAAAATAGGTTATAAATTTATAAAATAAGCTAATAAAATAATAAAAGAAAATAAAGAAATTAAAAATAAAATACACAAAAATACATGTAAATACACACATATACACAATATTAAATTAAAACCATAATAAAACACTTCGAAAAATTCAATAAAAATCACAAATAAATACTACACGAAAAATTACACATTTTTTATGTTTTATGAAAATTCTACTAAATTCGTTTACTATGGTAAATAAATCAATTTAGGCTCAAATTTCCTGTTTTGTCTTTTAGCGGCTGACGTGGACCAATGGGGCGCCGGCCTTCGTTGACCCCCTGGTCAACTGTCCCATCCATGCTCTGGCGCGTCTGAACCGTCTTTTCCCCGATTTTCATCCCTTTTTTATGGCCATCTAGTCTATTGATCGAGCTCGCTTCCTTTACAAGAATTGATCTCTGATCATCCATGATGCCCGCCAAACTCTTAGATCAATCAGATACTCATTGGATTAAGAAATAATCGCCGGTCAATAAGGCACCATGCCAATGTCTATAAATAAGTAGCTCCGCCTCCTTCCTCGAATTTGGCCAATTTCATTCCAACCAAAAGCCTTGATCTTGTTCCTGGATCGTTCCTCGTGACAGGGGGAGTGCTCCAGCGCCTTGACTCGGCCGGAGGAAGGAGAATTTTGTCGGGGCGGAGCTCCGGCGTCCGCCCTGCTCCCTGGTGGCCCCCAGGTATAAGAGCTGTCCTTTTCATGCTTTTTAGTTAAGTTTTAATGTTAGTTTTTAATTCCCGTTGTTAGATTAGTCTTCAGTTAATCCCTGTAGCTTAAAATTCCAAATTCGAAGTTCGCCGGAGCTCCGCTCCGGCGACTTCTTCACTGTGAAATCTACTGTCTCCGACCGCCACGTACACCCCATTGCAATCTCCATCGCATTCTCCATCTATCCAACGCCTTTGACCAACCGAGGACCTCTGGTCTTCGCGAATCGGGGCTCCACCTCCACCGTTCGTCGGAGCCCCTCCGCCCCACTCCATTTTGCAGCGAAGCTTCAAAACCCCGGGTCGAGGAGGTAGCCCTCTCGCCCCCGGTTCTTCCTGTGCAGGTACAACGCGGAATGGAGCCCATCTGGGCTCGCATCGAACCAGGAAGAGGTTCCTGGAGGTTCTGTGCTTCATCAACCTCGTCCGAACGACTAGGACCTCCAGGAGCCATGAGAGAACCTTCAGGAGATGCGGGAGGCTTCCAGCTACGTGCAGACTACTTCAGATCTGCGGGGGAGCGCTGGAGGAGCCCATGCTTCTCGATCGAAGCTCGCCAGGCGCGAGCTTCTTCCCTTTTCTTCCAGGGAGCTCCAGAGCCGTCAGATCTGGAGGCCCGTCCCAGTTCGCTCAGGAGCCGCCTGATGAAGACACGTGCCAACCGTCAGATCAGCCAGGATCATCAAATCAAGGCCCTTCATCGACGAACTGGTATCCACCGTCGGATGCTCGATGCGTGGATAAGTGGCGCGCCCAACACCGCAGGATGATGCGCCTTAGTGGGTAAATTTCATACACATCCCCCCGCTTTTTGTATTTATAGTTTAATCCTAAAAATAAAATGTTACGTTGTAAATAAAGTGTAAAATTTGCAGTCTACCCCCTGGAGTTTGTATATTTACATTTTAGTTCCTCTGCGCCTCACATGCATCAACCACGTGAGGCGCGTGATATTTGCATTTAAACCCCATCGGGTTTTTGTAATTATAAAATGGCCCTGAAAATAAAAGTACACGTTCATTTTTTATTGTGATTTTTGCATGTATGCCCCTGTCAATTATTTTATTTGCAAAAATACCCCTCTCAGGCCATTTATTTTTTAATGCTTTGTCTATTTATTTTGTGCTTCATATTTCTTCGAAAAATTTTGCAAAAATAGACATAAGCTCCTGTTAGTGTACCATTGCACGCTATATTTTTAGTTTTAAATTTTGTTGCATTTTTGCATTTATTAAAAATCAAAAACATGTCTTTTATTCACTATCTAACTTATAAAATACCAAAAAAATATTAAAAGACCTCCAAAAATTCAAAAAAAAATTCATGTAGTGTGTATTTTGACCTATTTTAGTGTCAGTCCAAAAATCCCTAAAAATCTCAAAAGGAAATCCTTAAAAATTGAAAAATACACAAAAACTTCAAAAAAATATATAAAATTAAAGAAAAATCAGAAAAATGTGAGCTCAATTCCTATTTATATTATATTTTATTATCTTTATTAGAAAAATAGTGTGGAAACTTTTTGAGGCTGTTTGCTATTTTTAATGCCTATTTTTCTTACAGCTAGACCCAATTTCCCTATTTTCTCTTATTCTGCTATTTAAAAATACTAAAAATATTTTGAAAAATGCTCAAAAATCACAAAAATAGTAAAAAAACCATAAAAATACCAAAAAGACTTTAACTCTGAATTTTTGACTATTTTTGAGTATTTTATAAATATTATAGCACCCCTTTATATATATGTATGTACTCCCTAAAAAAAAGAAATATATATATATAACTATATGTCTAACTACTTATATGTATTTATATATATATATTTATTAATCCTAAAATATATATATATATAAAATTCAAAAACCCACAAAAATAGGCTTCACACATGGATGACTCTGTGATTCATGCACATTTTAGGCTATGGCATTTTGTATTGCTCTTTGTGGTTCGACCTCTACATACTTAGACACTATGCATCTTGTGGTAGAGTAATAAAGATTAATTCACATTTTGGGACTCGATTGTTTTATTCTTTTGTTGTGGGTTAATTGCTGATTAACCGAGTGTTTTGTGAGAGGTCGCCTCAACGACACTTTAGACATATTATTTATGGTGACCCTTGCAAAATTCTTGGCTATCAGATGGCGCCGTTGCCGGGGAGCAATGAGCATAGCCTAATTTATTATGTCATTCTTGTGTATATTTTTGATTCATGATTGATGTGATTTTGTGAGCAGCTATTTTTATTGCCATTAATCACCATGCTTCATTGATTCATTTATTGTGATTATTTTATATGCTCTATTTGATTGATTGAGTTATTCTAATGCAATCTTTTTGTGACTTTGATGCGAGGGCCCGCCATGCAAGGATGGCTTCTTAGGAGGCTGATGACTCGGATTTTGCGAGGGTCAAAATAGTCCACACAAGGCGGGACTACAGTGTCGCTGAGCGACCGCTCACGAAACCCGAATTAATCAACAATTAACCCACAATAAAAAGAATATAACAATCAAGCTTAAAACAAATGTGAATTAATCTTTATTTTACTCTACCATAAAATGTACAATGGCAAATATGTAGAGGTCGAACCACAGAGAGCAATACAAAATGCCATAGCCTATGTGTCAATCCCAGTCATTCTTGTGTGGGTTTTTTTTTATTATTATTATTATTATTATTATTATTATTATTAAAATAAAATAATTAAGTGTTATGTATATATCTATATATATATATTTATATAATCCAAATTTATTATATATATATAGGTTAAGCATAGAGCTTATAATACATGTAATATATGTATATATTTAGGTGTATCTAAATATAATATTATATATATGCATATATATATATATGTATATATTTATATATATCACATTAAGATTAAAAGAGAATACATATTACTAGATATATATATAATATAGATATATATATGTGTATATATATATATTTTTTTTTGAATATATAGATATAGATATATATACATAAAAGGTGTGTTATAATCTTCACAAAAATAATAGGAAATAGTCAAAAATTCAGGACAAAGATCTTTTTGGGATTTTCAAGGTTTTTTACTGTTTTTATAATTTTTGGGTATTTCTGCAAGTATTTTTGGCATTTTTTAAAAATAGCTAAATCAAAGCAAACAGGGGACTGGGTACTGGCCGTCACAAAAATAGAGATTAAAAATATCTAATAGCCCCAAAAATGTTCCCCTTTAATTTTCTACTAACAATAATAAAATATAGCATAAGTAGGGCCTTGGTTCATATTTTTCTGATTTTTTCTTTGATTTTTTATATTTTTTTTGAAGTTTTTGGGCATTTTTGAATTTTTAAGGTTTTCTTTTTGAGTTTTTTAGGGATTTTTGGTCTGACACTAATATAGGATAAAATACACTGCATATAATTTTTTTGGAATTTTTCAAGGCATTTTCATATTTTTTTGGGGTTTTATGAGTTAGACAGGGACTGAAAGACAAGTTTTCGATTTTTAATAAATGCAAAAATGCAACAAAATGCAAAACTAAAAATATGGCGTTCAAGCATGACCAAACAGGGGCTTAAGTCTATTTTTGCAAGATTTTTCGATTAAATATGAAGCATGAAATAAATAGACAAAGCCTTCAAAAATCAAATGGCCTGGCAGGGGTGTTTTTGCAAATAAAATAGTTGGCAGGGGCACACATGCAAAAATTACAATAAAAATACACTTTAACTTTTATTTTCAGGACCATTTCATAAATACAAGAACCCGGCAGGGTTTAGATGCAATTTTCACGCGCCTCACGTGGTTGCTGCACGTGAGGCGCGGAGGGACTAAAATGTAAATATAGAAACATCAAGGGGGTCCACTGCAATTTTTCAACTTATTTACAACTGAAACTTTTATTTTTGGGAGCAAACCCAAAATACAAAAAGTAAGGGGCGAGATATGGAATTTACCCCTTAAATAAGGCCTTGCATCCTGCGGCGCTGGAAGCGCCACTAATACACGTGGCGATCATCGGACGGCGGACTTCGTTTCGGCTATGAAGGGCTGGGATTAGAAGATCCCGGCTGATCTGACGGTGGGTGTGCTTCTTCATCGGACGGCTGTCATGTAATCTGGGCCGCCCCGCTCGATCCAACGGTGCAGAGGGCACCAGGAAGAACTGGGAATGAACTCGCCCTCGGCGAGCTTCGATCGGGTCGCTCGAGCTTCTCCGGGCACCTCCTGCGCATCTGAAGCGTCCTGATCGTAGCTGGGAGGCCTCCGCGTCGTCTGACGGTGATCTCATGGCTCCTGGGGGCCTGAGTCGGTGGAGCGAGGTCGGAGAAGAAGGTGGCCCCCAGGAACCTCTTCCTGGTCAAAGCAAGCCCAGAAGGGCTCGATTCCTCGTGGTACCTGCACAGGAAGAACCGCGGGCGAGAGAGCTATCTCCTCGACCCGGGGTTATGAAGCTGCGGTGCAAGATGGAGGTGGGCGGAAGGGCTCCGGCGAGCGGCGGAGTTGGAACCCTGATTCACCAAGACCGGGGGTCCTGGGTTGATCTGATGGGTGCGAAAGATGGAGAAGACGACGAGGAACGAGATGGGATGATCGTGGTGGTCGGATACAGTGAGGTTCACGATGAAGGAGTCGCCGGAGCGGAGCTCCGGCGAACTTCGATTTTTGCTTTTTACGCTAATGTGATCATCTAACAACTAAACTAACTACTGAAATGAAATGCTAACATTAAAAACTACCTAGGAATGCATTAAAAGGACAGCTCTTATACCTGGGGGCCTCCAGGGAGCAGGGCGGACGCCGGAGCTCCGCCGCGTCAAAATTCTCCTCCCTCCGGCCGAGTCTCGATGCTGGGCTACTCCCCCTGTCACGAGGAACACTCCAGGCACAAGATCTAGGCTTTAGGTTGGAATGAAAGTGGCCAACTTTGGCCGGGAAGTCGGAGGTTTTTATTTATAGACATTCCGAGGGACCCCCAATGACCGGCGTTTATTGATTAAACCAATGAGTATCAGATTGATCTAGGATCTTGGCGGGCATCATGGATGATCAGAGGACAAATCTTGTGAAGGAAGCGAGTGCGATGGTTCACTGAGCCAGGCGGGAAAAATGGCGAAAATCGGGGGAAAAGACAGGTCGCGTGAAGTCAGACGCCTGGAGGTCCAGTTGACCTGCGGTCAACAGGCGCGACGCGCCCATTGGTCCACCTCAGCTGCTACACGCCAAAATAGGGATCCTTATTACAAAATGAATTATTTAACCTAGTAAATGATTTTATTAGATTTTACTTATAAAATAGAAAATGTTTATAAATTAATGTAGTATTTATTTATGATTTTTATTTATTTTTTTGAAGTATTTTATTACGGTTTTATTAAAATAATGTGTATATGTATGTATTTTATATGTATTTTTGTATATTTTATTTTTAATTTATTTATTTTATTTTATTATTTTAGTTTCTTATTTTATAATTTTATAACTTATTTTTGTGAGTATAAAGGTATTTTTGTTTGATTTTTATAAGTTTATTTGTATTTTTAAATAAATATGTATATGTATAAGTAAGTATACTTATAGGTATTTTACCTATAGATTATAGACATCTTATTTATTTAGTGAATTTTCTTCATTTTTCTTTTAGATTTGTATTTTTAATATGTTTTATGTAATATTTACAATATTATGTAAAAAAATGTGGATGAATAAATAATAAAGGAATAAAATCCCCTTTTACATATGAGTGGTATAGGTATTTTGTCTATGTGGTATATAGACTTATTTTGTTTTACAAATTATTTTTGGTTTTCTTTTAATGTCAATATATATAAGTATTATATACATTATTCACAAGATTCTAAAATTATGAATTTGTAAGAATAATAACTATTGAATAAAATGAATATTTTAATCGGGTACTATATACAATGAGAGTCAAAAACCTAACTTCCACAGATGGACTCTAAAAAATATGAAACCAATTTTATAAAATAGTTCATGGAATGCTATATACAATTAAAGGTGAGTTTGGGTGATTTGGAGTTTTTATTTGTAAGATATGGGTCTGTGAAGTTGAGATTTTTGCTTTTTATTTTGTGTATAAAATGTACACTGTATATTATTTTCATATAAACTCAATTTTGTATTTTTATTTACATTATTATCTACAACTTTCATGTACAAAAGATTTTAATTTGATGAATAAATAATTCTTTACAAAATAGGTGTCAAAAATGCATACATGAATGAATAAATAAATGAGGTATTTATTGTATTATTGGCCCTTATCTCCCCCTACTTTATTCCTTGTCGACCAATTCCATTCTGGACTTGGTCTCGGGGTTAGGGTCATAAAATATTTGCAATATTTTATTCCTTTTTCTTTTCTTCTCTTTATTCTATAATTTTGGCATTTAAAAACCTTATTTAATGTACCATAAATACAAGAAACAATGGATGCTATTATATACAAATTAATGCTATTTACATGCATTTGCTGGGGTTTTTAAGGCCAAAATGATAGAATAAAGGTGATGAAATGGAGATTCATCACCCCCCTATACTTGCCTTTGCTAGTCCCTAGCAAACACTTATGCAATAAGTACAAAAAGAATAACAAAAAGAATAAAGAAAAGAAAAAGGAAAATGAAAGGAAGATAGAGTAAATCGGGGTGCTTTCAGTGCAATGCATGTCCTTACAAAATCTGAATTTGGAGCTCCTGTCAGACCTTGGGTGTGAAGGTGTGTGGAACCTAGTCGGGAACCAGCTCTAAAGTACAACAGCCTTCGGTAATCACAGAACTCGGTTCAACCCATCTCAATAGCCGGGTCAGAACTAGTCTACATCATACGCAAACTCTTATAACTATGAAGCTGACTTGCACAGTGTAAGTGATATGTAGCTCCCCACCTCAGAAGTGACAAAGAAACAACCTCCCCCAACTTGGTAACTCTAAGGCCTCGGTCTAGCAACTCTTTCCTCGAGAAGCGGGGTATTCCCTTCTAAGTTCAAGTGCAACCGGCTCAAGAAGAGGGGGAAGAAGTATAGACTTTTGGAAGCTCAGCCAGTGTAGCTAAGTCTCCCGCTGCAAGCTTCATGAGATGTAACATGGATACCATAAGCTTCTGCTTTATTGAACTATATACACTCCAGTGGGGTTATTAAATTTTCAATCCGACCCACCACTTTTTTGGAGTTCCTTTTTGCAAACACACATTTTTTTTTTTCAATTGCATCTGTACAACATATCTACATGGTGCAGCATATATACAAGAAATTTCTCCTTGAGCCAGTAGTCTATCCCTCTTTTGAAGCTTTATTGCAACCCACAGCTTCAGTCCTTAGACTTCATCACCACTAGACCAAGTTGAGGTGCACTTCCTTCACTATAAGAAGAAGAGAGGTTCCGCCTAGAAGTACTACCCTCATATGCTACCCCAAGCCGAAGGAAACTGCCTCCTCACCACCTCATCCATGGAGAGCTATGTGAAAGGTGCAGGTGTCCAAGTTAGGTCACGGCCGTCAAGAGTCCTGCGTGTGTTTCGAAAAGTTCTAGTTAGTCCACTGAGGTGACTTGAACCCAGCCCTGCTTTCTCAAAGAATTAAGTCTGACTGGACCTGAAGTACCTTAAACCTAGTTCCCATAAGGTTCCAGTGCAGTTAAGTGCAGTAAGGTCCAACCGAGCTCCACTCTGAGACTTTATTAGACCGGTTCAATCATCAAGCTCACTCAAAAAGAGTATGCATGGTATGCTTATGCTATGCACAATGAATGATGCAATTTTTCACAAAGAAGCAAAGAATGTTTTTACACAAAGAAATTTTGCAAACAAAATAAGAGCTTGACACATACAAAGAGTATCTACCATTATTTACACGGGCGTACTGCTTTATTTGCAAAATATATGAATTTATACAGACTTTACATATGTTAATGGAATGGTTTATTCAGGTTGTTGAGAAAGAATTTGACGTGATTTATTTCTGATTTACAGGTATTTATAATAGTGATCTTATCCTTCAGTTCTTAGTTTTGAAAATAGTTTTGCAAACTATAGTACACGATAATTTTTGCAATCATTTACACGCATTTGAAAGCTATTTTTGCAAAGAATTTTCACACTATATGTACATTTTTCGCAAAAATTTTGACCAGCATTTTTCAAAACATTTGCACATAGGTTTTTGAAATCCTTTCTTTCACACAAAGAAAAATTTTGCAATCAACACAGTTTCACTCATTTGAAATCATTTCACATCAAATTTTTCCAAAACTGGTCATACTATTTTTCAAATCATACTGTATAGGTATCTGATTTATTAATCAGTAGGTACAAAAGAAGAAAAAATTGTATTTGACGTATAGTATGGTTTTGTTCTTATAAACTTTATTTGGCTTATTCCTTATTTACAAATGAAAGATTTTTGTGTGGATTCCTCAGACTTACTTCGAGAATCATTTTCACAAGGGTTTTTGAAAACTCTAGCCCAAAATAATTTTGCAATATGTACACGCATTTGAAAATCCTTTTACAAATGTTCTACACAACATAGATAGATTTTTCAAAACACCTTTGACAATCAACTTTTCACAATCATTTGCACACTACTTTTCACACATTTTGCTTTCACTCAAAGAAAATAAGTTTTACACACAAAACTAATTTTTCAATCGTTGAATACTTGTTCACGCTATTTTCAAACAAATTTCACACGATTTTTTTCAAAGGAGAAAGTTTCGTAGAACACTTTTCTGACTTACTAGTCAGTATAATTACAATGAGTCTGAGGAACTCACAATCATCTTTCATTATTATAAAGCTACTTTTTACATTTTATTTTGTTGTTGTAGTGATATTTTATTTTTCAGTATGAGTTATGGTTTTTAGTATATACACAGTATATACGACCCCCCTATACTTAGCTTGAGCTATGTCCTCATAGATCGAAAGGAAAAAGCAGAGACATAACTCGTACTGCGTATAGACAGATCCAAAGAATAAATACGAATGACATGAATGAATGAGAAGTTGACCGTCCCCCCTATACTAAGGATCAAATAATCCGAAGTGTAGCAGGTGTACAAAAAGCGGGGAGGGTCAAGGGTGAGAATACACTGATCGTACTCAGATTGTCTCCCCCTATACTTAGGGTAAGATACTCCTAAGTATAGACAAGAAGAGGAGACAATGGAGAGGATCGAACCGAAATTAAAAACCCTAGGTGCACACCCCCCTATACTTAGGACCAAGTACGTCCTAAGTATAGAAAACTGTCTACAAAGGCGGCACGTTTTAGATAGAAAAAGAAAATAGATAAGGAAAAGAAGAAAAGAAGAAAATCAGAGCAATAATGGTTGGAGTACATCGTCTGAATCTTTTGGTGCTGCAGGAGGTGTAGAGATATCCTCGGGGTGCACTAACTGAATAGAGTCAACAACGGCCAAGAACGAATCTGGTTCCAAGTAAGGCTTCAGTAGTTGGCCGTTGACGACGAAGGGCTGTGCGTCAGGGGACAATTCTGATATAACAATGCTTCCGTTGTCACGCACTTCACATACTCGAAATGGCCCTGTCCACTTACTTTTTAACTTACCTGGGAATATCCGCAACTTTGCATCAAACAACCACACTTTCTGCCCAACATCGAAGGTCTTTCGTCTGATGTGCCGGTCATGCCAGCGTTTCACCTTCTCCTTGTACATCAAGGTGTTATCGTATGCGCAGTCTCGGAATTCCAAGAGCCTGTTCAGATCGTCCTTTCTCTTCTGACCACCTTTTCGTGAGTCCAAATTACAATTACTAATTGCCCAAAGGGATTTGTGCATTAATTCCACGGGCAGATGGCATGGTTTTCCATATACAAGACGATAGGGCGACATGCCCAAGGGAGACTTGTAGGCCGTACGGTAAGCCCAAAGAGCTGAGTCCAGGAGTTGAGACCAGTCTTTCCTGTTTGGCCTAACAAGTTTCTGCAATATGGTCTTGATTTCTCTATTGGATAACTCCGCCATGCCATTGGTCTGCGGATGATAAGGAGATGCGACGCGGTGATCGATGCCGTACTCCTTCGTTAACTTCTTGACCTCTTTGTTGATGAAATGACTACCCCCGTCGGATATGAGAATCTTGGGTATCCCAAACCGCGAAATGATGTTCTTCTTCAGAAACTGGCAAACTGTTCTGCTGTCGGCGGCTCGGGCGGGGATAGCTTCAACCCAACGACTCACGTAATCTACGGCAAGAAGGATGTGCTCAAAACCTTGACTGTTAGGGAAAGGTCCCATGAAGTCAATGCCCCATGCATCGAAAACATCTGCTATCTGAATGATTTTCAGAGGCATTGAGTCTTTGGCAGTGAGTGTTCCTTTCAGTCGCTGACAATCAAGACATCTTTTAGCAAATTCTGCTGCATCCTTAAATAAAGTGGGCCACCAGAGGCCACACTGCAATACTTTCGCTGCCGTACGATCTCCAGAATGGTGCCCACCAGATGCGAGTGAATGACAATGCTCGAGGACACTAGATTGCTCTATCTGAGGAATGCACCTGCGCCAAATACAATCTGCTCCTTCCCTGAATAGAAGGGGATCTGCCCACTGGTAAAAGCGGATGGTCGACATGAATTTGTTCTTCTGATTCTTCGTCCAATCCGAAGGTATTACCCCAGAGGCGAGGTAATTTACAATGTCAGCATACCAAGGGAGAGCATCCACGGCTAAGATAGCTTCGTCAGGGAAGGTCTCTGTGATAGGGGCGTTGCTCAAAGGAGAGTCATGCTGCTCTATTCTGGAGAGGTGATCTGCTACCACGTTCTGAACTCCAGGTTTGTCCTTAATTTCCAGATCGAATTCCTGGAGGAGAAGGATCCAACGAATCAGTCTGGGCTTGGCATCCTTCTTCTGCAGTAGGTACCGAATAGCAGAGTGGTCTGTGAAAATTGTGACCTTTGACCCCAACAAATAGGATCTGAACTTCTCTAAGGCGAAAACCACAGCCAGCAGTTCTTTCTCTGTCACTGTATAATTTCTTTGAGCTTCATCTAATGTTCTGCTGGCATAGTGAATGGCATAGGGCGCCTTATCTTTCCTCTGCCCTAGAACAGCTCCGACGGCAAAATCTGACGCGTCGGTCATTATTTCAAAGGGAAGAGTCCAGTCTGGAGGCTGCAAGATTGGAGCTTGAGTGATAAGCTCCTTCAATTGATTGAAGGCAAGGAGAACTGGCTGATCCACAATAAACTCTGTCTCCTTGCACAAAAGTTCTGTCAGAGGTCGGGCAATGCGGCTGAAGTCCTTGATAAATCGTCTGTAGAATCCCACATGCCCCAAGAATGACCTCACATTCTTTACTGTCTGAGGTGGCTGAAGGTTTGAAATGACACCCACCTTGGCTGGGTCGACTTCCATGCCACGTTTGGAAACGACATGGCCCAACACAATACCCTCGGTGACCATAAAGTGGCTCTTTTCCCATGAGAGCACTAAATTGACCTCCCAGCATTGCTGAAGCACTCTGTCTAGGTGCTCGAGGCAAGAATCGAAACTATCACCATAGACGGAGAAATCATCCATGAACACCTCAAGAAAACTGCCTACCATTTCGGCGAAGACTGCTAGCATGCATCTTTGGAAGGTTGCGGGTGCATTGCATAATCCAAAGGGCATCCTCTTGAAGGCGTAGGTGCCGAAAGGGCAAGTGAAGGTAGTCTTCTCTTGATCCTCAGGGGCGATCGCCACTTGGTTGTACCCGGAGTACCCGTCCAGGAAGCAGAAGAACTCCTTGCCTGCTAATCTCTCCAAGACTTGATCAATAAATGGCAAGGGGAAGTGGTCCTTCTTGGTTGCTGCATTAAGGCGGCGGTAGTCAACACACACCCGCCAGGATGTCGGTACCCGAGTTGAAATCTCCTCTCCTTTTTCATTTGTGATCACAGTAAGCCCGGATTTCTTGGGAACTACATGTAGGGGGCTTACCCACTTTGAATCGGAGATGGGATAAATGAAGCCTGCATCACACCATTTTGTGATTTCTTTCATTACCACGTCCCGAAGGTTAGGGTTTAGCCTTCTCTGAAATTCGCGGGACGGCTTGGCATCGTCTTCTAGATAGATATGGTGTGAGCACAGAGCTGGATTTATCCCTCGGAGGTCTGATACGCTCCAACCAAGTGCCTTGCGGTTCTTTTCTAAAATCTCGAGAAGTCGAGATTCTTGATCCAGATTCAGCCTGCTGCTGATGATGACTGGATACATGTGTTCTTCACCCGTAAGGAAAGCATACTTCAGGCCTGCAGGAAGTGGCTTGAGTTCTGGTTTCGGTCTGTCCCCTTTACCGGTCACTTCTGATACTATGCTGGTGGTGGAATGTATTTTGAGACTGTTACCATCCCCAACATCCTGTTGAGATCCCAGTGATGTACCGAACGGTTCTGCGGTGAGCTGATTATGTTCGGTATGGAGTGAATGCTCAAGAAGATGCGCCTGCATCTGAGAATCTGTCTCCCACAAATCATCGGAGCATATGCTGACCGTGCTTTCCAAGTCCTCCTCAAGAGTGAGGATTTCTCGGGTCCATGGATCGTCCAATGATAACTCTGAATCTCTGATCTCTGCAATAAACTCACAGTCTGCTTCTGATGCTGCTTGACTCTCATTAGTTGTGGCGTTCTGCTCCTTGTTCATGTTGATGGTAATTCGCTGGGTCTTCGAGCTGAAGGTGATCTTTCCAGACCCGTAGTCAACCACGGCGCCGGAAGTACGGAGAAATGGTCTGCCGAGGATGATAGGAGTCTGGAGCAGTGGTGCAGGGGAGTCCATATCAAGGACTACGAAGTCAGCTGGGAATTTCATATCCTGCACGGTAACTATGACATCTTCCAACAAACCGCGGGGCCGCTTAACGGATCGGTCAGCGAACTGAAGGATCATTCGTGTCTGCTTGAGCGGTCCCAGCACGAATTCTTGCATTATTGACGAGGGCAGAAGGTTGATGGAAGAACCACTGTCCAGAAGAGTACGCTCGAAGACCTGATCGAAGATCACACAACTGATCAGAGGTGCTCCTGAGTCGTGCTTTTTCTGGGGGAGGTTGGTGATAGCTGCAACTGTGGCCATGGACAGAACGTGTCTTTCTACCTCTCGGCGTCTGTTGTCTTGCGCTGGGCGACGCCTGTTAGTACATGCCTCTTTCAATCCTTTCTTCACAGCTGGCATGTATTCCACGGCCTTTAACAAGGGAATCTCAACAGTCAATTTATCCAAAATATCTACAACACCTGGATCAGACAATGCAGTTTTTCTTTTTGCCATTTTTTTGGATTTTTGTATTGCATGCGGAAAAGGAATATTCACATTACTGGCAGGAAAATTAGAGTTCTTATTTACATCAGGATTATCGCCCACAGAAAGTTGTACATCCGGACTACAAAAAGGTGTACAAGCTGGATCTAACTCTGCTGGTGCTGCTGGGCGATCAAAAAGGGTAGCATCGGCTCCATCGGCTGGCACAGGATCAGCTGCTGTTGGCGGCTCCTCCAAGGCTGGCGCGGCTTCACTTCCGCTACAGGCTTCTTTTTGGTGTTTTTGTTTTTGCGGATTTTTTTGTATTTTTGGCTGGGATTGCTTCTGGCAATGCACGACGGCTGGACTGGCTTCTCCTTCCTCTTCCTCCTCACCCGCCCCTGGAGCTGGCACGGCTGATGCGGAAGATGACGATCCACCTGTTTCTTTATTCACCCCATATCTGGTAGCAGGCGGAGGCAAGGCCCTACCGCTCCTGAGAGTAACAGCATTAGAAAAAACAGTAATATCATGATCACACGCGGACTGGACATCAGTGTGATCGCTTCTCGATTATCATGAAAAAACAGTTTCTCAAGGTCCTGTGATCGCTTCTCGATTATGTCGACCTTAGAGAGATGGCCCCCGATGATGCTGAGGTTAGAGCTCTCATCTCTCTCTGCTTCTTTTGATGCAGCCATGTGAACTTGTTTCTGGAGGATCTGGGGCTGCTTCTGGTATGCCTTGGATGAAGAGAGGGCGGCCTCTCCTTCGGCCATTTCTTCGAAAATTTGCCATACAACATCTTCATCCTTGTTGAAGTGGGAGCCCCCACATGCTGCGTCTACGAGCCTTTGACTTTCAATGTTCAGTCCCCCAAAGAAATGCTGGACCAAGCTGGTCTTCGGAATATCATGATGGGGACACTTCTCCTGCAGATCAGTGAATCTCTCCCATGCTTCATGTATCGACTCATGGGGTCCTTGGGAGAAATTACTGATACGGGCCCGCATCTGGTTGAGTCGACCCAGAGGGTAATACTTGTGCAAGAAGGCGGACTTCAACTCCTCCCAGGTCGTCACGACCTTTCCCATGTGATTGACCCAATAAAGGGCCTTGTCCTGTAGGCTGAAGGGGAAAGCCGTCATCTTTACAATGTCCAGGGGGACATTTGGATAGTGGGTGGTGCGGCAAATGCGGGAGAATTGCTGCAGGTGAATGTATGGCTCTTCATTGGTGTTGCCATGGAATGCAGGGAGAAGGGCTATGAATTGTGGTTTCAGCTCAAAGTGAGCGTGTACCGGTGGAATGAGAATCCACTCGGTCATCTGGCTGTCTCCTGGATTGTATGTTTCTTTGAGTGTTGGCTTCGGCTGTGGTTGGAATTCAGGATCATCATTGGGGTCGTCACCACCTCCTCCACCTCCATCTTCTCCTCCCCTGCCTCGTCTGCCTCGGCCTCCTCCTCCGTCGTTACGGTTTATCACATCATTCAACATGTCCTGGAAAGCCGTCTGCGTAAGGGCCTGCTCAGTCAGCTGCTGCTGTATTGCCTGGATGGATGCCAGCAACTGTGCATTAACTTGGTTCTGATCTGGCATCTGTCCCTCTGGTGTGGGTGGCTGCTGACCCTTGCCCTTTCCTCCTGGCGCCATGTCAGGGTCTGAATCGGACGAAATGAACTCTGGAGTAGTCTCCAGGGCTCGCACTGGCTTCTATCTGCATAATGAGACGGTCCGAATCAGATCACTTGCCATAAATACTCAGCTGTCGTGAGGAGGCTGGAGCTTAAGTCAACCCCAGCGTGTTGTGAATGGAAAAATGATGTAGACTGTAATCGACTCCCATTCACAACGACGGTAGTGGGACAAAAGTGATCCCAGTTTATTGGGTGGCCAAGAGAAAGGTAGAAAACGAGGAGTCTGGAGTCCGATCCGCAAAGTCCGGATCAGTTCTCGGGAATCGCCTCGAAATTATTGGCGAAGGTGAGTCCATGGAATCGATGTAGGTGTCGGCATGGTCCCGACGAAACCATCCATGGATCAACTTCACGGAGCACAAGAGAATATCGGATTTTGGAAGAACGATACGATGGTCAACGAGGAACAAAAAGGAGTGTAAAACAGTAGAAAGGCTCGGTTGAGCGGGGTGGTCAAAAGAAGACATAACAGAATTGGCGCAAAGGCGCGGGACTTTGATCTTTGAACCTTAATCTAGATCCATACAAACACAATACAAAATCGGGTTCACCAACTCACGCCATGTGAAGCCGTGAAAGCTCGGCTATTTATTATCTTTTCATTTTTAGAGTTGTGATTTTTCAGGCATTTCTTATAACAAGTCCTTAGTACGCTACCCTATAGGAGAGAGAGTACTGCCGGAAGAGTATCCCGTACTTGTCCTCCTCCTGTGTAACCTGTAGTCTGTACTTTTTGGAGTCCTTGTAACCCTTCCTGGATCCCTACTCAGCCAAAGAAAAGAGAGAGGAAGCCGATAGGCGAAACCAATACTTCGGTTCTCGCTCGCAACGGAATCACCCGTGAGCGTGCAAGAACCTACTCGGACGCAGGACGATGAGACAGACACCCCCGTGAAGGCGTGGCCTATGCTCAATACTTCGGACAGGGTCGATGCTCTCACAACAGAGAGTCACCATTGGTGACCAAGTCCTACTCGCCTACGTACGATAGAAGCGCCATTACTTCGGAAATCCAGGCGATACACAAGGCAGTTGCAGACTGGGTTTTGGGCTCTAATCCTTAGGGGTCGCACTCGCTCAAGGGAGTAGGGTTTTGGTCCCCCTCCAAAGTACCTGAAAACAATGAGGGCTTTATGAACCCGGTACAAGGATAGTCCATTACAGATTTTAATTAAGGTCAAAGTTTATTTAGCAGTCCCCTTGTTTTAATTTTTTTGGTTTTCACTTTTTTTTTTGGATCTGTTTTCATACCAGCGCCTAACGTTTTTGTAGATTTTCATTTAAGTCCTAGGTGCGCAAAATCAGAGGGAGATAGCGGAAAAGCCGTGCAAGTGGTTCCATGATGGAAATCTCACCATTGAACCGAATGATGCATGCTGAGTTAGAAGACTTACAGTGCATCCCAGCTCTCTCCATGTGGTATGCAAAACAGAATTTTTAAACCTATCTACATGTCGGTATGCAAGGCACAAAATCGTCCTAAACATAAGCTGCTATTAACGTGAAGAACCATAAGTTGCTCATTCGTCTCTAGCCCAAGAGAGTCCGGTCTTGGCTCACCCCTCCTCTGCCCAACACATTTGGATTAGGAGAAAGCGCTTGTTCGGGTGTGAGCTCGCGGCGCGGCGGACTAAGAGACGAATTTACAACTTGTTTGAGTTTGACTAGATCCAATCGAAGTAGACTATAGGAACATGCATTCTTATTAATGTTTGGACCTAGCTACCGAGTCAAGCAACCTAAATCTAGGGGCTCCAAGCACACAAAACAAAAATAAAAGAAAGGCGGAAAGCTCAAAACAGCGGGAAACAAAATAAAAGAAGGCGACAAAAACTCGAGAAAAACCGCGATGAGGCCCCCGGGTGAACAATCACCCGGGCACTGGACCTCATTGTGAAGAGTAGAGTCCTGTTTAATTACATGCCAAAATAGTCTCTCTCTCACCATGAATTACAAAAATAATTTCCTAGGTGTCTAGCCTATCTAATGCCCCTCTCTTTGCCTCCTTGGTGCACTCTCCAGATGGTCAAGAGAAGAGAAGACCATCCTCCTCCAAGCTCGGCTGCCTTAGCCTCCTAGGAAGCCATCCTCGCGTGGGGGTCCCTTGCATCAAAGTCACAAAAAGATTGCATTAGCAGACTCAGTCAATTAAATAGAGCAGAGAAAAATAATCACAATAAATAAAGAAATAAAGCATGGTGATTAAGGACAATAAAACAATAGCTGCTCACACCAAAAAATGAATCATGAATCTACATTTTTATACAAGAATGACAAAAATCAATTTGGCTATGCTCATTGCTCCCCGGCAACGGCGCCATTTGATGACTCGGATTTTGCGAGGGTCAAAATAGTCCACACAAGGCGGGACTACAGTGTCGCTGAGCGACCGCTCACGAAACCCGAATTAATCAACAATTAACCCACAATAAAAAGAATATAACAATCAAGCTTAAAACAAATGTGAATTAATCTTTATTTTACTCTACCATAAAATGTACAATGGCAAATATGTAGAGGTCGAACCACAGAGAGCAATACAAAATGCCATAGCCTATGTGTCAATCCCAGTCATTCTTGTGTGGGTTTTTATTATTATTATTATTATTATTATTATTATTAAAATAAAATAATTAAGTGTTATGTATATATCTATATATATATATTTATATAATCCAAATTTATTATATATATATATAGGTTAAGCATAGAGCTTATAATACATGTAATATATGTATATATTTAGGTGTATCTAAATATAATATTATATATATGCATATATATATATATGTATATATTTATATATATCACATTAAGATTAAAAGAGAATACATATTACTAGATATATATATAATATAGATATATATATGTGTATATATATATATATTTTTTTTTGAATATATAGATATAGATATATATACATAAAAGGTGTGTTATAATCTTCACAAAAATAATAGGAAATAGTCAAAAATTCAGGACAAAGATCTTTTTGGGATTTTCAAGGTTTTTTACTGTTTTTATAATTTTTGGGTATTTCTGCAAGTATTTTTGGCATTTTTTAAAAATAGCTAAATCAAAGCAAACAGGGGACTGGGTACTGGCCGTCACAAAAATAGAGATTAAAAATATCTAACAGCCCCAAAAATGTTCCCCTTTAATTTTCTACTAACAATAATAAAATATAGCATAAGTAGGGCCTTGGTTCATATTTTTCTGATTTTTCTTTGATTTTTTATATTTTTTTTGAAGTTTTTGGGCATTTTTGAATTTTTAAGGTTTTCTTTTTGAGTTTTTTAGGGATTTTTGGTCTGGCACTAATATAGGATAAAATACACTGCATATAATTTTTTTGGAATTTTTCAAGGCATTTTCATATTTTTTTGGGGTTTTATGAGTTAGACAGGGACTGAAAGACAAGTTTTCGATTTTTAATAAATGCAAAAATGCAACAAAATGCAAAACTAAAAATATGGCGTTCAAGCATGACCAAACAGGGGCTTAAGTCTATTTTTGCAAGATTTTTCGATTAAATATGAAGCATGAAATAAATAGACAAAGCCTTCAAAAATCAAATGGCCTGGCAGGGGTGTTTTTGCAAATAAAATAGTTGGCAGGGGCACACATGCAAAAATTACAATAAAAATACACTTTAACTTTTATTTTCAGGACCATTTCATAAATACAAGAACCCGACAGGGTTTAGATGCAATTTTCACGCGCCTCACGTGGTTGCTGCACGTGAGGCGCGGAGGGACTAAAATGTAAATATAGAAACATCAAGGGGGTCCACTGCAATTTTTCAACTTATTTACAACTGAAACTTTTATTTTTGGGAGCAAACCCTAAATACAAAAAGTAAGGGGCGAGATATGGAATTTACCCCTTAAATAAGGCCTTGCATCCTGCGGCGCTGGAAGCGCCACTAATACACGTGGCGATCATCGGACGGCGGACTTCGTTTCGGCTATGAAGGGCTGGGATTAGAAGATCCCGGCTGATCTGACGGTGGGTGTGCTTCTTCATCGGACGGCTGTCATGTAATCTGGGACGCCCCGCTCGATCCAACGGTGCAGAGGGCACCAGGAAGAACTGGGAATGAACTCGCCCTCGGCGAGCTTCGATCGGGTCGCTTGAGCTTCTCCGGGCACCTCCTGCGCATCTGAAGCGTCCTGATCGTAGCTGGGAGGCCTCCGCGTCGTCTGACGGTGATCTCATGGCTCCTGGGGGCCTGAGTCGGTGGAGCGAGGTCGGAGAAGAAGGTGGCCCCCAGGAACCTCTTCCTGGTCAAAGCAAGCCCAGAAGGGCTCGATTCCTCATGGTACCTGCACAGGAAGAACCGCGGGCGAGAGAGCTATCTCCTCGACCCGGGGTTATGAAGCTGCGGTGCAAGATGGAGGTGGGCGGAAGGGCTCCGGCGAGCGGCGGAGTTGGAACCCTGATTCACCAAGACCGGGGGTCCTGGGTTGATCTGATGGGTGCGAAAGATGGAGAAGACGACGAGGAACGAGATGGGATGATCGTGGTGGTCGGATACAGTGAGGTTCACGATGAAGGAGTCGCCGGAGCGGAGCTCCGGCGAACTTCGATTTTTGCTTTTTACGCTAATGTGATCATCTAACAACTAAACTAACTACTGAAATGAAATGCTAACATTAAAAACTACCTAGGAATGCATTAAAAGGACAGCTCTTATACCTGGGGGCCTCCAGGGAGCAGGGCGGACGCCGGAGCTCCGCCGCGTCAAAATTCTCCTCCCTCCGGCCGAGTCTCGATGCTGGGCTACTCCCCCTGTCACGAGGAACACTCCAGGCACAAGATCTAGGCTTTAGGTTGGAATGAAAGTGGCCAACTTTGGCCGGGAAGTCGGAGGTTTTTATTTATAGACATTCCGAGGGACCCCCAATGACCGGCGTTTATTGATTAAACCAATGAGTATCAGATTGATCTAGGATCTTGGCGGGCATCATGGATGATCAGAGGACAAATCTTGTGAAGGAAGCGAGTGCGATGGTTCACTGAGCCAGGCGGGAAAAATGGCGAAAATCGGGGGAAAAGACAGGTCGCGTGAAGTCAGACGCCTGGAGGTCCAGTTGACCTGCGGTCAACAGGCGCGACGCGCCCATTGGTCCACCTCAGCTGCTACACGCCAAAATAGGGATCCTTATTACAAAATGAATTATTTAACCTAGTAAATGATTTTATTAGATTTTACTTATAAAATAGAAAATGTTTATAAATTAATGTAGTATTTATTTATGATTTTTATTTATTTTTTTGAAGTATTTTATTACGGTTTTATTAAAATAATGTGTATATGTATGTATTTTATATGTATTTTTGTATATTTTATTTTTAATTTATTTATTTTATTTTATTATTTTAGTTTCTTATTTTATAATTTTATAACTTATTTTTGTGAGTATAAAGGTATTTTTGTTTGATTTTTATAAGTTTATTTGTATTTTTAAATAAATATGTATATGTATAAGTAAGTATACTTATAGGTATTTTACCTATAGATTATAGACATCTTATTTATTTAGTGAATTTTCTTCATTTTTCTTTTAGATTTGTATTTTTAATATGTTTTATGTAATATTTACAATATTATGTAAAAAAATGTGGATGAATAAATAATAAAGGAATAAAATCCCCTTTTACATATGAGTGGTATAGGTATTTTGTCTATGTGGTATATAGACTTATTTTGTTTTACAAATTATTTTTGGTTTTCTTTTAATGTCAATATATATAAGTATTATATACATTATTCACAAGATTCTAAAATTATGAATTTGTAAGAATAATAACTATTGAATAAAATGAATATTTTAATCGGGTACTATATACAATGAGAGTCAAAAACCTAACTTCCACAGATGGACTCTAAAAAATATGAAACCAATTTTATAAAATAGTTCATGGAATGCTATATACAATTAAAGGTGAGTTTGGGTGATTTGGAGTTTTTATTTGTAAGATATGGGTCTGTGAAGTTGAGATTTTTGCTTTTTATTTTGTGTATAAAATGTACACTGTATATTATTTTCACATAAACTCAATTTTGTATTTTTATTTACATTATTATCTACAACTTTCATGTACAAAAGATTTTAATTTGATGAATAAATAATTCTTTACAAAATAGGTGTCAAAAATGCATACATGAATGAATAAATAAATGAGGTATTTATTGTATTATTGGCCCTTATCTCCCCCTACTTTATTCCTTGTCGACCAATTCCATTCTGGACTTGGTCTCGGGGTTAGGGTCATAAAATATTTGCAATATTTTATTCCTTTTTCTTTTCTTCTCTTTATTCTATAATTTTGGCATTTAAAAACCTTATTTAATGTACCATAAATACAAGAAACAATGGATGCTATTATATACAAATTAATGCTATTTACATGCATTTGCTGGGGTTTTTAAGGCCAAAATGATAGAATAAAGGTGATGAAATGGAGATTCATCAGAGGCCAAGGCAGCTGAGCTTGGAGGAGGATGGTCTTCTCTTCTCATGACCATCTGGAGAGAGTATCAAGGAAGCAAATAGATGTGGATTAGATAGGTGTAGAATTTTAGGATTATTTTTGTAATTTATGGTAAGAGAGAGATAATTTTGGCATGTAATTAAACATGACTCTACTCTTCACAATGAGGTCCAGTGCCCGAGTGATTGTTCACCTGGGGGCCTCATCGCGGCTTTTCGAGTTTTCATCGCCTTCTTTTATTTGTTTCCCGAAGTTTTGAGCTTTCCGCCTTTCTTTTATTTTGTTTTGTGTGCTTGGAGCCCCTAGATGTAGGTTGCTTGACTCGTTAGCTAGGTCCACACATTAATAAGAATGCATGTTCCTATAGTCTACTTCGTATGGATCTAGTCAAATTTAAACAAGCCGTCATTTGTCTCTTAGCCCTTGTGCCGCAGCGAGCCCTGTAAAGCGCTTTCTCCTACCCTCAAGTGTGTTGAGCAGAGGAGGGGTGAGCCAAGACCAGACCCTTCGGGCTAGAGATGAATGAGCGACTTATGGTTCTTCACGCTAATATCAGCTAATGTTTAGGGCGATTTTGTGCCTTGCATACCGACATGTAGATAGGTTTAAAAATTCTGTTTTGCATACCGCATGGAGAGAGCTGGGATGCACTGTAAGTCTTCTAACTCAGCATGCATCATTCAGTTCAATGGTGAGATTTCCATCATGGAACCACTTGCACGGCTTTTCCGCTATCTCCCTCTGATTTTGAGCACCTAGGACTTAAATGAAAAATCTATAAAAACGTTAGGCGCTGGTATGAAACAGACTCAAAAAAGTGAAAACCCAAAAATAAAACAAGGGGACTGCTAAATAAACTTTGACCTTAATTAAAATCTGTAATGGACTATCATTGTACCAGGTTCATAAAGCCCTCATTGTTTTCAGGTACCTTGGAGGGGGACCAAAACCCTACTCCCTTGAGCGAGTGTGACCCCCTAAGGATTAAAGCCAAAAACCTAGTCTGCAATTGTCTTGGATATCGCCTTGATTTCCGAAGTAATGGCGCTTCTATCGTACGTAGGCGAGTAGGGCTTGGTCGCCAATGATGACTCCCTATTGTGTGGAGCATCGACCCTGTCCGAAGTATTGAGCATAGGCCACACCTTCACGGGGGTGTCTGTCTCATTGTCCTGCGTCTGAGTAGGTTCTTGCACGCTCACGGGTGATTCCGTTGCGAGCAAGAACTGAAGTATTGGTTTCGCATATCGGCTTCCTCTCTCTTTTCTTTGGCTGAGTAGGGATCCAGGATGGGTTACAAGGACTCCAAAAAGTACAGACTACAGGTTACACAGGAGGAGGACAAGTACGGGATACTCTTCTGGCAGTACTCTCTCTCCTATAGGGTAGCGTACTAAGGACTTGTTATAAGATATGCCTGAAACTCACAACTCTAAAAATGAAAAGATAATAAATAGCCGAGCTTTCACGGCATCACATGGCGTGAGTTGGTGAACCCGATTTTGTATTGTGTTTGTATGGATCTAGATTAAGGTTCAAAGATCAAGTCCCGCGCATTTGCGCACATTTTGTTTCTTCCCTTTGACCACCCCGCTCAACCGAGCCTGTCTACTATCTTACACTCCTTTTATTCCTCGTTGACCACTGTATCTTTCATCCAACATCCGATCCTCTCTTGTACTTCACGAAGTTGATCCATGGATGGTTTCCGTCGGGACCATGCCGAAATCCACATCGATTCCATGGACTCAACTCCGCCAATAAGTTCGAGGCGATTCCCGAGAACCCGATCCGGACTTTGCGGATCGATCTCCAGACTCCTCGTTTTCTACCTTTCTCTTGGCCACCCAATAAACTGGGATCACTTTTTGTCCCAATTTCGTCGTTGTGAATGGAAGTCGATTACAGTCTACATCCTTTTCCATTCACAACATGCTGGGGTTGACCTGAATTCCAGCTTCATCACGACAGCTAAACATTAATTGCAAGTGATCTGATTCGGACCATCTCATTATGCAGATAGAAGACAGTGCGAGCCCTGGAGACTACTCCGGAGTTCATCTCGTCCGACTCAGACCCTGACATGGCTCCAGGAGGAAAGGGCAAGGGTCAGCAGCCACCACAGCCTGAGGGACAGTTGCCAGACCAGAACCAAGTCAATGCACAACTACTGGCATCTATCCAGGCTATTCAGCAGCAGTTGACCGAGCAGGCCCTCACACAGACCGCATTCCAGGATATGTTGAATGACATGATGAACCGTGACGATGGAGGAGGAGGCAGAGGCATAGGAGGCAGGGGAGGAGGAGGTGGAGGTGGAGGAGGTGGTGGTCCTCCTGATGATGACCTTGAATTACCACCACCAAAGCCAACACTTAAAGAAACATATAATCCGGGAGACAGCCAGATGACCGAGTGGATTCTCATTCCACCGGTACACGCCCACTTTGAGCTGAAGCCCCAGTTCATAGCCCTTCTCCCTGCATTTCATGGAAACACCAGTGAGGAGCCGTACATTCACCTGCAGCAGTTCTCCCGCATCTGTCGTACGACTCACTATCCCAATGTCCCTCTGGACATTGTCAAGATGATGGCATTCCCATTCAGCCTACAGGATAAGGCCCTTTATTGGGTCAATCATCTGGGGAAGGTTGTGACGACTTGGGAGGAGTTGAAGTCCGCCTTTCTGCACAAATATTACCCTCTCGGTCGGCTCAACCAGATGCAAGTCCGAATCAGTAATTTCTCCCAAGGACCCCACGAGTCGATACATGAAGCTTGGGAGAGATTTACTGACCTGCAGGAGAAGTGTCCCCACCATGAGATCCCTAAGACCAGCTTGGTCCAGCATTTCTTTGGGGGACTGAACATAGAAAGCCAAAGCCTCGTGGACGCAGCATGTGGGGGCTCACATTTTAACAAGGATGAAGATGTAGTTTGGCAGATCTTTGAAGAAATGGCCGAAGGAGAGGCCGCCCTCTCTTCATCCAAGGCATATCAGAAGCAGCCCCAGATCCTCTAGAAGCAAGTGCACATGGCTTCATCCAAGGAAGTAGAGAGAGATGAGAGCTCCAACCTCAGCATCATCGGGGGCCATCTCTCTAAAGTAGATATCATTGAGAAGCGATCACAAGACCTCGAGAAACTCGTTGTGATCGAGAAGAGGACCCAGAACTTGGACAAACTAGATCAGATCAACAAGTACCTTGAACTGTTGGTCGGCACTATCAACTCTATCCAGTCGGCTACATCATCGGACGCTCTCGCTGAGAAGAAGGACGAGCAGCAACCGCAGCATCAGCCTCAGCCGAGCTAGCAGCCACCGGCAGTCCAGCACATGTACTACGTGCAGGCACCTAACCAGGGCCCGCCGTAGCAGCAGGTGGTCGTGTATCAACCAGAGTTTCTTTCTGTATCTGATCCAGTCTTCCCTCCACCACCCCTAATTCAAGAAGTGAATGGGGTATGGACTAATGATGCACAGCCGGCCCGTCCTCAGGGATAACCCTAGGGTCAACCATTCGCCAATCGGCAGTACCACCAACCTCAGGGTGGTCGTTTTGGGCAAGTCTCTCAGCCTCACCAACAGTACCAGCAGCCTCCCCAGTTTGCACATCATTGGAGGCAGAATTTTCCTTACCAGCAGCAGCCGCAGTACCGCCACCCACAGCCGTATCACCAGTACGTGGCTGCCCCCTCTCAACAATACCAGCAGTATCCTCCTCCCTCATACCAACAACTTCAACTTCCTGCACCACCTCAGAACCACCAGCAACAGTCTCCCCACCCATCTACCCAACAGCAGCGTGGTCTGCACGCTGAATCATCAGAAGTACCCCCTGCAAACCCCACCATGGACTATCTGGCCCAACTCGTCAAAGGGCTAGCGGATTTGACAAAGAGGCTCGATGACCTGGCCGCCACCCGAACTACCATTCCGGCGTAGGTCGAAGCCAACCCCAATAATTTCAAAAAGAAAGAACAGGTAGAATGTGATGTCTTGTCCGTGTCTGGTAATGATATTACTGCTTATTCTAATACTGTTACTCTCAGGAGCGGTAGGGCCTTGCCTTCGCCTGCTAGCAAAAGTGGGGTGAATAAAGAAATAGGTGGATCGTCATCTTCCGCATCAGCCGTGCCAGCTCCAGGGACGGTTGAGGAGGAAGAAGAAGGAGAAGCCAGTCCAGCCGTAGTGCCATGTCATCAGCAACCTCAGCAGAAAATACAAAAAAAATCAGCAAAAACAAAAACAACAAAAAGAAGATTGTAGCCGAAGCAAAGCCGTGCCAGCATTGGAGGAGCCGCCAGCAGTAGCCGATCCCTCGCCAGCCGATGGAGCAGACGCTACCCTTTTTGATCGCCCAACAACACCAGCATGCCAAGATCCAGCTTGTACTCCTTTTTGTAGTTCGGATGTACAACATTCTGTGGGTGATATTTTTAATGTAAATAAGAACTCTGATTTTCCTGCTAGTGGTGTACATATTCCTTTTCCTCATGCAATACAAAAATCCAAAAAAATTGCAAAATGAAAAAAGGCATTGTCTGATCCAGGTGTTGTGGATATTTTGGATAAATTGACGGTTGAGATTCCCTGGTTAAAGGCCGTGGAATACATGCCAGCCGTAAAGAAAGGACTGAAAGAGGCATGTACTAACAGGCGTCGCCCAACGCAAGAAAACAGATGCCAGCAAGTTGAGAGGCATGTCCTCACCTTGGCCACGGTAGCAGCTATCAGCAATCTCCTCCAGAAGAAACAAGATACAGGAGCGCCTCTGATCAGTTGTAAGATTTTTGACCAGGTCTTCGAGCGCACTCTCTTGGATAGTGGATCTTCCATCAACCTTCTGCCCTCGTGCATAATGCAAGAATTTGGGATGGGACCGCTGAAGCAGACACGCATGATCCTTCAGTTCGCTGACCGATCCGTCAAGCGGCCCCGAGGTCTTTTGGAAGACGTGGTAGTTAAAGTGCAGGAAATGAAATTCCCAGCTGACTTTGTAGTCCTTGATATGGACTCGCCTGCACCCCTGCTTCAGACCCCTATCATCCTTGGCAGACCATTCCTTCGTACTTTAGGTGCCGTGGTTGATTACGGGTCTGGCACGATTACTTTCAGCTCGAACACCCAGCGGATCACGATAAACATGAACAGAGAGCCGAATGACACAACTGATGAGAGCCAGGAAACATCCGAAGTAGACTGTGATTTTATTGCAGAGACCAGAGATTCAGGCGTGTCACTGGACGGTCCATGGACCCAAGAAATCCTCACTATTGAGGAGGACTTGGAAAGAGCAGTCAGCCTATGCTCCGATGATTCTTGGGAGACAGATTCTCATATGCAGGCGCATCTTCTTGAGCAGTCACTCCAGACTGAACATGATCAGCTTGGCGTAGAACCGTTCGGTGCATCACCGGGATCTCAACAGGATGGTGAGGATGGTAAGTATTGCAAGAAAATACATCCCACCACCATCATGGTATCTGAGGTGACAGATAAAGTGGACAGGATAAAACCAGAAATCAAGCCACTTCCTACAGACCTGAAGTATGCTTTCCTTGCGGGTGAAGAACAAATGTATCCGGTCATCATCAGCAGCAGGCTGAATCCGGAGCAGGAATCTCGACTTCTCGAGATTCTAGAAAAGAACCGCAAGGCACTTGGTTGGAGCGTATCGGACCTCTGAGGGATAAATCCAGCCTTATGTTCACACCACATCTATTTGGAAAAAGATGCCAAGCCGTCACGTGAAGTCCAGAGAAGGCTGAATCCTAACCTTCGGACGTCGTGATGAAAGAAATCACGAAATGGTGTGATGCAGGCTTTATCTATCCCATCTCCGACTCCAAATGAGTAAGCCCACTGCATGTAGTTCCGAAGAAATCTGGGCTTACCGTGGTTACAAATGATAAAGGAGAGGAAATCTCCACTCGGGTGCCAACATCCTCGCGGATGTATGTTGACTACCGCCGTCTCAATGCAGCAACCAAGAAGGACCACTTTCCCTTGCCATTCATAGATCAAGTTCTAGAAAGATTAGCAGGCAAGGAATTCTTCTGATTTCTGGATGGGTACTCCGGGTACAACCAAGTTGCGATCGCTCCTGTAGATCAAGAGAAGACTATCTTCACTTGCCCGTTCGGCACCTACGCCTTCAAGAGAATGCCCTTTGGATTATGCAATGCACCTGCAACATTCCAAAGATGCATGTTAGCAGTCTTCACCGAGATGGTAGGCAGTTTTCTCGAGGTGTTCATGGATGATTTCTCTGTCTATGGTGATAGTTTTGATTCTTGCCTTGAGCATCTAGACAGAGTGCTTCAGAAGTGCCGGGAAGTCAATTTAGTGCTTTCATGGGAAAAGAGCCATTTTATGGTCACAGAAGGTATTGTGCTGGGTCACGTCGTTTCCAAACGTGGCATGGAAGTCGACCCGGCAAAGGTGGATGTCATTTCAAATCTTCAGCCACCTTAGTCAGTGAAGAATGTGAGGTCATTCCTGGGGCATGTGGGATTCTATAGGCGATTCATCAAGGATTTTAGCCGCATTGCCAGACCTCTGACAGAACTCTTGTGCAAGGAGACTGAGTTCATTGTTGATCAGCCGGTTCTCCTTGCTTTCAATCAGTTGAAGGAGCTCATCACTCAGGCTCCAATCTTGCAGGCGCCCGACTGGACTCTTCCCTTTGAAATAATGACCGATGCGTCAGACTTTGCAGTCGGGGCTGTTCTTGGGCAAAGAAAAGACAGAGCGCCCTATGCCATTCACTATGCCAGCAGAACATTAGACGAAGCACAGAGAAATTATACATTGACGGAAAAAGAATTGCTGGCTGCGGTTTTCGCCTTAGAGAAGTTCAGATCCTATTTGTTGGGATCAAAAGTCACCATTTTTACAGACCACTCTGCTATCCGTTACCTCCAGCAGAAGAAGGATGCCAAGCCAAGACTGATTCGTTGGATCCTTCTCCTCCAGGAATTTGATCTGGAAATCAAGGACAAGCCTGGAGTTCAGAATGTGGTAGCAGATCATCTCTCCAGAATAGAGCAGCATGAACCTCCTCTGAGCAATGCACCTATCACAGAAACCTTCCCTGACGAAGCCATCTTAGCAGTGGATTCTCTTCCTTGGTATGCTGATATAGTCAATTACCTCGCCTCTGGGGTAATACCTTCGGATTGGACGAAGAACTGAAAGAACAAATTCATGTCGACCATCCGCTTTTACCAATGGGAAGATCCTATTTTATTCAGAGAAGGAGCATATTGTATTTGGCGCAGGTGCATCCCTCAGACGGAGCAGCCTAGTGTCCTCGAGCATTGTCACTCGCTCGAATCTGGTGGACACCACTCTGGAGATCGGACGGCAACCAAAGTGCTTCAGTGTGGCTTCTGGTGGCCCACTTTATTCAAGCATGCAGCTGAATTTGTTAAGCGATGTACTGACTGTCAGAGAATGAAAGGTACACTTACTGCCAAAGATTCAATGCCCCTGAAAATCATTCAGATAGCAGATGTTTTCGATGCATGGGGCATTGACTTCATGGGACCTTTCCCTAACAGTCAAGGATTTGAGCACATCCTTCTCGCCGTCGATTACGTGAGTCGTTGGGTTGAAGCTATCCCCGCTCGATCCGCCGACAGCCGAACACTATGCCAGTTTCTGAAGAAGAACATCATTTCGCGGTTCCGGATACCGAAAAGCCTCATCTCAGACGGGGATAGCCACTTCATTAACAAAGAGGTCAAGAAGTTAACGAAGGAGTACGTCATCGGCCATCGTGTCACATCTCCTTATCATCCTCAAACCAATGACATGGCGGAGCTATCGAACAGAGAAATCAAGACTATCCTGTAGAAACTTGTTAGGCCAAACAGGAAGGACTGGTCTCAACTCTTGGACTCGGTCCTATGGGCTTACCGAACCGTCTACAAGTCTCCTTTGGGCATGTCGCCCTATCGTCTTGTATATAGAAAACTGTGCCATTTGCCCGTGGAATTAATTCACAAGTCTCTTTGGGCAATCAACAGTTACAATTTGGACTCACGCAAAAGTGGTCAGAAGAGAAAAGACGACCTGAACATGCTCTTGGAATTCCGAGACTATGCATACGATAACACCTTGATGTACAAGGAGAAGGTGAAACGCTGGCATGACCGGCACATCAGACGAAAGACCTTTGACATTGGACAGAAAGTGTGGTTATTTGATGCAAAGTTGCGGATATTTCCAGGCAAATCAAAGAGTAAGTGGACAGGGCCATTTCGAGTTTGTGAAGTGCGTGACAATGGAAGCATTGCTATATCAGAATTGTCCCCTGACGCACAGCCCTTCGTCGTCAACGACCAACTCCTGAAGCCTTACTTAGAACCAGATGCATTCTTGGCCGTTGTTGACTCAATCCAGCTCATACAACATAATGACACTTCCACAACCGCTGCAGCATCAGAAGATTCAGACGATGTACTCCAAGAACTATTTATCTGATTTTCTTCTTTGCTTTTCTTCTTTTCTTCTTTTCCTTTTCTATTTTCTTCGTGTATCTAAAAGGTGCTGCCCTTGTAGACAGTTTTCTATACTTAGGACGTACTTGGTCCTAAGTATAGGGGGGATGTGCACCCTGAGTTTTTTATTTCATTCTGATCCTCTCCATTGTCTCTTCTTCTTGTCTATACTTAGGAGTATCTTACCCTAAGTATAAGGGGAGACAATCTGAGTACGATCTGTGTATTCCCACCCTTGACCCTCCCTACTTTTTGTACAGTCTGCTATACTTAGGATTACTTGATCCTAAGTATAGGGGGACGGTCAACTTCTCATTCATTCATTTCATTCATATTTAGTCTTTAGACTTGTCTATATTCAGTACGAGTTATGTCTCTGCTTTTCTCTTCGATCTATGATGACATAGCTCAAGCTAAGTATAGGGGGGTCGTATATACCATGTATATACTATAAGCCATAACTCATACTGAAAAATAAAACATCAATTCAATCTAAAAAAAACAATAAGTAACTCTATAATAATAAAAGATGATTGTGAGCTCCTCAGGCTCTTTGTACTTATACTGATTATTAAGTCAGGAAAAAGGTTTTGTGAAAGAAAGCTTCTTTGAAAAACCTTGTGAAAATTGTTTGAAAATAGTGTGTACACAAGTATTCAACTTTTGAAAAATCAGTTTTGTGTGTAAAATTTATTTCCTTTGTGTGAAATCAAAATGTGTGAAAATCAGTGTGCAAATGATTGTAAAAATTTGATTGTCAAAATTGTTTTGAAAAACCTATCTATGATGTGTAAAACCTTCGTAAAATCATTTTCAAATACGTGTACATGTTTGCAAAATTATTTTGGACTAAAGCTTTCAAAACTCTTGTGAAAAATGGTTCTTGAATAAGTCTGAGGAGTCTGCACAAAAATCTCTCATTTGTAAATAAGGAATAAGCCCAAATAAAGCTTATAAGAACCAAAACCATATTGTACATCAAATACAGTTTCTCTTCTTTTGTACATACTGATTAATAAATCAGATACCCATACAGTATGATTTGAAAAATAGTGTGACCAGTTTGGAAAAATTTGATGTGAAATGATTTCAACCTGTGTGAAACTGTTTTGATTGAAAAACTTTTTCTTTGTGTGAAAGAAAGGATTTGAAAAACCTATGTGCAAATACTTTGAAAAATGCTTGTCAAAACTATTGTGAAAATTGTATATATATAGTGTGACAAATCTTTGCAAAAATAGTTTTCAAATGAGTGTAAATGATTGCAAAAATTATCGTGCCATATAGTTTGCAAAAATTATTTTCAAAACTAGACCGGAAGAATAAGATCACTACTCCAAATACTTGTAAACCAGAAATAAAATGCATAAAATTCTTTCTCAACAACCAAAATAAACTACTTCATTAAAACCTGTAGAGTCTTTATAAATTCATACAGTTTGTAAATAAAACGGCACGCCCGTGTAAATAATTGTATGCACTTTTTGTATGTATCAAGTTTTTATTTGCAAAAATTTCTTTGTGTAAAAAGATTCTTTGATTCTTTTAAATTCTTTGTGAAAAATTGCATCATTTATTGTGCATAACATAAGCACACCATTCATATTCTTTTTGAGTGAGCTTGATGATTGAATCAGTCTAATAAAGTCTCAAATTGGAGCTTGGTTAGACCTTACCGTACCTAACTGCACTGGAACCCTACGGGAACTAGGTTTAAGGTACTTCAGGTCTATGCAAACTTAATTCTTTGAGAAATCAGGGCTGGGTTCAAGTCACCTCAGTGGACTAACTAGAACTTTTCGAGACACACGTATGACTCTTGCTGACCGTGACCTAACTTGGACACTTGCACCTTTCACTTGGCTCAACTCAGTTGGAGTGGTAAGGGGGTTGGATTTGCCAGTCTGAGATGCACACGGGTGGAAACATTCGTCCTCGTCTAGGGAGGGAAGTGCACCCCAACCTGGTTCAATAGCCATGAGGTCTAAAGACAGGAGATTGTGGGTTGCGATAAAGCTTCAAAAGAGGGATAGTCTACTGGCTCAAGAGGAAAAACTCCTTATGTAAATGTTGCTTTGAATAGTATGTTGAAAAAAAAATGGTCAGGCCTGTACAAAAATAAAATGCCTGCAAAGTATGTACAAAGTCAATAAGCAAGATTGAGTTCCAAAGACAAATATGTGAGCCTGCAGCTGGATGACTTAACTACACTGGTCTTGCATCCCAGGATAGGTAGCTACACTGGCTACCGTCCATTCTTCTCTTCACCCCCTCCTCTTGAGTTGGTTGCCACTTGAACTTAGAAGGGAATACCCTGCTCCTCGAGGAAAGAGCTGTTGGATTGGGGAATCATTGGGTTGTCATTCTGGAGAAGTCAGTTCCTTTGTCATTTCAGTTGGGGAGAGCCACCATCACTTACACTGTACAAGTCAGCTTCATAGTTATAAGGGTTTGCGTATGATGTAGACTGGTTCTGACCAGGCTATTGAGGTGGGTTGAACCAAGTTCTGTGATTATCGAAGGCTGTTGTATGTTAGAGTTGGTTCCCGACTAGGTTCCACACACATCTACACCCAAGGTCTGACAAGAGCTCCAAATTCAGATTTTAGAAAGACATGCATTGCACTGAAAGCACCCTTATTCACTCTATCCTTCTTTAATTCTCCTTTTTCTTTTCTCTATTCTTTTTGTACTTATTGCAAAAGTGTTTACTAGGGACTAGCAAAGGCAAGTATAGGGGGGGTGATGAATCTCCATTTCATCACCTTTATTCTATCATTTTGGCCTCAAAAACCCCAGCAAATGCATGTAAATAGCATCAAATTGTACATAATAGCATCCATGATTCATTGTATTAATTACACATTAAATAAGATTTGTAATGCCAAAATTATAGAATAAAGAGAAGAAAAGAAAAAGGAATAAAATATTGTAAATATTTTATGACCCAAACCCCGAGACCAAGGCCAGCATGGTATTGGTCGACATGGAATAAAGTAGGGGGAGATAAGGGCCAGTATACAATAAATACCTCATTTATTCATGCATTTATGTATGCATTTTTGACACCTATTTTGTACATAATTATTTATTCCTCAAATAAAGAAACCTTGTTCATGAAAGTTGTAGCTAATAATGTAAATAAAATTACAAAATTGAGTTTGTGTAAAAGTAATACTCAGTGTACATTTTATACACAGATTTAAAAGCCCAAAATCTCAACTTCACAGACCCATATCTTGCCAATAAAGACTCCAAATCACCCAAACTCACCTTTAATTGTATATATCTCTCCATGAACTATCTAATAAAATTGGTTTCATAATTTTTGGAGTCCATCTGCAAAAGTTAGGTTTTTGGCCCTCATTGTACATAATACCTGATTAAAATATTATATTTATTCATTATTCATTATTGTAACAAAATTATATTTTTAAAATTTTGTAAATAATGTATATAAGACATGTACATATTGAAAGTAGAATAAAACCAAAAAGAATTTGCAAAATAAAATAAGTCTATGCCAGATGTAGGCAAAATACCTATGTTAAGTATGTATACAAATAAAAAGGACTTCATTCTCTTATTCTTTTATTCTTCTATATTTTTTTATAATAATGTAAATATTATACATAACTTATTAAAAATGTAAATCCAGAATAAAAATCAAGAAAATACATTAAATAATTTAAGTATCCAAAATACATAGGTAAAATACCTATAAGTATGCTTACATATGCATAAACCTATTTATTTAAAAATAAAAATAAACTCATAAAAATTAAATAAAAATACCCCCATACTCACAAAAATAAGTTATAAATTTATAAAATAAGCTAATAAAATAATAAAAGAAAATAAACAAATTAAAAATAAAATACACAAAAATACATGTAAATACACACATATACACATTATTAAATTAAAACCATAATAAAACACTTCGAAAAATTCAATAAAAATCACAAATAAATACTACACGAAAAAACACACATTTTTTATGTTTTAAGAAAATTCTAATAAAATCGTTTACTATGGTAAATAAATCAATTTAGGCTCAAATTTCCTATTTTGTCTTTTAGCGGCTGACGTGGACCAATGGGGCACCGGCCTTCGTTGACCCCCTGGTCAACTGTCCCATCCATGCTCTGGCACGTCTGAACCATCTTTTCCCCGATTTTCATCCCTTTTTTACGGCCATCTCGTTTATCGATCGAGCTCGCTTCCTTCACAAGAATTGATCTCTGATCATCCATGATGCCCGCCAAACTCTTAGATCAATCAGATACTCATTGGATTAAGAAATAATCGCCGGTCAATAAGGCACCATGCCAATGTCTATAAATAAGTAGCTCCACCTCCTTCCTCGATTTTGGCCAATTTCATTCCAACCAAAAGCCTTGATCTTGTTCCTGGACCGTTCCTCGTGACAGGGGGAGTGCTCCAGTGCCTTGACTCGGCCGGAGGAAGGAGAATTTTGTCGCGGCAGAGCTCCGGCGTCCGCCCTGCTCCCTGGTGGCCCCCAGGTATACGAGCTATCCTTTTCATGCTTTTTAGTTAGGTTTTAATGTTAGTTTTTAATTCCCGTTGTTAGATTAGTCTTCAGTTAATCCCTGTAGCTTAAAATTCCAAATTCGAAGTTCGCCGGAGCTCCGCTCCGGCGACTTCTTCACTGTGAAATCTACTGTCTCCGACCGCCACGTACACCCCATTGCAATCTCCATCGCATTCTCCATCTATCCAACGCCTTTGACCAACCGAGGACCTCTGGTCTTCGCGAATCGGGGCTCCACCTCCACCGTTCGTCGGAGCCCCTCCGCCCCACTCCATTTTGCAGCGAAGCTTCAAAACCCCGGGTCGAGGAGGTAGCCCTCTCGCCCCCGGTTCTTCCTGTGCAGGTACAACGCGGAATGGAGCCCATCTGGGCTCGCATCAAACCAGGAAGAGGTTCCTGGAGGTCCTGTGCTTCATCGACCTCGTCCAAACGACTCGGACCTCCAGGAGCCATGAGAGAACCTTCAGGAGATGCGGGAGGCTTCCAGCTACGTGCAGACTACTTCAGATCCGCGGGGGAGCCCTGGAGGAGCCCATGCTTCTCGATCGAAGCTCGCCAGTCGCGAGCTTCTTCCCTGTTCTTCCAGGGAGCTCCAGAGCCGTCAGATCTGGAGGCCCGTCCCAGTTCGCTCAGGAGCCGTCCGATGAAGACACGTGCCAACCGTCAGATCAGCCAGGATCATCTAATCCAGGCCCTTCATCGACGAACCGGTATCCACCGTCGGATGCTCGACGCGTGGATAAGTGGCGCGCCCAGCACCGCAGGATGATGCGCCTTAGGGGGTAAATTTCATACACATCCCCCACCTTTTGTATTTATAGTTTAATCCTAAAAATAAAAGGTTACGTTTAAATAAAGTGTAAAATTTGTAGTCCACCTCCTGGAGTTTGTATATTTACATTTTAGTCCCTCTGCGCCTCACGTGCATCAACCACGTGAGGCGCGTGATATTTGCATTTAAACCCCGCCGGGTTTTTGCAATTGTAAAATGGCCCTGAAAATAAAAGTACACGTTCATTTTTTATTGTGATTTTTGCATGTATGCCCCTGCCAATTATTTTATTTGCAAAAATACCCCTGCCAGGCCATTTATTTTTTAATGCTTTGTCTATTTATTTTGTGCTTCATATTTCTTCGAAAAATTTTACAAAAATAGACATAAGCTCCTGTTAGTGTACCATTGCACGCTATATTTTTAGTTTTTAATTTTGTTGCATTTTTTCATTTATTAAAAATCAAAAACATGTCTTTTATTCACTATCTAACTTATAAAATACCAAAAAAATATTAAAAGACCTCCAAAAATTCCAAAAAATTCTCTAGTGTGTATTTTGACCTATTTTAGTATCAGTCCAAAAAATCCCTAACAATCTCAAAAGGAAAACCTTAAAAATTGAAAAATACACAAAAACGTCAAAAAAATATATAAAATTAAAGAAAATCAGAAAAATGTAAGCTCAATTCCTATTTATGCTATATTTTATTATCTTTATTAGAAAAATAGTGTGGAAACTTTTTGAGGTGTTTGTTATTTTTAATGCCTATTTTTCTTATAGCTAGACCCAATTTCCCTATTTTCTCTTATTCTGCTATTTAAAAATACTAAAAATATTTTCAAAAATGCCCAAAAATCACAAAAACAGTAAAAAACCATAAAAATACCAAAAAGACTTTAACTCTGAATTTTTGACTATTTTTGAGTATTTTATAAATATTATAGCACCCCTTTATATATATGTATGTACTCCCTAAAAAAGAAAAATATATATATATATATATACCTATATGTCTAACTACTTATATGTATTTATATATATATATTTATTTATTAATCCTAAAATATAAAATATATATATATATATAATTCAAAAACCCACAAAAATATGCTTCACAGATGGATGACTCTGTGATTCATGCACATTTTAGGCTATGGCATTTTGTATTGCTCTCTGTGGTTCAACCTCTACATACTTAGACACTATACATCTTGTGGTAGAGTAATAAAGATTAATTCACATTTTGGGACTCGATTGTTTTATTCTTTTGTTGTGGGTTAATTGCTGATTAACCGAGTGTTTTGTGAGAGGTCGCCTCAGCGACACTTTAGACATATTATTTATGGTGACCCTTGCAAAATTCTTGGCTATCAAGGGGGTGTCCCGTTACGAGGAGATGTGGTGGAGGAACGGATGGGGGGGGGGGGGGGGGGAAGGTGCGTGCGTTGGGTTGGGGAAGGAGACAGGGGTCACGTGCTAGGCACGTGACCCAGGGGAAGGGTCTGGAGAGAGACTTGGATGGGGGTGCCACGTGGCACGCCCAGGGGCTGCCACATGGCCCCCCAAAAAAATTCAAAAATTTAAAAGCAAAGGAAAATAGAAAAGAAATAGCAGGAGACCTCAGATCGAAAAATTTCCTTTACGAAAGTTTTTCGTCTTGTCGAGATATACAACTTATATGAAGGACCCAGGAGCAAAAGAGGTCACCTGTGCAAAGTAGTATTTTTGGTGGCTCTCCATGTGTATAGAAAACCGATTTTTTGGGGTTTTGTATTTTTTAGTGGTTTTAGAGAGTATAAAAAATCTAGAAAAAAATATGATAAAATATAAGAAAATTAATTACACAATAATATAATTTTTTTATTTTTAATGGATAAGAAAATGGGAAAATAAAATAGAAGTCAGAAACACACAACTTTTGTACAGACCGACAACGGACACTGGACTTGGTCAGTTTCTTTGATCTCAGTTTTGATCTGGATTTGGATTTTTACGTCACTTAATAAAACTTTCATCAAAGAACACAAATGAAGAAGAAATAAAAATAAAAGAGTTAATTAAGGACCTAAAAACTGAGGTCAAAAACAGCAAAAAGTCAAAATGCGCAAAAGAGGCCCAAAATCCAACTTTCACATATGAGCTCCGAATTTTATGAAATTGGTCTTGTTTTGAAGGTATTTGAAAATGGAGTACTTTAAAAGTGAGTAGACCAAAATCAGACACTGTATTTGGGAGATATGCTCATTTTAGTCTATCAGATGTGAAATTTGACTTTGGGATTATTTGACACTTATTGGGGTTAGTATTTTTTTGTATTTTTTTTTGATAAGGTTAGTAGTATCTACACAATGGAGGTGGTTTTGGGTCAATCGGAGTTAGGGTGAATTAACTAAAAATGTGAGAAGTTAGCTCCTTTTTGGGCTAATTTACACTGGGGATTTTAAATGCAATTATGCATGATGAAATGCAGATATTATTCACACATGCATGATGGCTAATAATGCTCTATTAATGATTAATTACAGGTGAATGATGGGGAAACAGAGCCTAAATAACCAATTTTAGCATGATGAATACGAGATTCATCATACCCCTATACTTAGACCGTGCTCGTCCCCGAGCATGAATGAATGACTTAGTTGATTACATCACTGACTGTGTAAGTAAATTTTCAAGGCTTAATTCAGAGAAGACCCTTAATTTGAGTGATCCTAAAATTCTGAGCTCACCCAAGCTTTAATCAAAAGGAACCCAACTTCTCTAATTTTCAGACTCTCTGTTTCTACATATAATATAAGGATATGATTTTAAGTGTACTGCATTTCATGAGAGTCGAGTATGGGAATCACTCAAAGTTCCAGTCCCAACGATCCTTCTCTAGACCTAATCCTCAACACTAGGGAATAAGTCTATTCTTGCTTCAGTCAACCGTCTCATTAGTTTGTCAGACTTGAAAGTGTAGATGGACGGTCAGATGATGGAGGGCATAGGATTGTGTCCGATTTTCTCTCCCTTACATTGGAACAAGGTGCCTCTCGAGTGCCTTATTACTCAACACAAGTATATTTTATTTTGTTGATCAATGTGTCCGTTAAGAGAATTTGGAGTCGTCTGCACTTGTTTTTCTGGGAATACACCGGGGTGTGTCTCTTTTGAGTATCTAAGATACCTTCGACACCCAGACTTGTATCGCTTACGATGCAGAGCCCTTTTTGTGGTGTCAGCCCGATTCCTTGGTCCTAATTAGCGCTTGGTCCAAGTGGACACTTTGAAAATGTTTGGGAGCGCTCGCCATTGGTGGAAGCTCATTTGGAATTTGACTTTGGATGATAGAGCTTTTCTTTGACATTTCTTTTTTTTGGCTAGCTCCACTGCTTTTACCAAGAGTTGGCGCACACTGATCAACAATTTTTCATTAAGTTTCAACACACCCTGGCACTTAGGTCAATATCAAAAAGATAGCATATGAACTTGTTCACATACTGGCTAGATTTTTGCTGACACTCAGGTTTTCTGAAGCCTTCATTAACTTTATCCCATCCTCGAATATCATTAAATCGGGTCTAAACTCAAATCTCTAGTCCTAATTCCTCAAGTGATAGCTCAACTCATCTCATCAATCATGCAGTTGTGAAAGTGATTGTGCAGATCATATTCTTTTTGAAGGTAGAGATGAAGAGTGCAATATAGCGCTCAAATCTTTCAAACTAGGGAAGTGTGGATTATTAAGTTCTAAAAACCCTAATGACTATGGCAGGCTAACTCAGAATCTCAAGATCTCAGAAATCAAGTGTCCTCAAAAATCCTCAAGCCTTGAGTGATGGTGAATGTGTCAGGAATATATCGACCAAGGAATGCATGAAATGCTTGATGAAATGCAAGACCATGAGTGATGATTGTTTTTTTTAATGCAAAAAGTTTTTTTTTGTTTTTTTGTTTTTTTTTCGTTTTTTTTTTGTTTTTTGAAAAACATGTATTATACACACTACTTGTATCCATCCCCGATGTTAGATAAAAACGATTAAAGCACGAGCTATGGATAAAGTAGATAAAATATATACAAACACACCCCCCTATACTTAGATTGTGCTATGTCCTCATAGCACAAAGTAAAATGTAGACATAGCTCGTACGAAGTATAGAAGGAAAAAAAATAAAATAAAAAATAAAAGAAGAGAAGTGATGTATAAACAATGATTGCGGTCCCCCTATACTTAGGCTCAGGTCAGCCTAAGTATAATCGGATAATTACAGATGGGGAACTGGGAAGAATTACGTATGTACAAGATCAAGGAGGTTTGCGACGGACCTTCTTACGGGAGTGTGGAGGGAGATAGTATGGAGATGGGGAGTGTGATGAAGAGGGGACCGATGAAGAAGACCAGCCATCGTCAGAGTCGTCCTCAGGAGAATAGTAGTCGTCTGCAGAGAATCTCCAACTTTTGTCGATCAGAGGTAAGTGCCCTTGGATCAGAGCTGTACCTATTGCACTTATCTGATGAACCACATCATGATCGGACGAGGACTCGTCAGAAATCACCTGATGTCTAAGGGCAAAGGTGACTTTCTTGGTCGGTTTGTTTACTTAAGAAGTATTGGGAGGAAGTTGGACAGTCTTCATCTCTTTGTCTTGAGTAACCGATGTGGCATTTGTGAGTTCCTCATCAGATGAATCCTCGTAAAAGTCGACCAATTCTTGAAGGGTCATGCACTGCTTCGGTCGAGGGAGATTGTTCCTGCGGATCTTGTGGTTTATGGCTGGGGGTGTTGATGTCACTTTCGGATGATCGTGATTTTTGGTGACATCGGATGTTTTCGGAGTCGGTTCCTTATATGGTTCAAGTATCTCATGAATTACTGCCGACTCGAAGATTGGTCCACTCAGATAATCGTGATGATCTTCAATAATATGATCCAAATCTTCATAAGCTCCAAAATCTTGCTTTTTCCTAGGAGCAGTAATAAGGTGGTGAGAATCCGAAGATTGTCCAACAGTCAATCCCTTAGGTGACTCTCCTAGGGTTTGTATCAGTGTGTCATGTAGAGATGTCTGATAATGTGAAATATTTATCTCCTGATCATAACTGTTGGTTTCAAGTTGGTTTTCCTCAGAGCAGGATGTGTCATTGGGGTCGTGTTCATTGTGGTCCGAGTTCGGGAACTTGATTTCCTGAGTCTCGTAATCGACGATCGCCTTAGCGGAGGCTAAGAACGGCTTTCCTAAAATAATAGGAGACTCAGACATCCTTCTGGGTGCTCAATGTCAAGGACAATAAAGTCCACCTTATGTTCTTTACCTCGGAAATTTTTGATGACAGAAACGATCCCCCGCGGTCTTTTGATAGATCGATCAGGTAATTGAACGATCACCCTAGTCTTTTTAGTTGTCCGAATTTAAGTTGATTAAAGACGAACTTCGGGAGGATGTTTAATGTGGAGTCATCGTCCAACCGAACATGAGTGGATATAGAATCCTCAATTTCACATGTGACCCGAGTCAATCGCTTGACTTTGCGGCTTTTGAGTTTATGATTCATCACCAAAGAATTAGCCATATATATGACATTATATTCAGTCCTGGATCGTTTCTTGCCCATCTTATTGGGGTTCAGTCGACTCTTCACAAATCTCTTAAGATCGGGCACATATTCTATGGCTTTGATCAATGGAAGCTCTAAGATCAGACTCTTGCAAAATGCTTCCATTTCCGAATTGTCCAATTTTTTTGAATTTTCAAATTTTTTAATTTTTTTGGTATTTTCTGTAATATGGTCAGTCGGGGGGGCAGAGGTCAGTGGTTGTGTCTGATTGTGATGATCCAGTGGTTCGCATGGTGGTGGCATCACTTCTTCTGAATTTTGCATTGACTGGATGAGATCATATATTCTCATAGTTGAAGTGTCTGCTCTATGATTAATCCGAGCAATCTCATCCTCAAACATCTCATGACTAGTGATTGAATAATCAGTCTCCATGTGTCGTGATTCTGGCATGTAACCTCGAGTAGAGTGTTGATTGTTCATAAACATTATGGTCTGGTCATGAGTGGTATTTCCTTGACTTTGGTTTTCTCGTGGGTTGTCAAAGGAAAATTGATACTTATCTTGAGTAGGGGATAATTCAAGAGGCTGTGAGATCCTAGTGACCGGAAATCATGTTCAATTGTCAATATCGGTCACTCTATTGTTTATCCTTGATTCTGATCTCTCTCTTATGTCCATAAGATTGTCCGAATGTGAGAGATGGCTATTCCAAGAAGAAGTGTGGTCATAGGGTGGGATGTATGGGTGGGCAGAGAATGATGGTTGAGGGGAACTTGACTTGAATGGTAGGTTCCCCTGAGGAGTGTGAGAAGAAGAATATCGGGACCTGGTCGTGGAGATCGGGAAAGAAGACCACTGTGCCGACATCTTGTCAAGAGGGATGGAATGATCAGCGAACCACGATTTGCTTGCAATTGCAAGGTATTTGACGTACACAAATCAAACACAAAACAAACACGTTGATTCACCCACTCAACACTGGTGAAGGCACGTTAGGGTTCGGCCGCTTATCTTTTCAATTTTAATTTAATGACAAAACAGTCTTAAAAATTAAGCGGAGCTGTTAGGTGCCGAAATATTTCACAAAGACTGTCCCGAGTTCATACAACTAGTTGCTCCTACCTTCAGCCAGTATAGGTGTAAGTACGGACCGTAAACGGCTACCCGTGTTACTTGAGGACGAAGCCAATAAATTGAATATTTTATTCAGTACAAGTGTACAATAGGGGTCCAAAACTCAACTTTCCAACCGTAGCTCCGCCAAATGCGAAACCACTGCCATTGGATAGATTGTTTTATTCTATATACAATTAAAGGTGAATACACTGCATTTGGAGTTGTCAGTTGTGAGATACGGGTCTGGGAAGTTGGAATTTTGGATTCTTATTCAGACCATATCTTTTTGTCTGGACATGATTTTTCTGTGAAATCAATTTTGTATTTTTCTTTATTAATTTATCTACAACTTTTATGTACAAAGTTTCTTTATCTGATGTACAAAAAGTGGAACCAAAAATAGGTCCCAAAATGAATAAAGAATGAAAGAGATGTATAGGTATTTTATCTGTGTTTTGGCCCTTATCTCCCCCTACTTTATTCCTTGTCGACCTATTCATCAAGATGCCTAGGTCTCGGGGGTTTTGGGTCATAAAATATTTACAATATTTTATTCTTTTTCTTTTCTTTATTTATTCTATAATTTTGGCCTTAATTACAGTAATTTATACACTGTTTGGATGCACATGCATGAATTCTAAGATGCTTGATTTAAGGCTATTTACAGGCATTTGCTAGGGTTTTTGGTGCCAAAATGATAGAATAAAGATGATGAAATGTGGATTCATCAACCACCTACTCTGCTAAGGGAAGTCGGACCGTAAACGGCTACCCGTGACCCTCACTGAAAAGTAGCTAATTGTTTAAACTCAGTAGTCTGAATGAACCACTTCGGTCTTGGGTTCTTTCCTAAGTGTGCGTTCTAGTCCTTACAAACAATAAGTGGGTTTCTCTCCACCAGACACAGGTTAATTTTAGGTCAGTTTATTTACAGTCACCTTGATTAGCAGTCCCAGTTTTAAGTTAAGGTTATCACTGTAGTTTATGTGAGCACAAAAATTCACGCCTACCGAACAGTCCCAATTCCTTTAAATCCTAAGTTGTAAAACTTTGAGAAAGGGGGATCGGAAAAGCCAATGCAAACGTAAATCAATGATGCATGCTTAAGAGAATGACTTACAGTGAATCCTCGTGTTCTTCATGCGGGATGCAAGACAAGGAATTTAAAATTTACACTAAATGATATGCACAGATGGAAAACGCCCTAAACAGATAGTTCTATTAGCGGGAAGAGTTGATTGAAATTTTTGGCTAATGTTGAACGATCTACAGTGCGTTTAATTAGTGAGAGTGTGGCCTAAAAATTACGAGCACAATCAAATAATTTTAATCTAGTGTATGTGCTCCTAAATTCTATGCCAAGCCACAGAGAGTCCAGTCCTGAATATTACAAATTAATAGGGTACAAGGAGAGAGGGACCCTGTGAATAATGTAGAAATTTAAACCTATACTAAGATCTCTCTCACAAAAATCAAAATTCAATCTTCCTTGCAGATCCTTGATGAATATCAAAATTCAGCTCCCAGAAGTCTGCGAAGAGAGAATTTGCGATTAGTAGCAGAAGTAAGAGAGAAATACAAAATAAAATACATAAGAAAAAATGGCACAAAAATTAATTTTCACAAAAATCAATTACAAAAATGATTTTAAAACCCTAAAAATTCACCATTCCCCGGCAATGACGTCATTTGATGAACGTGAAATCTACCTCTTTAATAGTCGATAATTGTAGTATAGGAGGCGGATTTCGGTCGTCAAAATACCACAATCTGTGAATGTTGTGGAGTATTTTTACTTGGCAAGTCTACCAAGGTCGAACTCAGGGAACAATGATTCTTAGTTGCGTGGTTTTGAATCAAACTAAATAACTAATTTAATGCTCGATTAATTCTTGTGTTGATAAAATGTACAATGCAATGAGATGCAAATGCGAAGAAATATACAGGGAAAATGAAGCACCGGATCTGCGATTTAGTGATGTTTAATCCAAATAAGATTAATCAATAACCATGAAATGAAATCACAAGTCAAATAATATCAAATCCAGTGGGATGTATCAAATTAATCCCTGATGCAAGTATAGGCTATCAGACTAATCCTGCAATGATTTTATCTCCAAAATTCTTCAAATTATATTCTCAAGAAATGTTTGCAGTTCACAAGATAATAAGCCTGGTAAATCTCCTTGATTTAACCCTGCAAAATTTAGTCCTCAGATCTGAAATTAATTTCATCATTGCATAAATCAAAGCCCTGTAAAATAAGTCGTCAAATTTTTCAAGAAAAAATGCGGCATAGATAAGTTAAAATGCCCCGCAAATGTCAATAGATATCCTCAATAATAATTATCAGTAAACAACTTCAGATCTGTTCACAAACTATGCTAAATTGTAGAGCATGAAAATAGCTTCAAAATGACATATTATACGCTCAAATCGGAGTTCGTATGACAAAAATATGATAAAATGAACTTTACAAGGACTAAACTGTAAATAAAATAAAGTTTTCTTCTTCAAAAAGGTCCCTGCGGGGCTTATCTATAATTTGTGGAATCTATCGAGCTTTTAATGCAATTTTTCCAGTGCGTCACGTGCCCCGCACGTGACGCTGACGTCAGCAACCTGAGGGGCTACTTCGTGATTGGCAGGAAACGGAGGGGGTCGATGAAAATAACCCTCGCCTCACGTGCTTCCCACGTGAGGGGAGGTTGCAGATTTGTCCGACGAGGCGCCCACGCGCGCTGCCCGATGGCGGAGGGCGGCACCCCCGCGCGGTGGAGGACAGGCGCGGAGACGAGCAGAGGCGAGGCGGGAGGTGCGGCGCTTGTCGGAGGCGGCAGCCCGCGCACGGGGCTCGAAGGAGGTTGATGGCTGTGGAAGGTGCCCAGCCGTGAGCGGTGGGTAACCCACGTGCGGCCACGCGAGGGGAGGAGGGGACGGCCGCGCGCAAGAGGGGGGCGCTTCCGCGCGCGGAGGGCGACCTGGGAGGAGAGGTGGTTGTGCGCGGAGGGGGTGTCGGCTGGACTCGTAACAGCCTGGGGTCGCGGCGAGACCTCCGCCTGGAGGTTGAAGATGGTCGGCGGCGGGGGGGGGGGGGGGGTTGACGGTGAAGACGGGTGAACCTGGAGCAGAGGTGGCGGTGCGTGTTCCTGCAAGTGGTTAGGCTAAAAAAAAAGGGGTGGGGAGGGGGAGGGAGGAAGGAGAGTCGCCAGAAGTTGGAGGAGGATGCCTCGACTCTGGTCTTCGCCTCCGTGCTTGGCGGGAGCACAAGGCTGAGCTGCAACAGCCTGACGGTAGCAGCTACGAGGGAGAAAACCCTTGGATCGCGCCACGATTTGGAGAGCTCAAGCGGTTGTCACCAGCCGAGCAGGAAGATGGCGGATGAGGTTTGGGGCGCCCGACGAGGGGCTTTTATAGGAGGGGTGGTCGGAGGGCGTTACACGGACGGGTTGTCGGCTAGACTCGTAACGGCCGGAGCGGAGGAGCGCCGTTAAGAGGAGATGTGGTGGAGGAACGACTGAGGGGGGGGGAGAGGTGTGTGCGTTGGGTTGGGAAGGAGACAGGGGTAACGTGCTAGGCACGTGACCCGGGGAAGGGCCTGGAGAGAGACTTGATGGGGGTGCACGTGGCACGCCCAGGGACTGCCACTGCCCCCAAAAAAAATTTCAAAAATTTAAAAGCAAAGAAAATAGAAAAGAAATAGCAGGAGACCTCGGATCGAAAAATTTCCTTCAGAAAAGTTGTTCGTCAGTGTCAAGATCTACAACTTTCATGAAGGATCCGAGAGCAAAAGAGGTCACCTGTGCAAAGTGGTATTTTTGGTGGCTCTCCATGTGTATAGAAAACCGATTTTTTTGGGGTTTTGTATTTTTTAGTGGTTTTAGAGAGGATAAAAAATCTAGAAAAAATATGATAAAATATAAGAAAATTAAATATACACTAATATATTTTTTTTATTTTTAGTGGATAAGAAAATGGGAAAATAAAATAGAAGTCAGAAACGTACAACTTTTGTACAGACCGACAACGGACACTTGGACTTGGTCAGTTTCTTGATCTCAGTTTTGATCTGGATTTGGATTTTTACGTCGCTCAATAAAACTTTCATCAAAGAACACAAATGAAGAAGAAATAAAATTAAAAGAGTTAATTAAGGACCTAAAAACTGAGGTCAAAAACAACAAAAAGTCAAAATGCGCAAAAGAGGCCCAAAACCCAACTTTCACACATGAGCTCCGAATTTTATGAAATTGGTCTTGTTTTGAAGGTATTTGAAAATGGAGTACTTTAAAAGTGAGTAGACCAAAATCGGACACTGTATGTGGGAGATATGCTCATTTATGTCTGTCAGATGTGAAATTTGACCTTTGGGATTATTTGACACTTATTGGGGTTAGTAATTTTTTTTGTTTTTTTATAAGGTTAGTAGTATCTAGACAATGGAGGTGGTTTTGGGTCAATCGGAGTTAGGATGAATTAACTAAAAATATGAGAAGTTAGCAGCTTTTTGGGCTAATTTACACTGGGGATTTTAAATGCAATTATGCATGATGAAATGCAGATATTATTCATACGTGCATGATGGCTAATAATGCTCTATTAATGATTAATTACAGGTGAATGATGGGGAATAGAGCCTAAATGACCAATTTTAGCATGATGAATACGAGATTCATCATGGTGCTGCACCTCGGCCGACACACGGTGCAGGTTGGTCGGTGGAGATCTAGAGAAGAAAGGGCGGTTGTTCCATGGAGCAACTAAGCTGGCTGCTCCACAGAGCAGTTTCCCTCAATTTTTTTTGAAATTTCCACCATGTATATTCATCTATATATCCCTCCTATATGTCATCTGAATTTCGTCAGAAACAGAGACTCCTATGCCCTCCATTCAGAACAGGTCGATTACAGCAAATTTGAGACCGTTAAAATTACTTGTTCTAGATGGAGGGCATATGAGTCTCTGTTTCTGACGAAATTCAAGTGACATATAGGAGGGATATATAGATGAATATACATGGTGGAAATTTCAAAATCTCTCTCTCTCTCTCTATATACACACACACACACACACACACAAACATAAGGAGTATGCACCCATGTGCATGTAATATCACATGCACCAGTGCCTATAACTTCCACTTTTTTTACCTTTTTTTTTGAAAAATGTCACAATATCTATTCATCTATATATCCCTCCTACATGCTATTCGAATTTCATCAGAAATAGAGACTCATATGCCCTCCATATGTATGTATGTATGTATGTATGTATGTATGTATGTGTATGTGTGTGTGTGTAGATATGTATGCATGGTCAATGTTGGAGTTGAAATTGCATATTCATAAGCTAAAATAAAAAATAGACCTAACTTTACTTCAACTTTGATTTAACAATTAGACTGGGGACCTTTTCCTTCTTTATTTGAATCATTTCTTATTTTATTAATTCTTATTGAGCTTATACAAATGGTTGAGCAATGGCTTCTGGATGAGGGGGGATGGTTGTGTGTGATCCGAAAGGGATGCGAGGAGGCCTCGCTGGCCTCCAGAGTTGGGATCGAACTCCAGTTTCAAACTAGTTTTGAACTTATTTATTTTAACAAGTTTCTCTAAGTCAAATCGTTAATGAATTATTATTGAATCAAATTTGAAGGTTCTTTATCTAAACAAGCTCAAACTCATACATTTATTACCAAAACTTTATCCAATTGAACTCAAACTTTTGAACTTTCTTTTTGAACCGAACTCAAATGTAGACTTGTTTGTTACAACTTGGTCTTATTAGCAGCCCTAGCCTAGCCCACCCGACAACCCTACCCTTCTAAATCGCATCTCAACTTGAAGCCTCCCTCCGCCTCGACTCATGTTGCATCACCGGATGCCAAAGTTAAATGAGGATCTGCTAGTATTAATGGAGGATAAACATGATGGTGGATTGAGATGGTTAAAGGATGAAGGTATTGTCGATATCTTGGGTAGTACAAAGCAGATGAAGAGGATAAGTTGCTCTCAGAGGAGAAGAGGTTGGGGCAAGCATAAATAAAGTAGAATCCTTCTTTAACTGGATCTTGGTTTGAACAAATCATGGTTTGGTTGATCCAATAGGTAGATCAACTAATGGGAGGACATAACTATTAATGATGCAAGAAGATATAATATGTTTAAATTACATAAGCCATGAACTAAAAGATATTCTTCTACTAATTCCAAGATAACTATTAATACAATTTCATATCGTTCCAAAAAAAACATACCAATCATTTTCACTTAACACTCAACAACCATTGCTCACACAATTTCATCGATATAATGAAGTCGTTCACAATATGAGGACTCTTATAATAAGTTTACAAAGTATAGAGATTAAGTACGATATTAAACACTCGTATTTGGTAAATAAAATTATGTGAAAGTGTGTGCCTAAGTGAGAATAATGAGTTTATATTTCTATAGGAAAGCTAGTCTTCATTTTTATCCATGCATGATAATGCAGATTTATGGTCACCCATTTTGTTCATGTCGTGAGAATATTATGAAGATAAGGGACCTCATTCTATCCTACTAGAATGTAGATATTCTTATGAGCTATTTATGCCTCAGTTTTTGATTCAATTCTTCGATCGATCGTTAAGTTCGGACTTAGTATGTCGGTATCCCTATAATCCTAAGTTAGTATATATTTTTGGACTTTTATCAGTTGTGCTTCTCTAAGATATTACAATATCAGTACCCCTCAATTTTTGGAATATCAGTTCAGCCTCTAACCTTCTTCCACAATGATCATGTGTGCCCTTCTATTAGTCTGGCCATCAATGAGTTGAACTAAACCATGGTTTATTCGAGCAATGGTTTAGTCAAGAGGGACATAACAGGAAACATAATCCCACCTCCTCCTCCAGCCCATCCTCCTCTTTCGATGAATTGTATGTTGCAACAAACGATTATTTTAGCAAATGTAAATGACTATTTAATCGATCTAAGAAAATTTCATGAAAATTTAGGAAAATTAATATTCATGATTGGAAGAAATGATTTATCAGTGGAAATACAAAATTTTTGACAATTTACTATACGGATGGAGGTGTAGTTAGGAGAGAGAAAAGAAAGATGAAGAATAAGAACACGAATGAAGGAGGAAGAACAAGAAGGGAAGATGTACTTGAGATTGGATGGAGGAAGTCGCATGGGGAGGGTGGTCGGAGGAGGAGGTGGAGGAGGGGCTTGGAGGAGGAGGAGAAGAGGCTGGAAGGGGAGGGCGGAGGAGGGGATGGAATGGGTGGTGGAGGATGGGGTGGAGGAGCTGGAAGGGGAGGGATGGTCAAACGAGGATGATCGGGCAGAGGAGGGGTTGGAAGGGGAGGTGGAGGATGGAGTGGAGGAGGGGTTGCAAGGGGAGGAAGGCATTTCTACCCTTGCTATTTTATCTAATTACCCTTGTGTCCCAAATGTTAACGTCCGTTTAGGATGAGGATGGATGGAAACTAATCCGAAGGGTACAAGCGATCATTGTGGAAGAAGTCGAGGGCTAAACTAATATTCCAAAAAAGAGAGGGATATAACTGATATTGCAATATCTTAGAGATACACAACTGATAAAAACCCACATTTTTTAGTAGTCACTACTACATAAGTATTTATATACACTTCACTACTGATGATAACAACTTTTGTTCACTAACAAGGTTTCTCTATGATATAAAGACTTGTAAAGTAATATTATGCATATCCAGCATGATAGCAAAGGGAGAAGCTCACTCTAATCGCATATGATTTATTTAGTTAAAAATAGGAGGAGAAACTTGACGAAAATGACCTAGAGGCTCTGAAAATCTTTTTAGCTTATTTTAACTGAACTTTTTGTAAAAAGAGTTGTAGAAATATTGTAATAAGCACATCTTATCCTTAGATACATATATAAGATCATTCTTCCAGAATTCCTTTCACTTAGACACTTTTAAGACAGGCTTAATGTTTTCATCACTCCAACTTTACGTTTACAATGTCTAAAAATCACACAAAATCAATATAATGTTTAGTTCCCAATCCAATTTTCTTTATTTCAACTCCAACCAAAACTAAATGTAAAATGCTATCAACTGAATGTTTAACCTTACTAAAAGTTAGATAACCTAAAAGAATTAGTCTATAACAAACATTTAATATTAGCTCCTAAACCCTTTTGTAGTCTCCAAATGTTCTTGCTTTATTTCCTAAAGAAAACTAAAAGGTTAATAGCTCTTAGTAAATCTATATATGCTTTTACAAATGATATTGCATTCAGGATTGCACTCAGCTGTTATTTTAAACATTTGTAGCAATTTTAGTGGGTCATTATATATCTGCATAACACTCTAATAAAAAATTTGTATATAGAGGGGATCCTCCAACATTACTAGATAAAAAAACAATCTATCTCATCTCCTGCAACACACTTCTCCTACTTCTAATCTAGAGAAGTTTGGTAAAAGCCTTTCCATCTTTTCCGAGCCTCTAGCATCTAACTTCACACTGGATCTTTAAACATGTTCTTTTAACAAGTAATCCAAAATTTTCCCCTGAAATATACAGCAATTCTCGAAGCATCAAAATCAAAGATATAGGTGCATCACTGTCTATGCACCAGCAAGAACACTGTCATAGATGCAAGCTTAAAGAAGATGGGCATGGTTCTGCAAAATAAAAGTTGGACAACTTGGAGTAAGGTAAGTGAAGGCCACTTTTTTACTCTTCTGTATGGTGGGTTTATTGGTGTTTAGAAGGAATGGTTTTTGGGCAACATCAGAGTGAAGTTAAAGACCAAAACCTCCAGAAGATGACAACAAATGAAGGCAGAAGAAAAGACAGAAATTGAGATGTGGTGTTGGTGTTAGGGACGCTCCCAAAACAGCGTAATGCCAATGTCAAAGTGGGTCAGCTGAATAAGGGGGGTAAAGAAAAGGGACAGTCTGCTGTGTTTGGACTATGGACCCCCACACAGAGAAGAGAGAGAGGGGAAGGGAGCAAAGCAAAAGACATGAGAGAAGGGGGAAGTAAAGAAGAAGAAAAGGAGGAGGATGGTGAGGTCAGATGAGGTCATCTCTACACGCGTGATCAGAGATCCCTGCTCAGGCAACTCCCAAGGCCAAAGCCTGTGCCACATATTCTTTCTTCTTCTTCTTCTCTCTCTCTCTCCCCTGTCCATATTAGTGCCACCAATGAACATATTTAGTTCGCTTTAGCAGGATTATCCACTTTGTTTTTTTGCTTCTTATACAAGAGGAACTGTTCTCTGATACTTTGATGACGTCAGTGTATTGGATTTATTACAGTTTTACAGACCTTCTGTCGACCAGAGTTGTTAGAAAAAGATGACACTGAGAAATACCACGACTGTAGTCTGTAACAGGTCTTGGTGTCACAATCTACCCCTTACAGGCATGGTAATATCGAATTTAACTGCAGGATATGAAGGTATATGGTAATCTTCTAAATGAGAAGGAGGTTTTTAAACCCAAAAACTTACATAAATTTTTACTTATCCTACATGGTCATCTAAATAAAACAGCCATATCACATTTTCTTGGAATATTGGGCTGATAAGAGCTTCTTTTTATCCCCCCTACAAACACCACCCTACCGCCATTTTGGTCATAAGGTTCAAATCTTTATTGTGAATATATAGCATGTTTCTGGATTTTATAGCATGAGTTTGAACAATCTATATATGACAGGTTTGCTCTGCATTTTTATAGTAAGAATTTGAACCGACTGTATATTTATATAGCATGTTAGTATGAACTTGGTATACAATTGTAATAAGAGACTCAGCATGATACATATATTTATAATGAGGATTTGGAATATTTGTAGCAAGGGTTTCACCATGCTATATATTTATAGCATGGATTTAAAAATGCTATTTATTTATAGCAAAGGCTTGAGCATGTTATGTATTTATACGACAACAACAATAAAGCCGTTTTCCCACAATTAAGTAGGATCGGCTGCATGGATTCTTCGCCTCCATTCAGATCTATCTTAGGTCAATCCCGAGCTTATATCTAAAAAACTAAGATCATTTCGTATAGTTTCTTTCCAACACTTCTTGGGCCGTCCTCGCCCTCTCTTAGCCGGCTCAACATCCCAACACTCGCATCTCCTAACTGGTGCATCTGTTGATCTTCTTTGTAAATGACCAAACCATCTTAAGCGGTTTTCTCGCATCTTATCCTCGATCGAAGCTACACCAACTTTCTTTCTGATTGCATCCGAATCCGATCTTTATGTGTTTGTCCACAAATCCACCTTAGCGTTTTCATTTCTACTACAGCTATTCTCTACACATGTCTATGGTTCACAGACCAACACTCAGATCCATAGAGCATAGCAGGTATCATGGTTGCTTCGTAAAACTTTCCTTTAATTTTTAAAGAAATTTTCTTATCACATAGAACAGCAAGGTTCCTCTCCACTTTAGTCAGCCTGCATTTATTCTATTAGTAACATCTGCATCAATTTCCCCATCCTGTTGCAAAATAGATCTCAGATATCTAAAAGAATCTCTCTTCCGAATGTTATTGTCACAAATCTCCACCTCAATTCCTTCACCATTACTTCAATCAAAGGTGCACTCCATATATTCCGTCTTAGCCCTACTTATACGAAATCCTTTAATCTCAATGCATGTCTCCGGACCTCAAGCTTCTCATTTACTCCATCTCTAGTCTCGTCAATCAATACAATATCATCAGCAAATAACATACACCAAGGCAACTCATCTTGATTGTGACTTGTCAACTCGTCCATAATCGAAGTAAAAAGAAATGGACTCAAAGCTAAACCTTGATGTAAACCAATGTTGATGTCAAAATAGTCAGTCTTCCCAGATGGAGTCCTTACACAAGATAAAGCCATATCATACATGTCATTTATGATGTTAATGTGTAGGATAGGTACTTGTCTCTTCTCCAAAACTCTCCACAATATCTCTCGTGGGACAGAATCACAAGCATTCTCCAAATCAATAAAGATGATCATATGGATGTTCTTCCTTTTAGCTCTATAAATCTCCATTGTTCTCCTCAGCAAATGGATAGCTTCAATAGTTGAGCGACCTGACATGAATCCGAATTGATTTTCTTTTACGTTGAAAACTTTCCTCAGCCTTCTTTCGATCACACGTTCCCAAATTTTCATAGTATTACTCATCAGCTTGATACCTCTGTAATTTGAATAATTTCGAATTTCTCCTTTATTCTAAATAGTTAGCGCGCCTGTGCTATTTCATCACTTCTTAATATATGTTTACAGAAATATTATTTTCCCGTTTTCTCCTTCTATTTTTCGTGTCGGAAGTAGAAAGGATTGAGGGAAACGTTGAGCGAGATGTTTTGATATTTATATCATTTACGGAAATGCCAGCAATACATATGTATCCACATGACTCCTACGTCAGCATAATCATAGTATTTTAATGGGTCTCGAGTATATTATTGAGTGTATACGCTTTCAGTTTTTTTTTTAATATGTTCCAAAACAAACAATCTTGGGATGGAAACACTATAAGCAAGTGCCGCGCTGGCGGTCCACCACACCCCCTCTACTGTTCTCTATCCTCTCTTGTCACTTTATTGACCACTGCTCACTCTCCCTCCCTAACGCTTATCTGTTTATTAGTTTGGGTAACGGTGTAGGCGGCGTCCCGAAATCTAATCCAACGGTCCAGAAGGCGTCGCGCGACGATCGAAGCGCACGTGCATCGGGAGGGGAGAGCGACGTGGAAAAACAAAAAGCCCAATTTGCGTACCTCTCGGATGCTGCTGATGTTTAGTACCACAAATTTTGTTTGGGGAGCTTTCGATTTATTTGCGGGCCTCTATTCGTTCGTCCTGCAAAAAAACAGCACAGAAATGTTCCGTGGATGGGAAACAAACAGGTCCTTGATTTCTTCTCTCGGATCAAAGACGCGGATAATCAAGAAATTAGCAGAAGGGATCTTCCCAAGACGTTCAGAAAAGAGGTCATGAGATTCAGGAGATGATAATATCGGGAGTTCACGCATCAAAACTAATGCGTATACGAGACATTCTTCCCCTGAAAAGCTTTATTAATTGAGGTTCGTCCTGTGGTGGCAGCTTTGGAATTTGAGAAAGCTCCGTTGAATACCACTGGGAATCTAAGAAAAGGCATTCGAAATGGACTGTTAATCAGAGAGGACCCATATATATTATCCAAGAAAAGAACCCTGTTTTTTTAAAAAAAAAATGAAAACGAGCATATGTTTGATGTTCTATATAGTCTCTGACCGGTATGAGCAGATGGATACAAATATATGTAGTATGTTTGCTGTTACATAGTCTCTGCCTGGTATGAGCAGATGGATACAAATATATGTAGTAATGAAATTAAAATTTTCTGGGCCCGCAGGATCACATGATGGTGTTCCTCTGCGTATGATAACATCTGGGTGCAATACGATTAGCAGGCACAGGCAGAGGGTCCCCCTCACCTTGAGCTACGCCTTTTGTGTGATGGCGTCAGCCTGAGCAGTTTGTGGGTCTTCCTTCCTTCCTGGACAATGGTAATAATAATAATAATAATATATGAAGAGGGGAGTTGGGATTGGAATTGGAATGGATCAGAGGGGCATCCATCAGGCTTGCTGTCGGGATTCCAGGGAGCAGTAGGGCCGAGCCCTTTGGCTGATTGCGCCTGCTCTTCGTGTCTCTAACTCTGCCCTCTTTTGTTGATTACTATGCCTTCTGCACTGTTATCCTTTTATTATTCTTTCCTTTCAAGCTATCTTACTTTCTCTCTCTCTCTCTACTCTATTCTACTCTGTGTCCTGCCCCTGGCTGTGTGATTAGGAGGAAATTAAATAGACGGAGTCTTAAACTTTGGGGTAAATTACAATAAACAAATTATCCCTCCATTCCAATTAGTGACTCATTTTTCAAATGTAACAAACAATGGTCCGAGCCTCATTTAATCTTAGTTTCCGGTGCAGCAACATGAATCGTGCTATATCATAATTTATCTTTTTCTATTCTCATATATCTGATGTAAAATTATAATGGACTAAACAATATATTAGTAGTCGAGGATTTTGAGAGATGTCTATTATATTGCTTATCGAATTCCTCTTGATCAATGAAATGCAATATAGTATTTATATTTCGACCGGCATTATATTTTATGTAATATATGTATTCGCTTATTATACGATGCACAAGTAATGATGATTTATCATAATTAATTTTGTTAAATACTATTTAAACCACCCCTTATTGTTATATAATATCTATCAATTACTAGTTTGAGTCTATCTAATTAAACTAAAATAATTAATCGTATTTCCATTTTGATGTATACACACAGTCTAAGGATTGAGCAAGGATCCTAATCCTAAGAGGTTAGCATATGAGTTTTCCATTGTGTCCATCTTCTCATGCCACCGTGAATATCTTGACTGGTATTAGAGTAGTGAGTAGACACAGCAAGGGATGTGGCATGCACCCTTGAGGCCCTTATATAGAAACTTAAATGACCACGAACCAAACAATTGTGTTGGTTGGCGAACACGTTGCTTAACGCACCGATGTGCTAATCTGATGGTGTACACCCTATTAGTCAGTGTGCGAGTCAAGTAGTTGTGGTTGGTAGTCTACATTTTACTTTTTCACTTTGGGTTTACACTTAAGATGCCGACTAGTGTAGGTCATATTAGTTAGTACTCTGGGTGGTAGCTCTAAGCGGGAAGTTTCGGGAAATTGTGGTAATTGAAGATGAATGTATCGTGATGGTTTCTCCTGTGTACAAGGAGGTGCAGTGGCAGTTGATGGCTTTCTGACTATGGTTTGAGTGATCTTGGTGATACCGTATTCGCACCAATAATCATTCCTTGATAGAAGCAAATTTCACATGTTTTTTTTTTGAAAAATTCCTTCTTTTTTATTAAAATTTAAGACTCCATAAGTTCATAAAGGTGGAATATGAATTCTACATCACAACATGATTATCACACACAAGTGCGTCAACGACGTCATGTGTCGATATTGATACACCAGTCAAGTGCAAAAAAGTCAGTCCTTCTCGTGAAGTAAGCATTCGGTTTCCTCCAACTTCTCCACACGGTATTCCTCCAGCTTCTCCACACGGTATTTTCGACCCGAGCCTACTGGGCTGATTTTTGGATCGAGTTCATGGGTCAAGCTCGTGGATTGGGTCAGATTGGCATAGCTCAACCCAATGCTCATTGCTACCTATGTCATCGCAATCTCTAAATATGTTGAAATTGCCTAGCTAATTTGTAGACACATACCAAAATGAACTATGGTAGACATGCAACCAAATTAATTCCAACTTCAAAAGGTGAACATTTTCCTACTCTTTACCCTCTCTCGCGTGACAGCTTACCATCATGCCTTAATTTCAAGTTGTGAGCACAATCGTGCATCCCAAACCTCTGTGCCCTCGGATCATCCCACCCACCAGATCTGACAGCCACGCAAACATCTTACACAGAATCCACAAGGTCCATCTTCTAAACCCCCTGCTGCCCAGAACCCTCCGAAGTGGCATACATAGCACCGTGAACCCACACCGTGCGATGTTCTTTATAAACTCATGAAGGAATAGTGTGGAATAAGCACCCTCTTCATAAAAGTCCATAAAAGGAGATGGAATAAGAGAAGAGAGGATAAAGGAGGGAAATAAGGGAGTGGATGAGGAGGAATAAGGGAAAGGGAATAAGGAAGTTGATAATGATGAATAAGTGAAGATGAGAATAAGAGCTTATTCCGATCCCTATTCCACTACGAAACAATCATTTAGACAAAAACAGTTCTACTATATCCGCCTTGAATTTTGTTATTCGTATGTACATATTTGTTAATTGGTGCTCATACTATGCCCTCACGATACCATGTGTATATGAACAGCTATATGTTGTTCTATTAAGCAAAGCTTTCGAAAGAGTTTATGCTTTTTTTGAAATTTTATCATTAAAATGTGGTAAATTTGTATTCTTCCTTCGCAGAAGTTCGGCGTTAAAATGAGCTCTCACAACGTTTTGTTGTATAAAGTAGTTTGATTTCGGCGAATGATTATTAAGTTATTGATTTTTTTTATTTAATCCACCTTACATGAGTAAAAAAGCAAAAAGATTGTGATATCTTCATTTCAATTTGTTGATATGCGTTAAACTTTAATCATTTGTCCTGCAAAACTCAGTTGAAAATTTGTCTAATCAACAACCCCCCCCCCCATAACCGGACTAACATCGAGGTCTCTGGGTTATTGATTTATGATTAGGGTGTTCTATATCTTTCGTTCTTTCTTCTTATTCAGAACTACTGAAACCAATTGCTGCCGTACAACCCACTTACGAATGAACTTTGTAAATATGTATTTTTGCATGTTTGCTTGATTTTCTGTGTTTGTTTGCTTCTGTGATTCTTAATACAATTACTCATCTTTGATTATTTTGAAAATTCAAAGGAGTATACAATAAATAATTTCTTGAAGAATAACTGAGGAATTTCTAACTTAGCTATTTTTATCTTGGAGTTACTGATGTGCTCGTATCTCGAAGACACGATTTTAAATCTCATGAAAATATAATCTTTGTTCCTTTTCCTCTCAAGAAATGCTGATGGATTTTTTACACTTGTGCCTTTCCGAGATTTTACCATTATCATTACGCCTTTATTTTTTTTGCAATAACACTTGTACCTTTATATTCTTAAAAGTTCACAGTTCTGCCTTTTGTTAAGGTAATATAAGAGCGTTAACGTAATAACAGAAGGATAGAATTATGAATTTTGTAAGAATATAAAGGTACATCTGTGATGGCAAAAAGGTAAAGGCATAATTATAGTTGGGTGGGGCACAAATGAAAAAAAAACCCACAAATAATCCATCCCAAACTCATGTTGTTTGTGCCAATTGCGTTTATGGACAATTATTAGGGAATGTTTGTTGATGGTGCACGACATTGAAGGATTTTATTTTGAGGGTCCAATGAGAACTACAAGAAATGATATAAAAGGCGATTCATTTTTTACGATTGGACGTGTTTTTGCTTGAAATGATATAAAAGGCGATTCATTTTTTACGATTGGACGTGTTTTTGCTTTTAAGGAAATAGAAGAAAATATAAATATTTAGAAATATAACTTTTTTAAAAAATAAAACAAAGAGAAAAATTTGGAGTAGAAAAAAATCTGTTAACATTAACTTTTCGACAGTGGAAAGTCGGAAAAGAAGGGAAGAGTTTCTTCTATGCGATGGAAAGCGAAGGAAAGCAAATGAAAAACCATTAACATCTAGAGCTTGTTAGTCTATCTGAAATTACTTGCATAAGTTTGGCCAACAAATTTTAGTTTTTTTTGTTTTTAGTGTCCCTTGGACTAGGCAATGTAAACAAGTATGTTTTTAGTGTCCCTTGGAATAGTAGAAGATATTTCATTGATTGTCCATGAGTATAATGTGTGTATGTAGGAGACACTTGAAGGGGAATATAATCACGGGTATCTCCATACCTATGTAATGTACATAATCATGAGGTCATGGAAGCCAAATACTAAAGGATCTTTGTAGCATGCCATCATAATTCCTTCATTGACATCATCCTTTCCCTTTTTGCATCATGTCTTCTTTCCTTTCCTTTCCTTTTGTCATTCGCCTTCTTTTTCAAGCACATGATTACGATTCCCTTTTCTCTTTTCTTGTCGAAGTTGAAATTTATTTCATCAACGATTCCCTGATTCCTTTTGTCGAATGTATTGAGGTCCATGAAGTCATAGTTCAATAAATTTTTTACCCTAATCTTTAGAATGCAAGAAGGGAGGCGCGGACTTATATAGTATAAAGAGGAAAGGGAGTATGCTTCATTAAGTAGGTAACCTTACCTACTTTATATCTATTTTTAGCATTTTTTATTTTTTGGAAAATAGCATAATGATTTTCATAATTATATCTCTCTAATATGTCATTCAAATTTCGTCAGAAAGAGAGACTCGCATGCCATCCATTAAGAACAGGTCGATTACAACAATTCTAAGACCGTTAAAATTACATGTTCTATATGGAGGGCATATGAGTCTCTGATTCAGATGAAATTTGAATGTCATATAAGGGGATATAATGATGAAAATCCATAATGGTGTTTTTCAAAAAAAATGTAAGATTACCTACTTCATGAAATAAGCTCCCTTTTTCTCTAATATAAATGTCAAGCGGATGCAATCTAAATATTAAAGTAAACAAATTCATAAAGTGATAAAATATTATAAAAAACTATAGGAATATACGTACGGTACCCTGTCTACAATCCTCCACCGAGGTCTCACTTTACTTGACATTCGAACATATATTCTAGAAAATTATTGTATTCGAATAACTTTTAACAATTACGATCTTTGTTTTTCATCTCATTAATGTATTTGAAATTATAATTTTATGTGTGCTAAAAAGTATTTTTTAGTGTCGTTGCGTATACGTATGAAAATCGAGAGATTTCAGATAATTTTTATTTCAAATACAAATTAAGATATATCAAATAACATATAAGGCAATTAGATGATCGATCAGAACCCCTCTAATGGTCTGATGGTAGAAGCAGTGGCTCTCACTTTAAGTGTTTAGGGTTCAAATCCCACTACTAGTAAAAAAAGTAGAGGATTAATCCACAAGAACTTGAACATTTTACATGTATTTTTTATTGTATTTAATTATACACGCATACTAGACTTTATTAATCAAATCAAAAGTTTATTTTTAAGGACTCTAAAATGAATTGAACCCTACAAAATTAGATTCTAAACATCATCATGATAACATAAGATTTTTTTTGAAGATTTTCCAGATTTTTTTTACTATTTATGATGATTTTTTAAAGTACCATGGGCATTTGTATAAGTTTCTGAAAAGTTTTGGGCTTGGATGTAAGTAGAACTAAAACTAAGGGCATAATTGCAACTAGGATTGGGCATCGGGTCGGGTCGAGTTTGAGTTGGCCCAACCCAAGCTCATTTAAATATATGAGCTAATGGGTCGGGACTAGGCCCATTTTATTTTCAAATTCCAGGCCTAAGCACAAATTCTGACCCGAACAAAATGGGTCGGGTTCGAGTCGGGTCAACCTAATTTAACACCTATGTACACCAATATCATGTGTTACGTTCTTCTTGTATTTATCAGGTTGTTTCTTATGCATATATGCATGATTAATACGTTAAGTACGCCAACTAATTCATGATTCTGACACTAGTTGTATGTTGTAAATAGAAATGTGGTAAAACAATATGGCGACTTAAACCAACATTCAATTCACCATTACATATTATATTGTAGAAGTGTGCACTATGACCCAATACAGATTGGTTTCTTACAGTTGTACATGCTCTAACAACTGAGGATCCATATTCCATTCTTGTATATTAATGTAATAATGTCATCAATCCATGCTAATGGATATGATTATTAATGGGTATAAATATTTATTCTAAACTCGAAATAAGGATATGAAAGTTAGAACATGGTATTTGGAGCAAACACGAACATAATGGATATAATTATATTGTATAGGATGGACTATCGGGCTTGCGGGTTGGGCCTTCTCAGGCCCGAACCCGGCCCGATAATCAATACAGACTCATTTTGAGGCCCACGGCCTGCCCACTAAATTTTGAGTTCAGGTTTGGGTGGGTTATGTGCGTAGGGTTTTGGACCGGATCGAGTCGGCCCAGTCCAATACCCAACCCTAATTGTAAATAAACAAAAGATCCCGATCAGAAGTAAAAATTTACTAGATCTGATTGTTTAATGTAGAAATTACGGAGCAAGAGTTTATAAAATTGCAAAAAGGTCTAACCTGAATGTAAAAGATACAAATATTCCAGAACTGAAATTAGAAGAATTACAAAGAATAATCAAAGATCTTTTAAATTTGCATTTAGATCCAAAATAACTAAAAAAATATTGATGATAAATTGCTCGCAAAGATATTCTTGAACTCTTAGACCAAAGATTGAAGACGATGTCCGTGCCCAGCCTCTTGCGGCGGAGCACGACAGCGTGGTAGGCAAGGTCAAGGGAGAACGTGGTTGTTACCCCCGTCGTCTGAGGTGTCCACGATGATGGACGACAGATCATGATGAGAGTGGAGGAGGTGTGGGATGCGGATCTAGAAGAGTAGCTCCGAGCTTCGGTGTTCGGAATGGCAGTAGGGCGTAGAGATTAGAGACGCAGCAACGACCCGCGTCAGAGGCGGAGAAGAGTTGGATATGAGGGAGAAGCGAGGTGCAGCAATGGACAGAACAACGAAGCGAGGAATGGTGTAGGAGAACGGTAGAGGTGGGGCTTGTTCCCGACCCCGATGATCGGTGCATGCGGCGATGCATGGAGGGGACACCGCTGTCATCCACCTTGACTAGAGGTAGTGATGGATATCAGCAAAGCTGGAGGCTCCCTGACGGATTACGGTGGTGGTCAGAGGGCGAAGATGGGCAAAGCATTACAACTGGAAACGATCGTCTATCGGTGGTGGTTGAAATCTCCTATTGTAACGTAAGGATCCGTCCAATTGAAAGCGGACACCCTTGATAGGGGATATCTGAGGCGTCTGTTTTCGATCGGATGGATCCCCTGCGTTATAGTAGGGAACACTACAAGAAAAATGAGTTGTGGTTAGGGAATGTGGCTACGGAAACTTGTGGTCACGATCATTCCGTGGCCACTAGTTTCTCGTAGCTTCAATTCTGTGACCAAAGTCTTCATACAAGAGTTGTGGCGACGATAAAGTTCTATGGTCACTTGTAGTGACCACGATATATTCATGGTTAGAGAACTCTCGCGACAAGACTTGTAGCTATGGCTACTGGTCACGACGTGTTGTGGCCAGAGCCCAATTCTATGGCCACAAGCCCCACATCCGTGGGCATAATTCTGTAGTCACAACTTTTTTTCCTTATAGTGGGATTTCACTACACAGGATCCTCTCGCAAGGAAAGTATGGGTTGGGAGTTGGAGAGAGGATCATCTGCTGTAGCGAGAGTTACAACGGATGCTCTGTAATCTTTTTTAATTTTTTTTTACAATTTCAATCAAAAAATCCGACCTTATAAGATTGAATCCTAGATCAATGCTTTAGGTATCCTTCAAATTTTGCTCAAACCCGAGCTTATTTACTATTTTTTCTTAATGGTCTAACATTCAGATATTTTTTAAATGGAATTCAACTTGCTTAGATCTTGGCAAAATATTTGAACTTTGATAAAATAGCAAATAAGCTCGAATTTGAGCGAAATTTGAAGGATATGTAGAGCATTGAACTAAGATTCAATCTATAAAGTCGGATTTTTGGATTGAAATCACAAAAAATTAAAAAATAATTACAAAACACATCTGTTGTACTCTTGTTTCAACAGAAGATCCTCTTCCAGTTGAGGAAAATTTATAAAAATTTATGGTTTAGAAGAATGGAGGGAAGATGACGTTGGCTCTTAGAATTTTAAAAGTACCTTTGATTTTAATCGAGATTAATGGATGTTGGACCTTAATCATATATTAATACCATAGGTGACATTATAAAAGGCTACATGCTACACCAACAAAGATTTCACAATGGTATTAATCAATTTGGTATATTTTTTTTTTTGAATAACATGAGGGTGACATCCCGAGCTGGGATTCACCGCTTTAAAAATATATTATAAAAATAAAGAAAGGATTACATTACCCGGAGGTCCAGAACCGATACAATGAATTAGAGAGAGCGATTACATTTTCCGGATAAAAACTCTGATTTTTGAAAATAAGATCATTCCTCCCCGCCCAGATGGCCCAAAGAACTGCGAAAGGTAAAGCGCAATCATCCATGGAGTTGCCCCCTGCCGATCTGACCGTCCTCCAAAAATCCGTAGCACCTCCCGGCGACCACCACGACAACCCAACCTCTCTCCAAATCGCCTCAGATGTTGGGCACTTAAAGAATAAGTGATCTGTATCTTCCACCTGCTCTCCACATCTGTCACACTGAGTGTCAGGGATGCCAAATAATCTGCCCCTCCTCTCTTTATCACACAATCGTCCCCTCCTCAACAACCAAATGAAGACTTTTACCCTGCATGGGATCCTGCTAGCCCATATGATCTTCATATCTTGGCATAGGTCTGGATCGATATCTGCTGCAGTCGCCATGAATTCCTTGTATGCCTTTTTCGTGGAGAACTTGCCTCCCACCCACTCGAAATGGTCCCTGCCTTGTGAGATGCAATCCGGCGGTGGTATTTCCGACTGTAATCTGGCTAGCTCCTCTGAACGCTGATTAGAAAGCACTGATACAAACTCCGGAGCCCAAACACCGGATGCTCCAGCCTGCATCAAAGAGCACTCCTTCATTGTCGCAAGTGCGAATAACCTCGGGAACCTGCTGTTTAGCGGACCATCACCCGTCCAATCATCCTTCCAGAATTTAAAACCCTCCCCACCACCGACCTTCGGCCGCAGCTTTGGCGTCAACAAAGGTAGAACCTCCCGCACTCCACCCCACAGCGGAGATTCGAACCGCACTCTTCCTACCTCCAGAGATCCCCGAACACTGTAGAGTTCTCGCAAGAGTCTAGTCACCAGAGTCTCCGACTTGCCCCAAATCTGAATGACCCATCTTGCTAACAAGGCCTTGTTCATACACTCAACATCCCTAATCCCCAAGCCCCCTTCGCCTTTTGGACGAGTCAACTCCTCCCAACTGACTAAATGCACCCCTGATCTCTGTTGCCTGCCATCAGCCCAAAAAAATCTCCTCATCAAAACTTCAATCTTCTTGCGTACCCCAACTGGCTCCTCATCAATTTGGTATATATAAGTATGTAAGTATATACATATGTGTTTAAATTTATTATATACATAGTAATATTAATTTATAAAGTGATTGCTGGTTATATACAGGTGTTCTAAAGATAGATCTTTGTATAAATGCTTATCAGATTAAATATTTGTAGGTAACAAGCACACATTGTTGCTTCATTTAAGATATACACATTGTTGCTTATGGATGGAAGGACCATCTCTCATTTGAAAGATATCCTATATATATAAATGCATCTTAAATTATGTATTAAATTTGAGGCAGTATTATGCTTTGATTATAGAGGTGGGATAAATTTAATTATTTACAAAGAGAGCAAACACATGTCAGTTTGAAATGCATTTATTTAAAGACGACTTGATTTATAGAGTTTCATTTTTATGAAGTTTTTAGGTAATATGTACAAAGATTAGGTGACACGAAGAAGGTTAAAATGTGTGAACTTAACTCAAGAATTGCTTAATTAGGGCATATTGATACGATGAATTGATGATTCATCAATATTTTTACCAATGTAGTTTTCGAAACACCGTAGTCTAAAATTATGTTTTTTGTTGACGTTTGGAGAACTATTGTGCATAAGAATGCAAATAAATGAGGTTTTCATTCTTTCTTGGTTGAGTTAAGAGATAAAAACAAATAAATAATGTAAATGAGATATGATATATGATTTATTAATGACGTGACTACTTTATTTCAGAATAAGAGGAAATCATTCCTCGTCAAAACATGGAATTGGCATGAAAACACCTCAAACAAAAGGATTTTTATTTGATAATTCATTTTTGAATAAATTGCAAAAAAAATCCATTTGTTATATACCCATTTTCAATATCATATATAAATGTCAAAAGGCAATAGAGTGCTATCTGATCATTTCAGTGTGATCTTGAGCCGAGGTTAGATAAAAATAAAACCGATCAGTTCCCTTAGTTCCATGCCAATTGAAACAAATCTTAGAACTCATGTATCACACTATTAACATTTCAAAGATCGTGTACTGTATTGAAATTAGATGTATAGTTTTGGGGGATTTTTGTACAATTTACTCTTTATTTTCATGGGTACCTACTTTTAAGAATCGATGGAAGATAATGAAAAGGAAATAAATTTTAGTTAGACCACTAATTTTGAGATACTTGTTATTTGAATAGTTGGAAAGCAACTAGAAAAAGTGTGCTTTTTAAGTATCGACGGGAATGATAGTATGCTCTAGCTCTGGAGATAAAGTAAATTACACAAAGTTCTTGAAATATACATCCAATTTCAATGTCATTTCCGAACTTTGAAAAGTAACAATGTGGTACATTATAAATTAAATTAGTAACTATGAGGTCCTTGTCCAGTGAAAATGTGTAATCACCATCATTTTAAAATACCCCCATTCATCTTTCCGAAGCTAGATAATTTTCAAAAGAAATCAAGCATTAAATTAAAAAAAACAAAATAGAGCATAAGGTTCTTCTTCTTCCTCGTGAAAGTTCTCGACCCAGCTTCATTTAGTTGTCACTTGTCATCGCTCACCGATAATGTTGGGAACTTAAGGACCAACTGCAAGGGGAGAGCCTAACAATGAAACATAACGGTTGCAGGATTGATGCGAAGATGGTGGGTGGGGCCAACTACACCGAGGAGATGTAGGAGACTCGAGGAGATGCCATAGAGGAGGGGAGGTCGTGATGGGTACCTCGCCACGCCGCACGAGCAGTCGAGACTTGAGAGGTAGAGAGCCTTGCCACGCCACACGAAGTAGCTGTGAGTTTATAGTGAAGGCGGCGGCAGCCAGCAGACGTGGAGTAGAGATGCGGTGGCATCCTCTGTAAGAGGGTTGAGTAGAGTGGGTGCAATGGGAAGGCACTAGCTCCCCGGGAGAGCACAGAGGAGGAGGAGACCTCCGTGGGTGGATGATTGGTATATTGTACATGTGTTGGGGGACTACAATCTGGATGTGAACATGTTATTCCATGTTTGTCATATGAAGAACTAATTGCTAGCGAAGGTCTCGAGGATGACGACGAGGCCAAACCTCGAGCTCGGAGGGGGGGGGGGGGGCGTGTTGAGTTAGTGATCCTTTCAAATTTAAAAAAATGAAAACAACAATGTCGAACATACCAACCACTATCGAATCTTACTGACACAACGTTGAATAGCTTGGCGCGTAAATCCAAAGCCCCTTATAAATATCAAATCTCACCTCACAGACACCCCCTTTCCCCTCCCCGTCTCTCTTCGATGCATCCGATGTTTGACGATGCAGTCCTCTAAGGTTTCCCCAACCCTTGCTTCCTTCTGATACCCCTATGTGATCCAATCCGATGAGAATCTCCGTCCATCATTACTTGTTTCACGATTTTCACCTGTTTGCATGCAGCAATTGAGGAATGGAGGATTTTGGAATAATTGATTAGATCACGTTTTTTAAAAAAGAAATAAAATAATTGTAGTTTCTAGCTGTAACGACCAGATTACATTATGTGGTTTGAAAAATGTTATAGTCCCTCGTACTTGTTTTTTATCTCAATTTGAAAAACTATGTGCCATGTATTATATCGTTGGTAGTGCATTTATGATGTTATCGGGACTTTGATTTCCTGATTTCCCGAATAATATATTTATCATCTTGGCAATTGGCATCTTCCCTTTCATATGCTCAACAATGTGAATAGACTAAATTTCAAGCTCCGACAGTTTCCTGCATCGCAACTCCGAAGATTCTTCTTTTTCATGAAAGTTCTCGACCAAGTTTCAGTTGGTTGTCATCGCTCACCGGTAATGTTGGGAACTTAAGGAGCAGCTGCAAGTGGAGAGTCTAACAATGAAACATAAAGGTTGTATGATTGACGCGAAGACGGTGGGCAGGGCCAACTGCACTGGGGAGATGTTGGAGACACGGAGGAGCTGCTATAGAGGAGGGGAGGTCGTGAGTACCTCTCCACATCGCACCACCATTCGAGACTTGAGAGGTAGAGAGCCTCGCTACGCCACACAAAGCGCCTGTGAGTTTAGAGTGAAGGCGGTGGGCAGTTAGCAGATTCGGGGTAGAGATGCGGTGGCATCCGCAGCAAGAGGGTCGAATAGAACAGATTCAATGGGAAGACACTAGCTCACCAAGCAAGCACGGAGGAGGAGGAGACCTCCATGGGTGGATGATTGGTATATTGTACATGTGTTGGGAGACTACAATCTGGAAGCGAACATGTTCTTCCATGTTCATCATACGAAGAACTAATTTCCAGCAAAGGTCTCGAGGATGGCGATGGGGCCAAACCTCAAGCTCAGTGATGGAGGGAGGGGCGGAAGAGGGTCATGCCTCCTCATTACTCCATGCCTCCCCTCTACAAATTTAGAAGAAATCGTGCGCTATCAATATTTGTCCCCCCTCTGCGTTCTCCAAATTCGCCCCCAACCAGCTCGGTGCTTCTCATGACTCCACATCCTATTTTTAGAATAAACAAGAGATTAGATTGAAGTTAATTATATTTCCAAAATTTTGGAAAAAATGAATACAAGAATGTTGAACATACCCACCACTGTTGAATGTCACTGACACTACGCCGAATAGTTTGGCGCGTAAATCCAAAGACCCTTACAATTTTTAGATCCCGCACTGTCGTTGCCCCCTTCCCCCCTCCCACTCTCTTCAACGCATCTGAAGTTTGATGGTTGAGTCCTCTACTGTTTCCTCAATCCTCGCTTCCTTCCGATACCCCTCTGTGATTCGATAATCACCGTCCATCGTTACCTGTTGGTTTCACGATTTTCACATGATTGGCTGCAGCAATTGAGGAATGGTGGATTTTGGATAATTGATCAGAACACGTTCTTTTTAATAAAGAAATATAATAATTGTAGTTTCTAGTTGTAACGATCAAATTATATCAAGTCTTTATGGTATTATGTGGTTCATAAATGTTATAGTCTCCCAACTTATACTTCTTTTTTATCTCAATTTGAAAATTATATGCCAGGAATTATATTGTTGGCGGTGCATTTATGATGTTATCGGGACTTTGGTTTCCCGATTTCTCGAATAATATATTTATCATCTTGGTAGTTGGTAGCCTTCCCTTTCCTATCTTCAACAATGTGAACGGACTGAATTTCAGGCTCCGAAAGTTTCCTGTGTCGTAACTCCGAGTCCCCAATACATCCTCTTTGACACAGTCTCGAGCCCATCCCCAGCTTATATTTATTTGACCCAATCTTCATTCATTACTTACTAGAAGCACGTGTATCAATATCATCGAATATATTTTTAATTTAATTATTCTTTTTCAATGGATTTAATGATAGAAGTGTAGGGTATACCATTTAAATCATTAATACATGCATACGAAACATATGATCACATTAGCTTGTTGCTTGATGTGTTTGTTATGATGGTAATCACATTACGTCTTGTAAATATTCCAATTTAGTTTATACACCATTAAATTCTCAATAAACTTATTTATATCTTGTGGTTCCTTACTTTTTTGTTTGATTTTCCTTGATTAATCTTAAAATATTATCTTGGGAATAAGCTAATCATTTTTTATTACATTTAAAGCTATGACACTAATTTAATGCTTTTAGATCAACAATGTCAAAGATGCTTGTCACTGCTTACTTTGCAAAGACGACGAATGAAAGCAATAGTAAAGAAAATGTACTTCCTTCTCAAAATTCTGAAGAAAAGAGACTTCAACCTTCAAAAATTTCATGAGTTGAGATACATAAATCTATTGATGGTTCATTAGAAAAAGATCTTGAACTACACCAAATGATATGGGAGTATCCTCATGATAAGAGAGAAGAAATAATACATACTTATTTAAATTTCAGACATTACCAACACATTGTGGTAAACTGCCTGTATAATAGTAATGAGAAACATCGTCGAAGATTTTAGGCATCTTGGTTTAAACAACTTTCATGGATAGAGTATTCACCTTCCAATGCTGCATTATTGATGAATCTCGTATTCATCATGCTAAAATCCACATATTAAACCCCTGGCTTAACTAATCCAATAAAAATCATCATTAATTTTTTTATCTTGTAATATATTATGTATAATTAACCCTTAACTAATTGTGTTTAATTATCATTATTTTCTTTGTAAATATTTTATCATAAAAAACGCATAAAAATCAAGTTGAACTATTATCTATAATTCGCTAACCATTAAAAAGACTAAAAGATATAAAAACATCTCAAAACCAAAAAGTCGGTATTTTTACCCTCTTAAAAATACCCCCAAAAATACTTTTTGTACAATTGACCTCTTTTTACTCTTTGCCCAACATGACTTACATATCTCGTCGAAGCGAGCAACTTTCATGTTTTGACTTTTTCTTAATTTTACCTCTAACTATTTCTTTTGTATTTTTCTTTGTTTTTTTGTGAATTTTCTGATTGGGCCACGTGGCGCCCTCTGGGCCACCCACATGGCCCGTGCCTCCTTCAGCCACCTGGCTCCCCCTCGGACCGTCGGATGCTCTTCATTCCGCCTCCATCTCAGCCCTCCGTTGCCGCTTCATTTCCAATCATTGGATCTAGCGCCAAATCACATCTCAACCACTACATCGCACCTCAATCACAGCCTTCCGATCCTCTCCTCATCCTATGCCTATCATTGCTCCACGTCACCCACCTTCTATCTACCATAGGATTAAACTCTTGATTCCATCTGAACCATTCGCTTCGCCATGATCATAACCGTATGATCCAATCTCTGATCTGATCCCTGCCACACATAAGCACCCTCATCTGAGCCGTTGGATCTACTGTCCATCATCTTCCTCCAGCACCGTCGTTCTCCCTCGTAACGCCTCACCCCCTTTCCATTTTAGCCATCACCCCCGATGCCCCCTCCTCGTCGTAACGCCACCTGCACAACCACCGTTCTTCCTCCATCTTCGCATAACCCCTAGGACCACCCTCCTTCACTCCACCAGGCGTTACCACCATCACCATTACGCCCTCGATCACCTCATAACTCCCGGTCGCCCCCTCCAATAAAACCACCCCCATCCGCTCTAAGCAAAGGATCCACCATTTAGGGGACCTCGACCTAGCCTCTGGCCCTCCGGTGACAACGGAGGATCCTTATCTCAAGGCGACGATGGTCGTTTGCCTCTGGTGTGATCTGTGGCCTCCGGCCACGTCGCGGCTGCTTCGGAAGCACCGCTAAGCACCGAGGTATGATCGGCCTCGTCGTGCGACGAACCCAGAGGTTCGATGAGAACCTCAGCCTAGATCCCCGCCTCCACCAGCACCTTGCTCCGGCGAGGTGAATTTCCCTTTTATTTCTCTTAATTTTCATGTTCTCCCCGATCATTATCACCTTCCACCAATCATCGTGCCATCTCCACCACATCACCTTCGTACGCGCCGACCCCTCCACTCACCTTCATCCCTTGTCCATAACCTAGCCACCCTTCGCCGCCTTCCTCTCTGCATCACCGGAGGAGTAGGACAATGGTCCACCGCTTCCGTCACCCGTGCGGACCCTCATCCCATTCACAACACATCGCGCCTCACTTCGGCTAGATTTCTAACATTTGCAGGTGCTCAAAGCTTCAATGGTCGGAGTTCATGCCCCCTCGCCGATCTTGTGCTCCAGCTCCGATGACCAAGCTCCGCCTTGCTTCTCCAGACTATGATGGAGCTTCTACTGGTGTCCAGCACCTTCGCCAACCCTTCCGCAAGCTTTCCCGAGCTTCAGATAAGCGATGGGAGCAAGGTGGAGCAACCAGCAGGTCGCCGGAGCCCCGCCTCCTCCGGTGGCCTGCAGTGGAGAACGACAAGCAGATACCGTCCGATCATCTGGATCGTACAGACAGGACGAAGACACGTGGCGACCCGAGCCTCCAGCCGCACCTATAGGCTCGGGTCCACCAAACCTCGCTCCAAGCCTCAATATGCCGTCACGTGTCCCGAGCCAACAGCGAGCCCCGAGCCTAGGCTCCTCACGTGTGACGCGGGTGAGAGCCTGGGTAAATTGCACGAAGAACCCAAGAACTTTTGATAATTACATACAGGTCCCCAGCACGTGCATCACGTGCGAACCTGAGTAATTTACAGGGAAGCCCTCGCTATTTTGAAGATTTGCAAAAAGATCCCTGTGCGCATGGAAAAATACAGAGGACCCCAGACAGTTTTTGGTATTTGCATTTAGGTACCTCCAGGGACCTAAATGTAGTAGTTATCCTTTTATTTCTTACATTTTATTTACAATTATGTCCCTGCATTGTTTTTAGCATAACTTGAGCATCGTAGGTCCAAATTGCATGATTTTAGTGTCGTTTTGATCCTTGTTTCCTCATCTACATTACGAGATGTTTAATTTTCTCATCTGCTAAGTGAATTTTTGTGTTAGATGATGACCCTGTTCTACTTGTCCTTGCTCTGATTTTATGACTGATCTTTATGTTGTGATCAAAATGACCCTGATTTCAATTTTCTATTATGTTGCTCATTTTCAGTGATGTTTTAGGGTATATTTGTAATCTTTTGTTCTACATATAAGCTCCATTGCATTACTCTCATGCATCATCCTATAATTGCAAAAAAATCAACTAAAAATTGCATGCTTAATTTTATTGCATTATAATCTGCATAGTGCAAATCCTACTCTTGCAGGGGTTGCATTAGGTAGTCGACGGCCAGCGTAAAAAACAGTCGAATCTTTCAACATGGGTTTGAGCAAGAATCCATGTAGCCGACCCTACTTATAGTAGGAAAAAGGCTTAGTACATTATATATAATCTGCATAGTGCATCCTGAATTTTCATGAAGACCTGAAATTGAGAATTAATTCACATTGCTCTTAATTGATCAAAAATCAATAAATAAATAAATAGAGTAGCTCGTGTCCCCGTGTTCGACCTTGGTAGACTTGCCAAGTATAAATACTCCACAACATTCAAAGGATTGTGGTTTTTGCTGAACCAAATTTGTCTCCTATACTACGACAATCATCTATTCTTAAAGAGGCAAATTTGATGTTCCATCAATTATGCTTTCCTTGCTATCTTTTTTCGGGTAAGTCCAATTTAAAGAATGGCATAAATATCTTTGTTGTTGATGGATTTTGAAACTGAAAGAAAGTTAACAATGAAAAAGATTGATCTTTCTTGAGTCACATGGGAAGCAATGGCTCTACAAATAATTTGGCAGAAGAAAGCATGAGAAACTTCATGAATAAAGAACAATATATTTAGCACATCATCCAAAAACAAGATGTCAAGCAAATTCAAGAAACTTTATTATGCCTAAGGACTACAATTAGTGTTGTTCATTGGCTATCATTCCAAGCATGTGCATTCAGAGGAAATGATGAACGACCGAGTTCTTCCAATCATGAAAAATTTATCGAGTTAATGAAATTTTTAGAATCTTATAATGAAGAGGTGGAAAAGGTTGCATTAGAAAATACTCCGAAAAATACTAAATATACGGCGCCAAATGTTCAAAAAGAGATTATTCAAAGTATGGTTGGTAAAGCTAGAAATGTCATTCGTGATGAGATTGCAGATGATGCTTTTTGTGTTATAATTGACGAAGTTAGAATTGAAGGAAAGAGAGAACAAATGACTATTGTTCTTATATTTGTTGATAAAAGTGGTTATTTATGTGAGAGATTTTTTAACTTGTTCCATGTATCAGATACAAGAGAAATTGAATTAAAAAGTAGATTATTTGATATTTTCTTGCAAAATAATCTGATTATAAAAAAATAGAGGTCAAGGATATGATGGAGGTAGTAGTATGCGTGGAGAATGGAATGTATTACAAGCCTCGACCATGAATGAAAATCAATATGCTTGTTATATCCATTCTTTGGTTCATCGTCTTCAACTAGCTCTTATAACTATTTCAAGGGAGGTGATTCCCATTCATAAGTTTTTTAACAAGTTAGGCGGTATTATCAATATTGTCAATGCATCATCTAAATGACATGATGAATTGCAAGCTGCTCATGCTGATGATATTGCTTATTTATTATCAACTAATTAGATTCGATCTAGCATGTGATATAATCAGATGGGTACACTACAACGTCCAAATGAATTTCAATGGAGTTCTCATCATAGATCTATTTGCAGTTTTTATCAAAATGTATAGTGCAATCTACAAGGTACGTTTAACCATCATTGGTGGAGGTGATAATTATCAATAACGTGCAGAAGAAAATTAAGCATATGAAGATGTAACTTCCTTTGAAATTATTTTTATCATGCATATTATTGATGCAATTTTAGGTATAACGGAAGATTTATGCCAAGTTCTTCAATGGAAGAATTTAGATATTTTAAATGCTTTGCATCTTGTCTCATCCATCAAAGAACACCTTCAAAAGTTAAGAGAAGATGGTTGGGGTGCACTATTTTTGAAACGGTTGCATTTTCTCAAAAGAAGAAATATTGAAGTTCCAGACCAAAGCTCTTTATATTCCACAAGCCTAATTTGATCTCGGGGTCAAGTAACTAAATTTACACTTCTTCATCATTATCGAGTGGATATGTTTGCAGCTGCAATAGATTCTCAATTACCAGACTTTAATCGCTGCTTTAATGAAATACCACCAAGCTTCTTACACTTAGTATGACTTTAGATCCAAGAGACAATTACAAATCATTCAATAGTGTTGATATTTGTAAATTACTAGGATAGTTCTATCCAACGGATTCTTGGAGCAAGAGAAATTGTTGCTAGGAAAACAGCTATTACATTATAAATCAGATTTTTATGTTCATCCAATTCTAAAAAGTTTTTCTGATCTTGTTGATCTTTGTCAGAAATTAGCACATACAGGTAAATCAAGTATATATTATCTGGTTGATCGATTGATTCATCTGATTTTGACTCTTCTAGTTTCAACTACAACATCTGAAAGAGCATTTTCATCAATGAAGATTATTAAATGTAGACATCGTAACAAGATGGAAGATGATTTTCTTAAAATTTATTTATAAATTTACACTGAAAAAGAAGTTTCGGAAAATATTTCAACAGAATCAATTATTGATGAATATGATTCAAAGTCAAGGAAAGTGTGTTTTAAATAGCTCAAGTTAAAGGTATGTTTGATGTCTTCTATTTTTTATATTATAAAAATTATAACATAGTTATTTTTTTCTTTCAGAAACTATTCTAAATTACGTGAAGAGGAATGACTACTTACATTTACAATTTTTGTATGAAGACTTATTTATGTCCAAGATTAATTTCAACATAACAAGTTTATGGTAATTTAGTTACTCAAGTCTTTATTTTTATATTTTTAAAATGTCGTGAGTTGCTACGAAAGTTCTTTAGTATTTTTAGAGATGAAAAGATGTTAAGTCAAAACATTTTTTGCTTCAAAAGTTAAAAAGCTCTATATATTAAGAAAAATAATCTTTCTATAATATATGTGTCCCTCCAAGCCAACATTCTTGGCTTCGTCCCTACTCGAGCTCTCAGGCTGCATGAGGGTCTGATGCTATGATTGGAATCAGGGAACCCTTGAAAAGTATCGACCTCACCTAAATGGATCTTCAAGGATTCGTACTTGGGGTTTTGCAAAATGATGCTTCCTATGGGGCACTCCAAATCTTGGCACCACGATTCATTCAGAACACGACTGTAGATCAACGGAACACATTATATTCAAGCTTCTTTACTAAAAGACCTTTATAAAAAAAACTTTACTTTGTATCGAATTCTAATCATGAAACATAAATGAGTTCCTTCAAGAAATTACATTCGAAGATACACCTTTATGCACCAAATGCAGTGAGAATCCGATTAAGAACCAACGCTGAACAAAATCAAAGGAAATTGTTGTTATCTAAAAGCCGACCTAAAACACTAGTAAATAGGAAAAGAACAAGATGAATAATCAATAAAGGTAAACTGGAATATACGGAATGGACCCTATTGAAACGCACAGTAGAAGAAAGATCAAACAGCTAAAGAAATAAGAGAGAAGCAAAATAAAGAGTAGCAGAGGGTGGAGTCCTAAGAAGAATACTGATGAAAAGAATGAGAAGAAGATGATGAAGTATCTAATGAAGACGAAAGGATGATTCTTGCCTGGAGTTTTGCTGGCAGCAGTTGGTGCCTTGCCTGAAACATTGCGCAGGACGATGACAAGATACGAACGACATTGTTGGTTGGTGAAGCAAGAACGCGAGAACGTAGATGAAGCCAGGATTATTATCTTAGGGGTGGGTAGGGGGTTGCTATATAGACTAGAAAGAGATGTCTGGATTTAGTTTTTTTAGTTAAAATTATGCAAGGGTTATGTTTTGTTGTATTTAAAGTGAATGTAATTAGGTTTTAATTTGGTAAACCTATACCATTACATTAGAATTTAATTTGGTTTCAATTGGAAAACTAAATTGCATTAGAGGGAAAGTTGAAAATCCCCAAATGTGAAACAAAGAGAAGTTTGAGTGGAAGTTTAGTACCACATCTAGTATTTCTAAACTTTTGGCGTGCTTATATATGAATTCACACCCCAAGCTCTTGTAGCAATAGTAGAGAGGAGGATTGACGGACCACACACGTATGTGCACGCTCCGCTTTACTCCCTCTCCAACTCCGGCTCGAGCCGGGGAGAGTCAATTCGGATCTCAGAACTCGAGGTGTCCATTGAGGGCATTTTCAGAAGGCGAAAAGTCGTGCCCTAGGTCTTCTTATACCCTTCCCCTGTACAATGTTTTCTTGACTCGCAAGAAAACTTTCCACCGTCGTTGCTCTCTGTTACTCTATTGCAACAACATTGTTCCTCCTTCTCTCGGCTGCAAGTTCTCTGAGGTACTCTCGAGAACAATCTCGTCGGCGTGCGTGGGTGAAGATCGGGTGCTGTTGTATGCTAGGAGCGGATCGTCGGTACTCATCGCACATGTATTGTGGGGTTGATATCTTCTCTAAGGATAGTCCATTTCATAAATGCTTCGATGATCTCTTATTCTATTATTTTGTTTGCCACAATTTATTTAGTGATTTGTCTTTCTTGGATCTTGCCCTAAAATAGTTTACATTTTATATTACTGGTTTAGTTGGTTCCTGCATGGATCTTGTAATTATAATATGAATATAATATGCTTGATTATAACTTTGTTAGTCTGTGATGCATTGATTCATATTGTTCATGGAAATTATTGTTCAATGATCACATTAATGATCTGATTTACAATAATCTTAGAGAAGATGGATTAAAATCATGTCGGAAACCATGTTTAAATCGAGGGATGATATGACTAGTATGCCTGAAAATTTTGGTGGTAAGAATCTCAAGTGTTGGCAACAAAGCATGAAAATCTATTTAGCCACTATAGGGTTAATCTCGATGCTTGAAACTAAATGTCCTATGATGGAAAAGGAAAACCCCTCGTCTGATAGCCAAAAGGCGCAATCTGCATGGAAGGAACGCGGTCGTATATGTCATGGTTACATCTTGTTGATACTGTCCAACGCATTGTTTGATGTATATTGTTTGTCCATGCAGACTACGAAGGAGTATGGGAAGAACTAGATCAGAAGTGTAATACCGAAGATCTCAGTGTTGAAAATACTTTGTTGCTAAGTTCTTAAAGTTTTCCATGACCGAAGGAAAGTCGGATTCTAAACAGGCACACGAGTTTTCACTCTTACTCCATGGGTTAGAAGATGCCGAGATTAACTTCCAGAGATGTTTCAGGTCATGTGCATCATAGAAAAATTCCCCAAGTCTCAGGAAGACTTCGGTATGACCCTGAAACATAGAAAGGGAAAATTTTCTATGGATGACTTAATGATGGCAATCACTATAGAGGAGGAACACAGGAATCAAAGCCTCTCGTCCCTATTGATGTTCAGGCTAAGGTCAATTTCATATCCTCGAAGGGTAAGATAAGAAAGAAAAGGGTAGTAATAGCAATAAAATGAAATCAAAAGGCAAGATTCAGAAAAAGGCAAAGAATAAACCCTTTTGGCACTGTAATCAGGTTGTGCATTGGAAGAAGAATTGTCCGTCCTTAAAAGCTCAACTTAAGGCTATAGTTAGGAGTCCATAAGTGAACATTATCACTGCAGGACTTGGGATTGGCGAAGGGTATGTCTATATAAAGCATGAACTATACCATATCCATAATTCCCAATGAGAGGCTTGTGGATACGGGGGCAATGTACATATCTGTTCTGACAGAACCTTGTTTTCTTCTTATCAGATCTGCAGTGGTGGGACTGTGAAGATGGGGAACGATTCTGCGGTCAGGGTGCTAGGGTCAGGACAAGTCAACTTGAAATTCTCCTCTGGACGTGTCTGGACTTTGTATATGGTGTTGCATGTCTCTGACGTGAAGAAGATTGTTTTATCTGGCTTCATTTTAATTAGAAATTGTTTTGAATTGAACTTAAAATGTAATAAAGTTGTCATTCTGAGATATGGTATTTTTTATGGAAAAAGCTATTTGGTAGATTTTGACTTGTTATTAAGAATTAGATGTGATTCAGTAAACATTGATTCAGTAAATATTTTAAAATCTGGATGTTCTAATTCTTTGTCTCATGTAGTTAATAAATTAGAATTATGTGATCTGTGACATGGCAGATGGAGACATGTGAACTTAAATTCATTTAAAAGAATGATGAATTAGAGTTGAACCCTAAACACACTATTGATAAAACTCAAAAATGTGAAACTTGTATGCAAGCAAAGACACATAGGAAGTCTTTCTTGTCTATCTCTAGAGATAGTGATGTCTTGGATCCAGTGAACACAAATATATGTGAGTTTAATGGTGTGTTGAACAGAGACAACAAGAAATACTTTATCACCTTTATAGATGATGGTAGTAGATACTGCTATGTATATCTAATGAAGATCAAGAATGAAGTATTAGAAAAAAAAATCTTATATTTAAGAATGAGGCTGATACACAAACAGGAAAGGTGCTTAAACGCTTAAGATCAGATAGAGGAGGTGAATATACTTCTAACTTGTTTAATGAACAATGCACGCTATTTGGCATAGTTCATGAAGTTACTGCCTCATATTCATCACAATCAAAAGGGATAACAGAACGAAAAAATAGAACCTTTACTGACATGATCAGTGCTCTCCTATAGAGTTCTGGACTTCATCTATATGTGGGGAAAGACCATGAATACGGCTTGTTATATTCTGAATAGGGTCCCTCCAAGACATATGGAAAAATGCCATTTTGAATTTTGGAGAAATAGGAAACCAAGCTTAAGATATCTCGAAGTGTGGGGCTATCTCGCGAAGGTATTAGTTTTAGAACACAAGAGAAAGAAGCTAGGATCTAAAACTATTGATGCAGTCTTCTTAGGTTACTTGGAAAATAGCTATGCATATAGGTGCTTGGTAATTCGGTCTGAGATACTGGGCATAGATGTCAACATTATTATTGAACTCTCTGATGCCACCTTCTTTGAGGATGTCTTCCCCAATGAAGATTGGGAATCCTTGAGAGCGCCTCCACATCAGGATCTATTCCATATCAAGTAGAAATAATAACGAATGTAGGGGTTGAGACTCAACCTGAACCCAATAACCTTTCAGAAGAAGTTAAGCCAATGATGAGTAAACGACCTCGGATAGCCAAGGATCTGGGTAGCGACTTTGTTGTCTACCTGATCGAGGGTGATCCACCAAGTTACAAAGAAGCCATGGCTTCATCTGATGCAAAACAATGGAAAGAAGCCTTCCATTATGGTTAATAAGACTTTAGAACTGGTTGATTTACCCAAAGGGTCCTGTACCATCGGGTGCAAATAGATGTTTAAGAGAAAGCTTAGACCTGATTGATCAATTGAAAAATATTAAGCCAGATTAGTTGCTAAGAGCTTTAGGCAAAAGAAAGGTATCGATTATATACATATTTCCCTACGACTAGGATGATCACAATCTAGATGCTCGTAGCATTGCCATCTGTATATGATTTTTCTATCCACCAGATGGATGTAAAGACCACCTTCTTGCATGGCGATCTTGAGGAGGAGATCTATATAGATCAACCTGATGGGCTTGTGACTCCTGGGAATGAGGGAAATGTTTGCAAGATTGTTAAATCTCTTTACAGATTGAAACAAGCACCAAAGCGGTGGCATGAAAAAATTAACGAAACCAATTTGTCATATGACTTTAAGGTTCATGAATCCGATAAGTGTGTCTATCTAAGGTGAAAGGTGATGAGTGTATTGTCTTGTGCCTATATGTTGAAAAACTAATTCCCCGGCAACGGCGCCATTCTGATGAGCCAAAATCCGACGCGGTCGAGATAGATAAAAAATAATATCACAAATATCATTGTTCTCAACCACTCGAATAGGTCAACGGAAAAATATCTTAAACCATTCAAAATAAGGTAAATCAATCAAAACAATGTAAGCAGTTTTCGCTATTCTTTTTACTTGGTATAGCGATCAGGGTCGAACACAAGGAGCATGATTTAAAAAATATGCAGTCAAATTTCAGAAGTGAATTTTTAGTGGTTTTTGAATTTTGATTTTTTTATTAAGAACAATATTCACAAGTGATAAAACACACACACACAATCTCTTTTTGTATTTTTTTAAAGTAGTCAAAAATGTACAAAAAACTCCAAAGAAAATGTTTTTTGTGTTTTATATATTTTAAAATATTTTTGATAATTTTTTCGTAATTTTCTGATGTTTCTGTGATTTTATAAAGATGAAACAGTGCAAGCAGGAGTATTTTGCAAGTTAAAAATCCTTTAGCCTAAAATTCCTGAAATTTATTTTTAATAGAAACTACAAAGCAATATCTACAATCAGATTCTAAAATCACAATTTTTTGATTTTTTTTACAATTTTCTACAATTTTTTTAAGAATTTTCGTTTTCATATTTTTTGGTTTTTATAAAGGAAAATTGCACAAAAATTGGTCAAAAATTAAAACAAGTCAAAATACACCTATAGTATTTTCTTTGGAATTTTTAATTAATTTTTCAAATTTTTATAAAATTTCAAAATTCAGGAAAGTAAAAAGTTACTATTTTTTATTTTTTAAATATATCAAACGACAATAAAAATTGATGAAAAATGCACATAATATAAAAAACATAGCAAGAGCATACACAATTTTTCTGAGAATTTTTCGAGTAATAAAAATATATATTCTCATGAAAAGTGCATGTAAAATTCAAGTCTGCAGTACAGGTCTTAAATGTAAATATTAAAAGTTTTTGCATCCAAATGTAATAAGAAATAAGCTTGCTGATGAAAGTGTAAATTACCCTGATAAGGTGTATGGCACACGTGACTTGAAGGGAACAAGGACGTCTTTGTAATTGCGAAAACTTTGAGGGATATTCTGATATTTTTCCAAAAGATTTTATTTTTAAAACAAACCCCGCTAGGGTTCCTTTTGATTCTTTTCTTCTTTCACAAGACAGAGGTGAGGAGCCGGCCGCCGCCCACAGATCTGGGAGATGCAGCACGGCACGACGGCGCGGGGCGTGGTACGGCGCGCACGGAGGAGTCAGCGGTGGCTTCGTGCGTCGGGCGAGAGGTCATTGGAGGCGCGATGGTCGCGCCACTGAAGACGGATGGGCCTGGAGAGCGGTGGTGCGCGGGCTGGCGTGGCAGGCACGGTGGAAGGATGCCGCAGTAGCTGCTGGGCGCGGGCGGCACGCGTGGAGGAAAGCGCGCGGACGCGGGGGCACCGCCGCAGGGATGGAGCACGGGCGGCGCTCGTGTCGGTTGGACGGTGGGAAGCGGCGCCGCTAGGGACTGCATCGGGCTGACGTGGAGGCACGGGCGGCGCGCTGCCGCGGCTGCATGGAGAACGGCGTACAACGGCTGGAGGACGACAAATACGAGGTCGGCCCGCGCCGCGCGGCCTCACGCGGGCGGTGGGCGAGCTGGAGCGACCAACGGGGCGGAGGGTGTCGACGCGGGGCGGAATCGACCGCCGTGGCGCGGGCTTGGGGCCGCGCCGCCACGAGGAGGGAGGCACGGCCTGCGAGGAGGGGCGGTTGCAGGCCGTGATGGTCGACGTGAGGCAGGGATGGTGGCTGGACGGCCCGCGCTGCTGCTGCCTATTATTTTTTTATTTTCTTTTATTTTACACAGATAGTGAATGAAGTGATAATTTTTTTATAAATTTTTTAGAAAGTGTAAACAGGAATGAAAAAGAAAAAAAATGTTTGATTTGTTTTTTTATATTTTTTTGTTGTAAACAACAGAAATAAAAAGATGTATTTTTTATTTTTATTTTGACATGCAAGACAAATGTTAGGAAAAAATATATTTATAATTTTTTAATTTTTAATGATCATGCAAAAACAAATGTTAGAGATGGAAAAAGGTAAAAACACATTTTTTTTATTTTTCTTGCAAAACAAAGATTAGAGAAGAAAGGAATTTTTTAATTCTTCTTGCAAAAACAAATGTTAGAGTAACAGGAAAAATAATTTTATGTTGTTTTTTATTTATACACAAAATGGAAAGTGTGAACGGACAGATCTCGGCGAGATGAGAGAGAGAGATCCGTGTCTCCGACCATCGTGCGTGGTCGGAGGTGTGTGGGTGCGTGAGATAGATGTGAAGTGGAAAGGTCACGAGATGAGGCAAAAATTTCGGTGTCGGATCGAAAATTATGAAATTGATTTTTTTAAATCTAAAAACTAATCACTACATCTACGCGAAAACTAAATCTACGATTTTATCTAGGAAAAATGACAAGAAATAAATTGGATCTCACCTCGGGGTTCGGACATGCCATGATGGCTTCGACAAGGACCGATGCGCTGTCACCGGACGGCTCGGAGGCTAGACACCCTTCTGCTACAAGAATGTTCTCGGAGATCGGGCTCCTCTCCACCAAAGATCAATCAAGAGGAAATGAGGGAGGAGGAGCCCATTAAAAGGAGACAAAAATCAAAAATGGAAAATATTTACAAATAAGGAAAGCTTTTATTGGTTAATTAAATAAAATAATTTAATAAAATAAATAATTAATTAATTGATTTCAAAATTCGGAATTAAATTAATTAAATAAATAAAGTAATTTATGGAAATCAATTAACCACCATAATGGTGGCCATATATGGTGTGGAATAAAATCATATATACAAGACAAGTTATTAAATCAAATAAATCCAATAAATTAAATAATTAAATATGAATTTCGTAATTAAATAAAATAAATTAATTAATATGAGATAATTAATTTTTTGGTGATTTTCATTTAAGGAAGTTAATTGTATACATCTATTATATACATATAATACAATATACATAGGTACAAATAAGGAAATATTTTTATTAAGATTTTTTTAATTTTTAATTTTTTTTAATTTTTATTTTTAATGAAAATAATATTTACAATTATATACATTATAAAATAAATATTAATAAATATGTACAACAAAAATTGGTTAAACTGCACAAAATACCCCAGAAAACCGACTTTTTAACCGTAACTCCGAAAATTATGAAACTAATCCATTTGAAAGATAATTTAATTTATAGTATAATGGAAGTGAGTTTGGTTCGATTTGATCTCGTATGGAGCCGGAATTGGTATTTCAATTATCGCTTTGCGGCTTTTTCTGGGTATAATTATTTGCAATATATACATTATTTTATTTTACACTTATTTTTATTATTTACAACACATTTTTATTAACAATTTTATTTACAAAAATAAATAATTTTCAAATTATGTACAAATAAAATAATGTAAGTTTTGTACAAATATACAGGAAAAATATTTAGAAAATATTTTTGGTTTTCCTGACAGAAGACCCTATCTCCCTGTACTTTATTCCTAGTCAATCAGGTCAAGTCTGGACCTTCTCTCGAAGTTCAGGTCGGTATGTATTTATTGCATAAATACCTCTTTTTCTTTTTCTTTTTCTTTTCTTCTTTATTCTTTTATTTATGTACAAAAAGTGTTAAAAATGCAATTTTAACAAATGCATGCAAAATGGTAATTTTATGGAATTAATGGGCATTTACAGGTATTTGACTAAGGAAAAGCGGCTAAAATAAAAGAATAATGGGCTTCATTTCTTCTTTCTTTTCTCCAGATCCGTGCGGCAGCGCCCGCCGGCGCCGCACCGCCCTCCTCCTTTGGTGGGCGGCGGTGCCCCCTATTGTCACCCCTTTGTCTTTGAAGAAAAGAAAGAAGAAACGAAGCCCTAGATGGAGATTTTGGAATAAAAAAAGAACTTTTGGAAATTTTGCGGAGGTTTCCCTGATAGTTTGTAAATTTGCAGAAAAGACCCCCTCTCAAGCATTGCACGTGCGCGGCACACGTCTTTTGGGAAAACTACATTTTCATCATGCAGTTTATTCATATTCATATTCAGTTCACAAATTTGAAGAATTGCAAATTGGTCCCTGTATTTACAGAACAATAACTTGCTTGATCTTTGCATCAAAATAAATATTTTTATGGGTCCAAATATTCTGAGAAAATTTATGTATTTTTCTACCATGTGCCTAAACATTGTCTAAAATTTTTATTGCATTTTGTTGTCGTTTGATATATTTTAAAAATAAAAAAAGTGTCTTTTTCATTGTCAGAATTTTAAAAATTCATAAAAATTCACAAAATAGCCTAAAAATTCCACAAAAATTCATGTAGCTGTGTTTTGTTGTGTTTTAATTTATGACCAATTTTTGTGCATTTTCCACTTATAAAAATAAAAAAAATAAGAAAAATGAAAATTCTTAAAAAAAATTGTAGAAAATTGTAGAAAAATTCAAAAATTCTGATTTCAGTTTCTAATTGTAGATATTACTTTCTAGTTTCTTTTAAAAATAAGTTTCAGGGATGTTGAGCACTTATAATATTTTTAACTTGCAAAATACTCCTTACTGTGCATAGTTTATCCTGTTTTTCACTGTTTCATTTTTATAAAATCACAAAAACATCAGAAAATTGCAAAAAAATTATGAAAAATATTTCAAAAAAATATATAAAACACAAAAACATTTTCTTTATAATTTTCTGAACATTTTTATCATTTTGAAAAATACAAAAATAGTGTGGTGTTTGTGTGTTTTTATTCATTTGTGCTTAAAAATAAAAAAATAAAAATTCAAAAACCACTAAAAAATAACTCTGATATTTGACTGTATAAGTTTTTAAATCGTGCTCCTTGTGTTCGACCCTGGTCGCTATACCAGGTAAAAAGAATAGCGAAAACCGCTTACATTTAATTTCTTGATTATCTAAAGTTGTTTAAATTATTTTCCCGTTGACCGAATCGCGCGGTTGAGAACAACGACACATCTTGTGATATCATTATTTATCCATCTCGACGGCATCGATTTCCAGCTCTTTAGAATGACGACGCTGCCAGGGAGCACGGCTTTGTAGTCATTTTTTATTTTATCTCTCTATATCATAATTATTTTCTGACCTTCTCTCTTTGATTTTTGTGCGAGGTAATGCTTGGACGACTTGGAGTTTATTTTTTTGAGGACCCGTATAGGAGGAAGAGCAAGGAATTGAAGAAGATTTTTATTATATTTGAGAGAACATTTCTGCATACTTGTAATAATTTAGGACTCTTGGACTTGTGCACTTGGACTTTTCTCGGGATCTGTTTTGCCGAGCACCGGTGTGCTCGGGGGACCTCACCGCTGTTTTCCGAGTTTTTTATTTCACCGCCATAACTTTCTATTTGATTTTTGTGGTTTTAGCCCCTAGACGTAGGATTTTCTGGTTGATTGTGACGTAATATCTTAAGGCCCAACACCTAATTGCTTATTTGTTCCTATAGAACGCAATTGGACCTTGCTAAAAACAAAAATTAAAAAGTTCTTCACGATCAATAGAAGTTGCTCGTTTAAGAACGATTTCCACGTGCATCATATAGTTAGTTTACTTTCTGTATTTTAATTTATGTGTGGATCATATTGCATGTAGAATGCTGGAGTAAGGTACGCATTTTCTATCTCTGCATGCATCATCGTGTTTGACCGTGCATTGGCTTTTTGACTTCCTCCCCCTGCTTTCGACTCAAATTAATCAAAGAGAAAATCAAAAAGCTCGTTAGGCGTTATTTTTTTGAAAAAAATCCAAAAAAATAGAAAATCAAAAATAAAAGAATTAGGATTGCTAATTGAACTTGACTTTAAAATCAAATGTAATTGATTCATATCATTGTATTGGGAGAGCAATCCCTCATTGTTTGCGCTTTTACTCGCTCGTGTACACACTAAGGAATAGTGCCCAAATCCCATCAAGCCTCATAAGTGTTTGTACAACTTTTGTTGATCACCTAACTCTTAAAATTGAAAAGATAAAGACTGAACTCTCACGGTCAAATTTGTGTTGAGTTAGTGAACTGGGGGTTTGCTTTGTGTTTTGTATGTCCTTGGTGTGAGACGATTATGTTCATCTTCCTGAATCATTAGCAGTCACCTTCTGTTTCTATCCCACCCTCCCTCCCTTCTATCTCTCTCTTCTTTCCCACCTTCTATCTCTCTTTCATCACACCCTCCCGCCCTTCATTTCCCCCTCTTCATGATGGGCCGCATTCCATTCCAGCTGGATTTCGCGGCTTTTTATCTTCATGCCCATCATTCCCGCCCACTCTCTTGGGAGGTCGGAACTCCGTCCGATTTCCCATCTTCTCCCAACCCACCCTCCCATTCGGGACATGCTGTAGTGAAGCCCGCGGAGACCAGATTGACCATATACGAGACACGAGTGATCACCTTGCTGAGATGAGAGTGCATCCCATAGGCGATCAAATGGGGCAGTGGCAAGCTTTAGATGACTTTAATCACGAGATGATGGATGAGACCATAGATCAGGAAGCACACTCCGCTTCTACTTTGAGACCCTTTATTCTGGATTTAGAATTAATTGATCTACTGCCCAAATTTTTAGGGGAAGTGCACGAGGAACCGTATTTACATATCAATGAATTTGAGGATATTTATGGATCATGATCATATTCTAATATCACTTCTGAGGACATGATGACGATTACCTTCCCTTTTACACTTTAGAGTAGAGCCAAGAGTTGGCACAGACGATTGGGAAGGAAGATTACTATGTGGGGAGATTTACGATCATTATTTTTGCAGAAATTTTACCCCCAGCGTAGAGCAGAGATGATGCGGTCGTGTATTCGTGATTTTTCAGTTAACCTCCAGAAGCCATTAATAGATTCATGGTTGAGGTTACGAGATCTTTTGAGGCGATTTCCTGATCATGGATTTTCGATGACTAACCTTATCCATATCGCCATGAGGGGAGGACCGCAGAGCAGATTGCATAAGTCATTTCCTCGTGTGGTGGTTCACACCACAGTCCTGACCTGGATTTAGTTGAGACCATTTTGGATTCACTTTCAGACACTCCATATTCACAAGATGATTTATTCAGGACAACACATGAGGAAGAGATGACAACAGTTGAGTGTGTGACGCATCATTCTGATTCAAACATCACACACCGATCAGAGGATATGGATGCTGATACTTTTCATATGATGGATGTGTTGCCTATTGTTGTGAGTTCGCAGAGCCGGACATTGGTTGAGGACCAAATGGATTTACAGTCAGATTTTGAGCCAGTCCCGCTCTTTCACGTAGAAGATTCTTCGATTCTAGATCTGCTAGGGTCCCAAGAGTTAGAGGAGGAACCCACATCTCAGCCATCCTCTGATTCTTTCCAGTATCCAAACGCAGTTGATTCAGTGTCTAGTCTTCAGGAGATCTTCTCAGATTCGGAGATATACTTGGATTCATCTCAGCAGAGAGAGCTTGATGAGGGACCGATTTTGGATTTTACGGGCCTTGATAGTCCCGTATTAGAGCCATGTATCCTCCCAGTTGATGAGGTCGATACATTTTTGGAGGACATGACATTTGACATCATTGACCCCCAATTTCCTGATGATTCGGCAGTACTCTCTGAGGGTTATCTGCGGGAGGATGCTATGTACCATGTATACTCGGTTTCACTTTCTGGGAGTGCATCCAATCTGACGGATCACGAGACCGAGTATTTTAATATTTCTGATAATGAGTTTGATGTTTCTCTCCTCGACGACCCTCGCGAGGATGACCTGATCTTTGAGGTATTCGATGATTTCACTGATTTTTCTACATTATATGCATCGGATATCAGCCTTTCTAGTGAGTCTCCTGATCTTGATCTTCCATATCTATTCGAGACTGTGATTAACGTGGAGGATTCACTGACAGATCCTTCCTTCTCCACGTTTGACTTCGTCGGCTCTGCCCTTTCACTTCATACAAATCTTGAGTCGATGATTTCTTTTGTGCTACTGGAGCCCGACTTCATCTGTCCATCTCTTTACCCGGTAGCAAATACCCGCCCGATTGATTACCCGGGTGTTATCATTTACTATGTTGATCTCGTTGTTGTTCTCCCACCGAGACTGCGACGACAGTACGGTATTTGCATTACAGATGCCGTCCTGAACCTCGATACTGCGTTGTCCTAACATTTGCACCCAGCTAGGGGCGTAAACTCTAGTGCTTGTTGAGAGGCACCTTAACATTGATCACATCTGTGTAGATTCATCTGTTCTTATCATAAATTCTTTTTGTCTCACACCCCATCTACATCTCACGATCATTCCATACTTAGGGTGTACTTCACCCTAAGTATAGGGGGTGTCAGACTTGTGATTATTCGTTTGATTCTTTTTGCCTCTGTTTTGTTGCCTATACTTCGGGATATTTCACCCTAAGTATAGGGGAGGTAGACTCTGTACATTCTACTTATCGGTTATCTCCTTATATACAGTCTTCTATACTTAGGATTACGTGATTCTAAGTATAGGGGGATCACCGACTCCTATTGATTTTATTCTTTTATTCATCGTTGTAGTATACTATTCTTTTCACTTTTCTATACGTAGCACGAGTTATGTCTTTCTTTCCCGCTCTTTGATCACTATGAGGACATAGTTCGAGCTAAGTATAGGGGGTGTTGTATATATTGTATATATACTTTAGCCATAACTTGTACTTTCATATTTTTAATATGGCTAAAATATTGTGTAAATAATACTAAAAAAACTAAACTAACTAATAACAAAGTGCAAAAATTTCCTCAAAATTCTTTTTTTATATACTGATTAATATTCAGGTTAAAATATTTTGAAAAATATTTTGAAAGTAGTTTGAAAATCTATTTGAAAAATCTTTTGAAAACTATTTGAAAAATATTTGAAAAATATTTTCAACCTTTGTATGGTTTATAAAAAAAATTCACTTTATGTGAAATAAAATTATTTTGTAAAAAAAATTATTTGCAAATGTTTTGAAAAATAGTTGAAAATTATGTTGAAAATCTATATATACTGTTTGAAAAATGTTTGCAAAATAGTTTTCAAATGTGTGTGAATGTTTGTAAAATTATGTGAAAAAATATCTTGCACTATAATTTTCAAAATTATTTGGAACATTATTTTCAAATAAGTTTGAGGAATATATGCATCACAAAAAAAACCAACTATGTATATACCGATATAAATTACTCGAGTTGTACATCTTTTCTCATGACTCTTGTAAATAATTAACTCACTTCTTTATAATTATATGTGTATCACTTCCCTTACTCTTTTCTAAAAAAACAACAAAAAAATTGTTGTGTATATACTTGTATATATTACTAACTTTTTTTAAAAAACTTTTGCGTGTACATCATTTTTTCAAAAATCCATAAAAATTTCAAAATTTTGAAAATTGTTTCACAAAAAGATTTTGTTTTCTTTTCCTTGCATGTACATACTTTCTTGCATTTGCATTTGCATTTGCGTGAGTATTTTTCAGGATGATTTTGACATTTAAACTAAGTCTGGAATAAATTTGAAGAATGGAGCTGCGTTGGACCTTAATCCACTTAATTTCAGAGGAACCTTATAAGATTTGGAGTTAGGACTTTTCAGGTCCTAGTTACTTAATTCTTTAAGTCCATAAGACTATGTTCACATGTCATCTTGATGAGTCTAAGTAGAATATTTAACAACACACGCATGATTCTTTCAGACCGTGGCTTACCTTGGACAATGCACTCTACACATAGTTATTCATGGAGGAGGTAGTGAGGGGGCAGAATCTTTTGGCTTGGGGTAGCATACAAGGGTAGTACATCTAGGCGGAACCTCTCGTCCTCCTCTAGGGAGGGAAGTGCGTCTCAACCTAGTATGGCGATGTTGAGGTCTGAAGACAAGATGCTGTGGGGTTGCCATAATGCTTCAAAAGAGGGATAGTCTACTGGCTCAAGAGGGAAAACTCCTTATGTACATGCTGCACCTTGTATATATTGTCAAAAAAAAGAAAAAAAGAAAAAAATGCAAAATCTCCAAAAGTGGACAGGCCTGCTTGAAAAATAAAATGCCTGCCGGAGTGTATATACAAGTAAAAAAAGAATAAGAGCTTCAAAGTCATATATTTGTGAGCTTGCAGCGGGTGACATGGCTACACTGGTCATGCATCCAAGGATAGGTAACTACACTGGTTACCGTCCATTCTCTTCTCCATCCCCTATTCTTGAGCTGGTTGTACTTGAACTTAGAAGGGAATATCCCCACTCCTCGAGAAAAGAGTTTCCAGACCGGGGGATTAGAGTTACCTTGTTGAGAGAGTTTGTTTCTTTGCTACTTTTGAGATGCGGAGCTATATTTTACTTACACGTACAAGAAAAGATTCATAGTCATAAGAATTTGTGTATGTAGACTTGTTCTGACATGGCTGTTGAGGAGACCTGAATAGGAGTCTTATGGAACTTAGAGGCTGTTAGGTTTTAAATCCATTTCCCATTAAGGTCCGACACATTAATAATACAAAGGTCTGACAGAGCTCCATACTACATTTTTATGAAGATAAGTTTAAAAGTCAACATTGTCCTAACTTCTTTCCTTTTTCTTTTCTTTATTTTTATTTTCACTTATTTTTCAAATAAGTGTTTCCTAGGGACTAGCAAAGGTAAAGTATAGGGGAATGATGAATCCACGATTCATCACCTTTATTCTTTTATTTTAGTCGCTTTTCCTTAGTCAAATACCTGTAAATACCCATTAATTCCATAAAATTATCATTTTGCATGCATTTGTTAAAATTGCATTTTTAACACTTTTTGTACATAAATAAAAGAATAAAGAAGAAAAGAAAATGAAAAGGAGGTACTTATGCAATAAATACAGACTGATCCGAACTTCGATAGAAGGTCAAGACTTGACCTGATCGACTAGGAATAAAGTAGAGGGAGATAGCTGTCAGAAAAACCAAAAATATTTTGTAAATATTTTTCCTGTATATTTGTATAAAACTTACATTATTTTATTTGTACATAATTTGACCTCAAATTATTTATTTTTGTAAATAAAATTGTTAATAAAAATGTGTTGTAAATAATAAAAATAATTGTAAAATAAAATAATGTATATATTGCAAATAATTACACCTAGAAAAAGCTACAAAGCGATAATTGAAATACCAATTCCGGCTCCATACGAGCTCAAATCGAACCAAACTCACTTCCATTATACTATAAATTAAATTATCTTTCAAATGGTTGTCGTTTCATAATTTTTGGAGTTACGGTTAAAAAGTCGGTTTTCTGGGGTGTTTTGTGCAGTTTAACCAATTTTTGTTGTACATATTTATTAATATTTATTTTATAATATATATAATTGTAAATATTATTTTCATTAAAAATAAAAAAAATTTAAAAATAAAAAAAAATCTTTAATAAAAATATTTCCTTATTTGTACCTATGTATATTGTATTATATGTGTATAATAGATGTATACAATTAACTTCCTTAAATGAAAATAACCAAAAAAATAATTATCTCATATTAATTAATTTATTTTATTTAATTACGAAATTTATATTTAATTATTTAATTTATTGGATTTATTCGGATTTATTTGATTTAATAACTTGCCTTGTATATATGATTTTATTCCACACCATATATGGCCACCATTATGGTGGTTAATTGATTTCCATAAATTACTTTATTTATTATTTAATTTAATTCCGAATTTCAAAATTAATAATTATTTTATTTATTTAATTATTTTATTTAATTAACCAATAAAAGCTTTCCTTATTTGTAAATATTTTCCATTTTTGATTTTTTTGTCTCTTTTTAATGGGCTCCTCCTCCCTCATTTCCTCTTGATCGATCTTTTGTGGAGAGGAGCCCGATCTCCGAGAGCATTCTTGTCGCAGAAGGGTGCCTAGCCTCCGAGCCGTCCAGTGATAGCGCATCGGTCCTTGTCGAGGCCATCATGGCATGTTCGAACCTCGAAGTGAGATCCAATTTATTTCTTGTCATTTTTCCTAGGTAAAATCGTAGGTTTAGTTTTCGCGTAGATGTAGTGATTAGTTTTTAGATCAAAAAATCAATTTCATACTTTTCGAGCCGACACCGAAATTTTCGCCTCATCTCGTGACCTTTCCACTTCACATCTATCTCACGCAACCACACACCTCCGACCATGCACGATGGTCGGAGACACGGATCTCTCTCTCTCTCTCTCTCTCATCTCGCCGAGATCCGTCCGTTCACACTTTCTATTTTATATATAAATAAAAAACAAAATAAAATTATTTTTCCTGTTGCTCTAACTTTGTTTTTGCAGGAAGAATTAAAAAAATTCCTTTCTTCTCTAATCTTTGTTTTGCAAGAAAAATAAAAAATAAAAAAATTTTGTTTTTACTTTTTTCCATCTCTAACATTTGTTTTTGCAGGGTCATTAAAAAAAATTATATATATCTTTTTTTCCTAACATTTGTCTTGCAGGTCAAAATAAAAATTAAAAAAATAAAAAAATACATCTTTTTATTTCTGTTGTTCACAACAAAAAAATATTAAAAAACAAATCAAAAATTTTTTCTTTTTCATTCATGTTTAAACTTTCTAAAAAATTATTAAAAAAATTATCACTTCATTCACTATCTGTGTAAATAAAATAACAAAAAAAATAGGCAGCAGCAGCGCGGGCCGGCCAACCACCATCCCCGCCTCCCGTCGACCTTCACGGCCTGCAACCGCCCCTCCTCGCAGGCCGTGCCTCCCTCCACGCGACGGTGCTGCCCCACGCCCACGCCACGACGGTCGATTCTGCCCCGCGTCGGTGCCCTCCGCCCCGTTGGTCGCTCCAGCTCGCCCACCGTCCGCGTGAGGCCGTGCGGTGCGGGCCGACCTCGCACCTGCCGTCCTCCAACCGTCGTGCGCCGTTCTCCACGCATCCGCGGTAGCACGCCGCCCGCGCCTCCACGTCAGCCCGACGCAGCCCCTAGCGGCGCCGCTTCCCACCGTCCAGCCGACCCGAGCGCCGCCCGTGCTCCATCCCTGCGGCGGCGCCCCCGCGTCCGCGCGCTTTCCTCCAAGCGCGCCGCCCGCGCCCAGCAGCGACGGCGGCCTTTTTCCACCGTACCCGCCACGCTAGCCCGCGCATCACCGCTCTCCAGGCCCATCCGTCTTCAGCAGCGCGACCACCGCGCCCCGCGCCGTCGTGCCGCGTTGCATCTCCCAGATCCGCGGGCAGCGGCGGTCGGCTCCTCACCTCTATCTTGTAAAAGAAGAAAAGAATCAAAAGGAACCCTAGCGGGGTTTGTTTTAAAAATAAAATGTTTTGGAAAACTATTAGAATATCCCTCAAAGTTTTCGCAATTACAAAGACGTCCTTGTTCTTCTTCAAGTCGCGTGTGCCATACACCTTATCAGGGTAATTTACACTTTCATCCGCAAGCTTATTTCTTATTACATTTGGATGCAAAAACTTTTAATATTTACGTTAAATCCCCTGTACTGCCGAATTGAATTTTACATGCACTTTTCATCAGAATAAATATTTTTATTACTCGAAAAATTCTCAGAAAAATTGTGCATGCTCTTGCTATTTTTTTTATATTGTGTGCATTTTTCATCAATTTTTATTGTCGTTTGATATATTTAAAAAATAAAAAATATTAACTTTTTACCTTCCTGAACTTTGAAAATCTATAAAAATTTGAAAAATTGATTGAAAATTCCAAAGAAATTATTGTAGGTGTATTTTGACTTATTTTTATTTCTGACCAATTTTTGTACATTTTCCTTTATAAAAAACCAAAAAAATACAAAATACGAAAATTCTTAAAAAAATTGCAGAAAATTGTAAAAAAATCAAAAAATTGTGATTTTAGTTTCTGATTGTAGATATTTTCTATTAAAAATAAATTTCAGGAATTTTGGGCAATTAAAGGATTTTTAACTTGCAAAATACTCCTGCTTGCGCACTATTTCACTTGTTTTGCATTGTTTCATCTTTATAAAATCACAAAAACATCAGAAAATTGCGAAAAAAATTACCAAAAATATTTTAAATTACATAAAACACAAAAACATTTTCTTTGGAATTTTATGTACATTTTTGACTATTTTGAAAAATACAAAAAGAGATTGTGTGTGAGTTTTATCACCTGTGAATATTGTTCTTAATAAAAAATAAAAAAATCAAAATTCAAAAACCACTAAAAATTCACTTCTGAAATTTGGCTGCATAGTTTTTAAATCGTGCTCCTTGTGTTCGACCCTGGTCGCTATACCAGGTTAAAAGAATAGGGAAAACCGCTTACATTGTTTTGATTGATTTACCTTATTTTGAGTGGTTTAAAATATTTTTCTGTTGATTGATTCGAGTGGTTGAGAACAACGATATTTGTGATATTATTTTTTTATCCATCTCGACCGCGTCGGATTTTGGCTCATCAATGACATACTATTGTTTGGATCACATGGGAGGATTATTAATGCGACTAAATCATTCGTAAGTAGAAGGTTTGAGATGATGGACATGGGTGTTACTGATGTGATTTTAGGTCTCAAACTGACAAGGTTAGTTGATGGGATTGTAGTTTCTCAATCTCACTACATTGAGAAGGTACTTGAGAAATTTAGATGTCAAGATTGCAAAGCTATAAGAACTCCTTTTGATTCATCCAAAATACTATTTAAGAATAAAAGTGGAGTACATGTAGCTCAATGATGAATACTCATTCATCACTCTTTATTCTTATATTTTAGCTACAAAAAACCTTTGCAAATGCATGTATATAGTTGTAAATAGAAATAATTACCAAAAGCATGCATTGTGTAAAAACCTATAATTAGCATGTTTTTGTGCAAAAATAAAAGAATAAAGATTAAAAAGAAAAAGAGGGAAATATTTAGAATAAATATTGAGCAACCTAACCCAAGGGAGGGCTCATCATGGGCCTGACCGCATAAAAGCCAAAGTAGAGGGAGATAGGGGCTCATGTGTGTAATTATTTATGTAAATAAATAAAAGTATTTTCCTCACAAAAATAGACTCAAATTGGCTTGTAATTATTTGTATATATTTATAAATATAAAAACAAGATAAAAATACAAAAATCAAAAAGAAGACAAAAACATCATTTTCACCATGTATATAGTCCACTCATATATATATATATATATATTTAGCTTTGCAAATAGATAAAATTAATTCCCAAAAATCTTGTAAATACTCTATATTATATGGTGTAAATAAATAAAATAAAATAAAATAAAAACAAAATAAAAATAACAAAACTAAAAATCCAAAAAGACTTTGTAAAAATACCATGTATATATATGTACATACCTATTTATTTCACCTATGTATATAAATAATAAAAATAAAATAAAAATGTCTATAAAATGGGAATATATAATATAAATAAATAAAATATAAAATGGGAATAAAATTGTACAAAAATAATAAATTAAAAATCAAAAATTAAAATCCCATATAGTGTATATATGCCTATATAACCCTACTATGTATATACCATATTTTTATTTTGAAAAATTAATTAAAAATCACTAAAAAAATAGAAAAAAATAAATTAAAAATATTTCATGTTTTAACTTTTTACCAATTCGGCCATTAGCTACCCTTAATTTCATTTTCAAATTTCAGCCACGTGGCCGCTACCCATTGGCCCTGGGGATTGTTGACCGCCCGGTCAACTACCCCCCCCCAGGACCACTTCCCACGGGCTAAGGCGCCCGACCCGATTTCTCCCTAATTCTGCGCCTAAACCCGACTCCCTATCACCTAAACCCCGGGTCCGACTCCTTCATGATACATCCGAGACCCTCGCCGGAGCCTCCACCTCGGGATCCGCGCGCTCCAATGCCCTACCCGACCTCTTCTAGCCGGACCTGCACCCATATTTAGCTCGAGCTCCGCCTTCACCATTCTCATCTTTGGCTCATTTGCTTCGCTACCCGTGACCTCCACTGCGTTGGCAAGAGTGACATCTTGCTCCAGCAAGTGTCGCAGCGAGGAGAGTGGCATTGGCCATCGATCCGGCGATCAAGCACCGCCGTGCTCCGCCCTGAGCTGGAGCTCGAGCCTCGGAGGGAGACGCTCCTCGAGGCAACGACCCAGAGCATCGCCTGCTCACCCGCAATCTCATCGTCCACCCAGGTAGACTCTTTAGCTTTCCTTTTTCGCTAATTTTCGATTTCCCCCATTTCGTTCCGCCGACGTGTTTCGCCGATTCCGACCACCCCATAGCTCCATTCGATCATCGGAATCCATCGTCGCCTCCGCCTCCCTCCCGCGCACCTTCTCCATATCTCCATCCAACCCAGCTCGCACAGGAGCTGGGGCTCGAGCTCCTCCGTCTACCCCCCTCACCGGAGCTCGCCCATATCGCACCACCGATCACCTTCACTCCACTTAATCGGGTAGAGGCAGTTTGCCCTCGACCCGCGAGCTGTTTGGTCGATTTTGCAGGTTCATCCAAGCCCATCTGAGGGCTTGGACCATTGGGTCCAGCAGCTACAGCTCCGCCGACCTCGCCGGCGCTCCCTAGAGCTCGGCTGGGTCATCGGAGACCCCCATCTGACGCGGAAGCACTCCACGCTCCTTCTCCGACCTTCAGCGTGCTTCTAGGAGGACCCCAGCGCACGCACGAGGCCGGCGAATCTCGTCGGCGAACTGTTCGTCCTCCATCCTCAGCCGCTGTCTGATCGTGTCCACTCGCCCAGATTCGATCAGAGCCATCTGCTTGCGAGGTGCCTTCACTGTTCGATCCGTAGGAGACTCGATCTGGACCGCCCATCTAGCGAAGAGGAGCCCGTGTGCCACAGCCGTCGATCACTCCACGTGGCATCCCCCTCGTCGTTGATCCAGACGAAGGATTCAGCCACTGCATCCAACCGTCCGATCCCGCACGTGGCGCGCATCCATCGGCCGCATTAATAAAGGGTAATTTACCCTTAGGCCCTCTCGTTTCTTTTATTTCGCAGTTAGTCTTGTAATTATTTAATCTAGTTGTTTAGTTTTTGGGATATTTGCATAGAGGACCCCGCTCTTTATTTAGTTTGCATTTATGCCCCTGTATGTGATGTGACACGTGCATCGACACGTGACTTTCTGGTGTTTTTGCATTCTATGCCCTGTAGTTATGAGATGTTACTGAATGAATGAAAACTTTTGAGTATTTGCATTTATACCCCTGTGCGTGAAACATTTGAGCATGTGCGGATATTTTTGGATTATTTGCAGATAAGCCCTCGGACTTTTGGTACATGTTACCAATTAGTCCAGAGACTTATTTTTTATTACATTTGGGTCCCTGAGTGCCCCAGGCACGCGCGACGCACGTGTTCACCTGGGATTTTTGCACCAGACCCCTCAAGACTTCGGGTATTTGCACTTTGATCCATGTGCATTGTACCCTCTTTCTATTTTTGAATAAAATAGTAAATCAACTCCAAATCCAACGAAAATTTGACACATGGCTCCTGCCATAGTGTAAAATTTTCGAGGATTTTTTGGAGACATTTTTGTTTTGTTTTGATATTTTTAAAAATTCAAAAACCTCTATTTCTGTTACTGTCTAACTTTAAAAATCCCAAAAAATATTAAAATTCATTTAAAAATTATAAAAAAAATTACTTAGTGTTTGTTTATGCTTGCTTGATTTTCTATCCAATTTTGGCTATTTTTCATTGCTTAAAATACCTAAAAATTGAAAACACTTAAAATTATACAAAAATTCTAATAACTAGACTAAAAACCCAAAAACAATAATCTAGGTGCCCAATTTTTCCTTGTTTTATTCTCTATACAGGAAAAATACCTCCAGGCTAATTTGGGACTTCTAGACATTTTATCTAGGTCTTTTAGCTCGGCTGGACAGTACCTATAGTTTCTGTCCTTATTTTATTTTTAGAAAATTAAATAAACATCAGAAAAATCCCAAAAATTCATCAAAAACAGTAAAAATTATAAAACACCTAAAAATATTTTTGTTAGAATTTTTGGTTGATTTTTATTGCATTAAATAAATTGTTGAAGTGTGTTGTTTTCTTGTTTTCTTTATTTTCTTAATACATTAAAAATCCAAAAAAATATAAAATACTTTAAAACCACCAAAAATATTCCTTTTATTTTCTTTTATTCCTTTTTGACTACTTCGTAGGCCGCGAGGCCAATTCGTGCTCCTTGTGTTCGACCCTGGTCGCTATACCAGGTTAAACTAATAGCAAGACCGCTATCGTGTTTTGATTTGATTGACTCTTTGATTGGTGGTCTCTTCTTTTTCTTGATTGGCACATCTGAGTGACTGAGGTCGTGACGACCATATTAGATACACCTGATTGCCTTAGTCGCTCAGATTCTCGTGTCATCAGAATGGCGCCGTTGCCGGGGAGCACGGCTTAGTAGTTTTCATTTTATTTTCGTTTTGTTTTTCGCGGCTTTTCACGGCTCTTTCAAAGTTCGCGGCTTTTCGCGGTTTTTATTTTTATTTTATTTTTGCTTTATTTTACTTTATTTTATTTTCTTTTATTTTTGTTTTTGTCTTATTTTTGTTTGTTTATTTTATTTTGCATTTTTGCATATATACCCTCATTTTCCTTTCATTTATTTTTCTTATTATTTGATTATTTTTATTGGTCTAACCACTCTGTTCTTTCTTGTGAGGGCCCGAGGACCGAGGCGGCCGATTTCGAGAAGCCGACGCAACCGCGAGACTCGGAGGCAGCTCCTTTCTGTACGGAGCCGCAGGAGAGAGTGAGAAAGAGCTGAGTGGGAGAGGTTTAGTTTAGACTTTTTATTTTTAGTTTATTATTATTGTAATAATACAAGGACTCAGAGACACTCTTGGACTTGATTGACTAGCGGGTCTGTTTCGCCGAGCACCGGTGTGCTCGGGGGACCCTTAGGTGTTTTTCGCAGCTTTTTCGCGGTTTTGATTTTTAGCTGCCTTTTCCGGTGTTTACGCGGTTTTTCATCGAGCCCCTAGACTTAGGATTTTCTGCTTGCTTGTGCCGTAATTAGTAGGGTCCCCACACCTAATTATCTGCCTGTTCCTATAGTGCGATTAATTGGACCTACTAATAATAAATTAATAAAAATAACTGATTCATCCCCTTCGTAGCCTACGTGCCGCAGCCTGCCCCGTAAAGCGCTTTCTCCTACCCCCGATTTGTCGGGAAGAGGAGGGGTAGGCCAAGACCGGACCTTTGGCTTGGAGGATCGGTGATCGGTTAGACGGTTCTGCGAGTAGACTTGCTCGTCTAGGACTCGGTTTTCATTGCTGCACCATTTAGGTAGTTTTATTTCAGTCTTTACATTTCTGCGCGGATCACTTGCATGTAGAGTGTTGGAGGAAAGGTACGCATTTCTATCTTTGCATGCATCATTGATTTCATCGCGCATCGGCTTTTTCGACTTCCCCCCCTTGTTTTTGACTAAATAATCAGGAGAACCGAAAAATTCGTTAGGCCTTTGTTTTTATTGAAAAAAATTAAAAAGAAAAACCATAAAATTGGGACTGCTAAGACTATTGACCCTAAAAGACACTCACCTTAAAAATTTGTCTTGGGGAGAGCAACCCCCTCATTGTTTGGTTTGATTGCGCGAGAGAGTGACCCGCACCCTAGGTAGAGCCCTCCGGTGCTATTTCCAGCTGACTACCGACTCTTCCGTGCGGGCCAGTCGGTTGGAGTAGTATCGGGTATCCCAACAGGTCACGTAAGCGCTCTGATAGATTGATTGTTCACCTAATAAAATTGGACAAGATAATTTGACCGAGTCTTTACGGTCTTCAGCTCGTGTTGTGTTGGTGAACAGAGGATTTGGTTGCTCATCATAGTTTCTCCAGATCTCATCCGCCTTACTCGTCAGATCACGATGATGGGTAGACGCTCTCTTAGGCAGCCTCTGACTGCACCACTTTCAGGCACGTCTACCCAATCATCTAGGTTGGCCCGCGAGAGCCGAGACCAGTTCTCCGAGCCCGAGTATGATTCCGTCCTGTTCCCCCTCGACCCCCTTTCTTTCGGTTCTGAGAGATATGAGCTAGAGGAGAGAATAGCAGATTTGACAGCACCTGAGTTTGGCTCATTTGATTTCGCAGACGCCATGGCCGGTAGTTCCGAGGATCGCCCCCGAGGTCCACAGCCTGAGCACTTTGTGCTGGACCAGGGCGCGATCAACTCCACCCTGATCGCCTCCTTAGAGACCGTGCAGCGGCAGTTGAGGGATCAGGGAGCATTCATGCTCGACATGAGGAGAGAGATGGAGCAGATGCGAGTAGAGAGAGCAGAGCGAGAGCAGAGGAGAGAGGGACCGAGGATCCCAGAGGATGCTGATGCAGCAGCCGCAGCAGCCACAGCCGCGGCCGGAGGACCACCGAGACCGATGCGGGAGTTACACAACCCCGGATCGACGCTGACGCACCACTGGGTAGTACTTCCAGCCATCGTGGGGGACTTCAAGCTCCCCCCGAATACTTTGCAGCTACTCCCCCGCTTCCACAGACTCGCTACTGAGGAGCCCCATCTCCACCTCCAGGAGTTTCTGATGATTTGCAGCACTGTCCACGACCGTCAGGTGGATCAGGACACGATCAGGATGATCGCCTTCCCCTTTTCCCTAGCAGACAGAGCAGTCACCTAGCTGAAGCATTTGGGGAAGTTCGTTTACACCTGGGAGCAGCTCCGCACCGAGTACTTGAACAAGTACTATCCACTCGGGCGGACCAATGCAGCGAGAGCCCTCATCAGCAACTTCTCCATGCTCCCCAACGAGCAATTCCATGAGGCATGGGAGAGGTTTCATGAGCTGACTGACCGATGCCCGCACCATGATATCTCGAAGCCGAACCTTGTGCAGAGCTTCTTCAGCGGACTGACACCAGAGCTCCAGGGCTTGGTGAATGCTTCTTGTAGCGGGTCTTACTTCGCCAAGGATCACGACCAGGTCTGGGCCATCTACGAGGAGATGGCCGAGAACTATATGGTGATGTCCCAGACCAGGTTATACACTCAGGGCAGACCCCAGCAGCAACCAGGACTCGTGCAGTACCAGAGGATAACACGGGTCGACGCCGGTCCATCCAGTTCATCCGCAGTAGCAGCAGCACAGGCAGAGTTGTCCGCTGCGGATATGGGCATCATTAGTGAGAAGTTGGATCGGATGGAGCTGATCGAGAAGAAGCAGTGCCAGGGCATCACTCAGATGGAGCAGATGGCACAGACCCTGAGCGACATGAAGACCCAGCTCATGTGTCTCCGGGAGGCACAGATGGCTTCATAGCCCCGTCTTCAGTCGCGAGGCGATACCGGCGGCAGTAGCAGCTCGTCCCAGCGCTCCAGCTCCTTTCAACAGCCTAGACAGGTTCACCTTGTACAGGCGGAGCCGTACCAGCCGCAGCAGCCCTCTTACCAGTCACCACCATCTCCAGACATGCAGATGGTGGTATACCAGCCGGATCAGCCTCTGGCAGTACTCCCGCTAGCCCAGTACGACGCAGAGCCGTTGATGGATGTCAACGGGATTTGGTATGACCGTCCCCAGCCTGGGATCCGACGAGACCATCCCGGATTCAGGTGGGGGAGTAGAGGTACCCAGCCCCAGCAGCAGCCATCTGGCCAGGGAGGCCAGTATAGCCAGCAGAGGGATCACCAGCAGCAACAGCCCCCAGTTTACCAGTCACAGCCGCAGTCATCCTTCATTCCTCGTCCCTATCAGCAACAGGGACAGTCTTGGAGACGTGAGCAGCAGGCTCACCAGCCACACCAGCAGCACCCTCCTTCTTACCCCTCTCACCAGTGGCACCAGTTCCAGCAGCCTCAGCACCAGAGAGGCTACCCGTCAGGCTCTCATGGTCCACCATACGAGAGCCCCACCTTGGACGACATAGACCGCCTCCTCACAGACCAGCAGGCTACCTTCAGACGGGAGATGGACGAGTTCCACCAGGAGATGTGGGACATTGTGAGAGGGAAGGCCACCATTCCTGCCCAGATAGAGCCGAATCCCAACAGCCTGAAGCGGAAATCTGAACAGGTAGCTTACACTGAGCACGCCACTCCTAGTGATCCATTTGTTGATACATCTTCGGATCTTTTTGATGCTGATTTTGTTACGCTTAGGAGCGGTAGGACACCAGCAGGCGGCGGCGCCTCGTCTGAGCCACACCACGAGGATACATCCGGGGCGCTAGATGAGGAGGAGGAGAGCGGTACTGAGGCCGCTCATGATGATGATGGTGGTACTGATGCCACCAAGGATGCTGATCCCACCGGCAGTACTGAGGCCGCCGCTTCACCAGTTCGAGGAGGTGGTACTGACGCCACCCGAGTTGCCGAGCCAGCACGCGGTACGGAGGCCGCGAGACATCCAACAGAGCCAGCCCGTGGTGGTACTGAGGCCACCGGTGTTCATTTTGAGAGAGATGTTGTTTTTCCTTCCACTGATGTAGCTCGGAACCATTTTGTGAATAAAGGAAAAGGTTTAGTTTCTTCTGGTCCTACTGTGGTGATTGATGTATGTGCGGATCCGGCCGTCGAGCCGTCTAGACCTATTCCTAGTCCTTCATCTGAGAAGGATCCTGTGATCCCCTTCCCTAGAGTCCTTCTGATGGGGAAGGGGAAGAAAAGAGAAAAAGACCCAAAAAAGAGAGAGCAGGAGGAGTTCAGCCAGAGCATGATCGACAGATTTCACATACAGCTGACCCTTCAGGAGGCTTTGCAGCACATCCCCCTTCTTCAGCGATCGTTGAGAGACAGGACTACAGACAGGAGGAGGAGGAGGAACCACCAGTCAGAGATTCATGTGCTGACGAAGGCCACGTGCTTCGCGATCCAGAACCGTCTGCCGGCCAAGAGGCCAGATTCAGGAGCCCCATATGTCAGATGTCAGATTAGTGAGCAGAGGTTCGACCGGACTCTATTGGATAGCGGATCGTCTATCAACCTCCTTCCGGCAGCCCTTCTCGACCGCTTCGAGTTGGGCACTCTTAGACAGAGCAGGACAGTCCTTCAGTTTGCTGATCGATCTGTCAAGAGGCCGAAGGGGTTGTTGCGAGACGTTATCGTCACTATTCAGGGCCTGTAATTCCCCGTGGACTTCGTAGTGTTGGACATGGAGATCCCTGATTCAGTGGCCGATACCCCCATCATCCTCGGTCGTCCGTTCTTGGCCACAGCCAAGGCGGTGACTGATCATGATAGCGGGAAGGTATACTTTCGCGTCGAGGGCGAGAGTGTACAAATAGAGACGGTCGAGGACTACAGAGCCAGAGAGAGAGCATGCTCAGAGACCAGCACAGATACAGAGCAACTGACAGATGCCGGGTTAGACATCCACCAGGACTGTGATTTTGTGACCACAGATGACGAGGCAGCATGGGCAGACCCTGCAGCACAGGCCATCCTCTCATATTCAGATACCGCTGATGCCGAGATGACAACAGAGGAGAGCTTGGAGAGCACAGCCCTGGTCCAGGATATTTCAGTGGCAGCAGAGCCGATTCTTGACCGCGACACGGTTTCTAGTGATGGTGGTACTGAGGCCACCTTGTGTGATGGTGGTACTGATGCCACCTTGTTTTATGCAGATCCCTCGGATTCAGAGTCTGATTGGGCAGATTGTGATGATCAGATGCCAGACCTGAGTCCACCAGAGCCTACAGATGAGGAGGAGGTAGATGCAGATCTGATCAGAGACAACATAGTTGAGCAGCCTTCTCCAGATGCAGTTTGCGAGAGTTCGTTTTCATTCTCCCAGGCAGATTTGGCAGATTTAGCAGCATACACTCATCTTCTTCCGAAGCCAGATTTGCCAGCACCCAGCTGTCCAGAGCTGAAGCCGCTCCCTACTTCGTTGAAGTATCGGTTCCTTGCGGGCGAACCTGAGATGTACCCAGTCATCATCTCCGCCGATCTGAATGGAGAGCAAGAATCCCGTTTGATGGGGGTTCTTGAAAAGAACCGCAAGGCAATCGGATGGAGCGTAGCAGATCTCCATGGGATTAGTCCATCGGTGTCCTCCCACCATATTTATCTTGAGGAGGGGGCGAAGCCGTCGCGTGAGTTCCAGCGGCGGCTGAACCCCAACCTGAGAGAGGTCGTGATGAAGGAAATATAAATGGTGGAGTGCAGATTTCATTTATCCCATTTCCGACTCCAAGTGGGTTAGCCCCTTGCATGTGGTGCCCAAGAAGACGGGCATCACGACTGTGATCAGTGAGTCGGGAGAGGAGATTTCTACACGAGTACCCACCTCTTGGAGGGTCTGTGTTGACTACAGGAGACTCAACCAGGCCACCAAGAAGGACCATTTCCCCCTGCCTTTTATTGACCAGATCATTGAGAGACTGGCAGGGAAGAGCCATTATTGCTTCCTGGATGGGTACTCGGGCTACAACCAGGTGGCCATCGCTCCTGAGGATCAGGAGAAGACCACCTTTACCTGTCCTTTCGGTACATATGCCTTTCGACGCATACCATTTGGGCTATGCAATGCCCCTGCGACTTTTCAGAGGTGCATGTTGTCGATCTTTTCGGACATGGTAGGGGAGTGTTTGGAGGTCTTCATGGACGATTTCTCGGTCTACGGCGACGGATTCGACTCCTGTCTTGACTGCCTAGACCGGGTACTCCAGCGATGTATTGAGTTCCATTTGGTTCTATCTTGGGAGAAGAGTTACTTCATGGTGACTCAAGGGACGGTGCTTGGCCACATCATCTCCAACAGGGGCATGGAAGGTTGATCCGGCCAAGGTTGATTTCATTAGAAAACTCGCACCGCCGTCCAATTTGAGGCAGCTACGGTCATTCCTGGGGCACGTTGGTTTTTATCGGAGATTTATTCATGATTTCAGCAGGATTGCCCGGCCGTTGACTGACCTCTTGACGAAAGACACCGAGTTCCTTGTCGATGACAAGTGTCTTTCGTCCTTTGCGACTCTCCAGCAGTGTGTGATTGAGGCTCCTGTTCTCCAGCCGCCTGATTGGTCTCTCCCATTCGAGATCATGACGGATGCCTCCGATTTTGCCGTAGGGGCCGTGCTGGGACAGAGGAGGGATGGAGTCCCCATTGCTATCCACTACGCTAGCCGCACATTGGATTCCGCCCAGTGGAATTACACGGCCACAGAGAAGGAGATGCTAGCCGTAGTGTTCGCCCTAGATAAGTTTCGATCTTATATCATTGGATCTAGAGTGACTTTGTACACCGATCACACCACCATCAGGTACCCCATGGCAAAGAAGGATGCCAAGGCCAGACTTACTAGATGGATCCTTCTACTCCAGGAGTCCGATATTGAGATCAAGGATAAGCATGGAGTCAAGAATGTGGTGGCGGATCACCTCTCCCGTATAGAGCAGCCTGAGGAGTCTGAGCAGATAGATCCCATTTGTGAGACCTTCCCAGATGAGGCGATCCTTGCTATCGCCTCACTCCCGTGGTATGCCGATATTGTGAACTTTCTCGTTGCTGGGAAAGTCCCACAAGATTGGCCCAGGAAGAGGCTTGAGACCTTCCTTGCGAAGGCCAAGTCCTACCACTGGGAGGATCCCATCCTTTACCACGAAGGAGGGGATAGCGTCTGGCGTTGGTGTATTCCTCAGGAGGAACACCATAGCGTCCTCACTTATTGCCACAAGCTTGAGGCAGGAGGACATCATTCTGGGAGGAGAACGGCACAGAAAGTGCTCCAATCCGGCTTGTGGTGGCCTACCCACTTCAAGGACTCTGATGAGTTCGTGAAGAGGTGTACTGACTGTCAGAGGATGGGCACTTGTGGACAGCGTGATATGATGCCGATGCAGCCCATTCACTTCTGTGAGGTTTTTGATGCATGGGGCATCGATTTCATGGGTCCATTCCCTAAGAGTCGGGGATTTGAGTACATTCTATGGGCCGTGGATTATGTTAGTCGTTGGGTTGAGGCTATCCCCGCCCGAGCCGCTGATGCGAGGACAGTTTGCAGATTTTTAAGGAAGCATATCATCACGCGGTTCGGGGTTCCTAGAGTTCTGATTTCAGATGGGGGGTCTCATTTCATCAACGACCAGGTGAAGGCCCTTGCTGGCGAGTTCGATATAGACCATCGTGTTGCCACACCTTACCATCCACAGACGAATGGTCTAGCCGAGGTGTCGAATAGGGAGATCAAGACTATATTGCAGAAAGTCGTCTGCCCTGACCGAAAGGATTGGTCGCAGCTTTTGGACTCGGTCTTGTGGGCGTATCGGACGTCTTTCAAGACACCATTGGGAACATCTCCCTTTCGCCTCGTATATGGCAAGCCATGCCATTTACCTGTTGAGCTGAGGCACAGGTCTTTGGGCAGTTACAGACATACTTATGGATCCAGATGGTGTAGGAGACCAGAGGAGGGCAGAGTTAGCAGCCCTGGAGGAGTTGAGAGATACCGCTTTCTCAAACAGCCTACAGTATAAGGAGAGAGTGAAGGAGTGGCATGATTCTCACATCAGCCACAAGCATTTTGAGATTGGACAGAGAGTATGGTTGTTTGATGCGAGGCTTCGTTTATTTCCAGGGAAGCTACAGAGCAAGTGGAAGGGACCTTACTTGGTGAGAAAGGTACACGACAACGGTAGCATTGATATATATGAGTTGTCTTCTGAGAGTACCTTTCGAGTGAAGGGCCAGCGGCTCAAGCCATTTCTAGATCATGAGCCGCGGGTCGTTGATCTTGCCCCTATTCATTTTGCGTGAGATGTGGTCTTTGACTCACATCTAATGCATCTCACGCCTGAGTTTCACTGATTTTCCGCCTTGTATAGATCCAGATGTCTATATCACCACATTCTTTAGTCCCACATCCCTTTCTTCATCTATTGATTATGCTATACTTAGGGTGAACCTTACCCTAAGTATAGGGGGGATGTAGGACCTTCGGGTATCTCTTTTGTTTCTTTCTACCCCTATTTTGCTGCCTATACTTAGGGATTTTTCACCCTAAGTATAGGGGGGGGGTAGACCCTGTACATTCTCCACTCGGTTTTCCCTTAGTATACAGCCTGCTATACTTAGGATTACTTGATCCTAAGTATAGGGGGAAGACCCGAGATCCTCTTGATTTCTTATTCCATTCATTCATCTTTGTATATAGCCTTTCTTTTTCACTTCCCTATACCTAGCACGAGTTATGTCTTCTTCATCGCTCTTGACTCTGAGGACATCGTTCGAGCTAAGTATAGGGGGGTGTGTATATATTTCATATATACTTTAGCCATAACTCGTACTTTGTGTGAGTGTGTTAATAAATAAAATGGCTAAAAACCTTAAAAATCACAAAAATTAAAAATTTTTCATGTACATAAACTTCTTTTATTTGCACATAAATAGCTAGTGTACAAACTATTTTTGTAAAAATGATTTCAAAAATCTTTTGTGTAAAACTTGTGTAAATATTTTCTTATCAAAAGTATGTATATAGTACAAAATTTTTCCAGAATGTTTTGAAAATCAAAAGTTTGCAAAAATCTTGTGTAAATGTGTGTAAATATCTTTTTGCAAAACTTGCACTTCATGCATCATCCATTCATGATTTCACAACATTTTTCAAAAATTTTGCATGTTTGTAAACTTTGTGTAAATAGCATCTTTTTGTACATATGTATATAGTTTTTCTGGATGATAGTTGACATTTAAACTAGCCTAGAATCAAATTGAGAAATGGAGCTTGATTAAGATCTTAATCCACCTAACTTCTAAGAGGAACCTTATAGGGATTAGGTTTAAGGCTTTTCAGGTCCATGGTGACTTAATTCTTTGAGTCCACTAGGCTATGATCACATGTCATCTCAATGAGCCTAAGTAGAGCACTTAACAACAACACATGACTCATATAGATTATGGCTTTACTTGGACACCAGCACTATGCACCGAGCTCTCTACGGATGAGGTGGTGAGGAGGCAGTCTTCCTTGACTTGGGATAGCATATGAGGGTAGTACTTCTAGGCGGAACCTCTCTTCTTCTTCTAGTGAAGGAAGTGCGTCTCAACTTGGTCTGGTTGCCATGAGGTCTAACGACGGGAGTTGTGGGTTGCAATAAATCTTCAAAAGAGGGATAGTCTACTGGCTCAAGAGGAAAAACTCCTTGTATATATGCTGCACATGTATATGTTGTATAGATGCACTTGAAAAAAAATGCAAAAAGAAAATAACTCCAAAAAAGTGGTGGGTCTGATAGAAAATGATAATCCCACCGGAGTATGTATATAGAGTGCAATAAGAAAAGCTTGGTTTCATGATCCACCTGGTGTAGCTTGCAGCAGGGAGACTTGGCTACACTGGTCAAGCTCCCAAGGGTACATGGCTACACTGGCCTTGACCCATTCTCTTCTTCCTCCTCTTCTTGAGCCGGTTGAACTTGAACTTAGAAGGGAATACCCCGCTCCTCGAGGAAAGAGTGGCCAGATTGAGGTCATAGAGTTACCTTGTTGGGGAGGGTTGTCAAGTTGCCATTTCTGAGGTGGAGAGCTTAGACCTCACATTCACAGGACAAGAAAAGATTCATGGTCTTCAGGGTTTGTGATTGATGACTTGTTCTGATCTGGAGCATTGAGGAGTCTTGGTTATAGATTAGTGGAACTTAGAGGCTGTTGAGTTTTAGACTTATGTCCAAATAAGGTTCCGACACATTAATAATCCAAAGATCTGATCGAGCTCCATACCTTAATTTAATGAAGGCAAGTTTAATAATCAACCTTGATCCTTGTACATTCTCTTTTTCTTTTGCTTTATTTCTTTTTCACTTCTTTTTCAAATAAGTGTTTGCTAAGGGACTAGCAAAGTTAAGTATAGGGGGTGATGAATACTCATTCATCACTCTTTATTCTTATATTTTAGCTACAAAAAACCTTTGCAAATGCATGTATATAGTTGTAAATAGAAATAATTACCAAAAGCATGCATTGTGTAAAAACCTATAATTAGCATGTTTTTGTGCAAAAATAAAAGAATAAAGATTAAAAAGAAAAAGAGGGAAATATTTAGAATAAATATTGAGCAACCTAACCCAAGGGAGGGCTCAGCATGGGCCTGACCGCATAAAAGCCAAAGTAGAGGGAGATAGGGGCTCATGTGTGTAATTATTTATGTAAATAAATAAAAGTATTTTCCTCACAAAAATAGACTAAAATTGGCTTGTAAATATTTGTATATATTTATAAATATAAAAACAAGATAAAAATACAAAAATCAAAAAGAAGACAAAAACATCATTTTCACGATGTATATAGTCCACTCATATATATATATATTTAGCTTTGCAAATAAATAAAATTAATTCCCAAAAATCTTGTAAATACTCTATATTATTTGGTGTAAATAAATAAAATAAATTAAAACAAAAACAAAATAAAAATAACAAAACTAAAAATCCAAAAAGACTTTGTAAATATACCATGTATATATATGTACATACCTATTTATTTCACCTATGTATATAAATAATAAAAATAAAATAAAAATATCTTTTTATTCCTCATTTTATAATATAAATAAATAAAATATAAAATAGGAATAAAATTGTACAAAAATAATAAATTAAAAATCAAAAATTAAAATCCCATATAGTGTATATATGCCTATATAACCCTACTATGATATACCTTATTTTTATTTTGAAAAATTAATTAAAAATCACTAAAAAATAGGAAAAAAATAAATTAAAAATATTTCATGTTTTAACTTTTTACCAATTCGGCCATTAGCTACCCTTAATTTCATTTTCAAATTTCAGCCACGTGGCCGCTACCATTGGCCCTGGGGATTGTTGACCGCCCGGTCAACTACCCCCCCCCCCCAGGACCACTTCCCATGGGCTAAGGCGCCCGACCCGATTTCTCCCTAATTCCGCGCCTAAACCCGAATCCCTATCACCTAAACCCCGGGTCCGACACCTTCATGATACATCCGAGACCCTCGCCGGAGCCTCCACCTCGAGATCCGCGCGCTCCAATGCCCTACCCGACCTCTTCTAGCCGGACCTGCACCCATATTTAGCTCGAGCTCCGCCTTCACCATTCTCATCTTTGGCTCATTTGCTTCGCTACCCGTGACCTCCACCGTGTTGGCAAGAGTGACAGCTTGCTGCAGCAAGTGTCGCAGCGAGGAGAGTGCATTGGCCATCGATTCGGCGATCAAGCACCGCCGTGCTCCGCCCTGAGCTGGAGCTCGAGCCTCGAAGGGAGACGCTCCTCGAGGCAACGACCCAGAGCATCGCCTGCTCACCCCCAGTCTCATCGTCCACCCAGGTAGACTCTTTAGCTTTCCTTTTTCGCTAATTTTTGATTTCCCCCATTTCGTTCCGCCGACGTGTTTCGCCGATTCCGACCACCCCATAGCTCCATTCGATCATCGGAATCCATCGTTGCCTCCGCCTCCCTCCCGCGCACCTTCTCCATATCTCCATCCAACCCAGCTCGCACAGGAGCTGGGGCTCGAGCTCCTCCGTCTACCCCCCTCACCGGAGCTCGCCCATATCGCACCACCGATCACCTTCACTCCGCTTAATCGGGTCGAGGCAGTTTGCCCTCGACCCGCGAGCTGTTTGGTCGATTTTGCAGGTTCATCCAAGCCCATCTGAGGGCTTGGACCATTGGGTCCAGCAGCTACAGCTCCGCCGACCTCGCCGACGCTCCCTACAGCTCGGCTGGGTCATCGGAGACCCCCATCTGACGCGGAAGCACTCCACGCTCCTTCTCCGACCTTCAGCGTGCTTCCAGGAGGACCCCAGCGCACGCACGAGGCCGGCAAATCTTGCCGGCGAACTGTTCGTCCTCCATCCTCAGCCGTCGTCCGATCATGTCCACTCGCCCAGATTCGATCAGAGCCATCCGCTTGCGAGGTGCCTTCACCGTTCGATCCGTAGGAGACTCGATCTGGACCGCCCATCTAGCGAAGAGGAGCCCGTGTGCCACAACCGTCGATCACTCCACGTGGCATCCTCCTCGCCGTTGATCCAGACGAAGGATTCAGCCACTGCATCCAACCGTCCGATCCCGCACGTGGCGCGCATCCATCGGCGCATTAATAAAGGGTAATTTACCCTTAGGCCCTCTCATTTCTTTTATTTCGCAGTTAGTCTTGTAATTATTTAATCTAGTTGTTTAGTTTTTGGGATATTTGCATAGAGGACCCCGCTCTTTATTTAGTTTGCATTTATGCCCCTGTATGCGATGTGACACGTGCATCGACACGTGACTTTCTGGTGTTTTTGCATTCTATGCCCTGTAGTTCTGAGATGTTACTGAATGAATGAAAACTTTTGAGTATTTGCATTTATACCCCTGTGCGTGAAACATTTGAGCATGTGCGGATATTTTTGGGTTATTTGCAGATAAGCCCTCGGACTTTTGGTACATGTTACCAATTAGTCCAGAGACTTATTTTTTATTACATTTGGGTCCCTGAGTGCCCCAGGCACGCGCGATGCACGTGTTCACCTGGGATTTTTGCACCAGACCCCTCAGGACTTCGGGTATTTGCACTTTGATCCCTGTGCACTGTACCCTCTTTCCATTTTTGAATAAAATAGTAAATCAACTCCAAATCCAACGAAAATTGGACACATGGCTCTTGCCATAGTGTAAAATTTTCGAGGATTTTTTGAAGACATTTTTGTTTTGTTTTGATATTTTTAAAAATTCAAAAACCTCTATTTCTGTTACTGTCTAACTTTAAAAATCCCAAAAAATATTAAAATTCATTTAAAAATTATAAAAAAATTATTTACTGTTTGTTTATGCTTGTTTGATTTTCTAGCCAATTTTGGCTATTTTTCATTGCTTAAAATACATAAAAATTGAAAAACACTTAAAATATTACAAAAATTCTAATAAATAGACTAAAAACCCAAAAACAATAATCTAGGTGCCCAATTTTTCCTTGTTTTATTCTCTATACAGGAAAAATACCTCCAGGCTAATTTGGGGCTTTTAGATATTTTATCTAGGTCCTTTTAGCTCGGCTGGACAATACCTACAGTTTCAGTCCTTGTTTTATTTTTAGAAAATTAAATAAACATCACAAAAATCCCAAAAATTCACCAAAAACAGTAAAAATTATAAAACACCTAAAAATATTTTTGTTAGAATTTTTGGTTGATTTTTATTGCATTAAATAAATTGTTGAAGTGTGTTGTTTTCTTGTTTTCTTTATTTTCTTAATACATTAAAAATCCAAAAAAAATATAAAATACTTTAAAACCACCAAAAATATTCCTTTTATTTTCTTTTATTACTTTTTGACTACTTCGTAGGCCGCGAGGCCAATTCGTGCTCCTTGTGTTCGACCCTGGTCGCTATACCAGGTTAAACTAATAGCAAGATCGCTATCGTGTTTTGATTTGATTGACTCTTTGATTGGTGGTCTCTTTTTTTTCTTGATTGGCACATCTGAGTGACTGAGGTCGCGACGACCATCTTAGATACACCTGATTGCCTTAGTCGCTCGGATTCTCGTGTCATCACTCAACAAAGGTATTTACAAGTAGTAGGACGTTTAATGTATCTTGCAAATTGTACGAGACCTAATATTTCATTCTCGGTTGCAAAGATGGGTAGATACACTAGTTGTCCTGATCGTACTCACTGGGAGGCTCTGGATCGAGTACTAAAGCACTTGAAGGGAACTATTTCCCTTAGTTTGCAGTATGGTAGATATTCATTTGTACTAGAAGGATATAGTGATGCAAGCTGAATAGGAAAAATAGAGGAGTCTGGAAATAATGGTTTTACTGGGTATATCTTTACCCTTGGAGGCAGTGCAGTCTCCTAGAGGTCTGTAAAGCAAACCGTTCTAGCTTGGTCTACCTTTGAGGCTGAGTTGTGTGCCTTGGACAATATTGGAATTGAGGTTGAATGGCTAAGAGAACTTCTTTCTGAAATTCCGACGGCAGGTCAGCTAGTTCCTACATTCTCGGTACATTGTGATAACATGACCACAATTGTTATGAACACGAGTTCAAAGTTCAATCAGAAAACAAGAAGATACATACACATCAAACTTAAGACGTTAAGGGATTTGTTGTCTCGAGGAGTGTTGGCTTTGGATTTTGTTGGATCCAAAGACAACAAAGCAAATCCGTTGACTAAGGGACTTGATAGATTGTAAAGCCTTGAACTTGGCATATCTCGGATCCTATATAATAAGATCCAGCTCGTTAAGAGAAAACCAACGAAATTTGTTTCGTGTGAATCGGACTTCATTTCGAATTGTTATGATTATCCGAAGAAAGAGAAGTCATTAATCCATAATGACTGTCATTAAGACTAATTAAACATGATTAAAGAAATTAATGACGATTGAAAGCCACTAATGATCATTAGTAAACACTAATCAATAATTAACAAAAGATAAGCGTAAGCTGTGAAAGTTAAATCGTGATTAGTGAAAGTTAATCACGATTAGTGTTAATTAAGCGTCATTAGCGAATCTAGAATCCTCTAGAAAGTTCTAACTTAAGCTCCAAGTTTGGGATAAGTTTTGGCTAAAACCATGGGCCCAAACCATGGGCCGCTAAACCATGGTTAAGGTCTAAACCATGGCTTTCTAACCATGGTTAGTGGTTTTCTGGGGCCTATAAATAGACCCCCCCTACCCATTCATTCTCTACAACTTCCACTACCACCACCACCCCAAGGGCTAGGGTCGAGAGGTTGGGAGGAGGAGTGGGAGGCGAGGGAGGAGCGCTAGCGAAGCGCTGCTGGGAGAACGAGGAGGAGAAAGGTATGATCCTCTCTTAGTTACTTCGTAAGCTAGGCTTTCAATTCATACTCTTGTTCTTACAAGTTTTGTTTTTGATTCATATTTCTTTTCGATTCGTTTTCCTGTTGTGGTTCGAGGAGAAATCTATGTAACACCCTACTTAGGTGCGGGCGGCTATGCACGTCAGTGACCCTGTGATTCGTCACACGTTCACTCATCTAAGGCGCATGGTGTCTACTGATTCTCCATCGTTTATGTTTCTATTCTTCGTATTATGCTTTTATTTTGATGGAGAAATCTGTGTAATACCCTACTTAGGTGCGGGCGGCTATGCACGTCAGTGACCCTGTGATTCGTCACACGTTCACTCACCTAAGATGTGTGGTGTCTACCGGTTCTTCATCTTTTGTTGTTGAGTATATTCTTTCAGTTTCGTTGTTATTTTCCTCTTGATTGATTTTATAGAGGAAACTCTTTTCATTTTTATTTTGAAATATATCCCGATATAAGGAAAAACTCTGCCGAAATTTTCCTAGAAATATGTCCCGATATAAGGGGAAACTCTGCCGAAATTTTCCGAGAATATGTCCCGATATGAGGGGAAACTCTGCCGAAATTTTAAGAGAAAATATGTTCTTGACGTTCTTCATGTTCTTCGCGTTCTTCGCGTTCTTCGTTCGTTCTTCGCGTTCTTAACATGTTCTTAGATTTTGATATGAAAAATGAAATTCGATCTTTTCAGGAGCCTTAAAATAGCCTTTCTAAAAACGAAACTCGATAAAGCCTTGCATACACGAGAGAGAGCTCGATTAGGTAACGAAATCCTTCCTTTTGTTGTTGGGTTTTCATACAAAATTATTGAAATTCTTGATTTGGTGTTCTTTGCTACGAAGAACCCTAATTTTTGGTTATTTTTGAAAAAAGTCTGAAGAATTGCTTTGTGATTCCCACTAAAATAAGATTTACGCATCAAATTGATGCGTTAGCTCTGAAAGTTAGGGTTTGGGAGTTAAAATAGGCATAAATAGGAGTATACATATGGTTATGAATAATATATATGTGAGTCGATACTAAGTATTGCGGTTTATGCAAATCAAAGACTTAACGAAAGAATTACATCATGTGAATTGGTGTGATTTGAGTTGGATCCTGAAAAGGATCATGTGTCACGATAAGGATGACTGGGAGTAGTACTACAGGTCGGGCATGCAACCTGTAGGTTGTCGGAAGGAACCCGTATTGGCGTTTCCCTACCTAGGTGGTACACGGTTGCCCTGTTATGATAAGTGCGCACAAATTGAATGTTTTGCAATGCGTGGTACCGGGATCCAATATATTCGGGTTGGAACGACGGAAGATGTGGTCATGCCATGTGGAGGCACGGATGGTTTAATAGCGGCTGGGTCACGATAACATGTATTTAAAGTCGCTAGGTTATATGATTAAATGTTAGCCTGAGGTTTTAAGCAACCGAGTCCTCGAGGACGGTGTGCTCTTTTGTTTTTCCAGGCTGAGGGTTGAGACTCTGTTTAATAAAAGAAAAGGAAATTGTCAGGGTAGTATTGGAGGATTGGTTGAGGCGACGTGCGGCAGCATAAGCTTACCAAGATCAACACAATCTCCAATCCCGAAGCGTCCACAGCTTCGGAGTCCAAGAATGGTGGGGTTCCCCTAGACTAATCCCTGATGTGGAATAGGAAGGAATAGGACTTAAATTAATGAAAAGGAATGAAATTTTTGTGATATCAAGTTTTGAAAAATTACACAATTTGTTTGCTTTTCTCTTCTTTGTTACTTAGCATTCGCTAATTTTTATCCTATGATTTATGGAAAACCCAATAGGTATCAGTGAGCCATCGCAAGGACTTTAAAAATCCACCCGGCTTACATACTAGACATCCAGCCAGCCACAGTAGCTTTACTCTTTAAGGTAGTTAGTAATCTTTTGTATATTTTCCTTTCAAGCTGATGTACATGTAATGGTTATAATGGGACAGTGTATCATCTGAACTTTGTTTTGTGAATGGAAAAGTGTTGAAATACTTTCTTCTGAGTATTTTTATTTGCAGTCTATTTCTGAATGTTAGTTATGATTGCTGAATAAATTATTGTTGAGTAACCAGATCCGGATATGGGAGGATCCGACGGCCCGGGAAACGGGGTCGTGACAGATTGGTATCAGAGCTTGGTTACTCCAGTAATTTATTTAGTAATTAATAATTATGAGCGGTATTCAGAAACTAAGGTTGTATTAAGAACCTTTGATCGTAATAAATGACTGCAGTACCATTCACAAGTAATTGTCCCTTATGTATATAGGATCTGACCTTTGACCTTGACTCATCCCAGGATCATGGCAGACCAAGACATGTCTAGACAATTAGCATCAATGATGGTAATGCTCCAAGACATGGGGCAAAGGCAACAAACATTGGAAGAGAGGCTCAATGCACAGGCTGAGAGACCCGAGGCATCTAAGCCTGCGGATGCTAGGATTGAAGGTTCTGTCCATCTTTCTGAGAAAGAATCTAGTTACCATCCTTCAACTGAGTCTGCTCCTACCCCGGTTGAAGGAGCAATGGAGAAGGCCCTTCTTAGACACCAAACATTACTAGATAATTACCGAAAGGGAAAAATTCCTCGATTCAAAGGTGTAGAGACACCTGCCGAGGCTGAATTATGGCTTGATGACGTCAGTAGGATGCTGAAAATAATACACGCACCAACAGATACTTGGGTGCACTTTGCTGATTACTCCTTAGCAGACTATGCAAGACGATGGTGGAGAGCCATTTCCAAGAAATTAGCAGATCCTGTTCCATGGGATATCTTGGAAGAGAGGTTCCGAGCTCACTTCTGTCCCTCTCATTGGGAAGAATTAAAGAGGAGAGAGTTGGCTTCTCTGAATCAGGGTTCTAAGACTGTACGAGATTATCATATCCACTTTACTGAGCTACTACGGTACTCACCAGCTCTAGAAGCTTCACCACAAGAGTGTCTTACCAAATTTGTTAGCGGTCTTCAGGGAGATCTACGAGAAAAGCTTATTGGTTTTAGAGCCACAACCGTAGATGAAGCAATGGACATCACCTCTCGTATTGAGATGGAGAGGGATGAAAACCGCCAAAGAAGAAGTTTCCACTTTAATGGTGGACCATCCAAAAGCAAGGCACATTATAATCGTAGAGATCGTCGCTATCATCCAGCTGGTTCCAATATAAGCTCACCACAAACCTTGGGTCAGGAATTATCAGGAAGAAGGGGTTTCTCTAGACCTCCACTATATCCTCGCGACTCAGCAGCAGGAGCTAGCACCTCTGTGGCTGGATCTTCAGCTCAAACAGGAGCACGTGTGTGTTTTTACTGTCATCAGGAAGGCCACATCAAGAAAGATTGTCCGAAGTTGAGAGGTTCAGGATTTAAATCAACCCCAATTAATAGTATAACATCCACCTCGAGCAATTGAGCAACACATGGAGGAAGACATGGTAGAGGTCGAGGCTCACAAGGAGCGTCTCCTACACAACAACCACCACAAAGTGTTGCGGGTTCTAGCTTGCATATTCCTAATGGCCAGCTCAATGCAATTACTGAAGAACAAGCCTACAATTCAGGCACAGTCGTACGAGGTACCGTTACTATTCATGGCTTTTCAGTACATGCCTTATTTGATTCTGGTGCATCACATTCATTTATTGCTCGACGGTTAGTACCCACTTTGGGTAAGATACCAGTAGAAGTACAACAATCCTATCTATTCAAGGGACCAGGAGGACAAGTATTTATAATCCGAGACATCTTGGATAATTGTAAAATACTGATAGCAGGACATCAATTACCTGTTTCACTACTACTAATCGAAATGGAGGACTTTGATCTTATACTAGGAATGGATTGGTTAGAAAGGCATCATGCATGTCTTGACTGTTTCCAGAAGACAGTAACATTCCACCTTCCTAACTCGATAGAGTTCCAGTTCATTGGAAAGATATCCAATGATAATATCAAATATATCTCTACATTGAAGGCACAACAGTTGTTAGAGCAAGGGTGCCAAGGTTATTTAGCTTATGTATCCACTACATCAGGGTCAGAAAGAATGATAGAAGATGTGCCTATAGTGTGCGAGTTTACTGATGTATTTCCAGAGGAACTACCTGGATTACCACCTGAGCTAGAGATTGAATTTGAAATCTCTCTCATACCTGATACTCAACCTATCTCTATCCCTCTGTATAGGATGGCACCAGCTGAGTTACGAGAGTTAAAGGTACAATTGCAAGAACTGTTAGATAAAGGATTCATTCGTCCTAGTACTTCACCATGGGGTGCACCTGTCTTATTTGTTAGGAAAAAGGATGGGTCGATGCGGTTGTGCATTGACTATAGACAATTAAACAAGAGGACAATAAAGAACAAGTATCCTCTGCCAAGAATAGATGATCTCTTTGATCAGTTACAAGGTTCAACTGTGTATTCCAAGATTGATTTAAGATCTGGATACCATCAGTTGAAAATTAAAGATACAGATATTCCCAAGACAGCTTTTCGAACTAGATACGGACATTATGAATTCTTAGTTATGCCTTTTGGACTAACAAACGCCCCAGCAACCTTCATGGATCTCATGAATAGAGTATTCAAGGAGTTCTTAGATCACTTTGTAGTAGTCTTTATTGATGATGTGCTTATTTACTCCAAGGATAAGTATCTGCATGAACACCATCTCAGGAGGGCACTTGAAACTCTAAGGAAGAACAAACTGTATGCTAAATATAGAAAATGTGACTTCTGGCTATCTGAAGTATCTTTCTTAGGCCATGTTATTTCTGGGTAAGGTATATCAGTTGATCCTACAAAGGTTAGTGCAGTGATGAGTTGGGAACGCCCGAAGACTGTCACAGAAATACGATCTTTTCTGGGTTTAGCTGGATATTATAGAAGATTCGTGAAGAACTTTTCACGGATAGCATCGCCAATGACTAGACTAACTCAAAAGGAGGTCCCATTCTTATGGTCTGATACATGTGAAGCTAGTTTTCAGACACTGAAAGAATGCCTAACATCTGCACCCATCCTTACTCTACCCTCCGGGAGTGAAGGGTTTACAGTGTACACTGACGCATCTAAAGAAGGACTTGGGGCGAATCTTATGCAACATGGTAAGGTAGTTGTGTATGCATCACGACAGCTCAGGACACATGAGAAGAACTACCCAACACATGACCTTGAATTAGCTACCGTAGTTTTCGCTTTAAAGATATGGAGACACTACCTGTATGGTATTACTTTTGAAATCTTCACCGATCATAAAAGCTTGAAATATCTGTTTGATCAAAAGGAGCTCAATATGAGACAGAGACGGTGGCTAGAGTTGTTGAAAGATTATGATTGCACTATCTCCTACCACCCTGGTAAGGGGAACGTCGTAGCAGATGCACTTAGCAGAAGAACTTATTCACCCGGATTAGTAAGTGCTATCCACTTCTGGGATTTACTATCAACGTTAAGCGAATGGAAACCATTTGATAATAGTGCTGATACTATAACTATTCCTCATCGATACAAACCAGAGATATGGGATAAAATAAAGAAAGGACAGGAGGATGACCCAATCCTTAAAGACTTGAAACAACAACTTGAGTAGAATGAGATAGAGGGATTCCAGATACAAGATGGGTTACTATATAACCATCACAGAGCTTGTGTACCAGACATACCTGAATTAAGGAAAGACATTTTACGTGAAGCTCATTGTTCTAGATTATCTATTCATCCAGGAATTATGAAGATGTATAAGGATCTTCATTCATACTTTTGGTGGTCGGGAATGAAGAAAGATGTTGCTAAGTTTGTGAATTCATGTTTCACTTGCCAGTAGGTAAAGGCTTCACACCAAAAGCCACCATGATTATTGCAACCCCTCCTTATACCTGAATGGAAATGGGAAAGCATTTCCATGGATTTCGTTACTGGCTTACCTCAGACGACTGGTAGTAAAGATAGTATCTGGGTTATAATAGATCGTCTGACAAAGGTAGCACACTTTATTCCGATAAGCTTATCTTTCACTCCAGACCAACTGGCTGAGTTATATATTACACATGTGATTCGCCTCCATGGTATTCCGAAGGAAGTAGTTTCTGATCGAGATTCACGATTCACCTCATACTATTGGGAGAACTTCATGAAAGCCTTAGGTACACAATTATGCTTGAGTACAGCATATCATCCACAAACAGATGGTCAGTCAGAACGTACGATTCAGAACTAGAGGATATGCTACGAGCATGTGCCTTAGAATGGAAGGGATCATGGATTAAACATTTACCTCTTGCAAAATTCACCTACAATAATAGTTACCATACAAGTATTGGCATGGCACCATTTGAAGCACTATATGGACGAAGGTGTACTACTCCTTTGTGTTGGCAAGAGGTCGGAATAAAGAACTTTTATGATTCAGATAGACTTCAGGAGACACAGGAAGCTGTAGAACTTGCTAGAAAAAGACTATTAACTGCCCAGAGTCGCCAGAAAAGTTATAGTGATACCAGGCGAAGAGACCTTGAATTTGAGGTAGGTGACTTTGTATTTCTCAAAGTATCACCTATGAAGGGTGTCCAGAGGTTTGGCTTGCATGGGAAGTTAGCACCCAGGTTCGTGGGTCCCTTTGAAATTATTCAACGGATTGGAAAAGTTGCCTATAGACTTGCACTTCCTCCACATCTTTCGACAATACATGATGTATTTCATGTATCAAATCTGAGAAAGTACATTAGGGATCCAGAGCATAAGATAAGTTATGATGATTTAATGTTGAGCCAGACTTGACATACCAAGAGATACCTGTGCAAATACTTGAAAGGGATATCAAGAAGTTGAGAAACAAAGAGGTGCCTCTAGTTAAAGTATTATGGCGAAACCAAGAGTTTGGAAAAGCCACATGGGAACCTGAGGTAGAAATGAGAGAGAAATACCCGTACTTGTTTGAATGATAACATTATGTATTATGTATATGTTCATTTTAAATGACATAACGTTCATTCTCTTTAAGGTTGTTATGGTTTCAATCCTCTTTAAGGTTGTTATGCCTGCATTTCTAGTCTCGAGGACGAGACTTCCTTTAAGGTTGTTATAATTGTAAAGCCTTGAACTTGGCATATCTCGGATCCTATATAATAAGATCCGGCTAGTTAATAGAAAACCAACGAAATTTGTTTCGTGTGAATCAGACTTCGTTTCGAATTGTAATGATTTTCCGAAGAAAGAGAAGTCATTAATCCATAATGACTGTCATTAAGATTAATTAAACATGATTAAAGAAATTAATGACGATTGAAAGCCACTAATGATCATTAGTAAACACTAATCAATAGTTAATAAAAGATAAGTGTAAGCCGCGAAAGTTAAATCGTGATTAGTGAAAGTTAATCACGATTAGTGTTAATTAAGTGTCATTAGCGAATCTAGAATCCTCTAGAATGTTCTAACTTAAGCTCCAAGTTTGGGATAAGTTTTGGCTAAAACCATGGGCCAAAACCATGGGCTGCTAAACCAAGGTTTTCTAACCATGGTTAGTGGTTTTCTGGGGCCTATAAATAGACCCCCTACCCATTCATTCAATACAACTTTCACTACCACCACCACCCCAAGGGCTAGGGTCGAGAGGTTGGGAGGAGAAGTGGGAGGCGAGGGAGGAGCGCTAGCGAAGCGCTGCCGAGAGAACGAGGAGGAGAAAGGTATGATCCTCTCTTAGTTACTTCGTAAGCTAGGCTTTTAATTCATACTCTTGTTCTTCCAAGTTTTGTTTTTGATTCATATTTCTTTTCGATTTGTTTTCCTGTTGTGGTTCGAGGAGAAATCTGTGTAACACCCTACTTAGGTGCGGGCGGCTATGCACGTCAGTGACCCTGTGATTCGTCACACGTTCACTCATCTAAGACGTGTGGTGTCTACCGATTCTCCATCGTTTATATTTCTATTCTTCGTATTATGCTTTTACTTTGATGGAGAAATCTGTGTAATACCCTACTTAGGTGCGGGCGGCTATGCACGTCAGTGACCCTGTGATTCGTCACACGTTCACTCACCTAAGATGTGTGGTGTCTACCGGTTCTTCATCTCTTGTTGTTTAGTATATTCTTTCAGTTTCGTTATTATTTTCCTCTCGATTGATTTTATAGAGGAAACTCTTTTCATTTTTATTTTGAAATATATCCCGATATAAGGGAAAACTCTGCCGAAATTTTCCGAGAAATATGTCCCGATATAAGGGGAAACTCTGCCGAAATTTTCCGAGAATATGTCCCGATATGAGGGGAAACTCTGCCGAAATTTTAAGAGAAAATATGTTCTTGACGTTCTTCATGTTCTTCGCATTCTTCGTTCGTTCTTCGCGTTCTTAACATGTTCTTAGCGTTTTGATACGAAAAATGAAATTCGATCTTTTCAGGAGCCTTAAAATAGCCTTTCTAAAAACGAAACTCGATAAAGCCTTGCATACACGAGAGAGAGCTCGATTAGGTAACAAAATCCTTCCTTTTGCTGTTGGGTTTTCATACAAAATTATTGAAATTCTTGATTTGGTGTTCTTTGCTACGAAGAACCCTAATTTTTGGTTATTTTTGAAAAAAAGTCTGAAGAATTGCTTTGTGATTACCACTAAAATAAGATTTACGCATCAAATTGATGCGTTGGCTCTGAAAGTTAGGGTTTGGGAGTTAAAATAGGCATAAATAGGAGTATACATATGGTTATGAATAATATATATGTGAGTCGATACTAAGTATTGCGGTTTATGCAAATCAAAGACTATAACGAAAGAATTACATCATGTGAATTGGTGTGATTTGAGTTGGATCCTGAAAAGGATCATGTGTCACGATAAGGATGACTGGGAGTAGTACTACAGGTCGGGCATGCAACCTGTAGGTTGTCGGAAGGAACCCGTATTGGCGTTTCCCTACCTAGGTGGTACACGGTTGCCCTGTTATGATAAGTGCGCACAAATTGAATGTTTTGCAACGCATGGTACCGGGAGCCAATATATTCGGGTTGGAACGTCGGAAGATGTGGTCGTGCCATGTGGAGGCACGGGTGGTTCAATAGCGGCTGGGTCACGATAACATGTATTTAAAGCCGCTAGGTTATATGATTAAATGTTAGCCTGAGGTTTTAAGCAACCGAGTCCTCGAGGACGGTGTGCTCTTTTGTTTTTCCAGGCTGAGGGTTGAGACCCTGTTTAATAAAGGAAAAGGAAATTGTCAGGGTAGTATTGGAGGATTGGTTGAGGCGACGTGCGGCAGCATAAGCTTACCAAGATCAACACAATCTCCAATCCTGAAGCGTCCACAGCTTCGGAGTCCAAGAATAGTGGGGTTCCCCTGGACTAATCCCTGATGTGTAATAGGAAGGAATAGGACTTAAATTAATGAAAAGGAATGAAATTTTTGTGATATCAAGTTTTGAAAAATTACACAATTTGTTTGCTTTTCTCTTCTTTGTTACTTAGCATTCGCTAATTTTTATCCTATGGTTTATGGAAAACCCAACAGGTATCGGTGAGCCATCGCAAGGACTTTAAAAATCCATCCGGCTTACATAATAGATATCCAGCCAGCCACAGTAGCTTTACTCTTTAAGGTAGTTAGTAATCTTTTGTATATTTTCCTTTCAAGCTGATGTACATGTAATGGTTATAGTGGGACAGTGTATCATCTGAACTTTGTTTTGTGAATGGAAAAGTGTTGAAATACTTTCTTCTGAGTATTTTTATTTGCAGTCTATTTCTGAATGTTAGTTATGATTGCTGAATAAATTACTACTGAGTAACCAGATCCGGATATGGGAGGATCCGACGGCCCGGGAAACGGGGTCGTGACATAGATCTTTAGTTCTAAAGTCTAGGCTTGAGATGGGACTGAGATCCATTGGGATTTAATCTACAGTAGCAACCCAACCTATGTTGGTGGAGATCCCACAAAGTAGGTTCAGTTTGGTAATAACAAGCTATTTTGGAGAACTGGTTGGCACTCTCAATTCTAATACTTATGCATGAGTGTCTTATCGCCAGAAGCCTGAGTGTCATTTAAACCGCAAGTTTAGGAAAAGTGTAGACTATGAATGGATCCAAGCCTTTGGGCAGATTGTTAGCACTGCATCCTTTGAGAACGTCACCTATGTGAGTGTTATTATGGACCGCAGTTAAAGGAAGATGATTTTTCCTAAACACGCTCATGAAACAAGATAAAGTGCATGGCCTTTAAAAGCATCAACTCTGAAGATTGTACCAAGAACAACACTTAATTATTTCACCGTATACTTTAACACCAAGGTCAGAAGTTCAAGACGTAGTGCAATTCGTTCATGTTAAAGTAAAAGTAGTAAACTCATTTAGAGGTTCAAAACGGAAGGTACCTTTACTGAAAGAAAGTATGGTAACAAAAGATGTCTTTTAACTCTCTATGACTCTTTTTTAAATTGATGAATTCGTGGGAGATTGCTGTATTTAAAGTTAATATAACTAAATTTTAATTTGGTAAACCTATGTCATTACATTAGAATTTAATTTGGTTTTAATTGAGAAACTAAATTACATTTGAGGGAAAGTTGGGAATTCTCAAATTTAAAACAAGGAGAGGTTTGGGTGGAAGTTTAGTACCATATCTAGTATTTTTAAACTTTTGGGGGGCTTATATATGAGTTTACACCCCAAGCTCTTGTAGCAATAGTAGAGAGGAGGATTGGAGGGCCACACGCACGCGCGCTCCGCTCCATCTCCAGCTCATGAGAGTCAATTCGGATCTCGATACTTTTGTTGCGGATTTCATTAGCGGGTCGAATAAATTAATTTTATGAATTAATTGTGATTTGGCTCGACTCCAACGACTCCTAGCCGAAAGAGGCATTTTCAGAATTTGAAGAGGCATCCATTGGGGGCGTTTTCGAAAGACGAAAAGTCGCGCCCTAGATCTTCTTATACCCTACTCCTGCACGACGTTTTCTTGACTCTCATGAAAATTTTCCACCGTCGTTGCTCTCGTTTTCTCTACCACAACAACGCTTTTCCTCTTTCTCTCGGCTGCAAGTTCTCTGAGGTACTCTTGAGGACGATCTTCTCGATGTGTGTGGGCGAAGATCGTGTGATGTCGTATCTTGAGAGCAGATCGCTAGTATACATCGCACCAGTATTGTGGAGGTGATTTCTTGTCTAAGGACAGTCCATTTCATGGACGCTTCAGTGATCTCTTATCTGATTTTCTTATTATTTTGTTTGCCGTAATTTATTTATTGCTTTATTTTTCCTATTTCTTGCCCTAAAATGGGTTACATTTTATCTTACTGGTTTAATTGGTTCCTACATGGATCTTGTAATTATAATATGAATCTGATATGCTTGATTATAATTGTCTTATTATGTGATGCATTGATTCATATTGTTTATGAAAATTATTGTTTAATGATCATGTCAATGATCTGATTTACAACACATTTAACTTAAAAGCATGGCATTTCTAAAGATATCAACAAACATATTGAACATTTTGCATGGTTCTAGAAATATCAAGGAAAACATGCATTTCTCTTTTTTAATAATTCATTAATATTGCTAAATAAATAGTAATAATTATGGTATAATATTTTCAACTTTTTGTAGAATCTTTATTTAGAATATGTTCTATTAATCGTGATTTTTTGACCATGGCAATCACATACGACAAGTGGCATGTTTTGAGTAAAATATATTTCTTTATTTAATATCAAACATTATAACATCTAAATTTTATGTGTTATAAAGTTCATTCTTGGATAATGATATATATTGTCACATCGTCAACCCATCCAAATAGGTAGAATAAGATTTATAGTTGTGAATAAACATATTTTTAATCCATGCCATCAAAATTTCCAAATAAATTGGCTTGTATGGAAGAGATACATTATCATACCGTTAGGTTTTGCAAATAAATTATTGTTCCAAAATATTTATATTTCTGTCTGTAAATAAGAATCAATCTTTATACACAAAAATACATCCAAGAGGGTACTATTCGACAACAAATTTGTCCCCTACAACAAAACTGAATCATAACGACGATTTTCACAAAATATGTCACTAAATCAACATTGTTGAATATATAGTGATAATATTATTCGTTGCAAAATAATTTTTATACTTGCAATTAGCGGTGAATATCATATTCCTCACTATATTATTAGTGACAGTTTATATAGCGAAGCTTATCCTTCGCTATTTTTCAAAATTTTAACTAACCATTGCTAATTTTTTAGTTGAAAATTTAGCAACGATTGGTTAAAATTTTGAAAAATAACAATTGATAAACATCACTATATAAACTCTCTAATAATATAGCAACATATATGATATTAGTTGCTAATTTCAAGTATAAAAAATCATTTCACAACGAACAATATCATTATTATACATATTTGATAATGACTGATTTAGCGAGAGATTTTGAAAAAAAGTGTCACTATAGCCCAATTTTGTTGCAATGTTGTGCAATATAAAAATTACAAAAAAAAATCAAATCTTGAATAGAAATTCTCATATTGAGTTGTTTTAAAAAATGAAATAAGAAATACATACTCTGGAGAAATTCTAAGATTTTACACGCGAGAAAAATTGAAAAGCAGTAGAGTAAGGTAGAGGGGAAAATGCTAAAATACAATCTATTTATAGGTTACTATACATATTTAAAAAAAATAAATTTGAAATTAGATAATTTGATATCTAAAGAGGGTTGATCTTTTATAATTCCCCAAGCAAAATCGATACAATACCTCTGTCGTGTCACCTCAATGACTGCTCCCTCTACAGCCCCATCACCTCCGTAGTATCACGACGAGTTCATAAACACCGTTGGATTGAGTTGTAGCCCTCAATCCCCCTCTCCCTAATCGATTTTACCCATATTTTCCCTCTATTGGTGGGTATTTTCATCCTTAGGATTGAAAAGATGATGCCAGCTAGCCATTTCCATTAGAGGAGACCACATTGTTATTGATCTTATTGATAATGTATCATATCATTACTTTTCAAAGTTAGGGGATAACATTGAAATCGAGTGCAAAGTTTAGGAGCTTCTGTGTTATTTACTCAGCTCGTTTGGTTGGCATAATCCCTGCTCTACGCATTCCTAGGTTGGATTAGGTTCATGGACCATACAATTTTTTTGTTATAATATTTTTAATCACATCCGAATAAAAAGTTAACATAAAAACATATTATGATAATTAAAAAAAATACACATAATCAATCTCATATATCATTCCAACTCTCTCCAATATGCCTAACTATCTAAACAACTAATATTCACATGAGGTTACTTCACCCCAACCCAGTTACTATAAATGCCCCTAGAGATATCCAACCCAATCAACTACACATTAACTCATGTGTATTAGGTTTGGGTATTAGCCCTAAAATTAATCCCAGAGCAGATTATAGAATTCTTAGATAAATTAGCGGTAGTTGTATTATAATAAATTATTTTAACGTCAATATAAAATAATATTAAAATCTAAAATAATCATTTTCATCTTTAAAACTTAGGTACGTGCTAAGGCAGAGGTCTTATACTCAAACTTTGAACTCAAGATTTACGATTTAAGCTCGTAGTGTCCTTGACAATAAAGAACTTTTATTCTCCCTCCTCTTCTCTTCTTTTGGTACTTTTAAGGAGCGTTTGGTTCATGAATAAGAATGAATAAGGATGCAGAATAAGAATAATAACGATCTATTCCATGTTTGACTGGAAAGATAGGAAAATAAAGAATAGGTGGAATAAGGATAGATAATGTAGAATCAAAATAGGAATAAAAGTGGAATAAGGTGAAATAATGGGATACGTATGGGAATATACATACTTTTGAAAACCGTGCCGAGCAGGGAATTGACCATTATTCCATGCCTTATTCCCCAAACGAACATGTCCTTAATGAATTTAGATTCCTACGTTGCGGAAAAAGTATAAGTAGGGACATTTTTGTCATTCATGTTGGAAGAAAACTGTGATAGCTCAATTATGTTAACACAAGCCATTTCAGAATTAATTTACGAGATGGGATATCATATTGTTACTTTTTAAAGTTCAGGTTCATCATTGAAATCAGATTTGAAGTGAAGAGACTTTTACCTGTAATTTTCATTACGTTTTGTTGATATTTATTGAGCGACGAAATCATCTTTAATATCCAACCATTGTAGATAAGAGGGTTTTAATTTTTTTTAAACACATATTTGTTATCCATCTAATAGTAGTTGTCATTAATTACATTTGTGTATAATATTATAATTTTAAGATGCATGCGTATCTTCATCTAGGGATGCCTAAGCAAAGATCAAGCGCACCTAACTTGTCCTCCATGCATAACAATGCTTTATTTAAAATAGGGGTTAAAACATGGGCTTGTTCGCAAATACGAGATTATCCTGTAAGTATAAAATTATAATCAGAACTAAACTATATGATCCGTCCTTGTTAAAATCAACCTAGACTCATATATAATAGAAGCTAGCTTTGATTAGTTGAGTTGGTTTTTGCAGGCATCCCTTATATTATATAATCGAACCAATAGTCAAACATTCAAATTAGACGAGGCCCAAGTTGGTGATGACTAATCTTCTATACTTTATTCTTTTTTTAAATTTAAATAATGAAGAGAATTTATAAAAGAAATAAAAATAAAAATCGTACGGGAAGCTGGACGTCATATATAAATAAAGAAATGGATCCTCCACGCGCAAACCTGAGACGTGCACTCACAAACATTTGCTGACGACTTCCAACATGTGTTTTATGCAGGTGAATGTACTTCAAAGACAACCTGAATCTTTTTTTATGGGTAAAGGTATCATCTGTATTTCATTCACAAAAAGTTGGATATACATTTTTGGGGGCATAGTATGCCACAAAAGAGAAAACAAAAAGCACCAGAAGTTACAGAGCACTGCATTCTCTAAGCAAAAATGAATTTGGATCCCCTAGCAATTAGGGGGTTCAAGACATCTTCAAAAAATATGATGTGTTGACATCAGCAACAATGGAAGCAGCAAGAATGGAGGAAGGAGAAGAGCGCGAAGAGGCCCATATGTGATTTCTCTCCCTCCAGATTTCTCAAACAGAAGAAGAGAGGACTGCGCACCAGAACCGCATGTGATTGCCAATCTGAGCCGAGACGATCTACTCAATAATGCGGGGAAGCGACAGGGAAGGGGGCGCGGAAGGCCCAAATCCGCAAGCACCTGGAACCAGGTGGCCTCCGCGAAGCTACAGTGGAAGAAGATGTGGTCACGATTCTCGCTTGTGGAGCCGCAGAGGTAGCAGATATTCGAGGAAGTTAACCCAAACCGCTCAAGTCTGTCCAAGGTGGGAAGCCTGTTAATAACCGCACGATAAAGGGTGCAAGCGTGCTTAGGGACGACACCCTTGCACCACACCACCGCAGCCCAAGGGACCAATGGACCCCGGTGCCTGACAACGTCGAACGCCTGAGAGAATGAGAAGCCTTTAGGGGAACGGGTCCAGATGTGTTGCCCATTGGGGCAAGAGATGAAACCACGATAAGAGTCCCTACTGCGAAGGATCGTCTTCCAGAGAAGAGAGTCACCACCCTTAGCCTCGGCCTCCCAGAAGGTGCAATTTTGCAGGTATCTTTTTCTTAAGAAGGAAGCCCATAGCGAGTGCTTAGAGGTGAGGATTGACCACCCCCAAGACACTACCATGGCCTCGCGAATCAAGGCCAAAGATCGAAGACCCATACCACCTTCCTCCTTAGGGAGGCAAACCGTATGCCAACTAACGTAGTGTTGGCCGAAACCCCATAGGAAGTTGGCGCACATCTTGTCCACCCTAGCAACAGTTCCACAAGGGATGAAACACCCCCCAGCCCAATAGAGATTGATACCGGCAATAACAGTCTTCAGCAATTGCAGCCTACCCGCCAAGGACAGGGAGGAAGCCTTCCATCCGCTAAGGGCTGCCCGCACCCGGTCTTCCAAAGACTGAGCGTGAGAGCCTCTCCCAAGAGAGGAGTTCAGAGGAAGCCTGAGGTAAGTAGCGGGAAGGTAACATCGCAAAATCCCCAGACGAAGAGTACAAGCAAAGTCAGCCGGAGCCCCTTTTGGCCGTAGGAGTTTACACTTGCGTGGGTTCAGACTGAGCCCAGAAATAGAGCCGAATTCCTCCAGCACCCTCTTCACCTCAAGAAGAGAAGTCGAGGAAGCTTAAGTGAAAAAAAGGAGATCATCCGCATAAATTAAGTGGGTAGGAGCAAACCCCCGGCCACGGCCCAAAGGCCTAAGCCTACCATTGACAACCGCAATCTCCATCAAGGAGGTTAGCGATTCCATGCCAATCACAAATAGTAAAGGGCTCAGAGGGTCCCCCTGCCTGAGCCCTCGTGAGCCTTTGAAGAAGCCAACGGACGAGCCATTGATAAGAATGGAGTAGGAGACAGTAGTAATGCAGTTAGCAATCCAGGCGATCCAAACCGGGTCAAAACCCATGAGTTCAAGGGATCTCAAGATAAAGGAGTGCTCAATAGTGTCAAAGGCCTTGGTGAGGTCGACCTTTAAACACGCCCGATGGGAGCTAGCATTGCTGTCGAACGATCTAACCAGCTCCTGCGCCAACCGAGAGCAATCGCCAATGACACGTCCCTTAATAAAAGTCGATTGATTATGGGAGATGAGGTGCGGCAGAACCATGGCCAGCCTGGAGGCAAGGACCTTGGCAAAGAGCTTGTAGATCACGTTGCAACAGGCGATGGGCCTAAAGTCACCCAGACCTGTAGCGGAGTCCCCCTTAGGCACGAGAGTGAGGAAAGAGTGGTTGGCTTCCCTAACCATACCACCCCCCTCGGAGAGGAAGACCATTGCAGCCAATACGTCACTCTTAACGAGCGCCCAATGTCTCTTGAGAAAGCCAGCGTTAAAACCATCTGGGCCCGGTGATTTGGTGGACTTGATGTTGCGAAGGGCAGAGCAAATCTCATCATCATCGAACGGCCGAGCCAGCCAGTGGCGAGCCTCAAAGGAGAGGGTCATGCGTGGCAGAGGGGGGTCGGGCCTGAGAGGCCTAGGAAGATCTGGAGTGAGGAGACCCTCAAAAAAAGATTTAGCAGCAACGGCTACTTCCAATTGTTTCTCAATTTGGCAACCATTATGGTCAATGAGGGTAGGGATGAAATTCCTCGCATAGCGAGCCTTGGTGGACAAATGGAAGAAATTGGTGTTTCTATCCCTCAACAGCAGCCAATCAACCCGGCTCTTTTGCCGCCAAGCCGACTCAAGCTCGGCATCGAGCTTCTCCAAAGAAGCCTTAGCATCCGCCTCCTGAATCGCCTGCTGTAATACAATAGGTATTGTATTACAGGGAATCGTTTGATGGGGATTGGACGGTCCTCATAGGAGATCGATCATTCCCGCTTCTATAGGAGGACTGTCGGATCCCCATCGGATGGATGGTTCTATGTAATACATCACCTGCTCTATTACAACAAACGATCCGTCCTCTTTCGAAGATCACACAAATTCATGAAATTCTCTCATTCTCATCCTATTTTTTATCAATAATTAAATCAGGGATACGATCAAAATTTCTATTGAGTCGTTTTATTCGATGCCCAATGTTCGAAATGTTACCATTATAGGATCAAACTTTCTTCCTAAATCAACGAAGGTTTTTGTGAGTAAGGATTTATTTTTTTAGTAAAAGGACTTTAATTGCTCAATGCAACACAAGATCTCCTAGACTCGTTATTTCGTTCTCCTCCTCTGCATTTTCCTTTGTTGTTGAATACAGTGTTGCAATAGTCGGTCATTAGGCTGACTATTCGGCTCGACTATGAGGAGCGAGGAGAGGGGGTTTCCCGACTGAATAACCTTTAGTCGGCCAATAGTCAACCTAATCGAATAGTCGGTCCGATTATTTGGCTGACTGGTAGTTAACTGCTGGAATTTTATTTATTTTTATTTTTTTAAAATTCTCAAGAATTACTATTTGTCATGATATTATCAAAAATGTCAAAGCTTTTTATATGCATATTGTTAATGGATATTTTTATATTGGATTCTTATTGATTGATGGTAATCTGTGTATAAATATATAAGAATATATGTATTAAAAACATTTTTAAATTAAAATAATTTAAAAAATACAAAACTGAATACCAATTATTCTCTATTCAGTGATCTCTCCGTTTGAATATCGAATATCGATTTCTGTAACACTGGTCGAACACTTCAAAAATACTGTTAGAATGGTTGATTTGGATGATTGAGCATTTAGCATTTCCTAATGAACCATATATCGCGCTTTGAGTACGGGTTCAGAGGACCTGTCAGGAAAGGCGGCTATATTAACAAGGTGTGTGCGCTCCCTCCTTCATGCAATCGACAGAAACCCGCTTCTCTCTGTTTTCCTCGTGTAATTGTTGTGGGTGTTGGATTTTTGAAAATCCCATTGATTATTGGGATATGAAAATCCCATTGATATGGACATTAACAATTGCCATTAGTGCACTTTGATTGCCGATTAACTAGAGAATAATATCTCTTTATGATGGACAAAAGAGGAAGGTGAATGGGCAACCGTTTTGATTGTCTAGCCAAATATAATAAGGCCAAGGGTCCCCAATCGACATATGTTCTCTTCTCTATTGTTTTCCATCGACAAGAGAAAGCTTGAGAGGCATACGTTCGAGAGGAAGATCCAGGGCTCCATCGGTAGATTGATCTACGCCAACATCAACCATCAAAGCAATGGCATTAGGTATTCCGTTACCTTTTAACTCGGATCGATCTTAAGTTTAACAAGTGGTATCAGAGCCATCTCGATTCCTATTTATAGGATTTTTTTATATGCTAAATTTGTTTTTTCTTTCACATCCGTGATGTGGATATGCAATAATCTTTTTATTGACATGATATTATCATATCCTTGTGGGTGTGGAAGTATTGATTCGGGATAATACTGTCGACCTAAAGTGCATAGCTTTCGATTCATTTACTTTTCGGAAAATTTTTTTTATCACAATTTTTTTGGACGTTGTTAAATTCATGTGCCTTCATTTCCAATCAATGGAATATTAAGATTAAGATCCATATTGCCGTTATTTTTTTTTAATCAATGGAATTAATAAGATGCTTTTTTTGTTTTCCCGTAAACAAAAAAAATATATGGGATTTTTTTTATTACCGTTCCTTTTGACATCATCCCATATGGCTACACGTTAAAACTAAATGGTAAAATGTGCATTTATGGTGTGAGATTGGGATTCTGATTTCCTTGTTTTGAATTAGAAAGAAACAAAACTTGTCATTTATAGTATTTGTTTCATACGTGTGATTAAAATCATACCTTTGATTACAAAATTTAGTTGGTTCATGATTGATAAAGATCAATCTTTCAAGGTCATCCTTGCAAATCCGTGTACATGAATCAATTATAGTCTTTTTTTTAATTTTGGCAATTATTCTTGTCATGGTATATTATTATTATTGATTGCATCCGTTTTTTTATAAAAAAAAACTATTAAAATTTTGATTTCATATCAGCCATAAGATGTAATTACAATATTCTATTGATACAATTGAAACGGATAAGCCACCAAAGTGACCTCTACTGTCAAAATTGTATCATTAAAATATCTGGACGGATTTTGTGTGCATTATAAATATTATCTTTCCCAAAGGAGGGACAATATTTATTTAAGTATATTGCATACCTGTGATGATAATTGAGCAATGATTATAAAGTTCCATGTGAGTAATGAGATACATCCAAAGTTGGTCTTATTACTTGACAGGATTTATCGTTGATAATTGATCATTACAACAAGAGTATCACTTACAACTAATATTATTGTCCAAAGACTTAATAGTTAATGATGTGCTTGGTATCTTACTTTTCTTATGGTTGTATTTGCAAATTCATGTTTATGAAACATACATTAATTCGGTTTTATTTTGTTCTTTATTTTATAGCTTCCGCTTCCGCATCTACTATCTCTGCCACTTTGAATTCCATTCCCGTGCTTCAGGGCACAAATTTCAAGGCATGGAAAGAGAGCATTATGATACTGCTTGGCTGCATGGATCTAGACCTTGCACTTCAGATAGAGACTCCCGCTCCTCTTACAGAAAATAGTTCTTCTGATGAAAAGAAGAACTATGAGAGGTGGGAGCGCTCTAATCGCATGTGTCTCATGATCATAAAGCGCGGCATTCCAGAAACCCTTAGAGGGATTGCTGAAGAAAAAATAACTACAACTAAAGAATACCTTGCTAAAATTGTAGAGCGTTTTGCGAAAAACGATAAGGCGGAAACAAGCACTTATTTACAGCGCTTGATTTCCATGAAGTATACCGGCAAGGGAAACATGAGGGAGTACATTCTAGAAATGGCTCATATTGCTTCAAAATTACAGGAATTAGAACTAACAATATCTGATGATTTGCTAGTTCATTTGGTTTATGTTGTCTCTTCCGACACAGTATAGTCAGTTTAGGGTCAGTTATCACTGCCAAAAGGAGAAGTGGACTCTTAACGAGCTCATTTCATACTGTGCTCAAGAGGAAGACAGGTTGAAGCAGGATAAGCCAGAGAGTGCTCATTTGGCTATGGCCTCTAAGGATAAGGGCAAGAAAAGGAAACAAATGAGTAATGCTGCTGTGACAGGTCCAATAAAGAAGAATAAGGATGCAATTAGTTGCTTCTTCTGCAAGAAATCTGGACATGTCAAGAAAGATTGTGCCAAATATCATGCATGGTGCGTGAAGAAAGGTACAATCCATACTTTGGTTTGTTCTGAAGTTAATTTAGCTTAAGTTCCAAGAAACACTTGGTGGTTAGATTCTGGTGCCTCTACTCACATAAGTGTTTCAATGCAGGATTGCCTGAACTATCGAAGACCAACTGATGTTGAAAGATACATCTATGTGGGTGACGGAAAGAAGGCAGAAGTCGAGGCAGTTGGATTTTTTAAGCTTTTATTAGGAACTGGTCATTATCTAGAGTTAAAAAATACTTTCGTTGTTCCATCTTTTAGACGAAATTTGGTTTCTGTTTCTGCATTGGACAACTTGAGTTATTTTCTAAATTTTGGAAATGGAAAATTTAGTCTTTCTTTTAACTCCGTTATGATTGGTACTGGTTCCTTAGTTTCTAGCGATAAGCTTTATTTGCTTGATACCATTGCCTCATATAATGAATCTATGGTTGTTGAATCGAGAGGCACTAAGCGAAAATCCGCCTCAGAAAATTCAGCATCAATTTGGCATAAGCATTTGGGTCACATATCCAAATCTAGAATTGAACGACTCGTAGATGATAACATCCTAGATTCATTAGATTTTACAGATTTAGATATATGTGTCAACTGCATTAAGGGAAAACAAACCAAATCAAGGAGATTAGGTGCCAATAGAGCTTCTAGTGTCTTAAAATTGATACATACTGATATATGTGGTCCATTCCCTACGGCATCATGGAATGGTCAACAGTATTTTATATCATTCATAGATGACTACTCAAGATACGGTTACCTATATCTCATTCATGAAAAGTCACAAGCTCTAGACGTGTTCAAATCATTCAAGGCCGAAGTTGAGCTCCAACTCAACAAAAGCATAAAGTGCATAAGATCTGATCGTGGTGGTGAATACTATGGCAGATATGATGGTTCTGGTGAACAACGTCCTGGTGCTTTTGCTTTATTCGTAGAAGAATGTGGAATTGTTCCTCAGTATACCATGCCAGGTTCTCCTAGCATGAATGGTGTGGCTGAGAGACGTAACAGGACTCTTAAGGATATGGTGAGGAGTATGATCAGTCATTCTTCCTTATCAGAGTCCCTCTGGGGAGAAGCATTAAAAACAGCGGCTTACATTTTGAATAGAGTACCAACAAAGGCAGTTGCAAAAACACCATATGAGCTCTGGACTGGTAAAAGACCTAGTCTAAAGCATTTACGCGTATGGGGATGTCCAGCTGAGGCAAGGCCGTACAGGCCAAATGAGAAAAAAATGGACTCCAAAACGGTGAGCAGCTACTTTATTGGTTACTCAGAGCGATCAAGGGGTTACAAATTTTATGATCCCACACTTAAGAAAATATTTGAAACGGGAACCGCAACTTTTTTTGAGGATGTTGATTTGGAGGGGAAGATGCATATTAGGGATATTGTCTTTGAGGAGGAATCAATCACGATTCCTGATGTTGTGATTGAAAATGCACAAGAGTGCATTCCAATCATTGGGCAAGAAACAAATCAAGAACCTCAATATGACAATATTCAACAACCCCTCATAGAGGATTTTGCTACACAAGATCAAAATCAACAACCTCAAAATTTAAGGAGATCCATTAGAGAACGAAGGAGTGCTATTCCGGATGACTATATAGTATTTCTTCAAGAACAAGATGGAATTAGGGAAGATGATCCAATCAACTTCCATCAGGCCATGAAAGGTTCTAACTCTACAAAATGGATCGAAGCCATGAATGAGGAATACAAATCGATGCAAGACAATCAAGTTTGGGACCTTGTACCATTGCCAGAAGGTGCGAAGCCCATTGGTTGTAAATGGATATTTAAAACCAAAAGGGGTTCAAATGGTAATGTTGAAAGGTTTAAGGCACGTCTTGTAGCTAAAGGATTTACTCAAAGAAATGGAATTGATTACAATGAAACATTTTCTCTTGTTTCTAGTAAGGATTCCTTTAGAATTATCATGACATTAGTTGCGCACTTTGATCTTGAGCTTCATCAGATGGATGTTAAGACCGCCTTTCTCAATGGAGACGTTGAGGAGGTGATCTATATGATTCAACCGGAAAACTTTGTTCAGGGAGATGCAAAGAATATGGTTTGTAAATTAAAGAAATCCATTTATGGACTCAAGCAAGCATCCCGTCAATGGTATCACAAATTCCACCAGGTAATTATCTCATTTGGTTTTGAGACTAATCCAGTGGATGATTGTGTATATCATAAGTTTTGTGGGAGTAAACACATTTTCTTGGTTTTGTATGTGGATGACATACTGCTTGCTAGTAATGATCTGAATTTGTTGCATGAAACAAAGAAATTCCTTTCAAATAATTTTGAAATGAAAGATCTTGGAGATGCTTCTTTTGTATTAGGAATACAGATGCACCGAGATCGAACTCAAGGTGTACTTGGATTGTCACAAGAGAACTACATCCATAAGGTGCTTCAAAGATTTGGCATGCAGCTTTGCAAACCAATTGATACCCCAGTTGCTAAAGGAGACAAATTCAGTCTCAATCAATGCCCTAAGAATAACCTTGAAATTCAGGAAATGGGTAAGATCCCTTATGCATCTGCAATTGGGAGTCTTATGTATGCACAAGTGTGCACACGTCCGGATCTGACATTTATTGTGGGCATGCTAGGCAGATACATGACGAATCCAGGAATGGATCATTGGAGGGCTGCCAAACGTGTCATGAGATATCTCCAGAGAACAAAAGACTACAGACTTACATATCAAAGGTCGGATAAACTGGAGATCATTGGTTATTCCGACTCTGATTTTGCTGGATGCCAAGATAGTAGAAGATTCACTTCAGGCTATGTATTCTTAATGGCTGGAGGAGCCATATCATGGAGGAGTGCTAAACAAACAATTGTAGCATCCTCCACTATGGCGGCTGAATTCATAGCATGTTATGAGGCATCGAATCAAGGAATATGGCTGAAGAATTTTGTCAATGGGGTGCGTATTGTATGTAGCATCCAGAGACCATTGCAGTTATTTTGTGACAATAATTCAGCGGTGCTTTATTCCAACAGCAACAGAAGCTCAACCAAGTCAAAGCATATTGACATAAAGTTTTTGGTTGTGAAAGAGAGAGTACAAAGTGGACAAATTTCCATAGAGCATATTGGGACAAATTCCATGGTGGCGGATCTGCTAACCAAAGTAGTGACACCCAATATATTTCATGAACATATGATTCGTATGGGTGTTGTATCAAATAAAGATATCCATTTCTAGTGGGGGTTTGTATTGTTTTGCTCAAACCTTTACGTTTTTGAAGCATTTGAAGTTCAATAAATTTCTGCGCAGAATAAAGTATTTGATGTTGATTCCACGTTCTCTCACTAAAGGGTCTCCATTAAGAAAATGGACCATTCATTATGCAACTTTGGATATAGATCCAAATTTATTCATTTATTTGGCATTGATCTATGTCATTTGGTTGTGTTAATATTGGTGACCATTGATGGGTTTAATCGTGCTCAATACGATGAATACCTCCTTAATCTCATGTTATCATAACCAATGGACAATATTGTTCAGTTATATCTCAATTGGTGGCAATAATTCTGAGCTCATACAGTATGTACATTACATGGCCATTATCAATGTCCAGTGGGAGATTGTTGGATTTGAAAATCCCATTGATTATTGGGATATGAAAATCCCATTGATATGGACATTAACAATTGCCATTAGTGCACTTTGATTGCCGATTAATTAGAGAATAATATCTCTTTATGATGGACAAAAGAGGAAGGTGAATGGGCAACCGTTTTGATTGTCTAGCCAAATATAATAAGGCCAAGGGTCCCCAATCGACATATGTTCTCTTCTCTATTGTTTTCCATCGACAAGAGAGAGCTTGAGAGGCATACGTTCGAGAGGAAGATCTAGGGCTCCATCAGTAGATTGATCTACGCCAACATCAACCATCAAAGCAATGGCATTAGGTATTCCGTTACCCTTTAACTCGGATCGATCTTAAGTTTAACAGTGGGTTCAAACTCCTTCAATGTACTTTGCAAAATTTTATTATTGAAGAAAGAATTGTGTTTTCATATATATGGATGGATTATATGTAAGTTGTGTGAATACTATAAACTTGTTCACTTATTATTTTGAATTGTGCTTGTAGTGCACACAACGTGTTCGACGAAATGCTTTAGATTGAATTTGTATATTTTTCTTTAGATTTTTGTGTTTATACGATTGCTTATATAAGTAGTTTGATTAATGCATAGAAAGTTGGGTTGTGTGAATAACACATTCTTGTTAAATATAGAGTTTAGTGGTTTGATTATGTTACATACAAAAGTATTCATGAAATGTTGAGGCGGGAGTCTTTTTTATCATTTTTCTTTACGTTTTTATGCTTATATGAATAGTTAGACAATCACTTTGATAATGCATTAGAGGGAGTATTGTGTGGAGAGAATAAATTTGAGGAATAATACAACCTAGGGTTAATTTAAGCGATAAAGACTTGGAAAATTTGTATATCTTAAGTTAGGAAGAATAAGTTGGAGGAGAAGTGTCAATTTTCAAGACTAAAGCTCCTCGATAACCAGAGCTTGAACAATAAATTAAAGACATATTCTCTGATCCATTTTGCAAGGGTATTTATAGGTTAAGGAAATGTATCTTTGAAAGAGACAATGCTAAGTTGAATGATGAGAGAGAGGGGATGTACGATTTTACTATGATGGGCGTATGAGTACTATGAAAATATGAAACAATGTGGAACTAAACATTAAAACTAGATCGCTCCATTATGTGAAACTCTCACCAATAAACAATGTCGGACTGAACACCACAATTACATCATACCACAAGATACCTGTATAAGTTTTACTATTTCTCAACTAGTAACATGACTCAAAAGATATGGACTGAAGTGGATCGTGAAAGATGGGCACATACAATGAATGACATAAAGTTACGAGGGATGGGGATATTATATCATTGATAAAACACATGGATGTGTATCGCAACAAGCACTTCCATCATACGACACATGGTAAATATGCTTAAGGAAATTGCACATACTTTTCCTTTTTCTCCCGAATCAAGACATGCATATTAACTTTGTAAAAGGAAGTTGCATAGTTCCTAAGGTAGAGTCCTCAGTCCAGTTTTGAAAATTTTGATTACATAAGGCGTAATTAGCCAATAGATGTGTTGGATTAAGCCTGGCATTCTTCAGAAGTTGGGGTCTATCAATCATAGCATCAATGATCCTTTTACATTTCCAGTGGGTGTTGGCATCCATTGCAAATTTCTACTAACTAAAGGCAATCTGACCCTATTTGAATATTATATCTATGGAAAATCCCATCTAAGATAATTCCTTGCATCATGGCACGTGCTTCCGCATCCAGCATCGTTTTCACTTCACATGAGGATGTTTTGGCCATGAGAAATTGCAACCTTATACTATAGCAAATTGCTGCCATCACACCAGAATCATTTTTGAAAGATGCATCCACAGTGATGATTTTTTGGATTTTTTATTGTTCTTGAAAGGAAGGGAGTGAGGTGGTTTTGTCTCTTTGAATGGAATTTCCCACCGGAGAGAGCTTCCTATGTACTGGATAATAACAATGGGATTTGGACTTCCCTGGTATGCTTGTAAGTACATCGAGCTAGCCAGATATTGTAGTGTGTGCTGCATGAGAGGGGGAATTGTTGATGATCTTGATTGTTGTTGTGTAAGAGTTGAACAATGGTGTTTATCATGTTCTCTCCAGCGTTAACTCTGTAATCTAATCCAAACCAAACAGCTCTGGATAAAAGAACAATGGCTGAACAAAACGAGTTTCCTCTTCAATTTGTAAGTAGCAGATTGCACAGTCCAATTCCGGTCCTCCAATTCTCGTATTTCTGGAGAGATAATTTATCAGGAGATTCCACATGAATAACTTAATGTGAAGGTTGATTTCAATTTGATTTCATATTCTCTTTAGGATATGAATAACTTAATGTGAAGGTTGATTTCAATTTGATTCCATATTCTCTTTAGGATATGAATATTATCTAGTAGATGCCTTCCTTTACTTCTGATAATATGTTGGTAGGCTGACTTGGTGAAAAAGAAGATTTTTGGGTATGATTGCCAAATAAATATTTCATTCTTTATGGGATCTTGTATTAACTTGAGAGTATAGAATGTGTAATTCTTCGGGAGACACTTTTTAATGATATCTAGATTCTATCATTGATCGATCGTTGAGCGCGTGATAATTTTGTACCCGTTGTAATACGGGTACTTAGTGAATCGTTCATAACCGAGAGAAGAATATCCGCGAAGAGTGTCTTGGCCTTAATTTATATCTCGGGCAAGTCCAGGGTCGAACACAGGGAGGCAAAGGAACAACTTCAGATTAATTCGGAAAACTTAGATTTAGGTTTTCAAATGCGTTTTTTTTTGTATTTTTTAATACAAAAATAAATGCGAATGCAATATGCAGGTGAATTAAGATAATAAGAAAACACACAACTAGGCCAAATAAATTTTAATGTGAAATTAATCAGATTTAGCCTAGTTATATTCTTTCTATAACCCTAATCCAGTGATGAATACAAAATATATATTTTTTGGAATTTTAGGAATTAAAATGCAAAATGGAAAAAGCACACTTTTTATGGGTTTTTTTCACAATTTTTCACTCAAACAGTATGTAAAAATGATGAAAAATTTACTGAAGTTAAAGCATGATGCAAGGAGTCTACGGTAAATTTTTTTGGAATTTTTCGAGAAAATATGATTTTTTTATGGAATTTTTAATAGAAACAGAGTGACTGCAAGTAATTAATTTCTAATAAATCGACAATGTCACTAGCCAAGAGCAAACTATCTCATATAGGTATTTTTATGTGGAATCCAGAAGATTTGAAATTTCATAAAAATAATGTATGTTTATTTAATTAAAAACCATTTACGAAAATCACTCTACAATTTATTTAAAGCACAAGACAACTCCAAGTTTGATGAAATTTGGATAGGAATTAAATCACAATTCGCATGATCATTTCTGATTTTTTGTGGAATTTTTAGAGTAATCGTTAGTTAGATATTATTTTAAGAGCTCAATTTGGGTAAAATATGCAATTTTTCAATAAGACAATTTTAGTTAATTACATAAAGATCATAAAAATTCAAATAAATAATCAAAATATAAATAATTAATGCTCAACATCATATTATTTTTCATTGAATAAAAAGATGCAAAATTGAGGTCCAAACTAACATGCAAACATAGGGGTTTCCGTGCAAAACAGAAAACAAGATTACAAACAAAACTAGCACATGGACTATTTTGCAATATTAAAAACATGAAACAATAAAAACACAATTTTTACAAAAATAAAAAAATTAACCTTCTCCCCCTTCTTTGTTGCAGGTTGCAGGTAGGGCACAGGGGAGACGCGAGCCACCGCGGCGAGGCGACGCCGCCCGTGCTGGTGGTTGACGGGCGGCGAGGCACGCTGCAAGTGGTGCGGGCGGCCGTGCATGGAGGAGGTGGGGCGCTCTGGAGGGGAGCTGTAACCGTAGGTGGCTACGGCTCGTCGCCGAGCGGAGGAGGAGGCGGGCGCGCCGCCGCTCGTGGGGGAGGTCCTGGAGGATGCGGGGTAGCCGCGTGTGGAGGAGGCGGACGCGCCGCGGTCGCGCTGACTTGAGCTGGCGGCGCAGGACGGATGGAGGAGTGGCGGTGGCCGGCGGTGGGGGTGGGCCAGCCACCTGGTGTCTTTTTTATTTTATTTTTATTTTTTTGAATTTTGTTCCTATTTTGATTTTAATTTTTTTATTTTCTTAAAGAGAATAAACAAAAGAGGCAAAAAGGATGAGTTGATGTGGAGGTGGAGGTGATGTGATAATATGGAATAAACAAATGAAGGTGTGTGGGTGATTATGTGATGGTATGATATAAAAATATGCAAAAAAATAAAAATAAAAACGATGCTAAAATAAAAGGTAATTACCTAGGATGGAAACGATCGCCTATGATGTGCTCTCGAGAAGTACGGTCTTCATTCGAATCGCCGGTGAGTGATGAGCTCGAGCAGCGCGCAGAGGCGGTTGCGATGTTGTCCAAGAAGCCAATGGATCTAACCGGGTAGAGGGTTGTCGTCGTTCAACCGTGATTGCGTCGCTGTCACCGATTCAACTATGAGAACTAGGCTCTCCTCAAATAAAGACGGATCAAGTGCAGAATGAGGAGGATGGGATGCATAAAAAGAGATGGAAAATGGAGGTTAGAATGTAGGCGGAGTGGAACGGGAGGTTAAATTAGTTGTGGAGTTGAATGGGAAGTTAGATGAATAATTGAGTTGAATGGTGGTTGATGAAAGAAGAGAAGTTAGTGTAGAGAATTTGAATTAAATAAAAGAAAATAAAAGTAGGCTACTAAAAAGAGAGAATAAAATAAAGAAGAAAATAAAATGGAAGATTTACAAAAGTAAGTTCATAAAAAACACTATGTACATTTTTTTACTTTTCTGATTTTATTTTTTTTGTATTTTTTATAAAAGATATTTACAAAATAAAATAAAATAAAATAAAATACTAGAAATAAAACAAAACACAAAAAAACACTTTTTTTGGATTTTTAGTAATTAAGAAAAGTAAAGTAAAAAATGGAAAAACAAAAAATATGTACAATATATACAATGTACACATAGGTCCAAAACTCAAATTTTGCAAACGAGCTCTGATTTTAATGAAACTACTTTAATTGGATAGATAATTTTTCTATCTTAAACTTTAAAAGTGAGTTTAGTGAATTTGGAGTTCATACGGAGCGCGAATTTGGTCGGGAAGTTGGACTTTACGACTTTTTTATCTTTGGGATCTAGGAATATTTATTTGAGGTGAAATTTATTTTGTAATTTTGTGTTTTTGTATACATTTTTATGAACAAGTCAGAGAAAGAATTAGCCAAAAAGAAGTTGAAATGAATTTATTAAAAATACATGAAGTTTTGAGCTTTTACAGGTGAAAAACTCCTTTATTTTGCGGCTTTTATTATTAATTTATTTTGAATAACATAATATATAATAATTAGTGTATTTTATTTATAAGAGTCATTTTGTTAATTTATTGATTTTATGGACATTTATTTGATAATGTACTTGGGGATTTTGCTAAGATCAGTATATTGAGATGATGAATCACGGATTCATCAATCATCCATTTGCTTCCTTCAGATCTTTCACTTTTATTTGGTAATGTACTAATGCAAGTTCTAGGATGAAGTTGATCCCTCTAGTATGGGATCCAATGTTTTATCCAAATATTAATGTTTTCTCCAAGTTGATTTCATTTTGATTCCATATTCTCTTTAGGATCTGAATACTCTCTGGTGGATGCCTTCCTTTGCTTTTGATAATATGTTGGCAGGTTGACTTGATGGAAAAGAATCCTTCTGGGTATGGTTGCCAAACAAGTATTTTGTTCTTATGGGATCTTGTATTTACTTAAGCACGTAGGGTATGTAATTCTTAGGGAGACACGTTTTAGTCATATCTATATTCCATCCTCTATTAGCTTCTATATGATCCTTCATTTTATTTGGCAATGTACCAATGTAAGTTATAGGGTGCAATTACTCCTTGTAGTATGTGATCCAATGTTTCCTCCAAATATTAGTGTTTTCTCTATTTCTAACAAGAGAGAGAGTATTATCAGATAACAAGGGTTTATGTTCATAATTGCAATCCAAAGATTAGCGACTTTTCTACTTGAAGATGATCCACAAAAGTCTTCATTTGGAAAATATTTGGCTTGAATAATTGTTTTTCGTAAGGTCAGTTTTGGATTTAATAATCTCCAACCAAGTTTGAGGATGGGATTATCTTGATGCGATTGAGGATCCCCTAGAAGGATGTCTCGTCATTAAATAAGTGCACAAACATTGGGAGAAAAACGCCAAGGTGAAGGTCGACATCAGGCGATCAATCTTGTGGGATGAGTTCAACGAGTTTAAACTTTGCATCCCACTCAAGCAAAGTTCACTCTTCACTTGAATCCAATTGATTACTCCAAATAGTCAACTGGCAGACTTTTTCAATCGGTCGATTTTGTGTTTTATGTTGTCTTTTGTATGCTAACATTATACTCAATCGTTGAATGGTACACCATGGAATATATTCATTTTTTCAAATCCTAGAAATCACTCATTGGTGAATGTTATATAAGAAAGTGGTATGGGTTGTATAAGGTTTATACTACACATGGTTTAAAGCAACTAAGTAAATATTTCCGCTAGATAGAATGGGGAAGATCTTAAAATATGATAGTAAATCGTGGTTTTTACTTCCTTGGATTTTCATGTAAAAATAAACGTGTCTTTGTAAAGTAGATTTTATTATTTTACATAATATTTGATCGTGTAATTCAACAACCTCCCTCTTGTGCCATTTATTCCTTTTCAAGTTTCATTTAATTGTTGCATATCATGTATGTTAGTACACTATATTGGATTATAACTCTTGTCTTTAGATGTGTGTGTGTGTATTGTGATCAATTAAGGAGGTGGAATGCATGACTTGTGTCCCTATACTCGATATATATTAATGTTTGTTAATTTTAAAAAGTAGCGATTGTGAATAATTGTTGATGTATTCTGTTTTAAATAGGCCTTTCTTAACATGTTTTAATCAAACGGGTCTGGTCTTTAATCATTAGGAATAATAAATTACCTAACAATACACTCATTAAGAGATAAAGTCGTTATGTTGTTCTTAGGATTAATAATGTCATAATAGTTGGTGAATCGTTAAGTATACCCTTCCCCAACAGGTTATTAGATCAATTAGGGAAAGCTTCATTATCCAATAGTTAATTAGGACGAGACCATTACGAGATAGTTTTTGCGATCAATCTATATATGATAGTGGACCCTAACTAAAGACATTCCTCGACCCTCGTCTGAGCTTACCCACCTTACCGAAAAGCTCGCAAAAAGGGTGCCATTATCATTGAAAAAAGTCATTTGATTGACGATCCGCTGGTGCCATTGTAGAGAGCATCTCGAGGTCATCATCGTGCATGCAAAGAGTTTACTTGCAGCAACCGGAAATGCCATTTCCTCGTGAAGGTATATCTCGAAAAGAACACTTGGATGGTAACAGTTTCTCCCCTCTTCTTGATGTTGGCTCCACATCATTCTGAAGGGCTTATATGCTTGAATAGCTTAGAGTCTTAGATATTTTTATGTAGTATGTATATTGAGTTTGTTGATGTTTTAGTGTACCCATTCTCAGTGTGTTGCTTCTCGAGCCCAATTCTACACATCAAACTCTGGCCCGGTCGCAATCGCACGTGCCGATTTAGATTTGCGAGCGTGCCCTTCCTCCCTTCCAATTCCAAATCGACTCCCCACCTGCTCCATTAATATTTAGAGATTTTTACTCGGTAGACCTTATAATTTTTTTAAATTACCTCTACGACCTTTTTCACAACGTAATTACCGCGTCGACCCAGTAAATTATCACAAGAACCCTCATGGGCTTCAAACAGACTAACCGGAGGATTCATGGGGTAAGAGTTGACAAATTTATATGGTCGAATAGAGAATTAGGTTGTTTCAAAGATCGTGGAGGTAATTGATAAAGTTTATAGGATCTGTCGGAGTAAAATTCCCTAATATTTATTTATTTCTTATTTATTTATATTTCCGTTCTTCCCCTATTCATCACCTTCGTCCCTCGTGGTCTCGAAGGAGAAAGCCCAAAGCCGAAGGCACCGCCATTCCCCCATTGCCAAATAAGAAGAACCCCAAGAAACCAAACCCTAGAAATCCACGCAAGAACAAGGAGAAGGTAGGAAGATCTCGCGCATATATATAGCATGAGCGATCTGGTTGCTCGCACCGGTCGCCAACAGCAGCGCTACAAGGACGGCTGCCGCCTCGTCGCTGGGTATCGTTTTCTATCTATTTGTCATTTTCCTTGTCTCTGTCCTTTTTTTTTTCTAGCTCGCAAAATGTGGATTTTTCGCGGGCCCTTCATGTCCCTGTTCCTTTCTTGTACTTGTTCGATGCCGATTCTTTACGAAAGTTTTGTTTTTGGTTTTGTTTTTTTCTGGCTTTTTGGTTGTTGGGTTGCAAGAGATTGTTGATGGGGGGCTTTTTATGGATGAAGGATTTTTTGTCTCCTCTGCTGTGTGATTGCGATGTTTGCAAATGGTCGTGGTGGTGGGAGAAGGTTTGTGAGGTGTATTGCAAATTGTCAAGTTGGCCTGCTGTGGCTTCCAGGCCTGGTTTTCCATTGCCGGAGGAGTGATAAGATCTCGGAGATGCATTGGCGTTGGCCATGATCCATCAGAGAGAGTGGATTTGATCCGGTGTATGCGTTTTACTAGCATGCTTGTTGTGATTGATCGCGTGTGCTTTTTCTCCTGATAAGGAATGTCGTTGGTTATTAATCTGAGTAGTTCGAGCACGAATTTGGAAAGAAGGTTGTCCTGATTGTCACTGCTCTTGACTTCTTTTAGATATGGTATGTGTGGATGTTTATCCTTAAACATGAATGATAATTTCTAAGTTGAATATTTTTTGATGCTGAGTATCTACCATTAATTCATGCATCCTACTTTATGTCATGATTGCCTTCCAATTATAAGCACAGTGTAAGCATGGTTAAAAGTAAAGTGTGTTGCAATAACATTTACAAAGAATGTAATTTTGGATGACATTTATATCTGATGGTTCTGGTTTTGTAACAACCAAATGACGAGGTCTTATTATTTCCATAGGAAAATATCTGCCAACATCAAACCAACTAGAGATTATGGTATTTCAAAATTTTGGGGTTAATTTAAATCCAAAGTATATGCGACGGTTGTTTTTCTTTTGAAAAGAATTATATTCACCATGTATTTTGCTAATGTCCACGAGTAATTGCATGGATATCATGTTCGATTTCACATTCTATCATGAGGTGGATCGAGCCAACCTTTGCATAGTTAGGCCAGACTGTGCTTTTTATAAGCTTCTGTAATTTCAACAGGTGTATTCCATTTAGATACAAGGATACCGATGGAGATGAGCCTGAGAAGACTGTTGAAGTTCTCATGATTAACTCGCAAAGTGGTCCTGGTCTTCTCTTTCCAAAGGTGCAGTAAATTGTGGAATTTTATGCTTATGATGTTTCGGCCTGTTTAAGATTTTTATTTCATTCCAATGTTATTATTAGTTTCCCTGACTTTGGAATTCTTTTATATCAGGATTTTTTTGAAAACATTTGTAAAGCATAGTTCACAACAACAACAACAAAGCCTTTTCCCACAATTAAGTAGGGTCGGCTACATGGATTCTTCGCCTCCATTCAGATCTATCTTGGGTCAATCCCGGGCTTATATCCACAAAACAAAGATCCCTTCGTACGGTCTCTTTCCAACACTTCTTGGGCCGTCCTCGCCCTCTCTTAGCCGGCTCAACATCCCAACACTCGCATCTCCTAACTGGTGCATCAGCTGATCTTCTTTGCAAATGACCAAACCATCTTAAGCGGTTTTCTCGCATCTTATCCTCGATCGGAGCAACACCAACTTTCTTTCTGATTGCATCATTCTGAATCCGATCTTTACGTGTGTGTCCACACATCCACCTTAGCATTTTCATTTCTGCTACAGTCATTCTATGCACATGTCTATGGTTCACAGGCCAACATTCAGATCCATAGAGCATAGCAGATCTCACGGCTGCTTTGTAAAACTTTCCTTTGATTTTTAAAGGAATTTTCTTATCACAGAGAACATCTGAGGCTCCTCTCCACTTTAGCCAGCCTGCATTTATTCTATTAGTAACATCTTCATCAATTTCCCCATCATGTTGCAAAATATATCCCAGATATCTAAAAGAATCTCTCTTCTGAATGTTATCATCACCAATCTTCACCTCAATTCCTTCACCATTGCTTCAATCAAAGGTGCACTCCATATATTCTGTCTTAAACCTACTTATACGAAATCCTTTACTCTCCAACTCATGTCTCCAGACCTCAAGCTTCTCATTTACTCCATCTCTAGTATCGTCAATCAACACAATATCATCAACAAATAACATACACCAAGGTAACTCATCCTGAATGTGACTTGTCAACTCGTCCATAATCAAAGTAAAAAGAAATGGATTCAAAGCTGAACCTTGATGTAAACCAATGTTGATGTCAAAATAGCCAGTCTTCCCAGACGGGGTCCTTACATAAGATAAAGCCCTATCATACATGTCCTTTATGAGGTTAATGTATAGGACAGACACTTGTCTCTTCTCCAAAACTCTCCACAATATCTCTCGTGGGACAGAATCATAAGCCTTCTCCAAATCAATAAAGATCATATGGAGGTTCTTCCTTTTAGCTCTATAAATCTCCATTGTTCTCCTCAGCAGATGGATGGCTTCAATAGTTGAGCGACCTGACATGAATCCGAATTGGTTTTCTTTGACGTTGGAAACTTGCCTCAACCTTCTCTCGATCACACGTTCCCAAATTTTCATAGTGTGACTCATCAGCTTGATACCTCTATAATTTGAACAATTTTGAATGTCTCCTTTACTCTTATAAAGAGACACTACGATACTCCTCCAATCTTCAGGCATTTTCTTGCTTCGCCAAATAACATTGAATAGATTTGTAAGCCAAGTCAAACCACGCTCACCTAAAACTTTCCATACTTACAGGGATGTCATCCGGTCCTACACCTTTTCCAGGTCTCATAACCTTCAAAGCCTCCTCTACTTCCTTTCTTTGTATCCGTCTATAGCTTGCACGATTCAAGTAACTTTCACTACTAGCTAGATCACCCAAAGTGATCTCTTTATTTCCTTCCCCAATGAAAAGTTTATGGAAGTACTGCTCCCATCTAGTCTCTATATCCTTCTGAGTAACAAGCACGTGACCTTCCTCGTCCTTAATGCATCTCACTTGAGAAAGGTCTTTGGTCTTTCTTTCTCTTGCTTTGGCCAACCTGAATATATCCTTCTGGCCCTCCTTAGAGTCGAGATTTTTATACAAAACTTCATAAGCTTTCGACTTAGCTTCGCTTACAGCCTTCTTTGCTTCCTTCTTTGCTATTTTGTAGTTTGTGACAGTTTCCTCTGTTCTATCCTTAGACATAGCTTTAAAGCATGCTCTTTTAATTTTTAGCTTCTCTTGCACCCCTTCACTCCATCACCAAGCCTCCTTTTGACCTGGGACTCCTCCCTTTGACTCTCCTATCATCTCTTTGGCTACCTTGCGGATACAAGATGCTACCGCCTCCCACATCTCGTTTGCACTTCCACTACAATCCCAAGATAAATCTTCTAAAACCTTCTCCCTGAAGCTCGATTGCTTCAGTGGAAGATTCCACCATCTAGTTCTAGTGATCTTAGGAACCCTCATTTTCTTTACCAGCCCTTTTATTTGTACATCCAAGACTAACAAGCGATGTTGGGTTGTCAAACTCTCTCCTGGGATTACTTTGCAGTCTTTACAACACAACCGATCTCTTCTCCTCAATGCAAAGTAATCTATCTGTGTTCTCGTTGGCCCACTCTTATAAGTAATTAAATGCTCCTCCCTCTTCTTGAAGAGAGTGTTTGCTATGAAAAGATCATATGCCGTTACAAAATCCAGGATGACTTTTCCCTCTTCATTTCTATCCCTAAAACCATGTCCTCCATGAACACTAGCATACCTTGAAGCATCTTTTCCCACATGTCCACTAAGATCTCCACCTAAGCAAATCATCTCTCTTTGTGGGATTCCTTGTAAAATCTTATCTAGATCCTCCCAAAAAGTTTGTTTAGTCCTTTCATCTAAACCAATTTGCGGTGCATAAACTGCGATTATATTCAGAATTTCTTCTTCAAGCACCAATTTTAGCAAAATAATCCGATCCCCGAATCTTTGCACCTCAACCACACAATCCTTCAAATCCTTATGAACAACCACTCCAACACCGTTTCTACCCTTATCTTTACCTGAATACCAAAGTTTAAAGCCTGTCTTCTCAATCTCCCTTGCTTTCTCTCCAACCCATTTAGTCTCTTGAAGACATAGTATATGAATCTTCCTTCTTTCCATCGTATCCACTATCTCCATCAATTTTCCAGTCAAAGTGCCAATATTCCAACTACCAATCCGCAACTTTCGTTGCAATCTCTTTTGGACTAACTTCTTTACTCGCATGCGTCCATTATGCGAGAACCCTTGTAAATTTTGGACTGCATCCAGGCGGTGATGCAGCGGAACTAGCTTAATTACCCGAATGCATTCCTCATGCGAGAACCCTTGCAAATTTTGAACTACATCCAAGCTGCGATGTAGCGGCCCTTGCCAATTTTTCATTGCATTCGGGCGATGCAACGCGTCGCAAGTAGGGAACGCCCCAACGAAATCTGTATGTTTGCTTAAATCCATGTTGAAAAGATCTGACTGTCATGAGGCAACATCCTAAATAATATTTTTTTTAAAAAAATATTATTTAGAAAGTTGTCTCCGACTATTTTACGCTGGCTGTCGGTTACCTAACGCAACCCTCCTCATTTACCCGGGCCTGTAATGCATAATTATTATAAAATATTTGTTAAATCGATCCGGTTGCTAAAAATAAGGTTGTCGGGTGATTGAAATTGGTCGGAACATTGAGTTAACCAAAAAAACTGCAGGGTAGAAATAGGTCAAGTGAACTGATTTCAATTGAATGTGGCTCCAATAGTAGCGAATGATTGCTAAAATTAATTCTGCGTTAAACCTACTCTGACTGCTGAGTTAGAGTATTGCTTTCAAATGGTTGGAGTCATTGGCTCAAATCCTACAGTAGTGTGTATAAACTTATTAGATACAAGATCCAATATTATCTAATATGTTTTTTTATGCATCTTTTTTCTCATTGTATTAGTTTAGACTCGATTGTATTTCATCAATGAGTTAGTGGAGTCATATTTTACTTATAAGTCAAAAGCTCTTTTGATTATTCCGTTGTATTGGTAAGTAGGAAGCAGTATGACAAGCCATTCATGTCTTTGATGGATCTAATTTGTATCATCAATTATCATATCATCCAATTTTGGACAAAAAAGTTTTTATTCTTCAATAATTCTCATGGGTTGGATGAATTCTCTACAACTTTTTCTCGTCCTCAATTAAAGAGAAGTTTTGATAACAACTTGAATAACACAATAACAACAACAAAGCCTTTTCCCGCATTAAGTAGGGTTGGCTACATAACATCTTGAATAACACTTGTAAATAATCCATGAAACACGATAGGTGTTGGAATTATTAAAGGTACCAAGAAAATATGAACATACTAATTCTTTAGTTGTTGTACAACAATAACAAAGCCTTTTCCCACAATTAAGTAGGGTCGGCTACATGGATTCTTCGCCTCCATTCAGATCTATCTTGGGTCAATCTCGGACTAATTCTTTAGTTGTTGTATTTCCAAAAAAAAATTTGAAAAACTGAGTGATAAAGGCTTTTGTGAAATATTCTAAAATGTTGATTGATAAAAGCGTTGGAGCTGGTTGAATGTATTTTCCAAAATAACTAAAATAATTCAATCATTTTTTGGCCAAACCCATATAAAAATATGCCACTGACGCGGGTAAAGATAAATCAACGATAGTATCTATATTATTTGTTGGGGAAGCAAACTCTTCTTCTGGTAACTCTATAAATTATCTTGCGACAGTGTTGCACATACATGTAGAAGTGTTCTTTTTTATAATACCCTCTATAGGAATTAACGAAAGTACTAAAGAAACAATAACTATTAATTCATCTGCTAGAAAAAGTTGAAAACTAAGTGATGAAGATTTTGTGAAATGAAAATCTTCTATATTGTCATTTTTTTAAGTAATGGAATTTATTTAATGTATCTCCCGAAATAACTCGATCCCTTTTTTGTATGACCCATATAGAAATATTCCATTGACGTGGGTGGAGCTAATGCAACAGTAGTATTTATATTATTCGTTGGCACAACTAACTCTATGGGGATAACTCTATAGATTGTCTTGTGACAGTGTGCGCTTTAATGGTAGATATGCTCTTTTTGATAACACCCTGTAAAAGATTGAGTACTATATTGATTTAAAAAAAGATTGAGTGCTACATGTACATGGTAAACCTTGTGGATTTTTTTCCTTTCATCTTGGATTGTGCTCTTGAAAATAATCGGTCCTTGTATTTAACAATCTTGTACCAACTTAAATGGTCTGGTGGTAGTGCAGTTTATCTACCACCCAAAAGACCAAGGTTCAAATCCCCCTCTTGCAGGGGTTGCATTAGGTAGTCGACAACCAGCGTAAAAAAAATAGTCGAATCTTTCAACATAGAGTTGAGCAAGAATCCATGTAGCCGACCCTGCTCATAGTAGGAGAAGGCTTAGAACTTTTTTTTGTATTTAACAATCCTGTCAAATGTTTTTTTAAAGGAACATTCCTGTCAATTTTGTTATTCCTGATATTAATCTGTCACTAATTTGCAGAGCTTCTTCAACATTTATAAGTTCGCTGAATTTGTATCTGAGTTTATACTACCTTGCTTCTGTAGCATATTATAGTTTGCTACCAGAATAGCTGATTTGTCACTAGCAAAGTTGTGATCTAATAATTTAAAATGGACCTAAAGAATGTTACAGGGCAGTAGCTAAATTAATCCTTGGCTCAATGGTAAAAGGTGCCCCTTTGTTATCTTAGAGGTTTTGGGATTTGGCCCTGGAAAGTGGAAACAATTTCCTGCAGACAGGTTGCCGATTATAGATCCAAAAATTGACAGGCGACTTGTCTCATTAGTAAATTTTCCTTCTTGAAGGTTGACTTGGTTAGGTGGTAAAGAAATCTTCTCGTAGGGTTTACTTGGCTTTATGGTAGAAGTTGTCACTTCGATATCCTAGAGGTCAATGATTGGACCCTAGATCCAGAAGTGGTTGAATCCTTCTCCGGATCCCCCACTCTTGTGGTAACTTCATGAGTAGGCTTTCCCTTACGGTGGGTGCTGCTCAGTGCATTTAGGACATCTAAAACGTGTGTCATGCACGTGTCTGCAAACTTATGCTTTCGTGGATTGTAATTCGTGATCATTGTTAGAACGTCTGTGCGCTTTTGAAGGTCCACATGCCCGTGATGGAAAATACTTGGAAACAAAATGGGGGGTGGGGGGGGTCTGAATACTTGGAAACAAAGTCTTATCTGTCCTAAATCAATTTCTGTTTCGTCACTTCGATGACATCCAAAAGCACAACCCCCTTATATTTATGAAAAGCACAACACCTTGCATGTTTGGGTTCTAGGAAGGGAAACCATTTATTATTGATTGCATCCAATCTTGTATTTTTAAAAGTTGTGTTGGAAAGATTTACTTGTGAATCTGTCACCTCTATCGTAATGGGCAGAATGAAATTTTAGAAATTTACATGGTGTTGGCGCAGAACTATGGCATGCAGAGACACATACAGCTACCTGTTATCGTACTTCTGTTTTAAAATATAAATTAGTTTAAAATTTATGATTGTACATAACAGCATTATTGCCTTAATTAATCATATCCAATATAATTTCCGATATATTTATTTTATAAGCCAACTAACATGTTTAAACTTGTATATAAAATATTTCTTCATTCATGTATCTTATTCTATCATATTCTTAGGGTTGTCTATCCACCAAATTGAGATGTCACTTTAGGATGCAAAAATTTCAGGAAATGTTTATTTTGATTTATTTTTCTTTTTAGACTATAAAAAGAACTGTAGCACACATTTCCATGCCCATATGTTTATTATTACCAAACAATGAAAGATGTTGACTACATCAATCATACTTAATTTTCTATCTAATCGAGCGATCAAGCGAGCTGATGAGTCGAGTAGGACTTGGCTCGACATGGTCATCAAATTCCCGAGCTTGGCATGATTTCTATCACGAGCTTGAGCTTATGACACCCTTGTATATCTGTAACTGTTTTTAAGTATGCGATAACACACTTTTTAATCTCCACTATTTGTGCATTGTTTCCGAGTCACTATCTTGGCTTTCAAATGGATAAGGATACAGGTAAAGCCAACAACCGTAGGTGTATCCATCCATGAATTTTTAATGCACCTATGTAAGAGTGTTTAGTGACTTTTTGAATGTTCTTTGCAGTCCCTGTTGTGAAAAATGAGTGATTTGTTATTCAAGGGAACCCTAGGGTCTCTTATATAGGGAGAGACCTCAAGGGTAAAATACGTAGAAGTCCAGAGAAAAATAAAAATGACGAACTGGTACATAGCATATGAAAATATCTATCTCTACACTCCCCCTCAAGGTGGAGCATAGATGTCTATCATGCTCAGCTTGGAAGAACATCTCTGGAAAGGTCCCTTGAGCAACAGCTTGGTGAGTACGTCAGCAGTCTGATCCCCTGAGCTCACATGAGCTGTAGATATCAATCCTCTCTGGATCAAGTCTCTAGTGTAGTGGCAGTCAACTTCAATATGCTTTGTTCTTTCATGAAATGCTGGATTGTTGGCAGTAAACAAGGCTGCCTGATTGTCACACTGAAGCTGCATGGGTAGAGGTACGGCTACATGTAGATCCTCTAGAACCGATCGAACCCACATCATCTCCGTGCTTGCTTGCGCCATGGTCCTATATTCGAATTCAGCACTGGACCTCGCCACAACAGTTTGTTTCTTGCTTTTCCAAGAAACTAGAGAGCTCCCAACGAAAACTGCAAATCCTGAGGTCGATTTTCGATCCTTAGGACATCCTGTATAATCAGCATCAGCACATGCTGAAATAGATAAATCTGTGCCTTTTCGAAACAGCAACCCTGAACCTGGAGAAGACTTCAGATACCTCAGTATCATGTATATGGCATCCATATGAACTTGTCTTGGCTGCTCCATAAATTGGCTCACCCGGCTCACTGCAAAGGCAATATCGGGTCGAGTTATGGTAATATAAAGGAGCTTACCCATCATTTCTCTATATCTCCTCTTGTCTACTTCAACAATGTCATCATCATACAACTTCATGCTTGGATCCATGGGAATACTTGATGGTTTGCATCCAACCATGCCTGTTTCAGTCAAGAAATCTGTAATGTACTTCCTTTGGGTCATCACCAGACCCTGTGCATTCCTGGCAAATTCCAACACCAGAAAGTATCTTAGGGTCCAAGATCCTTCGTGACAAACTGACGGCCTAGGAATGCCTTCGCACTTTCTATGCCTTGAATATCATCTCCTGTAACCAGAGTATCATCAACATAGATCATGATAACAACCGTACATGTTGATGATTTCTGAACAAACAACGAGTGGTCTGCATTCGATCTCTTGAATCCCTGTCTTTCAATCAGGTTGGAAAGCTTCTGGAACCACGCTCTTGGACTCTGTTTGAGGCCATAAATTGCCTTGTGAAGTCTACACATCATATGCTTCTCCCCCTCAGCAGTAAACCCTGGTGGTTGCTGCATGTAGACTTTCTCCTGCAGATCTCCATACAAGAAGGCATTCTTGACATCCAGTTGAGAAATACTCCAGTCACGTACCACAACAACGGATAAGAGAATGCGAAGAGTAGAATGACGAGCCACTGGAGAAAAAGTATCCATATAATTGACGCCATATGTTTGTGTAAAACCTCGCGCTACCAGCCGTGCTTTGTATCGATCTAGACTGCCATCAGCGTGGTATTTAACTGTGAATACCCACTTACAGCTCACAATAGATGCATCAGGAGGAGCAGTAACCAAGGTCCATGTGCCACGAGATTGTAATGCGCGCATCTCATCTTCCATAGCCTCTCTTCAGCAATCAATCTTCATAGCTTCCTGGTAGGTCTGTGGTATGTCCACAGAAGTCAAGGCTGCAGCAAATCTTTGAAAGTCGCCTGTGAGGCGATGGAAAGACACCTGTGAAGCAAATAGATTAGATGCACACGTTCGCTTCTGCTTCCGAATAGCAATAGGAATATCAAGATCATCTTCCGCTGTGCTGGATGGTGTAGTCTCCTCCTGCAATGAAGAATCCTGCACATGTATCATATCTGACCCATCAGTAGTAATGCCATCTGAACATACATGAGGCGTGATGGATGTCTGACGTGTAGCCTGAGCAGGACGTGTATAGAATTTTGGTAAAGGTGGAATAGGAGGTTGTGGAAGTGGTGGAGGTGGTGGTGGAGGTGGTGGTGGTGAAGATGGCGTAGAAACATGAATAAGAGTAGACTTAGGTGAACTCCAAGTAGGAGGCGGAGGGACATAAACATCATCGTTGGTAGTAGATGGTACCGGTATGTCACCTGCAGGGGAAAAATACATAACAACGATAGCCCTTCTGAGTCCGAGAATAACCTACAAAGACACACTTGACAGCTCTAGGAGAGAGTTTGTCAAGTCCAGGAGTCAGGAGATGGACAAAGGCAACAATACCAAAGACACGTGGAGTAAATGAGAATAATTCCTTGTTAGGGAAAATGATAGAGATAGGAATTTTCTCACCAAGGACAGATGACGACATACGCTTGACCAGGTAGCAAGCGGTAAGAACAACATCCTCCCAGAAAGAGATAGGAGCACAACTCTAAATCAGTAGGGTTTGAGTAATGTCAAGAAGGTGGCGATGCTTCCTTTCTGCTACACCATTCTGCTGAGATGTATAAGCACAAGTGGTTTGGTGAATAATGCCCTTTGACGAAAGAAATTGAGAGAGGGACCGTGTGCAGAATTCTAGAGCATTATCTGTACGAACATATTTGACAGTAGAAGAAAATACATTTTGCACTTCATTAATCAAATTCTTAATCACATCGCCTGCTTCTGATTTATTCTTTAAAAGAAAGACCCACGATACACGAGAAAAATCATCTACTACCACTAGATAAAATCTGTCCCTGATGATCGGGTACACGACTTGGACCCTATATATCTATGTGAAACAACTCAAACGGGGAGCTACTGCTCCGACTCTGACGACTAAGGAAAGCTAGACCGATGATGCTTTCCCAACTGACGCGCTTCACAGCGAAAGGAAGAACTGGGAGATATCTGAGGTAGAAGATGTCGCATTTTCTGGAGCGGGAGATAACCAAAACGGAGATGCCAGATGTACGGAAATACTGGTCCTGCAGAATGAGAAGAGACACCAGCATAAGAATTCCGGACCAACCGATACAGACCATTCTGCTCAGAGCCACAACCAATCACCCTGCCCGTTAGTATGTCCTGAAAAATAAGAGAAGATGGGTCAAATATAGCACGACAGTGCAAGTCCTTCGTATTTTGACTAATAGACAACAGATTCATTGAGAACTCAGGAGCATGTAGGACATTCTGTAGATGCATAGTAGGAGATAGGAAAACCTCCCCTTGACCAACAAGGGGGGAATGTGTACCATCTGCAATCTGTACTGAACGACCATGAGGAATGTCCCTGTAGGACGCAAGTCTCTCTCGATCGCGACAGAGATGATGTGTGGCACCAGAATCTATAATCCAATCAGAGATATCATGAGAAGATGTAAATGCAATAGCACTACCTGAGGTACTAGCAGTAGCAGAGGAACCGGCAGATGCTTAGCAACAACATCTGAAGGTCCACCAGAAGAATCACTAGATGATTGTGGCATAATATCACGTAGACGTGCCACAAGTTCCTCGAAACGATTGTCTGACGTAGATGCCAACTGGAGCTGAGAGTACTCTGCTACACGTGCCGATGTTGGGAACCCATGCTTAGAGTAGCACGTCTCCTCCGAGTGGCATGTGCGGTGACAGTATGAACACAGCTGACGAAAGTGACCACCCCTACCCTGGGGTCCACGTCCACGACCACGGCCAGAAGAGTGACCACCTCTCCCACGCGATACTGCCATCGCCGATGGGGGTGGAGTAGATGAGTTGGAAGAAACTGATATGCGACTGAGTCTCCTGTAAACATCCTCCACCGGAGGAATAACTGCATCAGCCAAAATCTGAGAGCGGGCGGCCTCATACTCAGGATCTAGGGCCGCAAGTAGAACGCCCACCATGGTGGCATTCCGAAATGTCGTCTGCTGTTCAGGAGTCACTGTGAGTGGAATGGTACTGTATAACTTCTCAAACATCCCCCTCAGGGATGTGCATAAGGAGTGAAGAGGTCTGTCGTTCTGCTTCATCGTGAATATATCATGCTGAAGCTGTAACATCTTGGTCTCATTTCGCACCTAGGAATATGTAGCAGCCAGAATAGCCCACATCACCTTGGCAGTGGGTTGATGGAGGACATAATTGGCAATCTCCATCGACAGTGTACCTGACAACCAGACCTTGGCATACGAATCATCAGCCTCTCACGAGGCATATATCCCTGTCTTCTCTGCTGGCTCATCCTTGGTAAGAATGTGCTTCTTACCGTTCGACTTCATGAGGCTCATGAACTGCATCGCCCATAGCTCATAGTTCGACCTGTCCATCTTTACTATTGGCACGGGACATTTGAACGTGCCTATGGAGGCATATCAACCTTTGATTCTGACATATCGCCGCTGGAGAAGAACTAGGGTATGTAGACAAAGTGATAGACGTCTACACAAACTGCATAGGATTCGAGTGCGTATAGACGTTACACACCCAAATCCATATATCTGGAGGAAGAGACGGCTACGATCAAGGTGGCAGGAGTCCGGCTAGGGCAAGCCTGAAGATGAAGGCGAGATCCCGGAACCGGCGGCGGACTGGGGGGGTTTCGGCGGCACTTGGGGGACCGGGGGGGGGGGGGTCTGGCGGGACTGGAGGGGACCCGGGGGGGGAGGGGTTCCGGCGGACTGGGGGGGACCCGGGGGGGGGGGGGGGGTCCGGCGGGAATGGAGGGGACTCGGGGGGGGGGGGGTCCTGCGGGACTGGGGGGACCCGGGAGGGGTCCGGCGGCGGCTGTGAGAGGCTCGAAGAGGGGGGGGGGCAGCGGAAGAAACGAGAGGGGAGGGTGGGCGGCGGGTGGGGAGAGGTAGCTCTAGGGCTCTGATACCATGTTGTGAAAAATGAGTGATCTGTTATTCAAGGGAACCCTAGAGTCTCTTATATAGGGAGAGACCTCAAGGGTAAAATACATAGAAGTCCAGAGAAAAATAAAAATGACGAACAGGTACATAGCACATGAAAATATCTATCTCTACAGTCCCAAATAAATATTAAATATAATAGATAAATATATATACACGCGTGCACATACACACATTCACATATTGAGACGTACCTAGATGGACCCTTATATAACTAGTTAATTTCCTTTTTGGACAAGGTGCTTCATATCCTCTTGATATTCTTATGTTTACATCCACAGCAATGTACATGGGTAACAATGTAGCTTTGTCATGGCTAAATCAGTTTGAATTAGGATAAATGAATTAATTTGTTCAGATGAATGGTTTCTGCACTAGACATTCTGCTAAAGATAAATTAGGGAGAGGCGATGGACTGGCACGTCCTGAGAGTGGGATCTAATGATGCGTAACCTTGTATTGGCTTATAATAATGGCTTTAATCTTATCACTTTTTCAGAAGATACCTGGGCTCTGATCCATAAAAAGACAGAGTTATTTCATTATTTGATAGGGCAGAAATCCGAATTCTAAATTCATTTTTCTATTGTTCATATAACGTGAAATTTTTTGGAATGGTGAAGCTTCCGACTGCTTAATTACTTGAAATTCCAAAAGTTTCCTTAAATTAACCGAGTACACTGATTATACGGCTAGATGAAGGACCCTGCAAGATGGCCTGTATCATTATATAACTATATTTTCCCCTTGATCATGCTTAAAATTCTGATCCATGCATCTCTGCATTAATTTGCTTAATGTGTGTGGTAATAATTGGATTTATATCATTTTAGGGAGGATGGGAGAATGATGAAACTGTCGAGGAGGCTGCCACACGAGAAGCTCTTGAGGAAGCTGGAGTTCGTGGAGAGTTGTTGGTATACTTATTGTTTTGTTTTATTTGAAGTAGTTTCTGAACGTTCATCATCATTTTTTATTTATATGAGTAACAAGTTTAGGATTTTTTCTATCTGATTTTCTTACTCGGCATAATAATTTTGAGGTTCTAGCATGGGTTAGTTCGGGGTTGTTTGCTCTGCACTTTGTGCTGCGGCTTGTCCTGTGACCTGTTGATTTGTACTGTTTGTTTGTCGGAGCTTCTGCTGAATTGTAGCCTAAAATTTTTCTATGGAATTCCCAATCGAAGTCCAAGGTCTTCTCTTTCCATGATTACTATAAATGGTTGAATAAATCGGAACTTTGATTAGAGGACCAGTTTTCCTCTTTGTTGTCTATGCGTTATATGCTTTGACTCCATTTTCTTCAGTCTAGGTCCTTGGAGATTAGATTTTTGTAATTTATTAAGGTGAGATGTCATGCTTGTTACATCAATTATTTATTCTTAAAAACATGAAACCCAAGGCTCATGTGCAAGCATGATTGTCATAGTATTTGTCATGAAGACCTACATAATGGATACTATCTCTGCACATTGGTCGCAACCAGATTTTTCAGGTATTAGAAGTCGAATTGCAGTTAAATGCATACTGTCTAAAAATTTATCTTGAGATTTATATCCTTTATTGAATACTGATTTTAAGAATTAAATTTTAATTTGCTTCCCTAGACTTGTATTTATACATACATTAAAAAGAGTAAAATAGTGACTCAGGGTATTATATGTGATATATGGAGTATTTAATGCAGGGTAGGATGGCAAAATAGTTTGTGGACCGCGGATTGCCAATTTTTAGATACATTATTTCAGCATTTGGTTTTGGTAGGGTAGGCTACCAAGATGCTAAGATTATGCACGGTCATTTTTCTGGATAGAATATGCATGATATCGTTACTGAGATTGCTGAGCTTGGGAGAGGCTGAGGCCTGATGTATGATATTGATGGGGCCCCTATCCTCAATGAAAAGAACTGGGGTTGGCCCTGTCTATCAACAGCTTGTACTAACATTTTCCGAGGAATATGTCAGAACCCTGATTTTTTTTCTTGTATTTGGTGTCCTTAAAATATGAGCGTGCGGTCAGCAGTTTATTTAGTGATTAGCTCCCATTTCAACAAGTCATTTGTGGTGTCTAGTGGGCTGCATCTGGAGTAAAGTCAACTTTTTTATTGACATGGAACCTTGTGATTTCTTGGTAACAGTATATTTAACTGAATTGTTTCTCTTCTGCCTATCAGGACTTTTTAGGATATTATAATTTCAAGAGCAAGACACACCAGGATGAGTTCTGCCCTGAAGGTCGTTGTAAAGCCGCAATGTTTGCCTTGCTTGTGAAGGAAGAACTCTGCTATTGGCCTGAGCAGAGTACCCGCAGCAGGACTTGGCTGTCGATCCCTGAGGCAGAGGAACAGTGCCGACATGCGTGGATGAGGGATGTGCTAACGCATGGGTTTTTAAAGTGGCAAAATGGGGATACTGACTTCTGCAATGGTCAGCGTGAAGACCCCAGTTCCAGTGGTTCTTCTCCGCGGTGAGGTTTTATTTTCTTTATAAAAACGACAAATAGGGTTTTTTTTGTCCTTGATGTCATGAAACTGCGCTAATATTCTTTCCTGGTCATGTCATTGGTGTCTTTGACCATTTTCTTCCTGGTTTAAGTTGAGATTTGGGAGCAAAGTTGTTCTTTACTCATCCTCTCCAAAGTGACTGTATCGTGTCTCTGTGAGCAGCTGGTATCTGCACATGTTTCTTTTGATGCCTGCTTATTTTTTCCAGTTCATAGCTTGAATGATCTAGTGCCTTTTTATCGTTATTTGGGATTTCGGAGGGGTACTAGTTCTAGTTGACATGGGAAGGTGGATTGGTTTCACTTCACTCGTGAACTTTTACTACTTTATGACAAATCGAACTTTTCGTTGGTCCAATTTGCTGTAATGAAGTGCAGCTTCTGAGAAGCCTTTGCAAAATTGGACATCATTAGTAGGGTCATTCAAATTTTGTCTGGGGGGCAGATAATCTGTGGAAAAGAGAGCTCAGTTCCTGCCCACAATCCAGATTTGTAACTCTTTGTTTTCATTTGAACTTGTTTCATCAAGATGCGCAATGATATGCTGAAGTTATGTGCACCAGAAGAAGACACAAAATACATTTATGCGACAAGTTATAACCAATTTGTTTGAAAAGCACAAGTTAAAGCTAATGGTAGAACTTGAAAGCTAGAGGAGAAGGGAAATAGACGTGTGGAGAATTATAGGTTTAGGGTTTGATGAATTCTTATAGGTGCGATCTAATCTTTGTTATGAACTAGACAATGCCACTGCCTTCATTGGATCCTATTTGTTTAATAATCCTCGTTACTCAACCATCTATGATGAAATTGTCAAATATTTAATCTTTTGTAACGTTTTTTGTTATTCAACTTGAGAAGCAAAGAGATGTATACGAACCAGATGTTTAACAACAAGAAGAAAGAAAAGGATTGAATAAAAGAAATTGTTAACACTTGTTGATCTCAAGCATGCTCACGTAAATTTAAGGGGTGATTCGATATTTATTTCTTTTGATATAAAAAGATTGTGCAAGCATGTATTTGCAATCTCACTCATAAGTTTCTATTGTGGAAGAATCACTTGCAATTTTTTCAAGTAATTAGATGTGATATACCAGATCCATTTGCTTCTTGCACCAACATGCTATTGAGCAACAATTTCACTTATGGGGTCAAATCAATAAATTCTAAGGAGAAAATCTGAATATCAATCTCATTGGTCTCATAAGTATGCACACACATATGCATTGTTTTAATAATGGCAAAATGTTGTTCTTGCATTAATTTTTATTTTAGCCAGCAAAGAATGCGATAACAGAAGATGAAATCGATGAAGTTCTAAAAGATGTGATCAAGCTAATGGCCCTACATAGAGTTACATCAACAAGAAGATTACTATCAAGGATGAAATAGAGGTCGAGTAGATAAAGTTGAAGAGTTTTGATTATTGTATTTTATTAAGAGAGTTGCATTGCAACCTCATGTATATGCATAGTTTCAACTCTGACTCAAACCAATTTTCATAAGTAATCAACCAATTGGATGAATTTCCAGTCAATCGAGAGTCGTCCAATCGATTGATGAGATGATTGATTATTTTAAACGATCAATTCTACGATCAGTTGACCATAATCATCCCTTTGTTAGCCTACCAACCATCTAACCCATTCAGACTAGCTCCTTGGCATTGTATTCAACCGATTGAAATATTTTTTAGTCGGCTAATTTTCTCAAAGGTACACGTTTTGAATGATAACGATTACGAGTGCTAACCAACACATTCTTTCAATATCTAATGATAGATAACTACCACAAATGGTTACTTTAGTTGTTATATAAGGAAACCTAAGGCATTCATTTCCATTCACTTTTTCTATACTACATTCTCATTATCTAAAACATATACACACATTCTAGTGGTAAAACGAGTCTCCCATTGTGCTCAACTCCATTCTTTAGGAGAGAAGAGGAGGAAGAAGAAGCTTTGCATAATTGTTCTCCAAATCAATGTTCTTGCAACATTGATATTGATATGTAAGCTCTTTTTATTTAGCTCAATTGGATTGCATGTTTTATTGAGGTGGAAAAGGTTTTATCTCCTGCATTATTGTATGAGTGATCATGTGTGAGAGCCCTTCTTCTAGCTCAGAGGAGAAGTTTGACACTAGAGGTTTCTAGTGTTGTGTAATTGAGGAGGAAGGACTGAGAATTCACTTGGTTGAAATCTTGAGTCAGGACGACTCTTGTTGAGATTTCTACATAGTTTCAGTTTCCTCATAGAAATACTTGTGCTCTTCATGGTTCATTGATTATCTCTTTTATTGCACGGAACTACGGGCATGGTTGTTTGTTTGTGTCGTATTTTGCAGGCCTAAAGGGGACATTAATATTCGCCATCGTTGTCATGTTATCATAATGCAAGTTATTACTAAATTTGGTTTAACATTTCTATTAGAAGCCCCTCAGCCATTAACAACAAATGCAGTGGTGTGAAAAATCGCATAGCCTTAAAGATAGCTCGAGCTACAATAGTTTGCTTCCCAAATCCCTACAAGATTGTGCCACCTACAATAATAAATACATATCATGTTGCACCGTTACTCTAAGGGCCCGTTCGGTTTGGGAATAAGCAGGAATAAGGATTGGGAATAAGGAGAATAAGGGTCTATTCTTTGTTCGGTTGGAGAATAGGAATAAGGAGAATAAGGTGAAATAAAGGTATGTAAGGTGTGATAAAGATAAGAATAAGAGTGAAATAAGATGGAATGAGGAGGAATAATCGTACCATGAGAAACTTTGTCGGATGGAGAATATGCCCCTTATTCCAGGGCCTATTCTCCAAACGAACATGCCCTAAGGGCCTGTTTGGTTGCTGGGTTGAACTGGGTTGGCACAACCCTGGTTACTATTCACAAGGGTATTTCCTCCTCACAGATTACTATTCACAAGAGTTCTTCATTTTACCCATATAGCCGGAGAATATATGCCATGATAATATCATATGATTATGGTTCCTTTCATGTACTCCAATACCTGATCTAAATTCTTTAGTACAAGATGCAAACAGATTTCTTATAATTTGTGAGTACTTGAGATGAAACAAAAGCCACTCTGCTCATTTTCTTATAATAAGGTCCATAAGAATCGTGTTTGGCGCACATAAATCTACAATCATGATAGTCATATTACTTGAGATCGTGTATGTTGAGTTGCTTTTTAATGGGTAAATGGATCCTGCGATGAGGGACCGTTTACCCATCGCTTATATATTGTACTCATCTCCCTTTATTGAAAAGTAAGATAGTTTGAAGAGAGCCCTAATCTCTAGAGAGGGATAATAGGGATTGTGTGTGCACTGTGGTTTCTCCCATGTTGTAGGATTTTCCACGTAAATCATCGTCTCTTCCTTTGTGATGATTAGGTTTGTTTTCTACATGGTATCAGAGCTCGAGATTCAAGGCCTAGGGTTCTGATTTCTTGTCGTGGCACACTGTTTCTTTATCAAGTTTGTGCCAGGGCGCTTCTTCTCTGTTCACAGTGGCCTAGATCTGATTTTTGGCCCTACCCGTGATCCCTTCTTTCGTTGAACTCGTCTACGTTGTTGTACGTAATAGCAGTAGCAGATTTGATTGCTGGATCATGTCTGATTGTTGGAGTATATTTGATTGTGAATGCCCTCTTCTGATAGTTGGTGTGACGTGGTGACGCGCATCTACGTCGATCTCTTGGTCTTCACATAAGCAGATCCCTTGGTCGCAGACTGTGAAGGGGCTAATATTGATGATTTTGATCGCCTACAAAGCAATAGGTCATGGAGATCATGGAGATCTTCTCATCGAGTTTGTGCAGTGGAGATCGTGGCAGCCTGTGCAAGAGGGTCCAGATTATCTGGAGATCTGATTTCCAACGGATTATTCAGATCTTGAGGCTGCTTTTCCTACCAACAGTTCACTATTCAGATCTAGATTTGATTTACCTTTGGTGGGCTTCTTTTTCATATTGATTTCAAGGAGTGTGAACTTCTGAATCCAACAATCCTCTTTATTTGAGCATGCTTCATGTCAGCATTGTTTAGGTTTTGTCTATTTCTACTGGCAGTTTATTCTTATTTTTTCTCTACCCAAGGTCTGCATGTGTGGCTACCCATTGCACATGTGCTTTATTTAAATGGATACTATTAGCAAAATGAAATTTTTGATGATGAGATTTATAGTCGAAAAGTATGGCTCTAAACATTCTACTGATATCAACTTTGCTCTTAATATAGAGCGGACTGATAAGAATAATCCAGACATTACTTAGTGGATCATTGATAGTGGGGCTTCTGACCATATGAGAGGTGATCCGAGAATGTTCCATGACTACAAATTATCCTCAGGAAGAGAGAAAGTTACTATTGCAGATGGATCTCCTGCTACTATCGCTGGGAAATTGATCATATCTGTTATAGATTGCTTCCTCCTTCATGATACTCTTCATGTCCTTAATTTTTTAATAAATCTTCTTCCTATCGGCAAGATCATGAAAGAATTGAACTGCAAGTTAATTTTTGACCAAAGGTTGTGCATTTTAGAAAACTTAGAGATGGGAAAGAAGATTGAAATTGGTCTAGTTGAAGACGGATTATATCGTCTTCCTGCTCGGGTTGGTCAAGCCCTTACTTTTGCAATGAAGGTTCGACTTGAGAAGGATAGTTCAATGACAGTGAAACAATGGCATGAGTGTCTCGGTCATATCAGTTTGTATTCTCTGCAAGAGTTTATGTTCGATATTTTTTCAAGATTTTCTGAAGATGATTTGCAATGTGACGTCTGCTAATTTGCAAAACAAACTCGGAACACTTATCCTATTTCTACCGGTAAATCTACTCATGCCTTTAAGCTTGTGCATTATGATGTATGAGGACCTTCAAATATAAATAGTGTTGGTGGTCATTTGTATTATATTACTTTTGTTAATGATTTTTCACGGAGTACCTTCATGTACCTTTTGAAAAATAGGAGTGAAGTTTCTGAAGCAATCAAAAGTTTCTCAAATATGGTTGTCACTCAATATGGAGCCAGAATTAAGAAGCCGAGGACGGACAATGCCAGGGAATACTTAGATGGATCTCTATCTACATTTCTTGGTGAGAGTGACATCATTCATGAAACCTCATGCAGCTATACACCGTAATAGAATGGGGCAGCTGAAAGAAAAAACATCACTTGTTGAATGTTACCAGAGCATTCTTACTTCAACAAAATGTACCAAAGATGTTTTTGGGAGAGTCCTCTTAACTGCAGCTTATGTGATAAACAAGACCCCTTCTAATGTGATAGGGAAGAGAACTCTCTACTCTATTATTCATCCCAATCACTCTCCTTTCAATTTGGACCCTCGGATCTTTGGATGCTTTTGCTTTCTTCATAACATCAGACTAGGTGTGCGAAAGATAGATCCACGAGCTATGAAATGCATCTTTCTTGGTTATTCTAAAACACAAAAAGGATACAAATATTATGATTCTGTAGCCCGTTGCCTTCACGTGAGTAAGGATGTCACTTTCTTTGAAGGTGAGTGCTACTTTCCTGACATTTTTTCCTCAAGGGGAGTATGTCAATATAGATCTTGAGAAAAATGAAAAGGGGATTTACTTTCGTGACGATATACATGAGACTATCCATGTAATGGATGGCAGTGAGCAAGATAGAGAAAAAATAATGAGGATAGAAATTGATTTGGTTAGACTTATAACATGCAAAAGGAAGTGGATAAGGTGGTCAAGATTGAAGAAGAAATGATACAAAGCCATTATTTCAATCTCTCCTCAAATAATCCGGGACATGAAAATTCCCTAAGTATTCCTCTCACTCATGATATTTCCGCTGACAATTCTGAGCCTTTATTGGATGATCGCTCCATTGTTGTGAGAAAAGCTGTTAGAACTGCTCGAGCCTCTACTCGTTAGCCTATAGAAGGCTTTATTAACTACAACAAGATGAGTCCAAGCTACAAATGCTTTATTACCTCTCTACATGCTCATCATGTTTTTAAAATATTAATGAGGTAAAAAATGATCAGAAATGTGTCAATGCAATGAGAGAAGAAATGAAAGTCTTGGTAAAGAATGATCTTGGGATATTGTTGATGCCCCTAAAGATGCTCATTTTGTTAGGTCTAAATGTATATATACAATAAAATATGATGTTGATGGGAATGTTAACCAATTGCGTCTTGTGGCTAAAGGATACAATCGGAAATATGGGATTGACTACCTTGAGACCTTTGATCATGTTGCTAAGATGAATACAGTTAGGGTTGTTATTTGCCCAACATCTTACTTTTATGGGAAATACAGAAATTAGATGTGAAAAATGCTTTCTTGAATGGTGATCTCAAAGAAGAAGTATATATGAAAATGTCGCATGGGTTCGAGAAGGATGGTAAGTGATGCAAACTAAATAAAGCTTTGTATGAAGTAAAACAATCTCCAAAATCTTGGTTTAAACGTACGTGTGGTCATGATTAGGAATGGATATACCCAAGTGATTAGCTATTGGACATGCAAGCCTACGACGAGCCATTATGCAATAAATGTTATTGCAAATATCATTCACTGAATCTAAAATGAAGAATAACTAATTTGCATAATAGGTCCCTCAATACAAATAGGGTTATGTACCATGGCCATCTTGATGATCATACAACGGTTGATTCAATTATTGAATCATAGAGGCTAGTACTTGGATGAATATCTAAAGAGTTAGATTGAGGACTCATTAAGCACCGCCAAATGATTATTAAGAGATGATCTCCAGTCTGAGAAGGAGATGTCAATCCTTTCTGTAAAGACCGAAATCTAATCGACCTCTTGATGCATGCCCTTTGTATAGGAATAGAGATTCAGAGGTGTTAGATAAGTTAAGTCAACGAGTTGACTTAACGAGATCGAGATAACCAAAGTCCTATGTCGTATGTTGTGGCGTATAGGCACACATCCTCTGACCGGAGACATACGTGTTACTATATGTATGAGTATGTACATTTAGAAAACCAATAGGTTGATGACCTAACCAAGATCTATAAACCGACGCGCTAGTGTGCATGCAAGGACATATGAGTAATACGATCTCTCAAAGAGATCACACAGGTTCATTACTGAACTAGAAGACATGAGCTCACTCATGAGATGGGAAGAATCAAATTATGTGTACGATCGTCTCGCTTTAGAAGCTTGACTGAATTTGTAAGTTTGATATATACTTTTGAAAAGTTTATGATCAACACCTAGGTATGATATATGCTTTTGAAAAGTATATGATCGATACCAACTCCCAATAGTCAAATAAGAAACTTATTGATAAATCCCTGAAGTAGACAATGTAAAATTGATCTAATGCTTCATGTTTAATCTGAGTCGTCCAGTATGCAGGACGTACATGTATTTGGAATACTTGAGGGTGATGTGATGATAAACGAGTGTATAACCATGACGCTTCCATTCTTAGGGAGTGATGAAATGGGTCTTGATTTTAGCGGCTCCTCTCAGCAAAGAAGTGATCTGATCTTGGTCCAAACGTTGGACATTGATATGAATGTGATTCAGATACAATTAGAATATTAGATTTGCGGTCTTGATTTAATCAAGCACCTATGAGAGTTTCGTAAGATCTGAATTTGAGATTTGAACTCAATATCCAAATCACTATACGTGGAACTATACAATCGACATGTCCTTATCTCCAAGTATCCAAGGAGAAAGCGTGTTATCCTTGAAAGAGTCATGGATAATTTCATTGTTGTTATATGTATCCAATCATTGAGAAATTTGAGAATTAAATGTGATTTAATTATCAAGAATAATATGAATTTGATTCATATTATAAGGAGAGTTTTCTAAGATAATTAAATGTGATTTGATTATCAAAGATGTAAATAATGTGAATGTGATTCATATTATTTGGGCAAATGAGAATATAGATCCAAGATGATTAAATGTGATTTAATTATCATGGATATGAATAATGTGGATAGCATTATCCTAAATATTCATATATATTATAAATGTGATTTATCATATATAAGAGAGAGCTATTTCTAAATAACATTTACAAATTAAATATTGATGTGAATTGGATTCACATTGGACAATTAATTGAAAATATAATTTCATTTTATTTTGGGTTGTGATTGTGATTCACAATTTTCTAATGGCAAGACTGTAATATTCACAAAATAATTATGAATTATTTTTATAGAATAATTTACAAAAAGTATTGTTGTAAATCTTGGAGATTTCCATATAATAATGTAATCTCATAAGATTACATGAGATTGCATTCTTTCTTAATGGGAGGGTGGATGGCAACCCAAACCCATTAGGAAGGGTGGTCGTCCACTCTAATCTCATGGAACGAGGAAATCTCCATTTCATAATCTCCATGCTTGATTGATTTATTTTGAGATTAATTATATTGATTTATATTTAATCTAAATTAAATTAATTGTTGTTGTGTTTTTACAACAAAATCTTAGCCATTGAAAGAAGCAAAATCAATCTCATCCATTGATTTTGTGTAGTCCATGGATTGTGATCCATAGACTCCCAAATACTATATAAGAAGAGACACTCCTTGCTCTTCAAAGTTACACAAGATAACAATAACAACATATGCTCTTTCACTCTCTCATTCTCTGCACATCCTCTCTCTCTCATTATGGTCGTCCACCATGGAGCCCTAGAGAGAGTCGCCATCACCGCAGCATCGTCGTTATGCTGCCGGATTATTTGCTCGTGGATCTTTGTCTCCTTTGGTGCGCCTCGCTCGTGAAGAAGATGTCATATCTCGTGTGACGAGATCAGAAGATTCATCGCTTGGATCATCAACCTGGATTGCGAGGAGCATGCATTTCATCAACGCGCTCGCAAGTGTCTCCTCCGTCGGATCGAACTTGGGACATGAGGTCTCTTCATTTAGAGACTCGATCGCAATCACGCTTCAAGAGGTAAATCTAATACTTATTTGTGGCTTAGATGAAATGATCCGAGGAGTGTTCTTGGATCATGTGGTTTCATCGCATGAAAATTTTTTAAATTCCGCTGCCTCGAGCAACTAATGCGACTAGTCACTCCCGATGGCATACGATGTGATCCTAACGCTTCCGTGATGTACTTAAGGATTTTTCCATATCCTTCAAGTTGTATCAAAACCTTAGGTTGGAGGTTTCGGATATAATCCATAAACCTAGGATGACTTGAGCTCATTAGGGTTTGCAAAACTTTATCGCATTTCATTCATGCAGCCATGTTTTGTGAATTTTTATGTCTCTTTTTAAATTGTTTAAATACAAAATTATCACTTGAATTATGTTGCCTTTAAATAAGGAAACCGTGGAATTTGCATGATTTGGAGTCTATTTGCTCAAGTTATGATCATTTTAGTGAATATGTATCCACTGTTTCGGGGATGACGAATCTCGACGTAATTAAAGAGTTAATTACGTATTTGAAATGCCTACAAATGTGTGAAAAACACTTGCATTTTGTTGTAAATAAAATTAGCAAACTTTGGAAATTTATTTTGTATGATTTGGATTTAAGTTGATTGAGATATGCTAATTTTAGTGAGGGTCATTGCTGGAAATTACACTCCTAATCAAGAATCATGTGATTGTCATATAATCAATTAGTAAAATTAATGGTTAATTTTCTGGAATAATTATTGATGAATATTTTGCAAAATATTTGATGATAATTATTTACATAAATGACATTGTCTTAACCAAAATTGATTAGATGTGATTGATGAATCCGCGATTCATCATCGCAATATCTTGATCTTAGCAAAATCCCCGAGTAAAATACCAAATAAATGTCCATAAAATCAATAAATTAATAAAATATCTCTTGTAAATAAAATACACTAATTATTGTATATAAGATTGTACAAAATAAATTAACAATAAAAAGGCGCAAAAATAAAGGAGTTTTATACTTGTAAATAACCCAAAACTTCATGGATTTTTAATAATTTCATTTCAACTCCTTTTTGCCTAATTCTTTCTCTAACTTGTTTATAAAAATGTATATAAAAATACAAAAATACAAGACAAATTTCATCTCAAATAAATGCTCCTAGATCCTAAGAGAAGAAGCCGTAAAGTCCAACTTCCAAGCCAAATTCCTGCTCCGTCTGAACTCCAAATTCACCAAACTCACTTTTAAAGTTCAAGTTAGAAAATTATCTATCCAACGGAAGTGGTTTCATTAAAATCGGAGCTCATTTGCAAAAGTTGGGTTTTGGGACCTAGATGTACATTGTATATTATGTATATTCATTCTTTCTTCATTTTTTATTTTATCTTTCCTAATTATTAAAAATAAAAAAAATTAATTTTGTGTTGTATTTTACTTCTACTATTTTATTTTTTTTGTTGTAAATATCTTTTACTAAAAACATAAAAAATTAAAATTAGAAAAGCAAAAAAAAATATTTGTACATAGTGTTTGTCTTATTTTGTAAATACCCTATTCGTTTTCTCTCTTTATTTTATCCTCCCTTTTTAGTAGCCTACTTTTATTTTATTTAATTCACATTCTCTACAATAACTTCCCTTTCTCCATTAACCACCAAGTCTTCATCTTAACCTCTATTCCACTCCACCATTTCTCTTAACCTCCCATTCATACTCCACCTTTCCACCATCTCTCTAACTCCCATTCTTCTTCTCTTTTTATTCTTCCATTCATCCCCATTTTTTGCCTATCCGCCGATTCGAGAGAAGAGAGGTCGAGCCCCTTCAACCTACAGGTGACAGCTGAAGGAGACAAGTTGAGCGACGCAACCTTTCAGGCGAGATCCGCGGCATCACCATTGCCGCGTCGCGAGATTCCAATCGGACTCGCTCAAGCTTCGGAGGCCGCCATCTCCTTGAAGCGATGACCATCGGAGTCGAAGTTTACCTCCTCCTCCACAGGCGACAACATCCACCCGTCACAGGTAAATCCCTCAACTTTTCCTTGTATATTTTTTTATCTAATATTTTCATTGTTATTGTTTTAGATCATCAAAAACCACCACATCATTCTTTAACATCATTTTTTTTACCACCAAACATTTTCATTCACCAACATCATTCATCATTGTCATCATATTTTTTTACTTCATCTTCCTTCATTGCATCAACACACCATGATACTACACCACTTCCCTGCATTTTTATTGCATGTCCATTCCCTATTTACAAAAATATAAAAATAATTACAAAAAAAGCAAAAAAATAATAATAAACAGGAAACAGAGGAAGCCGCGGATCCGACCACCAGCCACGGCCGTGCTCTCCTTCCAGCCCTCCTGCCGTGCGAACGGCCACCCCTCCGCCCAGCCACGCCTTCGCTGGCCCCGCTCCGGCGCCGCCCACCAACCCCGCGCGCTCCAGCCGTAAGCGCGTCCAGCCTCCAGGTGCGTCGTCGGCCTCGCCTCACGAACCTGCGCCCTTAGGCCGCGCGGCCCCCTCCGGATCGCCGCCGCCCCACGCGGTGGCCCCTCGTCCCCTCAGCCGACACTCGCGCCACTCCGTGCGCGCCCCAGCGCCACCGGCCTCGCCCTGCTGTTGATCCAGCCACGCGCGGGGTGGAAGAACCGCCGCACTTGTCACGCCAACTCGCCCTCGGCGCTGCCTGTAGCCGCCCCAGCGAGCCTGCGTGCCACCGCGCCACCCAGCCGTACGCTGCTGCGGTGTGCTCTGCACATCTGCCTGCCACCTCCAGCGGCGGTCCGCGCGCCGCCACGCGCAGGCGTGCCCCGTTGCCCGTGATCTACGCCCTCCAGGTTTCGCCCGCGCCATAACCGCGCCCCGCCACGCGTCTTCCCCCATCGTCGCGCGCCGCCGCCGCGGACTCCCCCATCGACTGCCGCGCCGCCCTGGAGCCACCTCCGTCCCTCGCGCCGCCGTCCTCCACGGGCAAGCCCTAGCCGACCTCCCACTGCGTCCTAACTTGTGGAGGAAGAAATAACGAAGGTTCAATTTTATTCATTTTCTTTTGGAACAATTGCAATTTTATCCCTTCGGTTTTCTTTATTTACAAAACAGTCCTTGTGAATAGTTTATTCTTGTTCAGTTATTTCTGTATTGCAAAGAGATTCCTGAGTTTGAGTGTTAATTTGAACTGTCATTTTACATCATTTTTTAATCAAAAAGTAGCATGTTGTTGAGCCACTAATTCTTTATCTTGTAGCTATTTATTTGCATTTTTGTGAGCATTAGATTATTTATTAAAATTCATAGATCGAAAATCAGTGATATTTTACCTAATTACGCTCTGAAATTCACACATAGTTATTTCTTGCTCCAAAAATGATGAAAATATTGTCAATGATGCCTCTAAATGTGCTCTGATTACAGTCCAAATTTCGTTCGATTAGGAGTTGTCGTTTGCATAAAATAAATTGTAGAGCAATTTCTATAGTTGATTTTTAATTAATTCCATGAATAATATTTTTGCGAAATTTTAACTTTCTTGGACTCTCCATTGAAATATCTATTTGAGATAAATCCATCTCTTGATAATTTGATTTCGTGGATTAATTAGAAATTAAATACCTGCAGTCGCTCTGTTTTCAGTAAAAAAAATTAATAAAAAAATCATAAAATGTTAGAAAATTTCCAAAAAATTAGTGTAGCTTAATTTTATCATGTTTAACTTTCAGTAATTTTTTCATAATTTTTGCATATCATTTGCACAAAAAATTGCATAAAAACCCCCAAAAAAGTTTGTATTTTTCATTTGTGCATTTTAAATTCAAAAATTCCAAAAAAAATAAATTTGCATTCATTATTGGATTAGGTTTATAGGAAAAATATAATTTGGTCATTTTGGATTAATTTCACATTAAAATTAATTTTGGCTAAATTGTTGATTTTCTTAATAACCTTGTTCAACCGTATTTGTGCATTGGCATTTTTATCGCATAAAAAATTAAAAAACCACTTGGAAACCGCAATCTAATTCATCTAACTTGATCCCGAGTTGTTCTTTTGCCTCCTTGAGTCGACCCTGGGGCTTGCCCAGGCTAAATAAACAAAAACCGCGCGTTAATTTCATTCGACGATTTAATCGAGCCGTACGGTAATTTTTGATCGACGCGAATCTATCCGACTGCAACGCACTAGTCAATCATACGATATCTAATGTAGATTCCGCTCCGTCAAATGGCGTCGTTGCCGGGGAGGCAAACAACTTAGGGATAATTTAAAATTCTGATTTAGATTTTTGCTTTCTCGGGTAGTCTGACCCCAGAGCCACTTGTATTTATTCCATTTTTTTGCAATTATCTTTCCTTCTCATTTTTTGTATATATTTTGTTTTCGAACTCTCTAACATAAATCTTATTTTCCTTGCGAGGGCCCGGTGGACTTGGAGTGCATTGGAGGTCGACGGACGTAACGCACGTCGACTGCTGAAGAGCGAGGAGAATCAATTTATTTTCGAGAGCATTTTTTCATTTTTGTAATTATTGTGTTGTAATAACTTAGGTAATTCGCTCTTTCCAGTGGCTCTTGTTTGATAGCTCGCGTTTGTATTCGGACTGGACTTTGGACCCGCTCGTGGTCGTGTGGTTGATTGACGTAGAATAGGACTTGCACTCGCGGCTCTTAGAGCATTTTATTAGATTATCTTGATTGCTTGTGCTCGTAATATTTAGGACCACACATCACATTTAACGAGACGCACTTAGACCGCTGGGCTATTAGTCAAATTAAACTTGTTCATCTCTCGCTAATAGAACTGCTTGTCTAGGAACGGTTTCTCGTTTGCATTCATATTAGTATAAAATTTCAATTCTGCCTTGCATCCCGCATGTAGAGCGCGAGGATCACTGTAAGTCTTCTGAACTGGGCATGCATCATTGATTTCATTATTTGCATTGGTTTTTCTCGACTCCCTCCCCTTGGTTTTTGAAACTTATGTTAAAAGGAAATCGGGATTGATCGTTAGGCGTGCTTTGTTTGGTGGACTAATCAAGTGATAACCAAACTTAAAACCGGGACTGCTAATCAGAGTTGACAAAAAAACTGATTAAAACTAACACTTGTTTTGGGAGAGCAAAACCCTCATTGTATGCTTGACTAATTGTGATTGTTGAGAGGTGAGGACGCATCCCTAGGATAGTGCCTAAAACCTACTTTTGAGCCTTGCGTAATTGGATTGATATCTTGATTTATCACCTAATTTAACTGAAAAGATAAACGGTCAGACTTTTGCGACCATCACTGTGTTGAGTAGGTGAACTCAGGGTTTGCTCTTGTGTTTGTTTGTTTTGTGTGTTATTCGGTGCACTTGCACGCTTTCTTCCTCGATCCACTTCATTCTCCCATTTTCCCTCCAAGATGTCAGAATATTGGTCAACATATCCACGTCATTCATCTTCGACCATATTTCGATCATCTCCACCCTCTCATTCCTCCTCATACCCATACACCGACCGTAAAGTCAGAACTCCGACTGACTTCTCCACTTCTTCGTCCTTCTCACCTAGCCCACATTCTTGCACCCCTGACCCACAACCATCCTGGACTGACTCACTATATTCTCGTCCGCTTGCTGGAATCAAGGAACAAATCGAAGAGCAAGCGACTGCTGAGATGAATGATTGGCATAATCAGTTGACCCCACATACCTCACTTTCACCTCGAGTTGGGATAGAACAACAATTTCCATATACACATCTCGACTTAACCTTAGGGTACAACATGATCGATCAGACAAACCGAATGGAGAGGCATGCACCATACGATCTTCCTGACTTGATTGACCTGAGTGATAGAGACCATATTGACCAACCATCATATCACCCATTCGGAGAGCCGACATATACAGGGGATTGGATTCATGCGACTGATTTACAGAACCCTTGTCTACTAACTCCACCTGATGAGGCTCCGACCAACAACTGCCATACATATGGGCCATACTCAACCCAGTATTGCACACCCGAGTCAAGGTGTGTTGAGTATAAGAGCCCGAGTTCTCAGCAGCATCCTCCAATTGCGTCGACTTCTCTCATGAAGTGTCATGAGAGCTTATTGGAGGATGACAATTGTAGACCGATCAAGAGTCCATGTATAAATGTGGATCATGGATTTTGCGGATTAAATCTTGAAAACCAGGAAGACACTGGATTGACCACACGTCATGTACAGCTGGAGTCCCTTCTACCTCCCTCTTCTACTAACCACTTTCCCTCCAAATCAAAGTCTGTACATTCTCCTAGTCCTCCTTCACCTACCAAAAAGACCAAAAAATTTGAAAACTTAGAAAATACCATAAAAATTGAAAAAGGAAAAGATCTAAAAAAATTGGATCATGCGGTTAGGGAAGCATTGGATAGAAAATTGATTTTTGAGCTTCCCTTAATAATGGCCATTGAACACTTTCCCGACCTTAAAAGATTTGTGAGAAGTAAATTGATGCCTAAAAGGTCGGGCAATAAGAGAACAAGGACTGAGATACATATAGTGTCTATGGCCACATCTTTGATGATAGGGAGAAAAACCAAGAGCCGCAGAGTAAAACGGTTACCTAGATTTGATTGTGAAATCAAAGATACAACATTCACCCATGCAAGAATCGATGATGACTTACCAATTAATATCCTCCCAACCTCCGTGTTTGCCAAACTCAAACTCGGATCTGCCAAGAAGTCAAGAGAGATCATTCAGTTGGCAGATCGGACCATTAAACGGCCGAGAGGAACCATTTCAGTCATCGTCACTTTCCAAGGTGCTCTACTGGAGATAGACTTCACGATCATTGACATTGAGCACCGAGGAGAGTTCACCCAGTCTCCGATCATTCTTGGGAAGCCGTTCTTAGCCTTGGCTAAGGCAACTATAGATTGTGAGACTCGGGAGATCGATTTCTCTGCATTGGGAGCACTCTGACCTCACCCGATCTTTGAGGACACACGATATCCAAGGTAAACCATAAAGTTGCAGACAGTCGTGACCTTCGAGAGACAGTTGAGTCCCGTCTCTCTACTACACCTGAGATACCGACTGTCCAGACGACCATTGGTTTAGAGACTTCCTACAACCACACACCGCCTACTGCTTGCACCACCACCGCGACAGCTTCTAGAGAGGACTCACGACCAGAAGCTATCATTGAGTCGGACATGACCTTTGTGGATTGCCTTGATCATTTCGATGATCCGACACAAGAACCCAACAATGTCAAGCCAACTGAGAACACTGTGCCTTATCAGAGACGTGTGTTGACCCTGCAGGAGTATTACAATGCATACGGTGACTCATCTGATGATGAACCTCTGGTCAGAACCTCACACACACCACATCCAGGACATACACCAAAGGAGACAACTGGGACCAAATTGACCAATCTTGATAAATCGGTTGCTCCATCCTCTAGTCGGTCATCTGGTAAGAAGAAGACGGGTGTTGATTCCTTGAGGAGTTCCCCCGAACTCCTTAAGACGTATCAATCTCCTCTTCCTCTTGATGCTTCAGGTTCTAGAAAACCGACTAAGAAGGTTACCTTCGATGTTTCAGAGAAGGAACTTTCTGAGGAGTCCTCATCAGGTCCGGATGAGGTGATCTATATGAGTGAGCTCAGTTCGGCTGTTCTAAAGCCATACTTGAGCAAGCAGCCGTGTGTCGACCCCCGTTGGGCGTTCCCCACACCTCACTATTATTCTTCGGAGGATGATTCTGACAGCGACACATGTGTATACTACCCACCCCATCGCTCCCGCAAGAAGGTCCGTCACAAACCTTCTTGATCCTTGTATATTCTTCCTCCTCCTTGTACATATTCTCCTTCTTTTTTTTCACCTCCCTCCCTCATGATTTGCATCACTCGTCCCAGTTCCGTATTGTTTTCATTTTGTGGCTATACTTAGGATGACTAGATCCCAAGTATAGGGGGGTGAGTGACCCGATTTGCTCCTTCTCTTCTTTTTATTTTCTTTTTGTATATTCTTTCCCATTCTCATCGGTCCCCCATTTTTGTGTTCTTTCCAATACTTAGGCTGACCAGAGCCTAAGTATAGGGGGGCCGATGCCCGTTGTGTATTATCCACATTTTTTTTCCTCACTTCTATTCTTTTCACCCACTTGTACTTAGTACAAGCTATGGCTTTTTGTCACCTAGTGCCATGAGGACATAGCACAAGCTAAGTATAGGGGGGCATGTATATATTACATATATAATTTACCCATACCTCGTACTTTCATGTATTTATATATATATATTATACAATAATTATGGGGTGGGTCAAAAAACAAAACAAAAAACAAAAACAAAAAAAAACTTTTTCCTAAAAAAAACTCTTTTTCCTTATTTGCAAAAAAACTTTTCAAAAAAATCCTCTTAAAAAAATTTCTCAAAAAAAGTTTTTTTTACCTATCTTTTTCAAAAAAAACCTTGAAAAAAAAGGAGCAAAACTTTTCTAACAAAAAAAACTTCTTTGCCTTTTTTGTCAAAAAAAACCTTTTTGAAAAAAAAACTTTTTCTAAAACTTAAAAAAAATCAATCAATCATCATAAAAAAACTAACTAATAAGTTGGTTTAATCCCTGACACCATTCACTTTTACACAAGACTAGTGATGTTCAAGAACACTTGGTTTATGAGGTCTTAAGATTTTGAGTTAACCAGCCTTAGTCATTAGGGTCCTTGACTTAATTATTCACATTTCCCTAGTTTGAAAGATTTGTGTGCTATATTGCATGCTTAGTCTCTACCTTAAGAATATGATCAGCACCTCACGTACACGACTGCAGTTATGATGAGATGAGTTGAAATTTCACTTAAGGAACTGGGATGAGGGATTTGAGTTTGGACTTGATTTAATGATGCTCGAGGATGGGATAAAATCAATGAAGGCTTCATGAAACCTGAGTGTCAGCACATTTAGCCAGTATGAGAACATGGTTCTTGTACTATCTCTTGATATTTACCTATGTGCCAGGGTGTGATAAAATTAAAAAAAAATGTTGATCAGTGTGCGCCAACTCTTGGTAAAAGCAGTGGAGCTAGCCACAAATACTACAAAGCAATGAAATGTCAAAGAAAAGCTCTCATTCCACAAAGTCAATTATCAAAAGAGCTTCCACCAAAGGCGAGCGCTCCCAACCATTTCAAAGTGTCCACTTGGACCACCGCTATTAGGACCAGGAGTCGGGCTTGCACCAAAAAAGGGCTCTGCATCGTAAATGCTACAAGTCTGGGTGTAGAAGGTACGATAGGTACTCAAAAAAGGCACACCCCGGTGTACTCCCAGGAAAACAAGTGTAGACGGCTCCAACTTCTCTTGACGGACGCACTGATCAACACCCAAAAAAATGCGTTGCGTAATAAGGCACTCGAGAGGATCCTTGTTCCAATGAGAGGGAGAGAAGAAATGACACAATCCTATGCCCCCCATCAACTGGCCTTCCATCTACACTTTTAAGTCTGACAACTAAAGAGACGGTCGATTGGATGCAAGAAATGGTTTATTCCCTAGTGTTGAGGATCGGGTCCATAGGAGAGTCTCTTGGACTGGAACCTTGGGTGACGTTGTGACTCTACTCTTATAACTGCAGTCCACACTTAAAGTCATATCCCTTATATATACGTATACAAAGAGAGTCTGATGATTAGGGGAATTGGGTACCTTTTGACTAGAGCTTAGTTCAGCTTAGAATTTTAGGATCTCTAAAACCGAGAGTTCTTGAACGGATCAAGTCTTGTATTCACATGCACAGTCAGGGGTTAACCCAACTTATTCATTCTTTATTTGTTCGAGGACTAGCAAAGTTTAAGTATAGGGGGGTGATGAATCCGCGATTCATCATCGCAATATCTTGATCCTAGCAAAATCCCCGAGTAAAATCCCAAATAAATGTCCATAAAATCAATAAATTAACAAAATATCTCTTGTAAATAAAATACACTAATTATTGTATATAAGATTGTACAAAATAAATTAACAATAAAAAGGCGCAAAAATAAAGGAGTTTTATACTTGTAAATAACCCAAAACTTCATGGATTTTTAATAATTTCATTTCAACTCCTTTTTGCCTAATTCTTTCTTTAACTTGTTTATAAAAATGTATATAAAAATACAAAAATACAAGACAAATTTGATCTCAAATAAATGCTCCTAGATCCCAAAGAGAAAAAGCCGTAAAGTCCAACTTCCAAGCCAAATTCCCGCTCCGTCTGAACTCCAAATTCACCAAACTCACTTTTAAAGTTCAAGTTAGAAAATTATCTATCCAACGGAAGTAGTTTCATTAAAATCGGAGCTCATTTGCAAAAGTTGGGTTTTGGGACCTAGATGTACATTGTATATTATGTATATTCATTCTTTTTTCATTTTTTATTTTATCTTTCCTAATTATTAAAAATAAAAAAAATTAATTTTGTGTTGTATTTTACTTCTACTATTTTATTGTATTTTTTGTTGTAAATATCTTTTACTAAAAACATAAAAAATTAAAATTAGAAAAGCAAAAAAAAATATTTGTACATAGTGTTTGTCTTATTTTGTAAATACCCCATTCGTTTTCTCTCTTTATTTTATCCTCCCCTTTTAGTAGCCTACTTTTATTTTATTTAATTCACATTCTCTACAATAACTTCTCTTTCTCCATTAACCACCAAGTCTTCATCTTAACCTCCATTCCACTCCACCATTTCTCTTAACCTCCCATTCAAACTCCACCTTTCCACCATCTCTCTAACTCCCATTCTTCTTCTCTTTTTATTCTTCCATTCATCCTCATTTTTTGCCTATCCGCCGATTCGAGAGAAGAGAGGTCGAGCCCCTTCAACCTACAGGTGACAGCTGAAGGAGACAAGTTGAGCGACGACAACCTTTCAGGCGAGATCCGCGGCATCACCATTGCCGCGTCGCGAGATTCCAATCGGACTCGCTCAAGCTTCGGAGGCCGCCATCTCCTTGAAGCGACGACCATCGGAGTCGAAGTTTATCTCCTCCTCCACAGGCGACAACATCCACCCGTCACAGGTAAATCCCTCAACTTTTCCTTGTCTATTTTTTTTTATCTAATATTTTCATTGTTGTTGTTTTAGATCATCATAAACCACCACATCATTCTTTAACAACATTTTTTTTACCACCAAACATTTTCATTCACCAACATCATTCATCATTGTCATCATATTTTTTTTACTTCATCTACCTTCATTGCATCAACACACCATGATACTACACAACTTCCCTGCATTTTTATTGCATGTTCATTCCCTATTTACAAAAATATAAAAAAATTACAAAAAAAGCAAAAAAAATAATAAACAGGAAACAGAGGAAGCCGCGGATCCAGCCACCAGCCACGGCCGTGCTCTCCTTCCAGCCCTCCTGCCGTGCGAACGGCCACCCCTCCGCCCAGCCACGCCTTCGCTGGCCCCGCTCCGGCGCCGCCCACCAACCCCGCGCGCTCCAGCCGTAAGCGCGTCCAGCCTCCAGGTGCGCCGTCGGCCTCGCCTCACGAACCTGCGCCCTTAGGCTGCGCGGCCCCCTCCGGATCTCCGCCGCCCCACGCGGTGGCCCCTCGTCCCCTCAGCCGACACTCGCGCCACTCCGTGCGCGCCCCAGCGCCACCGGCCTCGCCCTGCTGTTGATCCAGCCGCGCACGGGGTGGAAGAACCGCCGCACCTGTCACGCCAACTCGCCCTCGGTGCCGCCTGTAGCCGCCCCAGCGAGCCCGCGCGCCACCGCGCCACCCAGCCGTACGCCGCTGCGGTGTGCTCTGCACCTCTGCCCGCCACCTCCAGCGGCGGTCCGCGCGCCGCCACGCGCAGGCGTGCCCCGTTGCCCGCGATCTACCCCCTCCAGGTTCCGCCCGCGCCATAACCGCGCCCCGCCACCCGTCTTCCCCCATCGTCGCGCGCCGTCGCCGCGGACTCCCCCATCGACTGCCGCGCCGCCCTGGAGCCACCTCCGTCCCTCGCGCCGCCGTCCTCCACGGGCAAGCCCTAGCTGACCTCCCACTGCGTCCTAACTTGTGGAGGAAGAAATAACGAAGGTTCAATTTTATTCATTTTCTTTTGGAACAATTGCAATTTTATCCCTTCGGTTTTCTTTATTTACAAAACAGTCCTTGTGAATAGTTTATTCTTGTTCAGTTATTTCTGTATTGCAAAGAGATTCCTGAGTTTGAGTGTTAATTTGAACTGTCATTTTACATCATTTTTTAATCAAAAAGTAGCATGTTGTTGAGCCACTAATTCTTTATCTTGTAGCTATTTATTTGCATTTTTGTGAGCATTAGATTATTTATTAAAATTCATAGATCGAAAATCAGTGATATTTTACCTAATTACGCTCTGAAATTCACACATAGTTATTTCTTGCTCCAAAAATTATGAAAATATTGTCAATGATGCCTCTAAATGTGCTCTGATTATAGTCCAAATTTCGTTCGATTAGAAATTGTCGTTTGCATAAAATAAATTGTAGAGCAATTTCTATAGTTGATTTTTAATTAATTCCACGAATAATATTTTTGCGAAATTTTAACTTTTTTGGACTCTCCATTGAAATATCTATTTGAGCTAAATCCATCTCTTGATAATTTGATTTCTGGATTAATTAGGAATTAAATACCCGCAGTCGCTCTGTTTTCAGTAAAAAATTAATAAAAAAATCATAAAATGTCAGAAAATTTCCAAAAAATTAGTGTAGCTTAATTTTATCATGTTTAACTTTCATTAATTTTTTCATAATTTTTGCATATCATTTGCACAAAAAATTGCATAAAAACCCCAAAAAAGTTTGTATTTTTCATTTGTGCATTTTAAATTCAAAAATTCAAAAAAAATACATTTGCATTCATTATTGGATTAGGTTTATAGGAAAAATATAATTTGGTCATTTTGGATTAATTTCACATTAAAATTAATTTTGGCTAAATTGTTGATTTTCTTAATAACCTTGTTCAACCGTATTTGTGCATTGGCATTTTTATCGCATAAAAAAATACAAAAAAAACCACTTGGAAACCGCAATCTAATTCATCTAACTTGATCCCGAGTTGTTCCTTTGCCTCCTTGAGTCGACCCTGGGGCTTGCCCATGCTAAATAAACAAAAACCGCGCGTTAATTTCATTCGACGATTTAATCGAGCCGTGCGGTAATTTTTGATCGACGCGAATCTATCCGACTGCAACGCACTAGTCAATCATACGACATCTAAAGGGTAGATTCCGCTCCGTCAACACAAAAATTATATATGATGCCTTGATATGTGATGAACTTACTGTCCAAATTTCATCTAAAATGGAGTTGTCTTGTGCCTGAAATAAATTGTAGAGTGAAGTTAGTATTTGATTTTTAATTAAATCCACGTATATTCTTTTTGAGAAATTTCAAGTCTCCTGGATTGCACATGAAAATATCTATTTGAGATAATTCTCTCTCTGACTAATTTGATAACGTGGATTTAATAAAAATTATTTACTCATTGTCATTCTGTTTTCACTAAAAAATCCATAAAAAATTCATAAATTGTCAAAAAAAATCCTAAAATATTACTGTAGCTTCCTTGCATCATGTTTATGTTCCAGTAAATTTTTCATGATTTTTGCTTATTGTTTGTGTGATAAATTGCGAAAAAACCCATAAAAAGTGTGCATTTTTCATTGTTGCATTTTAGCCCCTAAAATTCTAAAAAAATGTGTTTTGTGTTCATCACTGGATTAGGATTCTAGGAAAATATAATTTGGATGAATTGGATTAATTTAACATTAAAATTAATTTGGCCTTGTTGTATGCTTTCTTAGTGTCGTAATTCAACCGCAACTTGCATTAGCATTTCTTTTTGCATTAAAAAAATTCTAAAAAAAAATACCGCATTGGATATCTAGACTTAAATTTTTGAATTAAAACCGAAGTTGTTCCTTTGCCTCCCTGAGTTCGACCCCGGACTTGTCCGGGATATAAATTAAGCCGAGACACTCTTCACGGAGATCTTCTCTCGGTTCTGACCGAAACGCTAAGTACACGTGCTACAACGTGACCGAATTAATCATCGTATTTAGCGGCTCGTCAGTGATCTAGATCACAATTGGTTACATGATCTTCTTTCCAACAAACAAAGTTGCTTGAATAAGATTGGGTTTCCTTATAATATATTTGATTATTATTATGTGGTATAACTTTGGTTGAAAGATCGATTATCATCTCAAATACAAAGTGATCAATTGGCATTATCTTGACCTGAGGAGGATATTGTGTCTAGTCAGGGAGCGTTGGTGTAGCAGGTTGCTCCGTGAGCCGTCTGCCCCACTCCCGTCGGTACTAGACATGGCAACACGTAAGGAAGGGATAATGCTTAAAGCGATCATGATGTATTTTTCAAATTATTAAAATTCGAATAATATGTATTTTTGAGATAATACCATCCTTCAAGTAACAATTTAAAATTATTTGTTGGCTGAATAATTGGATTGATAATTGATTTAATATGATTAAATTAATTAGATCCAATTAATTTTATAATACTCTATTTTTAATAGAGTTGTTATTTCCCTTGGAAGAATTAATCGTAATGAATATGATTCATAATGATTAATTAGAATTTGAACAAGATATGTAGGATCACATAAGTGACATCCATGTTCTCCTGTCAAGGCGAAGGGTTCCGTCGCCAGGGATTGTATGTAGGAGACGCATGTCCGAAGTGATAGCTCCTGCATACAAGCGCATCGGGATCAGGCTCTTTGTTTCTCGAAAGAGTAAGGAAGCATGCGTAGTGACGCCAATATGGAGTCCTCATATTGTTGGGTTCATATTGGATTGCGCATAGCGAGTTGTATTCCTGTTGACGGTTGGTTCGATTAATGACATGTCAACATCACCTTAGAGGTCGTGGGCTAGGGTGTTAAAGATCGAATTGGGAATGCAAGTTTGACTTGTAAGACGGAATGAGTTCCCGCTTCTTTTTATCTGAGTTGCAAGTTCTCGTATTATTGTGATGCAACAAAGATATGAAAGGAGATCCCAGAACTTGCTTGAGATATAATGGTCTCTTACACTGAAAGCGGTTAAGGGAATGAACTTTCAGTGTTGACAGGGCAAGACAACTTTGATATAAAAATTCCTAAATCAAAGTAATATATATATGCAAATTTCTTATTTCAGATAATCCTAATTAAACCCACTCGATACTATACTCAATAATAATCAGTAAATTCTCATGAATTGGATTCATGATCAAGATATTGTACTTGCGGTTAGACCCATAATGTATGTGGTTGAAATGTGCAATTTTTCTCATAATAATGAGGAATGACAATTAAATAGCTAATAGGACTACAATCCTAAGGTTTGTATGTCTCTATAGTCTTGATCTCTCATCGAGTGTTCTTTGTAAGTATCATGTCGATGATGACAGTAATTGTCAAAATAATCCTTATAAAAATCGAAGAAGATGTTTTTGGCATACGAATGTGTTTCAATATTTAATCATGAATGACATGGTTCACTGCATCATGCAGAATGGTGGCTCTATAAGAGATGATGTATTTAAAATATTTGAGTACCTACTTGAACCTAAGTCTTTAAGAGTTAAGATGTTTATAGATAGTGTCATCATTCTACTATCTATACTCAAGCCATTTATGAAGCTTCAGAATATTAATATGAATTGATTGAAACATGTATAAATGTTGAAATACTCTTATATTTCAACATAAGAGATCATTCGTCTTAAGCAATGGTTGTTTATAGATGAAGGGAGCGCAATGGAAGCATGGGTCAGACCCAAGAAAGAAGAAAAGTCAAAGAGTTGATTGTACTTCTGTGACTTCCATATGACATCCAAAGAGCTAGATGAATGCCAATACTGTAATAAGCTGGTCTATTGATAATTTGACTATCTGGACTATCTAAAATTCTTAGAGGAAGATCCGGATAGTGCATCAGAATATTAAACATCTACATATAATCACTGAAATTGATTTTTTTATTTGAAATATTAAAGTCTGGTAATGATATCTCATTCTTCTAATAATTCTTGCAATTGGATGCATATGTTTTAGAAGACAAAAAAATTTTGATCTTGAGGTTTAATAGTCATCCACATGGATGTTGATGCAATTGTTGCAACAACCTCTATGGATAAATAGACTTTATATTTTCAGTAGGAGAGCCCTGAGTCTTAGAGAATGTCTCTATGACCTAGATATTAGAATACACTCATTGTTTATTTCTAAATGTTTGAAATAAACATGAATTCTGGAATAGACCTATCATAAAGAGTTATGATTGATATATTTCAGATAATAATCTAATATCTATAGGACTCTAATAAATTAGAAAATTAATGAATGGTTCATTAACATTTCTAAATACTGAAAATTAAACCTTAAAAAGATCAATAGGAGGATGAAGATCATTTGACAATGATCTGACATCAAGCCTTGGACATGTGTCTGTTGATGAGATCAATAGACAAGTAAGAGATGAAAGTTTAGATTATCTGAAATTTCGAATCTTACATGCTTGTGTATATTGTATTCAAAGTAGAAAATATCCAATGCACCCTTCTCTAGGAATGGTGTTAGATGCCAAGGTATTCAAGATCTCATACATATTGATGTATGCGGACCATCTGTATCATAATAAACATTGATAATATCTGATATATATTAATGATTATTTGTGATATGAGATTTCTTCTCTTCACCTTGGAAACCTTTGAAATGTTCAAAGATTTCACAATTTTGGTTTAGAACCAAAGTTCCAAGGAATATGAAATGAATTTGATCTAACCAAGGTAGCATGTACCTATTAGATAAATTCAGAAAATACCTTATGGAGATATGAATATCATTCCTATCTCACTCCTCCTGATACACTTAAACTTAATAGAGTTGAAGGGAGATATAATTGATCATGTATGACATGATTTGATCAATGATGAATCTTAGTATAATTACCTCTTAGTATTCAAGGTATATATATGTAGTAGAGACTACAAAATATGTCATCGATTAGGTTCCATGTAAGTAAGCTGGAATCTAGCACCAGAGAGTGCTACTTCATTAGGATTATAAAGGATAGTATTGGTTACCTACTTTATGATCTTGAGACTCTTAAAAGATTTCATCTCTAAGGATATGATTCTTAGAGGTTGAGACTCTTGAGAATCAAGATGAAAATGAAGTAAAGGAACTCCTTGAATCTTGAGAAGATAATAAGGCTCCTGAAATCAGAAACTAAAAGGACAATTAAAGATGAAACACTAATACCTCTTCAAATGAGTTTGAGGATGGATTCCATACGTCAGTTAAGCCTGACAGTGATCTTACTTCATGTGATGAAGCTTCTAAAGATCATGACATGGAAATATGTATGTTAGCAATAAAGTCTAAAGTAGACTTCATATACAAATGTTGCATATGGACCATCGAGAATCCACATATATGGGTAAAACCCGTTAAGGTGTAAATGGATCTTCAAGAGAAAGAGGGAACCTGATGAGAAGGTAGAGACCTTCAAAGCACGTCTCGTAGACATGAGCTACACATCGAAGAGAAGAATTCTCTTGCAATGAGACTTGCTCTTCAGTGACCATTCTTAAACCCATGGGAATATTGCTAACTATAGCTAGACAACTTGACTTTTGACATCTTCAAGATGGAAGCCAAGATTGCATTCCTCTATGAATACCTCTTCAAGGATATTCATATGAAGTAGCCCAAGGGCATCATAGTTGAGGAAAACAAGGTGTGCAAGATGAAGAACTCCATCTATGGATTCAAATAATCTATTATAGTTGGAACATCAGATTTGATGAAATTATAAAGGTTATGATTTCAAATAGAATATTGATGAACCATGTGAAGCTTAGTGGGAGTATCATTGTGTTCATTGTGCTAAATGTAGATAATATCCCAATCATTTGGAATGATATAAGGATGATAATAAGTGTTTTATAATCTGGTTGTTCCGTACCTTGAGATATGATCTCAGGGATACCTCTTAGGTCTTAGTTCTGAAGTTGTTCAGAAGCAAAGAGAAGAGGGTATTGGGACCACCACATTAGTAGTACACCTTGGACATGTTCTATTTTCTGAAAAATTCCAAGAAAGGCTTCTTTCCCTCAAAATATGGTACTGACCTATCTAAAGGGATAACACCTCAAGGAGTTGAGGAAGTGAATGCTAGAACTACTTATCCTTGTGTATCAGTTACGATAAGCCAAGTGTATGCTATATGTGTACAAAAGTCAGATGTCTTTCATACAGTGGGAGTAATAAACTGCTACTAATCCTACTATGGAGATAAACACTTGATTACAGTAATAATAATATCTTCAAAGATGACAAGACTTTTTGAGATAGTGATCTCAAAGTCTTATCTTCAAAAACTTAAGACTTTATAGATAGTGATCTAAAATATCTTAACTACAGATACCTTAGGAGATAGAGATCTCCAGGAATAAGGGTATTCTGATAAGGATAATGAACATACCGGTTATAATGATTATTCAATTATAGTATCAAAGAACTATAATTGCTTGAGTATTGGTTGCATAAGATGCAACAGTCACATTGGATGCCAGAACTGTTACTAGGAGATATGCAATTGCCGTAAAAGGACTTAGAAAAGTCTCTTGGGAACAAAGTGATTGATCAACTTACCTAGCTATTTTTCTAAATAGCCTATGATTGTCACATGAGTGTGTGTTTAAAGATTAGTCCATTAATGGCTCTTTGGACTAGTAGGAGATTGTTGGACATTCAAGCTCACGGCGAGCTATTATGCAATAAATGTTATTACAAATATCATTCCATGAATCTAAAATGAAGAATAACTAATTTGCATAATAGGTCCCTTAGTACAATTAGGGTTATGTACCATAGCCATCTTGATGATCATATAGTTGTTGATTCAATTATTAAATCATAAAGGCTGGTGTTTGTATGAATATCTAAAGAGTTAGATTGATGACTCATCAAGTAACATCAAATGATTATTAAGAGATGATCTCCTGTCTAAGAAGGAGATGACAATATTTTCTCTAAAGGCCGATATCTAACCGACCTCTTGATGCAGGTCCTCTGCATAGGAATAGAGATTCGGAGGTGTTTAATAATTTAGGTCAAAGAGTTGACTTAACGAGAACGAGATAAATAAAGTCCTATATCGTATGTTGTCACGATATAGGCACACATCCTCTGACCGGAGACAGATGTGTTACTATATGTCTGAGTATGTACATTTGGAAGACCAATAGGTTGATGACCTAACCAAGGTCTATACACCGACATGCTAGTATGCATGCAAGGGCATATGAGTAATACGATCTCTCAAAGGGATCATGCAGGTTCATTACTGAATCAGAAGACATAAGCTCACTCGTGAGATATTGGAAAGAATCAAATTTCGTGCACGGTCGTCTCGCTTTGGAAGCTTGACTGAATTTATAGGTTTGATATATGCTTTTGGAATGTATATGATCAACACCTAGGTATGATATATGCTTTTGGAAAATATATGATCGATACCAACTCCCAATAGTCAAATGAGAAAATTAATGATAAATCCTTGAAGTAGACAGTGTAAAATTGATCTAATACTTCAGGTTTAATCCGGGTCTTCCAGTATGCAGGATGTACATGTATTAGGAATACCTGAGGGTGATGTGATGATAAACGATTGCATAACCATGGCGCTTCCATTCCTAGGGAGTGATGAAACGGGTCTGTATTTTAGTGACTCCTCTCAGTAGAGAAGTGATCTGATCTTGGTCCAAATGTTAGACATTGATCTGAATGTAATTCAGATGCAATAAGAAGATTAAATTTGCGATCTTGATTTAATCAAGCATCTACGAGAGGTTTGCAAGATCTAGATTTGAGATTTGATCTCAATATCCAAGTCACTATACGTGGAACAATACAATCGCCATGTCCTTATCTCTAAGTATCCGCAGAGAAAGCTTATTATCCTTGAAAGAGTTCATGGATAATTTCATTGTTGATATATGTATCCAAGCATTGAAAAATTGATAATTAAATGTGATTTAATTATCATGAATAATATGAATTTGATTCATATTATAAAGAGAGTTATCTAAGATAATTAAATGTGATTTAATTATCAAAGATATAAATAATGTAAATTTGATTCATATTATTTGGGCACATGAGAATAGAGATCTAAGATGATTAAATGTGATTTAATTATCATGGATATGAATAATGTGGATAGCACTATCATAATTATTCATATATATATATATTATAAATGTGATTTATAATATATAAGAGAGAGCTATTTGTAAATAACATTTACAAATTAAATGTTGATGTGAATTGGATTCACATTGGACAATTAATTGAAAATGTAATTTACATTTTATTTTGGATTGTGAATGTGATTCACAATTTTCCAATGACAAGATTGTAATATTCACAAAATAATTATGAATTATTTTTGTAGAATAATTTACAACAAGTGTTGTTGTAAATCTTGGAGTTTTCCATGCAATAATGTAATCTCATAAAATTACATGAGATTGCACCCTTCCTTAATGGGAGGGTGGATGGCCACCTAAACCCATTAGTAAAGGGTAGCCATCCACTCTAATCTCATGGAAGGAGGCAATCTCCATTCCATAATCTCCATGCTTGATTGATTGAATTTGGGATTAATTATATTGATATATATATATATAATCTAAATTAAATTAATTGTTGTTTTGTTTTTACAACAAAATCTTGGCCATTGAAAGAAGCCCATATCAATCTCACCCATTGATTTTGTGTAGTCCATAGATTGTTATCCATGAACTCTCAAAATACTATATAAGAAGATACACCCCTTGCTATTCAAAGTTACACAAGAGAACAACAACATATGCTCTTTCTCTCTCTCTCATTCTCTACACATCCTCTCTCTCTCTCTCTCATTATGGTTGTTCATAATGGAGCTCTAGAGCGAGTCACCATCGCTGCAACGTCGTTGTTATGCTGTCGGATTGTTTGCTCGTGGATCTCCGCCCCCTTTGGTGCGCCTCGCTCGTGAAGAAGACGTCGTATCTTGTGTGACGAGATTAGGAGATTCGTCGCTTGGATCATCAACATGGATTGCGAGGAGCATGTGTTTCATTAACAAGCTCGCAAGCATCTCCCCCGTTGGATTGGACTTGAGATAGGAGGTCTTTTCATTTAGAGACTCGATCGCAATCACGCTTCAAGAGGTAAACTTAATACTTATTTGTGATTTAAATGAAATGATCCGAGAAGTGTTCTTGGATCATGTGGTTTCATCGCATTAAATTTTTTTAAATTCCGCCATCTCGAGCAACTAATGCGATTAGTCGCTTCCGATCGTATATGATGTGATTCTCACGCTTTCGTGATGCGCTTAAGGATTTCCCCATATCCTTCATTAGCGTATGTGGATGACATGATTCTTACAGGTGATGACGATATGACTTCTCAAGATAAAGAAAACACTTACAACTAAATTAAACTGAAAGACTTGGTGAAGCTAAAGTACTTCCTAGGTATTGAGAAGACTCGATCTTCAGAGGGTATATGTATAAGTCAAAGAAAATATGCTCTTGATTTGCTAAAGGATTGTGGCATATTGGGATGTAAACCTACTACTATCCCTATTGATGCAAATCATAAACTTGCTAAAGAAGATGGTGATCTCCTTGATGATGCAGAAAAGGGAAGATATCAAAGATTGGTGGAAAAGTTGATTTATCTTACCCTCACTAGACCAGATCTTACCTACGCGGTAAACATGGTGATTCAATTCATGCATGCTCCCACCACCTCTCATGCTAATGCGATGAATAGAATTCTAAGATACATAAAATGATCATCGGGAAAAGGGCTTATGTTCAGGAAAAATCTCGAAGTAACAATTGAAGGATATACTGATGTTGATTGTGCCAATTTTGTGGATAATAGTCGAGCAGGCTATGCGATATATTTGTGTAGAAATTTGGTTATTCAGAGAAGTAAAAGGCAAAATGTGGTTTCAAGATCGAGTGCTAAAGATGAATATCATGCCCTTGCAAATGGTGCCACTGGAATTCTATGCTAAAAATTATGTTAAATGACTTGGGCATCAAAGTGAGTATGTTGATGAAGATATTTTATGACAACAAAATTACAATAAACGTGAGCAACAATCATATAATGCATGATAGAACGAAATATGTTGAGATAGACATTTCATCAGTGAGAAGATTGATGATGTATTGTTGTGCCTTCCTTACCTAAAGTCTACCGATCAGATTGTGGATCTCTTCACAAAGGGGCTGCCTACTATGCAATTTGAGATGAATGTAGGCAAGTTGGGCATGGCAGAAATGTATGTCCAACTTAATGGGGGAGTGTTGAGTTTTTCTTTAATGGATAAATGTATCGTGGGAAGAGGAACCGCTTACCTATCGTCTATATATTTTACGCATCCCACTTCATTGAAAAGTAAGATAGTGTAGAGGGCCCTAATCTCTAGAGATGGAGATTAGGGATTGTATGTGCCCGTGGTTTTTCCCTCGTTGTAGGATTTTCCATGTAAATCATCGTCTCTTCCTTTGTGATGATTATGCATGTTTCAATGCAACCAAGACACAACTATCCCTTCAATTGTCTCGTCAATATGAAATCTAGGATTATGTTGGTCATTCATATATCCTTCATCTCATACATGGACACTAAGCAATAGATATATCATCCCTGATTGCATAATATACATGTTGCTAGATTCATGAATTATAAAGTCGTAAACGTAGATACTCTTGTCAAAATTTGCATGTCATTATTTCAAAAAATGTTTCAGAATGGTGTGATTTAACAATCTTGTAGACTTTCACTGTCAAAGCTACCGAATTTCGCACGAACGTCTTTAGTTACAACCAAAAGCAGTCATAATTTATCAAGAACAAGGAGAAGAAGGTGGTGAAGCCTTCTCTCACTATAAGTAGGGTTGGCTACATGGATTCGTGCAACAAGGAGAAGAAGAATCCCAAAAAAATAAAATATATAAGATAAGTTAATAATAATTCTAAAAAAGATGTTCCCTACTAGAAACTTTTGACTTCAGCCTTTTTCGAGGAGGTTTATATCCTAGCTCGAGAGCATTGGCGACAAGTGTGCAGACGACCGAGACTTAGTTTAGACCTCTTACTCGTGCAAAGTTATACACCAACGAAGAGGTTGGTGATTAGACGCACATAAAAATAAAAATAAACGATATAGTAAAATAGAAGACAATTAAGATGATGATGGGAAGAAACGATCCTCCATGATTAAGAGGATTTCCCAAGCATAGATAACACTTGACTAACAAATGATTTGGTAGTTAAAATAATGGCTAAATAATGTCATTTTCATGCCCAACAAATGATTTCAATATGTAAATAATGGGAAAATAATGTGTAATTAATGACTAACAAATGCCATTTCCATATGATTAGGTAAATAATATGTTTGTATGTATATGTATTTGACATGTGTATGTGCGTGCGTGTAAGTATGTGTATTTGCATGTATTGTATAATATGTGTGTGCTTATGTAAGTATATGTGTATGTGATACTTGTATCTACGTGTGTACGTATATGTTTGTGTTTTCCTCGTATGAATCATCATCATTTCCGACTTTCGAATTAGAAAAATATTTTGGTTCAATTTGATCTTTCGTGAATTTCATATGATTTTTTGATACCCACATGCGCATTCCATTGCTGTCGTCAATGTAATACTTCTCATTATTCAAATGCTTTCTGATTTATTATTTTTAAAACGAAAATCTTATTAATATTATGAAAAGCGTTATTTTTAACACGTACTTTTGGACCTAGGGTTAGTTCTTGATTAGTATGCAAATTATATAATATTATACTTAATTACAAACATGAATTGCCTCTGTATCTAAATACTTATTACATACATAATTTGATCATATCGTATATAAATCGTAACCATTGTATATCGTAACCAATGTATATGTTGTGGTCAATGATAGATAATACGAATGACATTGGAAAGTATGATTTTATAGGTGATGAATTCATCAAAATTCTACTAAAAACCCCCCAACTTTTTGGGAGATTACTATTTCGTCACTTACCAAATTATTATTCACAAAGAATTCTCATGAGTTAAAAATATTTCGAAACATCCCTTACATATTAAAGTATAGGATCAGATGGATTACATGGAAAACTTTAGTATAGATAAGATCGGTGAGGATACGATTTTAATTTTGAGACACGATTCATATTGAAAGGTACTCAAATCGATCCGTTCATCGCCTCTTCTCGGATATGGAGGTGATGAATGTGAGGAAGATGCAAATCTGACATTCCATAATCAAATACCACAAGGAAGAAGAAGACTTTTGACTTATGGATTAGTGCAGCAAGAAGAAGAGCATAGTGAGGTTAGTAAAAGGGTGAGATGGAAAAGACTGAGATCCTATGTGATGGTTGGACCAAGGAAAAAATGTTAGATTTTATAAAGAGAATGGGAAGAAGAAGAGATTCAACACTTGTGTATTTGATATGGAAGGATTTTGATCTTAAGGAGTACTTCAGAAGGAAAAAGCGAGGTGGTATGCGATCACGTTCAACCACCTCCCAATACGATAACTATTTTGTGTTCATGACGTGAAGGTTTTCCTATTGTCTCCCTACTTGTTCTTATTTCAAGGCCATTTTGACCATAGTCGTGCTTATATATGCCTTCGCTCTCTTCAAGATCATGTTGGCCACGACGTAGTTTCTGAAATAATCTGGATGTATAGCTACATGCCCCTCGCAACGTGGTTCCTCATTGTACACATCTTTTATATCAATGGAAGAGGTAGCTCATGCTCTAAATCTGGATTTACTAGTAGAAAGATGTACTCCCATCTCCTTGCTAAAGAGAAAACAATAAGTTAATTGTCAAGTAATTTCAAGATATGCATATACAGCTATGATTTGAAATGTAACAAGTTCATATTTTTTATTGAGTAGGAATAAGAGATCAGACAATCAAATAACCTTGTCACTACCTATGAGCAGTAACACCAATGGGAACATGGATTGCACGATCATCGAGCGGCTAAAAGGCGTACATGAAAAACATGTTTGTATTTCTTTGATATTAGGAAGATGACATAGTTCATTAGATGAAAATTAAATGCAACATGTGATAGAGGGAATGCGATAGACATCTATAGCTGCATTTGGAAGGAGGCGTACCAGGGGGTGATGCCCGCTCGAGCACTCTGAATTTGCTTGTAATTCTGAAGTTGTCACTATGAGCGATTGGTGTGGTCGCAAAGAATCCTCCAGTTCAGCAGCTGATATGTGTGAAGCTTAAGAGAAAGATGTCAATAAGGCGACAAATAAGATGAGGGAGAATAAGGCGACGAATGAAGATAATTCCGATGATATATTGGCAGTACCTGTCACTAGTAAACTCCAATATCCACATGACATACATTCAACAAAATGTATACATTCGAAGCATCAAATAAGCAATACACATTTCCCAGGCACAACATAAGTATCCCACCTCAAAGTTGCCTTGTTACAGCAAACTTTGACAAATCTACCAAAAATGATAATTGTGAATCAAATTGCAAAGATCATCAAATTTCGAAAAGCCTCTGGAATGTTGCAATGCTTCAACAGCAATACTTCTCGTAAACGAACTCAATCAGAGACGCTCCGTACACATATCAACTCATTCTAAAAATTTTATTAATGAAGAATCGGGAAATAATTGGGAAAATATTTTACAGTAAACGGTATCTCAAAACATAATTTTACCAGGCTGTTGTGTACTGCTAGGGCATATAGATAGCACCCTGTCAAACAATGGTCGCCTAACTCCATGCTTCACAATAAATACTGACTTTCTCGACAAACAAGAACCAATACAACATTTGAATCCCCTGCTGCACAACCAGAACCACCTTGCATGTCAACGCTTCATTTCTTACTGATGCAGATTATGCAGATAATTTTAAAAGGCTTTGAACTGACGTGCACCGGTGTGCAAAATATGTTCTCAAGAAATTTGGCTCATCTGCAATTTCGGCTTGACTGTATCACCATTATGTAAAATAATTTGTATACAGAAGAAAACCTTCAAGGGATCAACAGCAAAGAACTCCTCTAAGAAGAGAAGAAACAATGTCTGATACCCATCTGATCCATCGCTTCATCAAAATCTGAATGATCAGGATTCACTTCAAAATAAAAGCTAATCATCAGGATCCTTCTCTTCATCCTGTTCTGCAGACATACTTGATCCAGCTCGACTTCCATCATCGAACTCCATTAGCCCCTCCACATCCGTCTGATCATCTGGCAACTCATTATCCTCGGTGTCATAATCTTTTATTATAGACACCTTGTGATGTACCTGACGCACCATCCATTCTGGGCACATGTCGCTTTCTAATGATGGTGGATCACTGTTTTGTTCATCAGGTATTGGAGTATTCTTGACATTAGTTCTGCAAGAGCATTCTGGCAAAGGATGGGCAAAGAAATTTTTGGGCTTTGTTGAATGGTACTCCCTTGTAAGACCCTCCATGCCCAAACTTTTGTTCAGATGTTCCCTCACCAAGACCGTCCAGTTGTGTTTAGGATGATACTTATTATCATGGATATCATCAAGTAATGCAGCAATAACCATCCTATTAGAGCCAAACTAACGCTTCATCAGTAAATTGTGCAGATTATGCGACTAAACCCATTCACCCCCAGCAAATAAAACTAGTACAGATTCATTACTCACATCATACTAGACCCATGTAAATGTAGGTGCAGGACTACTTAGCTCTAGCATAAAATGTGCTATGCTCACGGAATTTATCACAGAGCGTTTTCTTTAGACAAAAATGGAGGAATATCAAATTTTTGCCTCAAAATTAAGAGTAAATTACAAAAAAGTTCCTGAACTATACACACCTGATTCCAATATCATACATGAACTTTAAAAGTTAACAATATGATATCTAAACTTTAAAAATTGTCCCAATATGGTCCTTCAGTATTGAAATTTAAGGTTGGAAAAACAAAATGATAAACTGAATTTCAATAGTCAAGGGCCACATCGAGACTAATCTTGAAGATCGAGTACCACATTGTTACCTTTTAATATTTAGGTATAACATTGAATTCGAGTGTATAGTTCAGGTCTTTTTTGTAGTTTATTTACTCTAAACTTAATAGACAAAGAAACCGACTGAACCAAACACACGGAATTTGAGAAATATTATCAATACAAAAATGATAGATAATGGTTACTCCATATTAATTTCAATCCAGGTAGTGCACTGATATTAATGTGGTGATTGCATACCTGTCAGGTCGGTATGTTATCCTTGATGCTGCCTTGTAGAGCCGATGGCCCATGACCAAACTCGAAAAATCTGGCCACCTACTGCCATCATTGTTATAACCAGGAAAGAATGCATCTGCTTCAATAGAAACATAATAATCAAGAGCATTCCATAACAATCTGTGGGCTTGCATCCGTAGATCGGCAAGCGAAGATTCTGGCTCGGTGTCAGATTCAGCAACCCAGCCATACCACCCTTCTTTTTCATGATGGTAAAATGGTCTGGAAGGAGGAGGAGGAAGAGGTCTAGGTCTAGGCCCAGCTTTCTTCCACTTTTCAGCAAGTTCTTCCTCACTTTCTACTGTAGGCGGATTTGATGAATGGGGAGGAAAAGAAGACTCTGGTCCAAATAAATTGTTCAACTCTTTTTTACTACACAAAGAAGTGCAATCTAATAAGTTGGAATACATTGCACGTAAAGGAATAAGAACTCGCTGACCACCAAATATCTCAGCACCAGCCAAGTATATGATAGTATTAAGTGGATATCCCACTGCCCTAAGAAGCAGCCCAACCTGTAAAATGCAACCAAGGTAAATAAATTCAACAGTCAATTTCACACAATAGATATACCTTTAGAAAGTCCAGCTAACAAAGGAATAAGACAAAAAATTTGTAGCCCGGGGACAAATGCACTTGCTAACGAATAACAGTGAGACATTCGAAAAACTGAGACATCTAATTATTTTCCGAGTAAACTGACAGACATGCTGTTAGTTAAAAACAAATATAAACTTGACTATTGTTCCTAAAAATCAAGGGCTTTCAAAAAAGAAATACTGTATCATACCAAACAAATCCGAAAATAATAAAGGCAAAAAACTAGTGAATAGGGACTGAAATTACATTCAGTTCTTTCGAACAAGTACAATTCAAAAAAGGAGGGAAAATGAATTCAAATGAATGTCTGAAAAAATGTGAGAACCTGTTGAGCAATCATTTTTTAGTCGAGCAAAGGCTGGTAATGGAGATAATAGATTGCAGGAAGCTTGAATCGTGAATCAGATAGATTAAGTGGTATTTTTTGTAATCAAGACAACATAAGATTGTTCAATATGATGAAATGGGCGGCTAACAAATTATAGGTTGATACCTTGAGACTAAGATTAAATCAATACCCTACCTCGAGTCGATTTAATTAGAGCAGGTTAACTGACCCGAAGTGAGTTGACTGACAGGCTCTATAGAATGAAAATACTGGATATTCTCCAATGCCAAATATTGTTGAGCAAAAGGAACAAGTCTTAAGTTGCGAAATGGAATTATATATTGCATGATAAAAGATATGATGATTTATTTCAATAGATCAAGACTAAAAGAAAAGGAAATATATGGATTGATATCTTTGGTGTTTGTTGAATGACAAAGCCCAACTATATAGTTGATCTTAAAGCATTAATTATGAGCCACGAATATAATATTCTTACTTGCAATTTTATTTATAAATTAGTTGACAGGCGTGTTTCGAGATATGTGTATGCAGTGCATTGGAAAGTTCTCGCAGAGAGCTGAATGAGATCAGAGCAATGTCAGTTGGCTCTGTTGTAGGAAATATCAGAGCGAAGCATGAGAGAGATCTTTTGGCTTAATATGTATGTTAGGTTTTAATGTGCCAAAGGATAGCTATGGATGAAAGGAAAATAATACATTAAATAGCACGAAATAAAAACTATAGATCTCTTAGTAATACCCACAACAGTAAACCAACTGAAAACACGAATATTTTTTGTTTATTGATGGCGGAAATAGTTGACCTATAGTGCTTAATCAACCTTTTTGCGAAGAAAGGGTAGCTGGCCGAAATTGGCAATAGCTCGCTTTCGTTAAAAAATTGTAAAACATAAATATACATGTTTACAGGAATAGATCCAATAAAGCATCAAGAATGACCTATTTGACACCACACTCTATACAATATTTCTCACTTCGATGGCGTTATTGGGCATATTGTTGACGCCACAATACGAGTATACGATGGTGTTCCTTATTAAGGAGAAAGTACGGACAACAACAAGAACAAGAACAACAAAACCTTTTTCCCACATTAATTAGGGTCGGCTACATGGATGCTTTGCCTTAATTTAGATCTTATCACGGGTCATTCTCAGGCGTAGATCCAAATAACTAAGATTCCTTCGATAGTCTCCTAACACTTCTTGGTCCTTCCTCACCCTTTCTTAGCCATCTCAACATCTCAAATCTTGCATATTTACACCGGTGCATCAACTGACCTCCTTTGTAAACGACCAAGCCATCTTAAGCGGATTTCTATTGTCATATCCTCTATCGAAGCTGCACCAGCTTTCTTTCTAATCACATCGTTCTTAATTCGATCTTTTCGTGTCTGACCACACATCCACCGCAACATTTTCATTTTTGTTATAGTTATTCTCTACACGTCTATGGTTCATAGGCCAACATTCATATCCACAGAGAAAAGTAGGTCTCAAGGCTGCTTTGAATACTTTCCTTTGATTTTCAAAGGAATTTTCTTATCACATAGAACAACAGAGGCTCCTCTCGGCTTCAGCTAACATGCATCTATTCTATGAGTAATAACTCCGTCAATTTCGCCCATCATGTTGCAAAATAGATCTCAAGTATCTAAAAGAATCTTTCTTCTGAATGTTAAATTCTCTATTCTTCGCGTCGACTCCTTCACCAATGCTTCATCAAATGTGCACTCCATATGCCCAATCTTAGCCCTACTTATATGAAATCCTTTGATCTCTAAGGCATGTCTCCAAACGTCAAGCTTCTCATTTATTTCATCTCTAGCATCATCAATCAACACAATATCTGTTAGAGTAAACAATACTCTGATGTGTTATTCCATAGAGCCCTCGGGTCTCTTATATAGGGAGAAAACCCTTGGGTAAATTACAGTGACGTACAATATATAAATAGAAATTATAAAACAGTACACCGCAACATAAATAAGTCTCTACACTGCCCCTCAAGATGGAGCATAGATATCTATCATGCTCAGCTTGGAAGAACATCTCTGGAAAGGTCCTCTGAGCAATGGCTTGGTGAATATGTCAGCAGTCTGGTCCTCTGAACTGACATGAGAAGTGGAAATGAAGCCCTTCTGAATCATGTCCCTAGTATAATGACAATCCACCTCGATGTGCTTTGTTCTCTCATGAAAGGCTGGATTGTTAGCAATAAACAATGCTGCCTGATTATCACATTGAAGGTTCATAGGCAAGGGGACATCTACATTCAAATCTTCTAAGACTGCTTTAACCCACATCATTTCTGTGCTTGCTTGTGCCATGGCTCTGTACTCGGATTCTGCACCGGATCTCGCCACAACAGTCTGCTTCTTGCTTTTCCAAGAGACTAAAGAGCTTCCTATGAAGATAGCAAATCCAGAAGTAGACTTATGATCCCTTGGACATCCTGCATAATCTGCATCTGCACAAGCTGAAATAGACAGATCTGTATCTTTCTTGAATAGCAACCCTGTGCCTGGGGAAGACTTCAGATATCTCAATATCATATACAAGGCATCCATATGAACTTGCCTCGGTTGCTCCATAAATTGACTCACCCGGTTTACTGCAAAGGCAATATCCGGTCGAGTTATAGTAATGTATAAGAGCTTACCCACCATCTCTCTGTACCTTCTCTTGTCCACCTCCTCGGTATCATCATCGTACAGCTTCATGCTCGGGTCCATAGGTGTACTTGAAGGTCTGCATCCAGTCATTCCTGTTTCAACTAGCAAGTCTGTGACGTATTTTCTTTGAGTCATCACCATTCCTTGTGCATTTCTTGCAAACTCTATCTCCAGAAAATATCGTATTGTGCCCAGATCCTTCGTAATGAACTGGCTTCCCAACAGGGACTTGGTTATCTCAATCCCCTGAGCATCATCTCCTGTAACCAAGATGTCATCAACATATATCATAACAACAACTGTACCTCTAGGGGTCTTCTGGACGAACAGTGAGTGGTCCGCATTTGATCTCCTGAACCCCTGTCGTTCAATTAGCTGGGAAAGCTTCTGGAACCACGCTCGGGGACTCTGTTTAAGGCCATAGATAGCCTTATGAAGTCTGCACACCATCTGAGTCTCCCCCTCAGCAGCAAACCCTGGTGGCTGCTGCATGTAGACTTCCTCATGTAGCTCACCATACAAGAAAGCATTCTTGACATCAAGCTGGAAAATGGTCCAGTTACGTACCACAGCAACAGATAGGAGGATGCGAAGAGTGGAGTGTCTCGCCACTGGTGAAAAAGTATCCAAATAATCTACCCCATATGTCTGGGTAAATCCCCGTGCTACGAGTCTGGCCTTGGATCTGTCTAGACGTCCATCCGCATGATATTTCACCGTAAATACCCACTTGCAACTCACCACGGAGGCACCTGGAGGAATGGGGACAAGAGACCAAGTCCCTCTAGATTGCAAGGCACGCATCTCCTCTTCCATGACTAGACGCCAGCAGTCAATCTTCATGGCATCCTGATATGTCCGTGGAATCTCCACTGACGATACAACAACTGCAAACTTCTGGAAATCCCCAGTGAGACGATGAAATGAGACTTGAGAGGCAAGAGGATATGAAGCACACTGTCTTCGCTGCTTCCTGTGAGCAATGGGCCGGTCCAAATCATCCATGATTGTGCTGACCGGTTGATCCTCCTCCTGTAGTAAAGGCTCCTGCACAGGTGCATTATCTAACCCATCATTAGTGTTAACATCAGAACATACCTCAGGCGTGTTGGTTGACATGTAGCTTGAGCAGGGCCTGGCCGCCTTGTATAGAACTTAGTAAAAGGTACAACTGGAGGTGGTGGCGGGGGGGGGGGGGGGGTGGTGGTGGTGATGGATTTGTTGGTGGAGTAGAGGATTGATCCAGGCTTGGAGGTGGAGGTACATAGACATTGGAATCTGTTGATGTGGAGGAGACCAATCTGTCACCTGCAGGGGAGAAGTACATGACAGGTTCGAAAAATGTAACATCTGCACTCACATAGTACTTGTCATGAACAGGGTCATAGCAACGGTATCCTTTCTGTGTCCTGGAGTAACCCACAAAAACACACTTGATAGCCCTAGGAGATAGCTTATCAAGTCCTGGAGATAAGCGGTGGACAAACGCAACAGTGCCAAAGACCCGAGGTGTAAGTGTAAACAAATCTCTGTCGGGAAAAAGAACAGAGATTGGAGACTTTTCCCCAAGAACAGTTGTAGGCATTCGGTTGACTAGATAGCATGCTGTAAGAATAGCATCCCCCCAAAAGGATAATGGAGCACAACTTTGAATAAGTAATGTGCGAGCAATATCAAGAAAATGTCGATGCTTTCGTTCTGCAACCCCGTTTTGTTGAGACGTGTAAGCACATGTGGTTTGGTGGACAATGCCTTTAGAAGAAAGAAAGTGAGCAAGTGAGCGAGTGCAGAACTCCAATGCATTGTCAGTACGCACATACTTAACAGTAGACGAAAAAACATTCTGGACTTCATTAATAAGATTTTGAATAACACTTCCTGCTTCAGATTTATTTTTAAGAAGAAAAGTCCAGGACACTCTAGAAAAATCATCAACCACAACTAAATAGAACCTGTGCCCCTGATGATCTGGGACACGACTTGGACCCCAAATATCTATGTGAAATAACTCAAATGGGGAGCGACTGCTCCGACTCTGACGACTGGGGGAGCTAGACCTATGGTGCTTCCCTAACTGACATGCTTCACAACGAAAAGAAGAACTCGGAGAGATCTGAGGCAGAAGGTGACGCATTTTCTGTAGCGGCAGATGACCGAACCGAAGATGCCAGGTATACGGAGATACGGAGCCCTGGGAATGCAGTGAGACGCCAGCGTAAGAGTTTCGGACGAGATGATAGAGGCCATTGTGCTCAGAGCCACAGCCAATCACCCTGCCCGTTAGTATATCCTGAAAAATAACAGACGATGGGTCAAAAATAGCACGACAGTGCAAATCACGTGTAATCTGACTAATGGATAAGAGGTTCATAGAGAATTCTGGAGCATGTAGAACATTCTGTAAGTGCATAGAGGGTAGCAAAAACGTCTCCCCCTGACCGATGATAGGGGAATGAGTGCCATCAGCAATGAGTACAGAGCGACCAGGCTGAACAGCTCTGTAGGACTGCAGAATATCTTTCTCGCGGCATAGATGATGGGTAGCTCCAGATTCGACAATCCATCCTGTGAGATAATGACTATGAAATGAGACTGAAGGACTACCTGAGGCACTGGATGAAGCAGATGTACTAGATGACGCCGAAGCCGCAACATCAGAAACTTCAGCACCCTCTGACGATGATTGTGGCATGATATCACGAAGTCGTGCCACTAGCTCTTCGAACCTGTGATCTGGAGTAGATGCTGGTGGACCCTGAACATGATCAGCGATACGTGCAGAAGGAGGGAAGCCATGCTTGGAATAGCATGTATCCTCCGAATGACCAGTACGGCGACAGAATGAGCACGTAGAGCGTATGCGACCTCCGCGGCCACGTCCACCACTTCCTCTGCCACGAAACGAGGACGAACCACCACGTCCCCTGGAAACTGCCATTGCTGACGGAGGTGCAGTCGCTGTATTCGATGGAACAGGTACACGACTGAGCCTCCTGTATACCTCTTCCATCGGTGGGATGGTGGCAGCTGCTAGGATCTGAGAGCGTGCTGCCTCGTACTCCGGGTCAAGGGCAGCGAGTAATACGCCAACCATAGTGGCGTTGCGGAACGTCTTCTGCTGTTCCGGCGTGGCTGTGAGCGGAATGGTGCTATAGAGCTTCTCGAACATTCCACGAAGCGGCGTGTACAGGGAATGAAGAGGCCTCCCATTCTGCTTCGTGGTAAAGATATCATGCTGCAACTGGAGCATCTTCGTCTCGTTGCGTACCTGAGAGTACGTCATGGCCAAAATATCCCACATCGCCTTGGCGGTGGGCTGGTGAAGGACATCATTCGCTATCTCCGTCGTGAGCGTTCCTGAGAGCCACACCTTGGCATACGCATCATCAGCCTCCCATGAGGCATAGATTCATGTCTTCTCCGGCGGTTCATCCTCGGTAAGAATATGCTTCTTACCACACGACTTCATGAGACTGAGGAACTGCATAGCCCACAGTTCGTAGTTTGTCCCGTCCATTTTGACGATTGGTGCCGAACCTTTGAAAGCACCTATGGCGGGCATATCGACCTTTTGTTCTGACATAATGCCGGAGAAGAACAACTAGTGATAGACCATGAAAATGTTGTCTACCAAGACCTTTTAGGATTCAAGTGCATATGTAGACGCTATGCACTTGAACCCAACATCTATCCGAGACCGACCGAAGAAGAGGCGCCCCGGTGGCGAGTAGAGGCTGTGGAAGCCTCTACCAAAGAGAGACGGCGGTTGGGGGGGGGGGTCCCGGCGGCGGGGCTGGGCGGCGCGGGTGGGTCCCCGGCGGCGGCTGGAGGCCGGGAGCGGAGAGAGGGAGCCGGCGGGATGGCTAGGAGCCCCGCAGGAGGGCTGGCGGGGGCCGGCTGGGACTGGCGGAGAGGGCTGGGGGCCCGGCGGAGGGGGTGGGGGCCCGGCAGAGGGGCTTAGGGCCTGGCGGAGGGGCGGCGGGGCCTCGGAGGGCATGTGGGCGGCGGCGGGAGGGCCTTCGAGAGGCCGGCGGCGGCGGGGGGGGGGGGGGGGGGGGGCGGGTGGAGAAAACCCTAGGTTAGGGTTAGGGCTCTGATACCATGTTAGAGTAAACAATACTCTGATGTGTTATTCCATAGAGCCCTCGGGTCTCTTATATAGGGAGAAAACCCTTGGGTAAATTACAGTGACGTACAATATATAAATAGAAATTATAAAATAGTATACCGCAACATAAATAAGTCTCTACAATATCATCGGTGAGAAACATACACCAAGGTATCTCATCCTGAATGTGACTAGTCAACTCGTCCATAATCAAAGTAAAAAAGAAAGGACTCAAAGCTAGACCTTGATACAGACAGATGACGATGTCAAAATAATCAATCTTCCAAGACTGGATCCTTATCCAAGATGAAGCCCCATCATACATATCCTTTATAAGGTTGAGGAGATAATAGACGCTAAAGAACTAAGACTACATTAAAAAATGAAAACCATGTTGGCATTTTTGTACCAGGATGAGGACTCAAAAATCAACCTGCAGAAGTCGATGCTATCAGGTCCTACACCTTTTCCATGTCTCATAAACTTCAAAGCCTCCACTACTTCCTTCCTTTGTATTCGCCTATACTTTGCACAATTCAAGTAACTTTCACTACTAGCTAGATCTCCCAAATTGATCTCTCTATTTCCTTCCCTAATGAAAAGCTTATGGAAGTATTGTTTCCATCTAGCCTCTATATCCTTTCGAGTAACAAGCACGTGACCTTCCTCATCTTTAATGCTTCTCACTTGAGAAACGTCTTTGATCTTTCTTTCTCTTGCTTTAACCGATCTGAATATATCCTTACGGCCCTCCTTAGAGTCGAGATTTTTGTACAAAACTTCATAAGATTTTGAGTTAGCTTCGCTTACAGCCGTCTTTGCTTCCTTCTTCGTTATTTTGTAGTTTGTGATATTTTCATCTGTTTTATCCTTAGATATAGCATTAAGCATGCTCTTTTAATTTTGAGCTTCTCTTGGGCCCCTCCACTCTACCACCAAACCTTCTTTTGGCTTGAAGCTTCTGCCTTTGACTCGCCTAGCATCTCTTTGGCTACCCTTCGAATATAAGATGCTACCGCCTCCTACATCTCGTTTGGACTTCCGTTACAATCTCAATATAAGCCTTCTAAAACCTTCTCCCTGAAGCTTGATTGCTTCAATTGAAGATTCCATCATCTTAGTTCTAGTGATCTTGGAAACCCTCGTTTTCTTTACTAGCCCTTTTATTTGCACATGCAAGACTAACAAGCGATGTTGGGTGGTCAAACTCTCTCCTAAGATTACTTCGCAGTCTTTGTAACATAACTGATCTCTTTATAACAGAACCGATCTCTTCTCCTTAACGCCAAGTAATCTATATGTGTTCTAGTCGAGCCACTCTTATAAGTAATCAAATGCTCATCCATCTTCTTAAAGAGAGTGTTTGCTATGAAAAGATCATAAACCATTACAAAATCCAAAATGACTCTTCCCTCTTTATTTCTAAATCTTCTCTTTGTGGGATTCATTGCATAATCTTATCTAAATCTTCGCAAAAAGCTTGTTTAATCCTTTCATCTAAACCAATTTGCGATGCATAAACTGAGATGATATTCAAAATTTCTTCTTTGAGCACTACTTTTAGCAAAATAATCGGATCCCTGAATCTTTACATCTCAACCGCACAATCATTCAAATCCTTAAGAATAACTACTCCAACATCATTTCCGTCCTTATCTTTGCCTAAATACCGAAGTTTAAAACTGTTGTAGGAAATGAAAGTGAGAACTTGTTTATTCCAGGGAACCCTAAGCTCTCTTATATAGAGGAAGCCTATGGGTAAATTACATAAGATGTAACAATGAAAATAAACATGACACATAAGTACATAAATACTAGAAATATCTCTACACTCCACCTCAAGATGGAGCATAGATGTCAATCATGCTCAGCTTGGAAGAACATTTCTGAAATGGCCCTCTGAGCAACGGCTTAGTAAAAATATCTGCAGTCTGTTCTCCTGAACTAACATGGGAAGTAGAAATCAACCCCTTCTGAATCATGTCCCTGGTATAGTGGCAGTCTACCTTAATATGCTTTGTCCTTTCATGAAATGCAGGATTATTAGCAATAAATAATGTTGCTTGATTGTCACATTGTAACTGCATGGGTAATGGTACATCTATATGCAGATCTGATAATACGGCTCGAACCCACATCATCTCCGTGCTTGCCTGTGTCATGGCCATGTACTCAGATTCAGCACTAGATCTAGCCACCACTGTCTGTTTCTTGCTCTTCCAAGAAACTAAAGAACTGCCAACAAATACTGCAAAACCTGAGGTAGATTTCCGATCTCTAGGACATCCTGCATAGTCTGCATCAGCACATGCAGAGATATAGAGATTTGTTTCTTTCCTGAACAACAATCCTGTACCCGGAGACGACTTTAGATATCTCAGTATCATATATACAACATCCATATGTATCTGTGTGGGTTGCTCCATGAATTGACTCACCCGACTAACTGCAAAAGCAATGTCAGGTCTGGTGATAGTAATATAGAGAAGTTTACCCACCATTTCTCTACATCTACTTTTATCAACTTCCTCTGTGTCATCTCCATATAGCTTCATACTAGGATCCATGGGAGTAGTGGAGGGTCGACACCCGATCATACCTGTCTCAACAAGCATATCTGTAATATATTTCCTTTGGGTTATCACGAGACCCTGCGCATTCCTCGAAAACTCCAATCCCAGAAAGTACCGTAGAGTACCAAGATCCTTATTCACAAACTGATGGCCTAAAAATGCTTTTGCCATCTTTATCCTCTGCATGTCATCTCCTGTAACAAGTATGTCATCAACATATACCACAATAACAACAGTACCTCTGGGAGTCTTCTGGACAAACAAAGAGTGGTTAGCATTTGATCTTATGAATCCTTGCTTCTGGACGAGATCTGAAAGCTTCTGAAACCATGCCCGCGGACTTTGTTTAAGACCATATATGGCCTTGTGAAGTCTACACACCATATGACACTCCCCCTCAGCAGCAAACCCCGGAGGTTGCTTGCATGTAGACCTCTTCCTGCAAATCTCCATATAAAAAGACATTTTTAACATCAAGCTGGAACAATGGCCAATCACGTACCACTGCGACTGAAAGAAGAACACGTAGAGTTGAATGACGCACCACCGGGGAAAAGGTGTCCATATAATCCATGCCATATGTCTGAGTGAATCCACGAGCCACTAGTCTTGCTTTGTAGCGATCAAGGCTGCCATCCGCATTATACTTGACAGTAAAGACCCATTTACAACTGACCACAGAAGCACCTGGGGAAGCAGCAACCAAGCTCCATGTACCACGAGATCGCAAGGCAGCCATTTCCTCTTCCATGGCTAACCGCCAGCTGTTGTCTTTCAAGGCATCCTGATAGTTCCGTGGTATCTCCACGGTAGATAGGGCAATAGCAAATCTCTGGAAAACACCAGTGAGACGATGAAAGGAGACCTGTGAAGCAAGTGGATAAGACGCACACGTCCGCTTGGACTTCCTCAGGGCAATAGGTACATCCAAATCATCAGCAGTGTCCACCTGTACATCATTATCCTGCATTTGTGCATTGTTAGTCCCATCATTACTCATATCACCTGGACATACCTGGGGCGTGGTAGATGAATGACGGCCTCCATGAGCAGGATTCAAACGACGAGTATAGAATTTCGGTAAAGGTGGTACTGGTGGTTGTGGAGGTGGTGGTGGTGGTGGTGGTGACGGTAGTGACACAGCAGGAGTAGATATGTGATCAGACTGACGTACAGGAGGAGGTGGCACATAAATGTCATCATCAGTAGTGGAAGGTGTCATCCTATCACCTGTAGGCGAGAAATACATGACATTCTCAAAGAAGGTGACATCAACACTGACATAATATGTGTTATTCACAGGATCATAGCAACGGTAACCCTTTTGAGTACGAGAGTACCCCAGAAAGACACACTTTACAGCCCTAGGTGAGAGCTTGTCAATCACTGGAGTAAGTTGATGGACAAAAGCAACTGAACCAAAAACACGAGGAGTTAGTGAGAACATGTCCCTGTCAGGAAAGACAACAAAAAGAGGAACTTTCTCCCCCAACACGGAAGATGGCATACGATTGATCAGATAACCTGCCATAAGCACATCATCACCCTAAAAAGATAGAGGAGCACAGCTATGAATGAGTAAAGTCCGAGCCACATCAAGAAGATGACGATGTTTTCTCTCTGCAACACCGTTCTGTTGAGATGTGTAGGCACATGTTGTTTGATGAATAATGCCACGAGACAAGAAGAAATGCGAAAGAGAACGATTGCAAAATTCTATTGCATTATCTGTGCGCACAATCTTCACATTAGAAGAAAAGACATTCCGAACTTCATTGATAAGATTTTTTATTACATCCCCCGCTTCAGATTTATTTTTCAATAAAAAGACCCAAGACAATCTAGAGAAATCATCTACGACCACTAGGTAAAATCTGTCCGTGTTGAAGGCACCATAGTCTCCGTGAGGGTGATCAGGTACACGACTCGGACCCCAAATGTCAACATGCAATAACTCAAAAGGGGAGTGTAGGGAAAATAAGAGAACTTGTTTATTCCATCCGCCCTAGGTTCTCTTATATAGGAGAGTAGTCTATGGGTAAAATACATAAAGAGTCCAACGGAAAATAGAAATATAAGAAAAATATAGAAGTGAATATTATATCTCTACACTCCCCCTCAAGGTGGAGCATAGATATCAATCATGCTCAGCTTGGATGAACACTTCTGGAACGGCCCTCGAAGTAGCGCGTTGGTGAAAATGTCTGCAGTTTGATTCTCTGAGCTAACATGGGATGTAACAATAAACCCCTTTTGAATCATGTCACGTATGAAGTGACAATCAACCTCAATGTGTTTGGTCTGTTTATGAAACGCTGGATTATTTGCAATCAATAGAGCTGCCTGATTGTCACATTCCAGAGCCATAGAAAGAGGGACTTCTATATATAGATCTGCAAGCACAGCCCACATCATTTCTGTACTGACCTGAGCCATAGCCCTATATTCAGACTCAGCACTGGACCTTGCTACAACCGTTTGCTTCTTGCTTCTCCATGAGACTAGAGAGTCTCCAACATACACTGCAAACCCAGTGGTGGACTTCCTATCCTTGGGGCATCCTGCATAATCTGCATCTGCACAAGCTGATATAGTAACCTCCTTGCCTTTCTTAAACAACAGACCAACACCTGGAGATGATTTAAGATACCTAAGTATCATATGTATAGCATCCATGTGTAATTGACGTGGTTGCTCCATAAACTAGCTCACTCGACTCACAGCAAAGGAGATATCAGGCTTGGTAATAGTAACATAGAGAAGTTTGCCCACCAGTTCTCTGTATCTTCTCTTGTCCACCTCATCAGTATTTACATCATATTATTTCATACTGGGATCCATAGGTGTAGTGGCAGGTCGGCAACCAAGCATTCTTGTTTCACTCAAAAGGTCCGTGACATATTTCCTCTGAGTCATTACCAACCCATGAGAATTTCTGGCAAACTCTAGTCCCAGAAAATATCTAAGAACCCCAAGGTCCTTGGTGATGAATTCACGTCCCAGCATTTCTTTTGCCCCCTGGACTCCCTGTTCATCATCACCTGTAATCAGAATATCGTCTACATACACCATAATAGCAATGATACCTCTAGGTGTCTTCTGCACAAACAGGGAATGATCAGCATTAGAACGTCTGTACCCCTGTTTCTCAAACAGGTCTGAGAGCTTCTGGAACCAAGCTCTGGGGCTCTGCTTAAGGCCATAGATAGCTTTATGAAGTCTGCACACCGTAGGACACTCCCCCTCAACAGCAAAACCAGGTGGTTGTTGCATGTAGACTTCCTCTTGTAAATCACCGTATAGGAATGCATTCTTCACATCTAACTGGTAGAGCGGCCAATCACGAGTAACTGCAACAGAAAGGAGGATCCGCAGAGTGGAATGACGAGCAGCCAGTGAGAATGTATCCAGATAATCCACCCCATAAGTCTGTGTGAAGCCACGAGCAACAAGGCGAGCCTTGTATCTGTCAATACTACCATCTGCCTTCTGCTTAACTGTGAAGACCTACTTGCAGCTAACTGGAGATACATCAGGAGGTGCGGAACAAGACTCCATGTGCCTCGTGACTGAAGAGCGACCATTTCTTCTTCCATGGCCAAGTGCCAACGACTATCTTTCAGTGCATCTTGATAATTCCGTGGAATATCCACTGTTGACAATGCAATAACAAAGTTCCTGAATTCACCAGTGAGACGGTCAAATGACACAGAAGATGCTATAGGGTACGATGCACAGCTCCGCTTCTGCTTTCGTAGAGCAATAGGTACATGTAAATCATTTGTCTCCTCAGCTGGCCTCTGTAAACCCTCCCGCTCAGAAAAATCATCAGATCCATCATTAGTAATATTTTCAGAACATACCTCAGGCGAGCTGGATAACGGGCGGCGACCATGAGCAAAAATAGGCCTACGGATATAGTGGAATGGTAGTGGTGAGACATGCACCGTGACAGGAGGTGGTGGTGGAGATGGTGGTGACGGTTTTGATAGTGGTTGCGGTGTCATGTATATAGCATCAGTAGTAGTGTCAGAGGGAACCAGTTGATCACCTGTAGATGAGAAGTACATAACGAATTCGAAAAAGGTAACACTCGCACTGACTAAATACCGCCTTCGCAATGGATCATAACACTTGTACCCCTTCTGCGTTCTGGAGTACCTGACAAAGACACGCTTGACAGCCCTAGGAGAGAGCTTGTCAGTCCCGGGAGACAACTGGTGAACGAAGACGACCGAGCCAAACACACGAGTAAGGGAGAACAATTCTTTGTCAGGGAAAATAAGGGAGAATGGAATCTTCCCACCTAAGACAGATGACGGCATTCGATTAATGAGATATCACGCCGTAAGAACAGCATCCCCCCAGAAAGAATGAGGAGCATTACTCTGTATGAGAAGTGACCTGGTGATATCAAGTAAGTGACGGTGTTTCCTTTCAGCAACCTCATTCTGTTGGGAAGTATAGGCACTGGATGTTTAGTGGATAATCCCTTGAGATGAAAAATAACTGGATAAGGTATGAGTACAAAGTTCCATAGCATTACCACTTCTCACAATTTTAACAGATGCAGAAAAAATATTGCGAACTTCATTAATGAAATTGATGATAATATTCCCCGCTTCAGATTTATACTTTAACAGAAATACCCATGACGCACGAGAGAAATCACCCACAATAACTATATAAAACCTGTGTCCCTGATGATCAGGAACACGACTAGGACCCCATATATCGACATGGAATAACTCAAACTTGGAGGTACTACTCCGACACTGACGACTGGAAAACGTAGACCTGTGATGTTTTCCCAACTGACAAGCCTCACATTGAATGGACGTGTGAGGTGAAACCTGGGGTAACACATGACGAAGCTTCTGAAGCGGTAGGTGTCCAAAGCGTAGATGCCACAGTAATAGGGAGGTAGATCCAGCAGGTAGAGATGAGGTTCCAGCATAAGGAGTCCGACTAAGGCGGTAAAGGCCGCCTTGCTCATAGCCACGTCCAATCACGTTGCCCGTAAGGATGTCCTGAAAAACAAGAGAGGATGGATCAAAAATTGCTCGACAATGTAAATCCTTTGTAAGTTGGCTAATGGACAACATATTCATCGAAAAATCAGGTACATGTAACATGTTCTTGAGATGCACAGATGGTGTCAATCTAATCTCCCCCTGACCAGTAATCGGGGAATGTGTCCCATTAGCCATAACCACTGTACGGCCTGGAGAAACCTGTCTGTATCCTGTGAGTAGACCTTGATCACCATACAGATGATGTGTGGCACCAGAGTCCATAATCCACTCTAAAGTATCGGATCCACTACTGCTAGTGAATGCATAGGTGCTACCTGATGTATTGGTGGAAGCAAATGCAGATGAGGCAACGTCCGCATGACTCTCAGAAGTAGATGCTGATGTTACGGGACCAGATGGAGGAATGATGCCCCTTAGACAGGCTACAAGATCATCGAAGCGCTAATCCATAGATGACACAGCTGGGGGCTCGATCTGTTCAGCGACTCGTGCAGAAGCTGGAAAACCATGCTTAGAATAGCATGCGTCCTCGGTATGCCCAGAACGATGGCAAAAGGTATATGACGGCCGAGTGCGGCCTCCTCTACCGTGAGGTCCACGGCCACGGAACTGATGATGATGTCCTCGACCTCGATTTGCTGCCATGGCTGAGGCTGTTGAATTCGTAGAAGACGAGGGAACAGTGATGCGATTCAGCCTATGAAATGCCTCCTCCATAGGAGGAATAGTTGAGTCCGCCGGGATTTGGGAACGTGATGCTTCGTACTTTGGATCAAGGGCAGTGAGAAAAACACCTACCATAGTGGCATTCCGGTAAGTCTTCTGTTGCTCTGGAGTAGCTGTCAGAGGCATGAAGCTATAAAGCTTCTCAAACATTCCTCGTAGAGATGTGTACAGAGAGTGCAGAGGCCGTTCATTCTACTTGATAGTAAATATGTCATGCTGGAGTTGCGGAATCTTCGTCTCATTCTTTGCCTGAGAATATGTAGCCGCCAGAATATCCCACATTGCTTTGGTTGTGGGCTGATGAAGAATATCATTGGTAATCTCAATTGTCAGGGTTCCAGATAGCCAAACCTTGGCATATGCATCATCTGCCTCCCATGAGGCATTGACCCCAGTCTTCTCAGCAGGCTCTTCTTCAGTAAGAATGTGTTTCTTACCGATTGACTTCATCATACTCATGAACTGCATTGCCCACTTTTCATAATTTGAACCAGCCATCTTCACAATCGGTGCTGGACCTCTGAAGGCGCCTATAGATGGGATATCTGCCTTGCTTTCTGACATAGTGATAACGGAAGACTGGAGTAGTAGACTGAAGATATGATCGTCTACACGGACATTAACGGGTTTAGTTGCATGTGCAGACTCAAACAACCAAACCCATTACTTTGGAGGGGCACGCGCTTGACTTAGGGTTTTGCGTGCACGAAAGTCAAGACTTTTGGAAGGTCACGTGCAGGAAGCACACACAAAGATCACACACAAGGATCACGCGTGCAGGGGACGCGCAGGGTCACCGTGCGCAAGGGCACAACACGCGCAGATCACTCGTTCAGGGAGCGCGCAAGGGCACCGTGCGCTGGGTCACATCGCGCACAGGAATCCCGCGCAGCGCGCACAACCCACCGTGCGCAGTTGCATCGTTGTACTCAGCCGTACCGTGCGCAGGCACAGATCTCACGGTGCTCAGCTGCACCGTGCACAGGTACGCGGAGGCGAAGTCGCGAGATCAGAGACGGAGGCGGAGGCGCGGGATCAGAGATCGGGGGCGGAGGCACGGATGGGGACGCGCGGAGGCGCGAGGGCTTGAAGGTGGGGCTAGGGTTAGGGTTTGGCTCGAGAACTCCGGTCTAGGACCGTAGCTCTGATACCATGTTGGGAAAATAAGAGAATTTGTTTATTTCATCCGCCCTAGGCTCTCTTATATAGGAGAGTAGCCTATGGGTAAAATACATGAAGAGTCCAACGGAAAATAGAAATATAAGAAAAATACAGAAGTGAATATTATATCTCTACAGGGAGCGACTGTTCCAGGACTCACGACTAGGGAAAGTAGACCTGTGATGCTTTCCCAACTGACATGCTTCACACTGAAAAGAAGACTTTGGTGAAATCTAGGGTAAGATATGACGCAGCTTCTGAAGAGGAAGATGACCAAAACGCAGATGCCAGGTAAATGAAGAAGCAGATCCACTGGACTGAGATGAGACATCAACATAGGAGGTGTGAACCAACCGATAAAGACCATCCTGCTCACAGCCACAGCCAATCACCTTGCCCGTTAGAATGTCCTGAAAAATAAGAGATGATGGGTCAAAGATAGCTCGACAATGCAAATCCTTCGTAAGCTGACTAATAGAAAGTAAGTTCATCGAGAAATCTGGAGCATGCAAAACATTCAACAGGCGAATGGAGGGTGTCAAACTGATATCTCCCTGCCCAATGATGGGGGAATGAGTGCCATCTGCTATCACTACCGATCTCCCTGGAGAAACCTCCCTGTAAGATGTAAACTTATCTCTGTCTCGACAGAGATGATGTGTCGCACCGGAGTCCATGATCCATTCCGAAACATCGGAACTGCGACATGAGGTAAATGCATAAACGCTACCTGATGTGCTCGTTGTGGCTGACGTGCTGGCAGAGGCTGAAGCTGCGATGTCAGAGTGACTTCCTATCGAGTCAATAGAGGCAGGAGGCATGATATCCCGTAATCTGGCTACAAGATCCTCAAACCTCTGGTCTGAAGTGGATGGCGATGTAGGCACATCATGTTCGGCTACACGGGCAGATGCAGGAAAACCATGCTTAGAATAGCATGTATCTTCCGCATGACCCGGGCGACGACAGAAGGAGCATAGCTGATGGAAGCGACCACCTCGACCACGAGGTCCATGGCCACGAAAGGAGGAAGTACCTCTGCCTCAGGAAGCAGACATCGCCGAAGGAGGTAGCGTAGACGCTGGAGAAGGAACCGAGATTCGGCTGAGTCGTCGATACACTTCTCCACTAGAGGAATAGTAGCATCTGCCAATATATGCGAGCGAGCCACATCATACCCCGGGTCTAGTGTCACTAGTAAGACCCCCACCATTGTAGCATTCTGGAACGTCTTATGTTGTTCAGTGGTCGCCGTCAGGGGAATGATATTGTAGAGCTTCTCAAACATCCCACGTAGGGATGTATACAACGAATGCAATGGGCGGCCATTCTGCTTGGCCGTAAAGATGTCATGCTGAAGTTGGAGGATCTTAGTCTCGTTCCTCATTTACGAGTACATTGCTGCAAGAATATCCCACATGGCATTAGCTGTGGGCTAGTGTAGGACATCATTGGCAATCTCCATTGTCAGAGTGCCAGATCGTCAGCCTCCCATGAGGCGTAAATCCCCGTCTTCTCCACCAGCTCATCTTCGGTAAAAATGTGCTTTTTACCATTGGACTTCATCAGGCTCATGAACTGCATCGCCCAGAGCTCGTAATTCGTCCCATCCATTTGACTATTGGCGCTGGACCTTTGAAGGCGCCAATGGAGGGCATATCGACCTTGTTGTCAGACATATTTGCCGGAGAAGAAGAGTTAGGGTTTGTAGACCAATGAGGAATCGTCTACATGAACATGAGTGCATATGTAGACTTATGCACTCAAACCCATGAAGGGAAGGAGATGGAGTCGGCGCCGATTGGGTGGAAAGAGACGTCGGGACGAGTGGTGGTGGCGGGCGGGCATTAGGGGCTGCGCACGGGGGGGTTGGGTGGCATGTAGGGGGCCACCGAGAGGGAGGGGAAGCCCGCGGGGAGGGGTGGGCGGCGGGTACGGGTGGGCGGTTGGGTGGGGGTGGATGGCGGTGAGGGGCTGCGGAGAAGGGGGGTGGGCGGCGGGGATGAGAGGGCGGCGGGTACGGGTGGGCGGCGGGGAAGGGGGCTAGGGTTTAGGGTGGCTCTGATACCATGTTGTAGGAAATGAAAGTGAGAACTTATTTATTCCAGGGAACCCTAGGCTCTCTTATATAGAGGAAGCCTATGGGTTAATTACATAAGATGGAACAATGAAAATAAACATGACACATAAATACATAAATACTAGAAATATCTCTACAAAAACATGTCTTCGTGATCACCCTTGCTTTCTCTCCAACCCATTTTATCTCTTGGAGACATAGTCTGTATCTTTCTTCATTCCATCGTATCTACTATCTCCATCAATTTGCCAGTCGAAGTGCCAATATTCCAATTACATATCCGCAACTTCCTTTGTAACCTCTTTTGGACTAATTTCTTTACTCGTGTGTCCATCATGCGAGAACCTTTGCAAATTTTGGATTGCATCCAAGCGAAGATGCAACGGAGGTAGCATATTTACTCGCATGTGTTTCTCATGCAAGAACCCTTGTAAATTTTGAACTATATCCGCACAGCGATGTAGTAGCTCTTACCAACTTCTCATTGCATTTGGGCAATGCAACGCATCGCTACTATGGAACGCCCCAACGAAATCTAAATGTTTACTTAAATCCATGTTGAAAAGTTCCGGATTGTTTTGAGACAAATTCTTAAATAGTGTTCTTAAAAAGAATACTATTTAGGAATCTGTCTATCTTGCGTTGGTTGTCGGCCACTGAATGCGCAACCCTCCTTAATTTACCCGAGCTTGGACCGACCATGGCTGAGTTCCTTTTGAGATAGACAAGAGTAAAAAAAATCCCCAAAAAATGGTTAAGATCCTTCAAAAGGATAATGGTAGAAATGTAGCAATGTTCCTCTAAGCAACAACAATCTTTTAAGAGGGGATAGATAAATGAGGTCAAATGGATGGTCCCACTAGATTATAAGGACTATAAATCACCACTGCATAAACTCCAACGCAGTGTTGCCGTAAAGATTTAATGCCAATGGAATAAAAACTATGAACATCATTCAAGTAAAAAACTTGTCAATGCTCAAAATTCACAATATTCTAAATTAGGAAAACCTATAACAATTGATTGTGCTCATCAGGTGCAAGTGATGGTGGTAGAAGCTGATTACTAGCAAACATAACAACGAGTCTAATAATTCTTCTCCAACTTCCAGCAATCACTTCCATTGTCAGAAGTTTTTGAAAATAACAACGAAAAGAAGTCTTAAACTGAGTTGTTTAAAAAAACTTGCGAACAGAAGGAAACTCAGAAACACAATAACCATCAGTTTTGGCTCACGCTCCAGCGCTTTCTGATGAGTGGTCCTTGTAATACGTTGTATCTTTGTGTGGCTTTAAGATAATATAAAGAGCTAGGGGAAAACTTTGACATGACAACCATTTAGCGACTCCGTACCTAGGAGAAAAATCCAACTTTGACATGACATAGTCGAGGATAAACTTGCAATGAGACTTGATGTATAGAATTTCTTGAAAAGTAAAAAGGATATTCACAAAAAATTAGTCATCATCACAAAAGATTTATTCCTCGATCAAAGCAACAAATATGCATACCAATTTGATTATACTAGAAGATGTAGCATGTCTATGTGAGAGAGAAGTACCATTCATTAAGGTGATTAGAAGCACTATAGTCAATCACCCACTTCGTAAAAGATTTCATGGGTGCAAAGATAGTAGTATTACACGAGATCTCCACCAAACCAACGATGGTTGGCCAATTTCGGGGGATGAAGCGGAAGGTCTAATCTGTTAGAGTGGCTGGAAAGAGATGTTCCCAGGTTGTCTAACTCACATGCTTCTGAGTTGATTCATCATTTTTCATTAATGAAAGTTTGGGTGGCGGTCTTTAATCTTAATGATGACAGTTCTCCTAGCATGGATGGCTTTCTGGTGTTCTTATTCCACGAGATTTGGGATTTGGTCGAGCTGGATATGATGGTGGTGGATGAATTGCAGATGGTGAACTATGTTTTCGAGAGACTCAATTGTTGTCTGATCTTTCTTTTACCAAGAAAGAGGTGGCTCAACGGGTGGGAGACTTACATAATATAACACTTTCCAACGCGATTTACCTAATTGTGGTTAAGGTCTTGGCCAACAGGCTGCATGGTGTTTTGGATTGCCTCATTGGCGTTTCACTATCTCTGGGCATGCATATAATGGATGCTGTTGCTTCGGAATCATTGCAGATAAGAAGATGTGGAGAGATAGAATGCAATAAGTTATCTATTCATGAAATCCTATGGTTCTTTCATATAAAGGAGAAATCTGTTGAGCAAATTACATAGTGTAGATAGAAAGAAATGAGAATATATAAAAAGGATAGAAGATAACTAATATCTCAACACTCACCCTCAAGCTAGAGTGTAGATATCAATCAAGCTCATCTTGGAACAACATCTCTAGAATGACCCTCTAGCTAGAGCCTTGGTGAACCTGCATGTTGTCTGTTCGCATGAGCTAATATGAGAGGTAGAAATGAAACCCTTCTGGCTCATATCTTAAGTGTAGTGACAGTTTACCTCGATATGATCCAAGTATGTAGCACAAAAATTGTGGACAAGCTGAGAGCTGTACATAAAGTGAAGAAGAAAGAATACTTTTGTAATAGACATATGTTAAAAGTCTCAAATATATATGCATTTGTATCATATAGGCATATTAAGTCCAAGCCATATTGATCGATAAATCTTCCCAATTTGATCGATCAACTGCCTGTGATCGATCCGCTTCTTTAACTTGATCAATCAGCCCACTTGATCGGATTAATCACCCAGATCAACTGCCTTCTATGCTCGATCACTATTTGAATGGAAACCTCCAACAGCTATATTATGATCGATCACCTTCCTCGTATAATCGCTTGTGTATCAAATCTTGATGCATTCTTTCCAGATTTGTTTCCGACAGCTATATTTTTGAGAGCTCACTCCCACCACCATAAATAGGACCCTAAACCCATTGGTGAGAACACAGATTCCAAGGCAAAGCCTCTCTCTCTCTCTCAAAGCTCTATTCAATGTTGTCTCTCGCGCTCTTTGCTTCAAGATCACATCTTGAGAATTAGTCATCTACACACTCGATTCACAATTCAATTATTTACTACAACATGTATTTTCTTAGCCTCATTATTCACATTGCATATTTATTTGAGTCTTTATAGATTTATAGATTGTTGTAATCTTTACTTTACTGTTGTACTGTAACACTTGGTGTTTGACCAATGTGTACAAAGCACTTCGTGTTTGATCCAAGTTGTAGGAAAGCTGATGTGTGATCCAAATCACCTGTAAACGATTGAGTTATCCGGGAAAATAACTCGAGATAGTGGAATCCTTGATTGACTCAGTTAATCGAGAAATCCCAAGTCAGGTGACCCCGGTCATGGTTTTTATCCAGTGGGGTTTCCACGCTAAAATCCTTATCTCTTGAAGTTATTGTTATGTAGCTTTCCTGTTTTGTTCGTGGTGATTATTATATGTTATCTCTATTTATAGGTGATAGCATTTTATTTAGCAATCCAGAATAACTCACATTTGGTATCAGGACATGGTTCGCATAGAGGACGTAACTGAAATTCGTGCTATGGTTGTCATAACACACCAACAAAGGACAATCCACGATAAGACCTTTATTGTTTGATGCTATTAACTTTTCCTTAGGAAAATCCACATGCAGATTCAGTTGGAAAGCATGGGATATGAGATAGAGCATGTCATCAAGAGTAAATTTCAAAGACCCAAGGGAACCATCACCATTAACAAGAGAAGAAGCTGGCAACAAACAACTCCGATGTGATGGACAATTTATCATGATTCACACAAAAGGATGAAGCACAACGACTCCATTCATAGGGCATCTATCCAAGCAAGATGCGTTGGGCAATGTGATGATTGATAGAGCGATCAAGGCAGGATATGGCAGAGTCGGACGCAGGTATTTTACGGATTGAGCATGGAAGAACTCAACAGAGTATCCGTGTGCAGGTCCACCTATGAAATATGGAACTAACTCACCGTAACATATGAAGGTACGTCGAAGTTGAAAGAAAGTAGAATCGGATTATTACAACAAAAATATGAGATTTTCAGGATGAAAGAAAGAGAAAGTATTAGGGAGATGTATACTTGTTTCATAGAAATAGTGAACTCACTCAAAAATTTGGATGTGGAGATAAAGGAAGCAATAGTCATCAAGAAGCTTCTCAGATCGCTTACTATCGTATGGAAGACCACAACCACAGTGATCAAGGAAGCAAACAACATATATATACTTCCTTAGAATGAGGTGATCAGAAAGCTCCTCACCTACAAAGTTAAAAAAGAACAGAAAATGAAAGTCATTGCATATTCAAATGATCTAACATCTTTAACCTCTAGTGAAGATTATAAAAATGAAGAAATGGCTTTCATCACTCGTCATTTAAGAATTATTTGAAGAGGCAATGAGAATTGAAAAGAAAAATGAAGGAAGCAAAAACTTATCTTACGAGAATGTCATCCTCTCAAGGCAACAAAAAGAGATGTTCATACAAAGGAAAAGACTCTCTCAGTATTTCAAGAAACCTTTGATACAAGCAAAGACGAAGATCATGTTGGACTTGTCGTCATTCACGATTCCTGTGAAGATGACGACACACAAACAACAATGAGATAAACTTATGATGAATTAACTTTTTTTCAAGAAGTGCATGACATTGTAGAAAAAATGATTAGCAAAAATAAAGTATTAAAGAAATCGGGTAAAGAAGAAAAAGAATCCCATCGGAAAGAAATTAGTACTTGAACCCAGTGAATGGTCTGTTGGTAGCGGCAAGGTTTTAAAAATCGAACCGGACATCAAACCGGATACGTATCAGATTTTGGTTTTTATGGTCGGACCAATAGGACCGACCGGTCGAACCGGTGATGACGTCAGCAGTTCAAAGAAACCGGAAAAGACTGAACCGTTGTATTGTTGGTTTGGTGCGTACGGTTCAACCGGGTTGAACCGAGTTAAACCGGTATACCATACAAATAAATACGAAAAATATTGCATCATATCTTTCAAGAATTTGTTTACTCGTGTCCTTCCAAGTTTTTCCAATAATACTTATACCCCTATTTTCAATACAATTGTATGTGTCCCCTATATTTTTACAAACTCAATAGTAGTGTCCTTTCATTAATACACTTGTTCTCCCATTTTATACAAATTTTGGGATGATATTGTGATTTTTTTAAGAAAATAAAGGAGCACAAGTGAAATTGCTTAAATGTTAGGGGTATAAATATTCTTAAAAAACTCAAAAATGCATAATAATCATATTTCGTAATATATATATATGATGTAAAAATTAATATTTTAAAACCTTTTGAAGTCTAATTAGCAACAAGTGTTTTTAATTTATTGCTTCTCATAGTATGACTATGACAACGTCTTCTTAGATTGTTATTGTTATACGTGGACAACCTCATACACAATGTTGGAAGAGAGGCAATGCTCATTTGGCATGAATGGACAAGCAATAATGAGTCATTGGCACATGTGAAGAAGAAGATATTATAATATGAGTTAGAATGAGACTAGATTATGAATATTTCTGAAAAGTTTGTATTTTGTTGATTTATTGGAAATTATTTTTATCAAAAAAATGGATGGTTGAACCGATGGTTTGGTTCAATTGGTTCAACCGGTTTAAGCGGTCCAATCGGGTTTTGACTGGTTTTTATTTTCTCAATGAAATCGGGTTGTTGGACCGTTTTTCCATCGATTCTTGGTTTAACCGGTTCAACCGTCTAGTTCGGTTTGGTTTTTAAAACCTTGGGTAGCGGTGGTGCCTACCACACCAGAGACTAGGGTTCGAATCTCAAGGGTGAGTCTTGGATGGGCCTCTATTAGAGGTACATCCCATCCTTTCAAAAGATCAAACTAGCAAGTTTGAAAATGACAACAAAAAATTAACGAATGATTTTGCTAAATTCACTAATGGAAAAGAAAATTTAGATAAATTGTTAAGCATTCTTACACAAAACTCCACTAAATTTGGAATAGGATATTATCCCACCAACCATCATCATGCATCTAGTTCTTTTATTCCAAAAGAAAGAAAGGCATGTATTCCTAAAAGTGAGGTTGAGAATTACAAAGCTAATCATGTTGGATCTAAAGGAAAAAGGATACCAGAAAAAATTTATACAGGTGAATGGAGATCAACGAGAGAAGAGCCATCGAGAAAAAGCTACAGAGCTCCAAATCATGCATGTCAATATACAAGAAGACCTCGCCCAATGAGAAGTAAAACCCCGACATGGAAAAACTACATGCAGAAAGACAGAAGAGATCCCCATGGATCTTGGCACAACCTCAACGGATGGATGCCACCATCGTCATCATATCATGGCTACATTCCTTGATCGTGTGGTACAATATGTCCATCTTATGATTTCTACTACTAATTATGAAGGGGGAGAATGTTTCTACTACTAATTATGAAGCAGATGTACTGTCTGATATTGCGACTAGTGTGGTCAGCAGCGGCCTATCGAAGGGGTACTCCAGGGAGGGCGTGCTGGTCCCAATTTTGCAGTACGCCGATGATACGCTTTTTTTCATTGAAGGGGGTCTGGAGGAGACTAGGAGCATGGCCATGGCCCTGGAGATCTTTGGCGAGTTGTCTGGGATGATTAAGAACGATTGCAAGTCCAAGTTCGTCCCTTTCGGCCTTGCGTCACAGGAGACCGACGCGTGTGCGGTGGCTTTGGGGTCGACTTGCTCTAACTTGCCGATGGACTATCTGGGGTGCCCTTGACCGTGGGCAGGACGCGGATGAGAGATTGGCTTAGGGTGGTGGAGAAAGTGGAGGCGAGGTTGGCTGGGTGGAAGTCCGTTGTTTTATCCAGAGGGGGGCGGCTGGTTCTTTTAAAGGCAGTCCTTTCGTCCATCCCGAATTATTTTCTTTCCAACCAGCGGATGCCAAAGGGGATCAGAGCTCGGCTGGAGAAGCGGTTGTGTGCCTTTTTATGGGGGAAGTAGAAGGGTGAGTCGAGAGGGATCCACTTGGTTGGGTGGGAAGATATTACGCGCAGGAAGGATCAGGGAGGGCTGGGAGTGAAGTCGATCGAGCAAATGAACGACGCCTTGCTGCTTAAGTGGGCGAGCAGGATATGGGGGCCGGGGGAGGATCTGTGTTGTAATGTGGTGCGGAGGATCTATGATGTGGGGGAGGGGGGGGGGGCGTTGCCTTCGCAGATCACCCGTTTAGCCTCCCCCACCCCTTTTTGGAGGGGGTCGTGGAGATGTTCTTGAGGAATATTGTGCTTTTTAGGCCGGTCCTTTGTGGGGGGACTCTTTCTCCTTTTGGACGGACGATTGGGCGGGGGAGGGGGGGCCTTTGCTCGTGCTTCCCTCGCTTATGTGCCCTGGCAGAAGACAAATCGTGCTCGGTTGCGGCCTGCTGGATTGATGGAAATTGGTGCCCCACTTTCTCCGCGAACTTCTCCGACCAGAGGTTGGATGACTTCTTGGCTTTGCTCGATGCTGTGAGCGAGGTGGGGCGTCCTACGGGGGGGCGGGACCACTGGTGCTGGCGGGAAGCTCCGTTCACGGTCAAGAAGGCCTTTGGGGCTATCTCTTGGCCGCCGCCATCGCAATCGGAGATTCTAATCCGGGATTGTGCTTTCCTATGGGCTCTCAAGCTTCCTGAGAGAATTGGTTTCTTCCTTTGGTTGCTCAGGAGTTAGAGGCTGATGACGAGGGACTGATGTGCCAGACTATTAGGTACCATATCTGACAGGTGACTGCTATGCAATGAGGCGATTGAAACTGTGGAACACCTCTTCTTCTTGTGCCCCATGCTGATTCAAGTTTGGCAGGGGGCTGGCTTGGACTGGTGTCGCACGAACGATCTCCAGACCTTCTGGAATGCGCTGCTGGCAAATAAGGATAGACCGATGAAGGAGATGTTTTATCCTATGGCCATACTGTGGGCGATTTGGCGGGGTAGGAATGATTTGTTATTCTCGGGCCAAAGATTCTATAAGGAGAACGTGGGGATTTTTGCAAAGCACTTGGTGGAGGATTGGGCGTTGTAATGGCTTTGTAGTGTCGGCGTGTGGTTGTTTTCCCCCTCTCTTTTTATCTTGGTCTTTTGAATAAAACCTTGGGGCGTGCAACATCGAGTGTCTCCCCCTCCTTTATGGATTTCAAAAAAAAAGAATATTTTTCAAAAGGAAAATTTATTAAGGGGGAGATATGTTTTCAAGATAAAATGGATGAAGTATTTTGTATTATTGAAAGGGGAGAAAATTATTTTCAAAGAAAAACACTTCTCCAATGAAATCTTTTTAATATATCAAAAGGGGAAGAAGAAGTGGAGATGTTAAGCTCCAAATTTTATCTAGTTGTCATCGTCAAAAAGGGGGAGAATGTTATTATCTTGATTGCATACTAATTGTATCATTATTTTGATGATAACAAATCTTCGTAGGTATAGACAACTCTACAGATGTCACGGCAAGTACACTCTAAGTATGAAGCACAAAAGTTGTGCACAAGCCGAAAGTTGTAGATAACGCGAAGAAGAAGAAATAATACTTTTGTAGTAGGCATACGTAAAAAGTCTCAAATACATATACATGTGTATCATGTAAGCATATTAAGTCCAAGCCCTTTTGATCGATCAACCTTCCTGATATGATCGATCAACTGCTTCTGATCGACCAACCTATTTGACTTGATCGACCATCACTGATTGATCAACCTACTTAACTTGATCGATCACCCATGATCGGTCATCTGCCTTCTATGATCGATCACCATTTGAATGGAAACCTCCAACGAGGCAGCGATATTATGATCGATCATCTTGATATACAAGATCGATCAACTTGAAATGACCGATCACATTCCTTGTGTGATTGATCATGTATATCAAATCTTGATTATTTCTTTCCAGATTTATTTCCAACGGTTATATATTTGAGAGGTCATCCCCCACCACTATAAATAGGACCCTAAACCCATTGTTGAGAACACATATTCCAAGGGAAAGCCTCTCTCTCTCACAGCTCTATTCGAGGATGTCTCAAGCACTCTCTACTTCAAGATCACATCTTGAGAGCCAGTCGTCTACACACTCATTTTACAATTCAATTATTTACTACAATGTGCATTTTCTTAGCAACATTATTCGCATTGCATATTTATAGTTGAGACTTTATAGATTGTTGTAATCTTTACTTTAATGATGTACTGTAACACTTGGCGTTTGATCCAAGGTGTACAAAAGACTTGGTGTTTGATCCAAGTTATGTGAAAGACTTTGGTGTGATCCAAAGAACCTTTAAACGATTGAGTTATCCGTGGGAAAATAAATTAAGATAGTGGAACAATTGATTGACTCGGTCAATCGAGAAATCCCGAGTTAGGTGATTCATGTCATGGTTTTTATCCAGTAGGGTTTCCACGCTAAAATCCTTACCTCTTGTGGTTGTTCTTGCATTGTGGCTGACCTGTTTTGTTGTGGTGATTATTATATGTTATCTCTGTTTATTGGCCGTAACATTTTGTTTAGCAATCGAGAATAACTCACAGCTTCATCACACAACTTCATACTCGGGTCCATGGAAGTGGTGGTAGGCTTGCATTCTGCCACGCCCGTCTTAGAGAGAAGATCCGTAATGTATTTTCTCTGGATCATCACAAGACCTCGTTGGTTCCTGAAAAATTCCAGTCCAAGGAAGTAATGTAGACTGCCAAGGTCTTTGGTTATAAACCGCTGACCAAGGAAAACCATAGCTGCTTGAATACCTTGTACTCCATCCCCTGTAATGATGATATCATCAACATAGATCAGTATAGCAACAACACCTCTCTGAGACTTCTGAACAAACAGTGAATGATCTGCAATCGGCCTCACAAACCATTATTCTATCAAGTCCGAGAGCTTATGAAACCTTGCTCTTGGACTGCTTAAGGCCATGGATAACCATATGAAGTCTGCACACCTTCTGACACTCCCCCTTAACAGTGAATCCAGGTAGTTGTTGCATGTAGACTTCGTCATGTAGGTCACAATAGAGAAACACATTCGTCACATCAAGCTGATATAGAGGCCAGTCTCGTATCACTGCAACAGAGAGAAGGATCTGGAGTGTAGAATATCGAACCACTGGAGAGAAAGTATCTTGATAGTCCACCTCATATGTCTGGATGAAGCCACGAGCCACAAGCCTAGCCTTGTAAGGATCTTTGCTACCATCTGCTCGGTGCTTCACTGTGAGCACCCACTTGCATCCTATAACAAACACTCATGTAGGAGTTGTAACAATGTTCCACGTGCTAAGTGACTGTAACACAACCATCTCCTCCTCTATGGTAAGTCATCATTTTTCCCTTGAGAGCTTCCTGGGATGCGCATAGGATTTCAATGGTAGATAATCCCACAACAAACTTCCTAAAATCCGTCGAAAGTCGTGTTAGAGACACATGTCCAGTGAGGGGATATCTCGCACAGCAACATTTGCCTTTATGTAATGCAATAGGCCACCCCATATCATCCTCATGTGGTGGTCCTTGTGTTTTTTGTATATCTTCATGCTCATCATGTAAATGTTTATGTTCACCATTCACACCATTACTGTCATCTGTTGAAATCAAATTTTCAGAATTTACCTGAGACGTGCAGGATGTTCGGAACAGCATTGGAGCATGGTATTCAGAGGAGGTGGAAGAAGAACATCATCCATAGACTCGGAGTGACTCAACATGTCACATGTACAAGTATAGTACATGGACTCAAAGAAAGTAACATCGACACTAATATAGTATTTTCCCTGGACAGGATCAAAACACCTATATCCTTTTTAGATGTGAGAGTATTGTCACGACCTGGATGCATAAGGTGAACAAATACCACACAACCAAAGACATGTGGCATAAAAGAGAAAAGGTCCTCGAGAAACGCAAGAGAGGAGGGTGTCTTTTCACCCAGAATGGTAGAGGGCATCTGATTGATTAGGTAGCATGCTGTCATCACAACATCACCCCAGAAGGAATGAGGAGCATGATTGTGTATAAGAAAAGTCATGGAGATGTACAAAAAGTGACGGTGTTTGCATTCAGCAACACCCTTATGCCGAGAAGTATAAGGGCATGACATCTGATGGATAATGCTGCATTAGCTAAAGAATGGGATATTTGAATAGTACAGAGTTTCATAGCATTATCAAAATGAATGTATTTAATCGAAGTAGAGAAAAGATTGTTCATTTCAATCACAAAATTCTGAAACATAGTACCAGCATCCGACTTATTCTTTAACAAAAGACCCATGACAGTCAGGAAAAGTCATCAACCGTAACCAAATTTCCAACTCAACAGGCTACATCTACTTCAGCGCCCTTAATAATGACTTGCATGAATATTCCAAGAAACAAGTGAATTTGACCTCTTTTTGTACACATAGCTACTCCCTAATACCTTGTCTTTAGATAATCGAAACTAAAACTGGGAATAGGTTTTTTTCTCAATTAAAAGATTGGCGAACTTCCTTTACTAAAGGTAATTGGAGAACTGCTTTTTTTCGAAGAGGATAAAACCCATTAACTCTGTGAAGTTTACCATCAAGGACTTTGTTTCATGCTTGATCCCCTGTTAAAGCTATTACTGAACATGATATGGAGAAACTCATTAATAGCATCATATATGAGTAGAATCACTGGCAGATAGATTCAAAAAAAATCCGCATGACAACCAAAATAATAAGTTTTATTTTAAATAAAACAACTAGAATATTTCTCCCAAGAAAAAACGCAAGATTGTCAACTGATGAGAAAACTGATTGATATCTTCAATGTACTTGTTATTGGCATTATGAAAGTATGGGATCTAACCTCTTCTGGCATTATAGGGCAAGAGCCATTTCTCCTTCGGGCCATTGAATCAACATTGAGCTCTTCACGAATGGTCCCATGTTTGATCATCTCAGCTCTTCTATATTGTATAATCTCGGAGTGGACATCCTAAATCATCAAAGAAACTGAACTTAGGACTCTTGTTTTTTGAAGGGATGTAGGGCTTTTAGTTAACTGATGTTAAGACATTAAAAAACATGCTGTGTATGCCCCATCTTGGGACCACACCTGTTTTCCCTCCAAAAAAAGTCAATAGAAAAAGGTGAAGTTCCGTATGTGCTCGATAGAGATCGGAACACGGTGCAAACAATTTCTTTCGGAAAGCCGCAAAACAATAGAATCATCAAATGGTTTGGAGTTTTTTAAAAGCTAAAGTGGATTGGAGTTTTGCAATGCTTAAAAGAAAATAATAGCATACCTGAAAAAGCTCAGAACAGCCATTGAACGCTAAGGTGTCTTTTACAAGACCTGGGTGGAATACTATATAAGGCTGACGAGAAGCTCGTAACCTGCAATAACAAAGACATATTAGACTACAGTAAAGAGGATGGTTGATGATAAACAGAAAAGATGGCTGTATTGATGCATTGCCTAGTAGGAAACTCATCATCTTGAAGAATTCAATTATAGCTAAAGATTGAAATAAGCATGAGAAACACATTATTATTTATCTGTCAATTAATACGGAGAAGATATAATTTAACTTTGTGATTGGCAGTTGCGATAAAATATGCCCCATAACATCATTCTGAAAGTCACAGGCTTTGCTCCATTTAGTAAAGCTTCACTCAATTAAAGTAAATCACCATCAATCCGCCGTAGCCTGGCAGCATAAGGCCATTACAACAAGCTTCCACAGAAGAAAATATCTATGCATAAAGCAAATAGCAACATGGTAAAAGGTAGATAGAGAGGGAAGAGTTGGAATCCCATTTTTTCATAAAGAGCAGATAGAAAGGCCCTGTTTCCCAGGTTGATCATGACAATTAAACTCATACACAGGAACCCTTGGTCTCAAATTTCTTTGTTAGTGAAACGCGCTTGCTTCATTCCAAGAACACCCATCTGGACTGGTACACTCAAGCGGGGTTGTCAACTAATGTTGGCAGTCAAACTTCCTCACACAGTCGGTTAAAGTTGGGAAGGCAGGTAAACAAACAACCTGGAGATGAACGGGGTCTCTCTTCTTATATGGGTGTGTAAACACACCTTTTCACTCCCAACCTCACCAAGAAAATGGACTACCAAAAGCAACTACATAGCTCCCACTCCCAGTCGGCTCATTCTCAACCCATCAGTTGGCAGTGAGGTTCCGACAAGGGTTGACCTTGCAGAGCGGGATATGAGTTCAAGGAATAGTACAATGTTGGGGCTCCAAAGTAGGGGTGCATTCTAGTAGACCAATATATTCATTGATTTATTATTGACAGTTGTTGGACTTATGTCAAATATTGAACAGCGTCTTGGCTAACAAATGCTATTGTCTAGGTTGGCATCTCACACAAAACGACCCCCTAACACTTTCGAATCTTAGCAATTTCCATGCTCCGGCACTCTTTATTCCAAAGACTTGAATGTTGCGGAAATTTGCAAGCATGTTGTCATCTCATGCTTGGCAAAATTGACTGGTGTGTGCTACTTTTTCGAACATATTGCCAGCATAGCAATGCTATATCAATTTTGTCTCACCACTATGTTGACATTTCAATTATTCATGCAAATTAACACAGGGCTGGCATTCGATCATGATGCCACAATGCCAACATTTCAGTTCAATTTACACGATCCACTATTATATCAAGACTTATGATAAGAAGGAGTATTTTCAGTTGGGATTTAACAGCCTTTAGCAATTATAAATAGCAGATTTCCACGCCTTGGACCATATATGCAAATTTCCATGCTTTGGAGGTGTATATCCATCAAGATCCGTGTGAAGCAATCATATCCAAAATCCTGCAAAGATAATGTGATTGATTTGGGAAAGTTGGTGCAATAGTTAGTAGCGAGAAATGCAAAGATATTTGTTCGACACGTGACGGCAACTTCATGGTTGGATCTTTTTACCCATCACCACTGAATATCTGATTGTTTACTCCTTGTATCCTACATGACATGGGTGTTGGTGCATAGGTAATTATGCAATTATATAGTTGATATCGATAATAATAAACCTGTCATAAAAAATCATAATCAAAGCTATGATGTGATGAACTCAAGGAGGGTGAAGAATTCGATTTTTTTTTCAAAACTAAACCACTGATTGAGCCGAAAACCCCAGGTTGGACCTCAAATCAACCCATCAGACTAAATGATGATATCATCACACTTTTGAACTGGATTGAACCTTGAGTCCAATTTTGGACTGGAATAGATATGCGTACACACACAAAAACACACACACAAACTTCACTACATGCATACACATCTTACATATATGACAATGCAGTAAAAGCATGTATAGATGCATACAGCATACTTATACAATAATTAAGAGTTCTTCCACTTTATGTGGGTCAGCAAATGGATGCTTCTGAATATATGCATGCATATATGTGTAAACATTATAATGCATGCACTTACACAGCGTTCATACCTACACATAAACATATATATATAAACAAATAAATAAATATATGTGTATATGGAAACATAAATATATACACATATTAGTGATAGATATATAAAAATTGCGTAAAACTTACACACTGTGCACATATAATAATACATATGACATACATCCATACATGAGATGCAAATCAACACATATATAGGAGTATAAGTGTTCATACATAAACTAATATACAAGTGACTGTTAACTATTATATAAAATAAAGAAGCACACAAGTCTATTAGTCTGTATAGATGTATTGATTTGTGAATTGCTTTAGGATTCAAGAAGTCAAAAATCGAATTAACAATAACTGCATAATTTTAAAAAATGCAGCTACAGGTATACATTTTTCCAAGATATCAGTTCAACTTGTGAGAGTTGTGTTAGGTAGTCGACAACCAGCGTAAAAAATAGTTGAATCTTTCAACAAGGATTTGAGCAAGAATCCAAGTAGCCGAAGCTACTTATAATGGGAGAAGGCTTTGACATTTTTTATCAGTTCAACTTGTGGTCCAACTGCAAAGGAAATTTGTTGAACTGCCAGAACAGGAAGACACAACGAATCTGTTGCCAATCACCTGTCCAAGCAGAGCAAACTGAACTAATCTGGTATTCAGAACACTAGTAAGATCCCATTATACCCATAAAGCTCAAGCCCACATGATAAAGATCAAGCTTCAGACCAGTGATAGAGACAGAAGAAGCTAGTTGACTTGGCTCGAGATCAAAGAAGGTTCTTAAGTCAGAAAAAATGTAAAGAAAATGTCTCTTGTCTTAGATAATTCTGGTAAATAAACTCATTTCAAGAATAAGTTTTGTACCCACCTTTAGGAAGCTCTGAAGTTCGAAACCTTGGAAAAGATCGCCATGTGACATGAGAAGTCTAATTATATACTTCAAAATCATACTTCTACAAAACATCCACAGAGTTTGAACCTCAAAAGCCCATCCTTTGACCATACATACATACATATGGTGCCTCCACTTCATTGTTTTATATTCTCGTTAAAACATCTTACTCATTCTTAGTCATTGAGAGTAGGGATGAAAACAATAAGGATATCCTGATATCGGATAACCATATACGAAAAAAATACTGTATACAATTATCAAAATCTAACATTATCTAAATGCAAATCCAAATAGGGATATTGGAAGTAAAGGAATACCTGACACATATAATAAGGATATAGTAACGATTTGAAAATATACATCTGGTTCCAGATATATGAATATATACACACATTTTACCCATATATATAGAGTATACAACAACCTAATATCTAAAGCAATAACTCCAGACATGAAATACCGAATATAACTATAGCCTGCTCACCACCCTTATCCTATCGGTGACCCCATTCCGCATGTGATCCCCGCCGATAATGATATGATATTGTTTATAGTGTCTAATCACAGTGTTCACACTTATATTTTAATACAAATCTTCACCTAAATCATCGCATACTTGATAACAATTCGATTCTTATTTGAATTTGATTTCTATCCCATTTGCATCTGTACTCCGTGAATATTTAATCTAAATTTATATCAAATTATTTCATGATATATTTTCCAAAATCCATATCCAATTAATCGATGTATCTGTATTCGTATTCAATATTGATGAAGCAAATATGGCTATGAAAACAGTCATATCTGAAACATATCCGGTCCAATTTCATCCATGATGAGTCATGTATTCTGAATTCTCATACACGAAAAGTGGTTCTAACTAAAACTTGATAATATTATCTCTTTATCTTTCACAGTTTAACAATTACTATGTTCATCTACATGTTAATTTCCCTTCACCAAAAGAGTACTAGTAGAGAATGATGATATAGTATCTAAGAAGAAAGAATTATTTTGACAGGCTTTATAAAGAGAATTGTGATGATGAAATCAGCCTTAGGAAGCTCGCAAATAATGAACCCACCTACATCATTCTAATTACCTGTGAATTCAAAGGAGTGGAGTCAGGAAGACTTTAAAATGGTGATGTCTGAAAATTTAGTGGGACCGTATGTTATTCCCATGAATGTTTGAAAGATGTTAGGAGGGGAAGTCATTACTTAGGCTTACAAAGTCATTCAATATTATCTGGTAAAGCAATATAATACCAAATATATAGAGAAAAAGCACTGTGATAACTTTATGTAAGAACAAAAGAGATATACGAAGTACTGCAAACTAAAGAGGCATCAAATTGATGGTTCACATGGCTAAATTACGGGAGAGGATAATCGAAAGAAAGTTGACACATGTTTCAACACTATAAGAGAACTAGTTTGATTGCATGCATGGTAAGACTACAACTGAGACCATACACCTCAAGTGTTTAATGGAAGTTTTTAGAATATGTAAGGACCTTCCTATGATTTTCATTGAATTTGCGAAGTCTTATGATGTGCCTTTATGATGTTGTGCCTAAGGAAACAATGTGGGGGATTCTAGATTAAAAAAAAGCTTCACAATGTTGGTAACAAATTCGTATCACCTCAGCTCAAATACCACTTGTTGGGATATGTACCGGAAACGTAATCAACCACCACTAGGAAAAGCACGTGCTCTTTCTGACTACTTGATATGACAGTTGTCCGTCACCTCTCACAACTACCTGAGAAAAAAATCATTAAGGAGAAAAAGTAAATTCTCTTTGTTCCATTGCTCTCTTCTCTTATCTCTTTCTTTGTTGTCTTCTCTTGTAGTATTGTATGAGATCTCAATCAATAAATCAAGGTCACCATCCATTTCCATTAATCAAGATCTTAATGAGATTGGAACACATCTAATGAAATCTCCTTCAGTGATTACATGGAATCTAACTCTATCATTAGGATCCTATTTTCCCTATCCTAATAATCCACCTCTTGAATTGAATTCCATCATGATTTATATGTCATCTTGATTTTGCACTAAACCGTCATCATTTGCAAGCTCCTCTCGTAAGTTGTTACCCGCATTTGCTTCTCGTACCTATCACTAAGTGTCCTTATGTGCCCCCTCTTGGGCACGTTCATACATTTCAATGTTCTACATTCTAATGTGGCACCCTACCTCGCTCATGATTAGAGAGTGGGCCACCGTCATCAAGCAAAAAGAACCACATTCGCTTCTCCTTGTTGTGTGGTTCTACACCATAGATGCCAATAACTTGTTGTCCTCTTCTCTTATTGCTTCTCTTGGGAATAACTCGGAGCTCATTTGCTTATGGCAACCCTTCCTTTCGAAATTGTATACTCTAGTTGACATTCCCGTTCCTCACATCATCAAGCATTCCCCTTTGATTCCCGAGAACTCCCACTCCGATAGTGACTCAATTGTTCCTAGCGAAATTGTTGGAGTATATGCATCATGTGTATATGGGTAATTACATCCTTCCAGGGTCCAATTACCACGTCCAGTGGTTTAGTCCCGCATCTACTAGTTGTGGGACTTGAAGAGTCAGTGGAGGCTATATAAGAAGTCCCACACCCCTTGTACCAGAGAGAAACTTCAATAGAAGAATCATCCCTTTGAGGTGTTCTCTCGTGATTTCATCTCGCTCCTCACATAGTAGGGTTCCACGTAAAAATCCCTGATTTTCTTCATGTTTTATTATATTTCTCTGATATTACGCTTCTGCATTCTCGATTTATAACATGGTATCAAAGCGAGTTTGATTCTCGAGGATTTTATGTGCTTGATTTATTCAAGATTCGATTGATAGAGAAAATCCAGTTTCTTGCTTGTTCTTAAAGATTACTTATTCATGTTCGTAATCAAGTTCCAGATTCAGTTCTAGGGTTTCTTGAAACCCTAGTTCTGAAAAATTCTCTGTTGTCGACGCCGATCTGATTAGGATTTTCAATTTTCGAAACCCTAATTCTAAGCAAGGTTTGTTCCTAGGGTTCAATTTCTGGAACCCTAATTTCAGCATCTCCAGCACGGGTTTCCAGCGAGTTCGAGATCTCCAGGCCATATCTTGTTCCTGGAACCCTAACGATGACACAGATAGATGATTGTTGATCATCCAATAAAGCATGGATCAGCGCAGCAGAGCCCATACTCCGAGCAATCCCAGATCGACGTTTATCGAAGTAAAGAAGGGGTGTGAGTACCCCCAAATCGACGCAAGTGTCTTGCACAAACCGGAATTGGTTGTGGTCTCCCTTCTACAGTTCAACTTCTAGATTTCATTGCCCAACTTGAGGCGGCGCGCACAGCAGCATCATCTCCAGGCGCATCACCTCCAGGCGGTATCGAATCTCCTGAGGATCGAGCAACCCTCCGCCATCGCCTCTCTAGATTTCTCAAGCTCCTTCGACTGTGTGGACCTCCCAGCCTTCATGGCTCCTCCTACCAGGCACCGGCACCTCCTCTCCCAATCCATCCACGCGTTGACGGCACCTCCTACCTTGAGGGCTCAACACCTCGATCAGGCACCGATCCCAGGCGACTCTAACAACAAGCAACGATGAGCAAATAACAAGGGTTCCTTCGTGGAACCCTTTTTCGTGGAGATGCAGGGGCCCGGCAAGAGAGGCGGCAGTGGTGGCGACTCTAGAAAAGCCCCATTGAGGGCGATTGGAATAGGGGTTCCCAATCGGGGAACATAAATAGGGGTGGGCCCAAGTAGGCCGAAAGTATTTTTAAGAGAGGTCAGCTGTTAAAAAATGGCTGATTAAAAAAAGGGAAGAGAGGTCTATAGAAAAAAAAAGAGAGACGGCCCAGCATGAAAAAACAAAAGGGGGGAGCACTCATTTGTATTGGGCCCAAAAAAAATTGAGGGTCGAAGAAGAAAGGGACCTATTGGATCGTGAGTTTTTTTTGAGAAAAAACGGTGCGTACAAAAAAAAACCATACACGGGAAAAAAGGAGACGGCTATAAAAAAGACGAGTGATAGCCAGAAAAATTGATTCAAAAAAATTACTACGAGAAGAAAAGCCAAAAAAATGTGAGATCGACTTATGTGGATTTTTGTTTCTTATGTCTTCTCCAACTTGGTTGATGTCCTTTATTCCGACCAGTATGGGAGAAAAGGGGAGTATTATGTAGAGTTCTACAGATTGTTCAGAATTAGAGTCTATAAGTCAGACTCAAATTCTCCAAGCCAGATTTCAGACTCTAAAGATTTTCATATTCAGACTCGACGTTCAGATTGGTTTTGAGTCTGCGATTTGATGCGCACATGTATGCGATCATTATTTGTGTAGTTGCCATCTTTTTCTTTTGGTCTCAAAGTTTTCATATGATCCATAGGAACTCCATAGTAGAGATCCCATTTTCTATGCCATTGTCGGCTAGGGGTTTCATGTGGTTTCATAGGGACTCTAGAGTAGAGATCCCATTCTCTGAGCCAGTATAGGAGAGACCCAGTTCTCCGAAGAGGAGACTTTCAGACTCAGTTCTCCAGCAACCGTGGACTACGACGAGGATGTTTCCATGACCTTTTCAGTTTGGCCCTACAGAGATGGAGCAGTTGTCCACATGACGCACAGTCTTCTACATGTGGCAGGCCAGAGTACTCCGATGAGGAGACTCATTCCAGTTCAGTGACTCTGACAGATGCAGTACAGAGCACATGTTCTCCGATTTTTTTTGAAGACCAAAAGAGGGGGTAACACGCTAAGGTGCCCTCCCCAATATATTGATTAAAGAAAAAGAAACGAAAAAAACAAAAACAAAAAAAAGGAATCACAGAGATGACCAGGCTTCCACAAAAGCCTTTGACTGAGATACAACATTTTCCCTATAAAACCTGCGGCCCGAGAACACTAAGCAGTTCTCGCCAGCCATATACTCCACAGCAAAGATAGCGGACCCAACACCTCCGTCCGCGGTCTGAGAGGAGCAGACCATAACGACTCCCAAAAGGCGTCAAAGGATGACGCGTCGACCCAAGCGATTCCCAGGTCGTCCCATGATTCTGCAGTGCACGAACAATTAAAGGACAGATGGTCCACCGATTCAATGGCCACCCGATACAGGTAGCAGGATTCAGAAGTAGAGCCCAAAAACCGCGCGCATCGATCCCGAGTCATTAAGCATTTGCGCCTGAGGAGCCACAGAAAGAACCCGATGCGCTCAGGGAGGTGAAGCCCCCAGATCATAGAACAGTCCTTAGCGAGGACCTCGGAGGGAGCGGGCGGCGACCTGCGAATAGCCGTGAAAGCCTTCTTGACCGAAAAAGGAGCGCCTGCCAAACCCAGTGGTCTCTCCACCCCCCTGGGCCCCTCGCAGCAAGCTAGAGAATCGCACAACCGAAGGAACTCATCAAGTCTTTGATCCGAAAAATTTGCGTAAAACCGAGCATCTAGTTCCCGTCACACTACACATCGGCAATTTTTACCTCCATGTCTGTTGCCAAGGCAAAAAGTCTTGGAAAACGAGATGCGAGTGCCCCCTCGCCGGTCCAATTGTCGAGCCAGAAGGCAAAAGAGAGGATGTCACCCAAGATGGGACGGAATAGCTCGTGAAAGTGAGGAAGCATCAAAAGAATCCCCCTCTAAAACGGGGAAGGCCGCAAACCCGTAAGGAGCACAAGAGCCATTGGGCTCCGACAGTCGTAGATGCGACGGATCAACTTGCAGCACACATCATCAATGCTCACTCAAATTCTGGAGATCCATTTCAAGATTAACGCTTCATTCATAGCATCAAGCTTTCGAACACCCAAACCGCCATCCGCTTTCGGCAGTGTGACCGTATCCTAGTCAACAAGTTGTATGCCCCCGATCGTCTGCCCGCATCCGCACCATAGGAATCTCCTCATCACCCCTTCTATACGTACGCGAATCCCCTTCGGCAAAATTATTGCAGACATGAAGAAAATGGGAATTGCCGCCATAACCGCTTTCAGGAGTACCAACCTCCCCCCTGGAGAGGATGGAGGACTTCCACCCCGCCAACCTGTCCTCCATCTTTTCGACGACTGGAAGCCAGTCTGCCAGCCTCGTCCGCCCGATAGAAAGTAGCATGCCAAGGTAGGGAATCGGCAGCTTGCCGCATCCCACCCCCAAGTCAGCAGAGCAAGACCGCGCCTCCTCCTCGGAGAACACAAAAGGCACCAAAATGGACTCGTCTTGATTTTGGACGAGACCCGATAGTTCGCCAAAAAGTTCCAGCACGGTAGCGACAGCCCCAACCTCCTCCCTGCCGCCCTCCACGAAGAAAATAGTGTCATCCGCGTATTGGATCAGAGGAAAGTAAGATCGTCCTTGGAGAAGCCCGAGAATAGGCCACCACGTTGAACCTGCTCCAACATGCATGCCAACGCATCCGCCGCGATTACAAAGAGAAGAGAGGCCAGGGGACACCCCTGCCTGATCCCCCGCTGAGGCTGGTAGAACCCGCCCTCCGGACGGCCATTTATAAGAACCGCCAGAGAGGCCGTGGTAACACAACGCTTCATCCAGGATATCCAAATGTCTGGGAATCCTCGCCTATACATTGCTTCCCATAAGAAGCTCCAATCAAGAGTAACATATGCCTCCCTTGAATAATAGATTGCTCATTTTTCCCAACATGGTATCAGAGCCAAAACCCTAGGGCTTCCCACCACCACCACCCCCCTCGGCCTTCGGCCCCCGGTATCAGCCCCGACCCCCGTCTCCCTGCCTCCCGTGCTGGCCCGCCTCCCGTGCCGATCCCGGCACCCGCTTGCCAACGTCGGCTCCTCGTCCCTGCACCGCCTCCATCTCACCGGCTTCACCCTAGCCGGCGCCCGCCCCCTGCGGCCTCCGTCGTAGCAACCTCTTTCGTCAGATCATAGATTTGGGTGTGTAACGTCTACATACGCACTCAAATCCTATGCAGTCTGTGTAGACACCTGGTTCTTTGTCTACAAACCCTAGTTCTTCGTCTCCGGCACTATGTCAGAATCCAAGATTGATATGCCCTGCATAGGCACGTTCAAAGGTCCCGCGCCAATAGTGAAGATGGATGGGACGAAGTATGAGCTATTGGCGATGCAATTCATGAGCCTCATGAAGTCAAATGGTAAGAAGCATATTCTTACCGAGGAAGAGCGGGCAGAGAAGACAGGGATATATGCCTCGTGGGAGGCTGATGATTCGTATGCCAAGGTTTGGCTGTCAGGGCACACTGTCGATGGAGATTTCCAATGATGTCCTCCATCAGCCCACTGCCAAGGCAATGTGGGATATTCTGGCTGCAACGTGTTCCCAAGTGCGGAATGAGACCAAGATGTTACAGCTTCAGCATGATATATTCACGGTGAAGAAGAACGGCAGACCACTTCACACCTTGTACACGTCCCTGAGAGGGATGTTTGAGAAGTTATACAGTACCATTCCACTCACAGCGACTCCTGAGCAGCAGAAGACATTTCGGAATGCCACCATGGTAGGCGTTCTACTTGCAGCCCTAGATCCTGAGTACGAGGCTGCCCGCTCTCAGATTTTGACCGATGCAGTTATTCCTCCAATGGAGGATGTTTACCGGAGGCTCAGTCGCATATCAGTTTCTTCCAGCTCATCTACTCCACCCCCATCGGCAATGGCAGTATCGCGTGGGAGAGGTGGTCAGTTTTCTGGTCGTGGACGTGGACCCCGTGGAGGGGTGGTCGCTTTTGTCAGCCATGTTCGTACTGTCACCGCACAGGCCACTCCGAGGATACATGCTACTCTAAGCATGGGTTCCCAGCATCGGCGCCGTGTAGCCGAGCATGCTTTGCCCCAATCAGCATCCAATGCAGACAATCGTTTCGAGGAGCTTGTGGCACGTCTACGTGATATTATGCCACAATCATCTACTGATTCTTCTGGTGGACCTTCAGATGTTGCTGCTACAACTTATGCCAGTTCCTCTGCTGCTGCTAGTAGATCAGGTAGTGCTACTGCATTTACGTCTTGTCATGATATATCTGATTGGATTATAGATTCTGGTGCCACACATCACCTCTGTCGAGATCGAGAGAGACTTGAGACCTACAGGGACATTCCCCATGGCCGTTAAGTACAGATCGCAGATGGTACTCATTCCCCCCTTATTGGACAAGGAGAGGTCTTCCTATCTCCTTCTATGAGTCTACAAAACGTTCTACATGCGCCTCAGTTCTCCATGAATCTGTTGTCTATTAGTCAGATTACGAAGGATTTGCACTGTCATGCCATATTTAACCCCTCTTCTCTTATTTTTCAGGACATACTAACGGGCAGGGTGATTGGTTGTGGCTCTGAGCAGAATGGTCTGTATCGGCTGGTCCGGAATTCTTATGCTGGCGTCTGTTCTCATTCTGTCGGACCAGTATCTCCGTACATCTGGCATCTTTGCTTTGGTCATCTCTCGCTCCAGAAAATGCGACATCTTCTGCCTCAGATCTCTCCCAGTTCTTCCTTTCGTTGTGAAGCGTGTCAGTTGGGAAAGCATCATCGGTCTAGCTTTCCTAGTCATCAGAGTCGGAGCAGTAGCTCCCCATTCGAGTTGTTTCACATTGATATTTGGGGTCCGAGTCGTGTACCCGATCATCAGGGACACGGGTTCTATCTAGTTGTAGTGGATGATTTCTCTCGTGTATCTTGGTCTTTCTTTTAAAGAATAAATCTGAAGCAGGAGAGTGATTAAAAATTTGATTAATGAAGTGCAGAATGTTTTTCTTCTACTGTCAAATATGTTCGTACTGATAATGCTCTAGAATTCTGCACACGGTCTCTCTCTCAGTTTCTCTCGTCGAAGGGCATTATTCACCAAACTACTTGTGCTTACACATCTCAGCAGAATGGCGTGGCAGAAAGAAAGCACCGTCACTTTCTTGACATTATTCGAACTCTCCTTATTCAGAATTGTGCTCCTATCTCTTTATGGGGGGATGTTGTTCTTACAGCTTGCTACTTGGTCAATCGTATGGCGTCATCTGTCCTTGGTGAGAAAATTCCTCTTTCTATCATTTTTCCTGATAAGGAATTATTCTCACTTACTCCTCGTGTCTTTGGTACTGTTGCATTTGTTCATCTCCTGACTCCTGGACTTGACAAACTCTCTCCTAGAGCTGTCAAGTGTGTCTTTGTCGGTTACTCTAGGACTCAGAAGGGCTATCGATGTTATGACCCCATCAACAAGAAATACTTTCTCAGTGTTGATGTCACATTCTTTAAGTCTGTTATGTACTTTTCCCCTGCAGGTGACAGGCTGGTACCATCCACTACCAACGATGATGTCTATGTCCCTCCGCCTCCTAGTTGGAGTTCACCTGAGTCCACTCCTGCTCCAGTTGCCACGTCATCTTCACCACCACCACCACCTCCACAACCTCCTATTCCACCTTTACCAAAATTCTATACACGTCGGTTAGGTCCTGCTCAGGCTACACGTCAGACATCCATCACGCCTCAGGTATGTTCAGATGGCATTACTACTGACGGGTCAGATATGGTACATGTGCAGGATTCTTCATTGCAGGAGGAGACTACACCATCCAGTACAGTGGACGATGACCTTGATATTCCTATTGCTATCAAGAAGCAAAAGCGGACGTGTGCATCTTATCCCTTTGCTTCCCAGGTGTCTTTTCATCGCCTCACCGGCGACTTTCAGAGGTTTGTTGCAGCTTTGTCTTCCGTGGACATACCACGGACCTATCAGGAAGCTATGAAGATTGATTGCTGGCGAATGGCTATGGAAGACGAGATGAGTGCCTTACAGTCTCGTGGCACATGGAGCTTGGTTATTGCTCCTCCTGATGCATCCATTGTTAGCTGTAAATGGGTATTCACAGTCAAACACCACGCTGATGGCAGTCTAGATAGATACAAGGCACGGCTGGTCGCGCAAGGTTTCACACAAACCTATGGCGTGGACTATATGGAAACATTTTCTCCCGGTGGCTCGTCACTCTACTCTTTGCATTCTCGTATCAGTTGCTATCGTACGTGGCTGGACTATATCTCAACCTGATGTCAAGAATGCCTTCTTGTATGGAGATCTGCAGGAGGAAGTCTACATGCAGCAGCCACCAGGGTTCACTGCTGAGGGGGAGAAGCATATGGCATCCATATTTCAGCATGTGCAGATGCCGATTATGTAGGATGCCCCAAGGATCGAAAGTCGACCTCAGGATTTGCCGTTTTTGTTGGGAGCTCTCTAGTTTCTTGGAAAAGCAAGAAACAAACTGTTGTGGCAAGGTCCAGTGATGAATCTGAATATAGGGTCATGGCGCAAGCAAGCACAGAGATGATGTGGGTTCGATCTGTGCTAGAGGATTTACATGTAGTCGTAGCTCTACCTATGCAGCTTCAGTGTGACAATCAGGCAGCATTGTTTATTGCCAACAATCCAGCATTCCATGAAAGAACAAAGCATATTGAAGTTGACTGCCACTACACTAGAGACTTGATCCAGAGAGAGCTCAGGGGATCAGACTGCTGACGTACTCACCAAGCCATTGCTCAGAGGACCCTTCCAGAGATGTTCTTCCAAGCTGAGCATGATAGACATCTATGCTCCACCTTGAGGGGGAGTGTAGAGACTGATACTATTATATGTTATGTATATTTTCGTAATTTCTTATTGTTCTCTGGACTACTATGTATTTTACCCATGAGGTCTCTCCCTATATAAGAGAGCCTAGGGTTCCCTTGAATAATAGATTGCTCATTTTTCCCAACAATAACCAACTAATGAGCCATACTATTAGAATTTGGGGACGTGTGATTGAAAAAAGGCCGAGGCAAGTTTCCAAAGTAACAGAAAACCAATTCGATTCATACCAGGTACTCAACTATTGAAGTTATCCAACTCTTGAGGAGAAAGACGGAGATTTATAGAGCTAAAAGGAAGAATCTCTATATTATTTTCATTGATTTGGAGAATGGTTTGATTCAATTCCACAGGAGATCTTGTAGAGATCCAATTACCCAATTATTACATAATCTAAAAAACCTCATAAAGGATATGTATGGTGGGGCTTCATCTTGCGTAAGGATCTAGTATGGGAAGACCGGCTATTATGACATCAGCATCGGTCTACGTTAAGGTTCAGCTTTGAGTCCACTCCTTTTTACTTTGATTGTGGACGAGTTGACTAGTTACATTCAGAATGAAATACATCGGTCTATGTTGTTTGTCGATGATAATGTGTTGATTGATGAAACTAAAGATAGAGTAAATGAGAAGCTAGAGGTTTGGAGACGTGCCTTAGAGACTAAATGATTTCGTATAAGTTGGGTTAAGAGTGAATATATGGTGTGCGCAATTAATGGAAGCAGTAGTGAAGGAATTGAGGTGAAAATTGGAGAAGATAACACCTAGAAGAAAGATTCTTTTAGATACGTGGGATTTATTTTGCAACATGAAGACGGAATCGATAGAGATGTTACTCATAGAATAAATACAGTGTGGTAATGAAATTCCTCTGAAAATCAAAGGAAAATATTATAAAGCAACCCTGAGAGTTGTTATGCTCCATGGATATGAATGTGCTATGGTTTTAAAAAACGTGCCTCGAGGCACTGAGGCATACGCCTTGAGACCGTTTTCCAAGAAAACCGCCTCGAGACGCCCGCCTCAAGCAACCCAAGTGAGGCATGCTCCTCGAGGTGCTTAGGCGGTCCCGAAGTGCCGCCTCGGGTTGCACAGGTTTGGTGCCCAATTTTTTATATGTTTATATTATTTTTTATGATATCTTAAGTATAATATTAATTATCAACATAGACGTATTATGTATTGTATATGTTAGTAATATATATATTAGTCACATAATTTTGCTCCACCCATGCACATAAAGGGAAGTGTTATATATCGACAAGAACTTCACACGCTAACATTAATGGAGGTCATAATAAGCTTTGCATTGTATATGGATGATAATACGAATTAGGATTCAAAGTAAATCATGCAAAGAAATTTACATATTCCCATGCTCATATCATATATGGTGAATATGTTGGGGAATATCTAAATTTGTGGTTTTATAAGTATATATAATGGGATTTTTACTCGACATACCCTATAATCTTTGCCAATTACCTCTACGACCTTTGAAACATCCTAATTCCTCCCTCGACCTCGTAAACTTACTAACCCTTTTCCTATAAACCATGTGTTCCATCCATTTGTTCGTTAAAACTAACCGGATTCCGTTACATTCTTTTATACTATACCTATTTTATTTATCGAATTTACAATAATTGCCACTCCCTCTCACCCTCCTTTTCCTCACCACCCAGAACCCACCACCTCCTCAACATCTACCTTATGCAGGGAAACTATGGATGAAAACAATACGAATAGATACCATATCCATATATTTCTTTAACAAAATATGGATATGATTACGCATCATCGCATATTTTCCCTTGGTAATGGTTGGACAATTTGGCACTAGTGTTTCTTCGATCAATCAAATAGTTATCAAATTACCCTTTCCTCAGAGAAAGTGTTCTTCAGCAGGCGACTCAATCTTCTCGACATGATTTTCTTCTAGCTTTCTTCTCACGTGAGGCTCGCAAAGTGAGTTGCGACATCCCTAAAACTAGATTAGTGCACAAGGATCACAATAGAGATGTTAGGACATATATTTTACAAATCATGTTATTCACACACACGCATGCACATACGCACGGGCTAAGTTGCATATGATACAAATCAGCCAAATTTAATAAAACTGTATCAATTTAGGTAGATAATGTGTTAGATATATGTGTGAACACAAGCAATATCATACATTTTAAAAGCATACCATGTTCGTAAATGCAACTATGTTCAGAAATTCAGGGATGATAAAATAATATCTATATTTGCTTAAGAGTGGTGTGAATAAGGATGTCTACAGATGTCTACATCCATGTAAAATGGTTACAGGTTCGAAAAATTTAGTATATAATCACATCCGTACTTAGAAGCAACATAAAGTGTTTGTTGCCTTCCCAAACAACATCTTTCCCTTTTAATAATAGACAGAATATAATATCACATATGCAACAGGAAAAAATGAGATATTCAGATAAAACTGTTCTTGCTAACAAGTTGAGACAAAAACTTGTAAGATAACAAGACATGTTATGGACACCATAACATGTAGCACGAAAAGAAAAGTCCAACTAAGAGCTTATTACCTTTCCACAATCAAGGATCCAAGAGTTTGAATATCATGGCGAAACTGCAAGGCATGGAATGCAACCCTGCATCTCAACCGTTGATATTCAGCCAAGCTAGGTGGAAGGACTGGCTGCAGAAAGTGACGTCATATTAGAAGGAAAATATGTCTTAACAAGTGATTGGAATAAAAAGTTTCCAGTGTATGCAACACCTGAAGCCCAATAACAGAAATTTTAAGATGTGAATGTTGAGAAAATGTGCCTGCAGAGTAATGAAAATTAGACCTGCAGATGAGATGATACCTAGTAACTATTTGATAGTGTGTGATTTCAGGAGTAGGATTGCCCATTTCCCAACCACATTAGCCGAGTTTCTCTCATTTCTTCTATCAGTACCACACTAACATTTTGTTTGCCACTCTCTTCGCAAATCCGATCATTCTGTGTGGCAACACACCCACCAGAGCATCTTCATCTTAGCTACAAACATTATGTGCCTAACACTCACTATAATATAGCATTGTGATCTTCGTAGAGCTTTATCATGTTTCCTTTTGAACTTTAAGATATTTCCTTGTTACAAAGAACGCATGAAGCCCCCTTCCACTTCATACACCATGCATTAATTTTATGGGTGACATCTCCATCAACTCCTCCATCCCTTGAGAAAATAAAAACCAAGTATTTCAAAGCATCTTTCTTCTAAGTGAAATATATTTGTATGACCTCAATCACATCTCCAGCTTCCTTCTTATTGAACTTACACTACATATACTCCATCTTTAGCCTACTCTATCAAACATCCTTAAAGTCAAAAGCCTCCCTCCAAGTTCATGTTTCTTGTTGATTGTGTCTCTTCCAGTAAACAATGTCATCTGCGATGCACCAGACCTCTCCCGTGTTTTTTCTTTTTTGAAAAAAAGGACCTTCACCGTATAAGTGAATGCCCAAAAGCTTCTCCATTCATCACTAAAAATTTACAAGGTCATTACAAGTGAAAAAGAAAAGCAAGCTAACTGCACCAACTCTCCGCTAACATCCTAGCATGGGCCACCACATTGTCATTGTAAAAGCGATCGTGACGGAACATCACTTCATTTCGGGCTAGCCAAAGCGCCCAAATCAACGCGACACACCTTACGCGTTCTGATTCAAAGCCACGCCATCTTGCACCAATAGATTCCCAAAAGCTAGATACCACATCAGTGGATACCGTGTTGTTTCCGAAGAGTGTTCAAGCCTCGATGGAGCCCAGACAGCCGAAGCATAGGTGATCCGCATTCTCACCATGCTCGTAACAATGGTAGCAAGCCGGGTCCGCCACCTGAATAAACTGTGCAAATCTGTCACCCATCAACAATCGCCCTGTGGAAATATAAAAGAGATCTATCTATTCATTGTAGCCCTAGATCTCTTATATAGGAGAAAAGTTCTAGGGATAAATTACATAAATAGCCGAAAGAATAGAAAAATTACAGGATAATATCTAAAGAGATATAAATATCTCAACATTCCCCCTCAAGCTGGAGCATAAATATCTATATTGGTGAACATATCAGCAACCTCATCGCCTGAAGCAACAAGAGAGGTGAATATAAACCCCTTTTGAATCAGATCATGGGTATAGTGGCAGTCAACCTCAATGTGTGTTGTTCTTTCATGAAAGGCTGGGTTATTTGTTATAAATAGCGCAGCTTGGTTATCACATTGTAGATGCATAGGAAGCGGCACTCCATAGTTAGGTCAGTCAGAACTGACTTGACCCACATCATTTCTGTGCTCCCTTGGGCCATTGCCCTATACTCTGATTCCGCGCTTGATCTGACCACAACAGTCAATTTCTTGCTTTTCCATGAGATCAACAAGCTTCCTACAAACACAGTGAAGCCTGAGGTTGACTTTCTATCCTTAGAGCACCCAGCATAGTTTGCATCTGCACATCCTAACACTGTCAGGGTTATGTCTCTCCTGAATAGAAGTCCTGCACCTGGAGAGGACTTGAGATACCTCAAGATCATGTTGACTGCATCCATGTGAGACTGCCTAGGTTGCTCCATAAATTGGCTAACCCTGCTAACAGCAAACAATATATCAGGCCTGGTAATAGTGACATACAATAACTTCCCTATCAGCTCTCTGTACTGTCCCTTATCTACCTCTGCAGAGTCGTCATCATATAGCCGTGCATTGGGATCCATCAGAGTAGTAGCAGATCTACATCCTGACATATCCGTCTCGGATAAGAGATCAATGACATATTTCCTTTGTGTCATTATCATTCCCTGCTGATTTCTAGCAAATTCTACACCAATAAAATATCTCAGCTTTCCAAGATCCTTGGCCACGAACTGTTGTCCAAGAAAATCCTTGGCTACTTGAATACCTTCATTATCACTGCCTGTGACAACAATATCATCAACATAAACCAGAATAGCAACAATACCCTTCTGTGTCCTCTTAACAAACAGAGAATGATCCAAAGTAAATCTGACAAAACCCTGTAGTTCAATCAACTCTGAGAGATTCTAAAACCAAGCCCTCGGACTTTGCTTAAGACCATATATGGCCTTATGAAGTTTGCACACTATAGTAGACTCTCCCTCAGCAGTGAACCCTGGTGGTTGTTGCATATACACTTCTTCATGCAAATCGCCATATAGGAATGCATTCTTGACATCTAATTGAAAAAGGGGCTAGTCCTTTATCATAGCAACGGCAACAAGGATGCATAGTGTAGAATGACGTGCAACAGGAGAAAAGGTGTCTTGATAGTCCACCCCATAAGTTTGAATGAATCCACGAGCAACCAACCGGGCCTTGTATCGGTCCACGGAACCATCTGCATGGTGTTTAATAGTAAACACCTATTTACTGCCAATAACAGAAGCACCTGGTGGAGCAGAGACAACACTCCACGTACCACGAGATTGTAAAGCAGTTATCTCCTCTTCCATAGCAAGTCGCCACGGGCCACTCTGTAAAGCTTCCTAATAGGATCTCGGTATCTGTACTACGGATAAGGCAACAACAAACCTCTGAAAGTTCCCAGATAATCGTGCCAGTCCGTATAGCAATAGGCACATCCAAGTCCATTGTATCCTCAGGAACGGGATCATTCAGAACATCCTGCATACTCAAATCACTAGTGCCATCAGTAGAACTCAAATGCTCAGGACATACCTTGGGCGTGCTGGATGTTGGTGGAGGCACATGAGCACGAGGCCGGTGTTGATACACCTGAGGAAAGAAAGAAGGTGGTAGTGGTGGAGGAGGTAGTGGAGGTGTAGGTGGTGGTGGCGAAGGAGGTGGAGGTGGAGGTGTAGAGATAGGAGGAGGTGGTGGCATGTACACCTCTTCTCCACTCTCTGGGGGAATGAGCTAGTCACTTGTAGGAGAAAAATACATGATGGACTCAAAGAAAGTGACATCAACACTAACATAGTACCTTCGCCGAGCAGGATCAAAGCAACGATACCCCTTTTGGGTTTCGGAATACCCAACGAACACACACTTGACTGCTTTAGGAGAGAGCTTGTCAAGGTCTGGAGACACCTGATGAACAAAAGCAACACAACCAAAAACACGAGGTGTAAGAGAAAAAAGATCCTTCTCGAGAAACACAATCGAGAACGGAATTTTTTCTCTCAGAATCGATGAAGGCATACGATTCACCAAATAACATGCAGTGAGAACAGCATCCCCCCAGTATGAGTGGGGAGCACAACTCTGAATCAGAAGAGTTCTGGTGACATCCAAGAGATGGCGATGTTTCCTCTCAGCCACCCCATTCTGTTGGGACGTATAAGCACACGATGTCTGATGCACTATGCCATATGATCTAAGACAATGAGACATTGAAAAAGTTGTGTACTACAGAATTCAAGTGCATTATCAGAACGTATATACTTGACATTTGCAAAAAAGATATTTCTTATTTCATTAATAAAAGACTGAATGATAGGACTAGCATAAGACTTGTTCTTAAGCAGAAAGACCCATGACAATTTAGAAAACTTATCAACAGCAACAAGATAAAATCGGTGTCCCTGAAGATCAGGAACACGACTAGGACCCCAAATATCCAAATGAATCAACTCAAAGAGACCATGATTGCTTTGACCCTGACGACTCTGGAATGTAGACCTATGATGCTTCCCAAGCTGGCATGCCTCACACTGGAAGGTAGAGCGAGGAGAGATCTGAGGAAGAACATGACGCAGCTTTTGCAGAGGAAGATGACCAAAACGAAGGTGCCACATATAATGTGAGACAGATCCAGTGCGAAAAGAAGAGACAACAGCATACGGAGATTGCACCAGTCTATATAGGCCTCCTTGCTCACGGTCAGTTTCAATCACCCTGCCCGTTAGAATATCCTAAAACACAAGAGCAGAGGGGTCAAATATGGCACGACAATGCAAATCCTTGGTGATTTGACTAATAGATAATAGATTCATAGAGAATTCAGGTGCATAAAGAACATTCTGAAGCCGTATTTCAGAGGTTAACTGCAGCTCCCCCTGACCAGTGATGGGAGAGTGAGTCCCAACAGCAATCACCACATATTTGCCTGATTTAGTAGGGCTATAAGTACTAAATTGACCTCTGTCACCACAAAGATGATGGGATGCTCCTGAATCCATGATCCATTCTGACAAGTCTGCCATGTAACAGCTAGTAAAAACATATGTTGTACCTGATGTGGATGTAGTGGCTGAGGCTGCTACCTCTGAAGATCCCGACTGTGAGCTAGTTGAACCTGGAGATGGCATAATCTCCCTGAACCGTACAACTAACTCGTCAAACCTCTGGTCAGATGCGCCAGAAGAGCTGCTGCCCTGCTGGATCTATTCTGCTACATGAGCTGAAGCAGGAAACCCATGCTTAGAATAGCATATTTCCTCCGAATGACATGGCCTGTGGCAAAAAGTGCAAGGCTGACGAGGGCCTCCTCCTCTAGTGCTCCCCCTACCACGAGATGTTGTCATGGTTGAAGAAGTATGTGACATGGACGAACTACCAGAGGATATGGAGAGTATGCTCAGTCGGCGATATGCCTCCTCCATTGGAGGTATAGTGGCATCGGTGAGAATATGTACCCTTGCTGCATCATACTCTGGATCCAGTGCAGTTAGAAAGACTCCCATCATCACGGAATCTCTATATGCCTTGATTTGCTCTGGTGTAGCAGTCAAGAGAATGTAACCATGTAGCTTTTCAAACATACCCCTTAGAGAAGTGTAAAGGGTATGTAGAGGACGACCATTCTACTTAGACATGAAGATATCATGCTGAAGTTGCAGAATCTTTGACTCATTCTTCGCCGGAGAATATGTGGCGGCGAGAATGTCCCACATAGCCTTTGTTGTGGGCTGACTCAAAATGTCATTGGCTATCTCCATGGATACAGTTCCAGACAGCCATACTCGTGCATACATGTCATCTGCCTCCCATGAGGCGTTAACCCCTGTCTTGTCGACAGGCTCCTCCTGTGTGAGGATATGCTTCTTGCCATTACATTGCATTAGACTCATGAACTGCATGGCCCACAGTTCATAATTAGTTCCATCCATCTTCACAACGGGTGTTGGACCTTTGAAGGCACCCAGGGATGGAATATCTGTCTTGTTGCCATACATGATGACAGCAATCTCTCAAAACTAGGGTTACAAACTTTAACACAGATCGTCTACACGGACATATAGGAAGATGGTTGTGGGCGTAGACTCATACCACAACCACTTCCATTCTCTGAAGGCTCCTTCGGAAGGCTAGGGTGTTTATAGGTTGTCGATTCACACCCTAGAGATTCATGCCAAAGCCCAACGAGGGGCTTGTGGCGGTGTTATCACGGGTACAGGCGAGCTGGGAGCGCAGGTGTGTGGGACTGCACAGTGGTGCAGGTGCACTGGAGCGCGCAGGCATAGGGAGGCGTGCTCGGCACAGGCGCGGGGATGTGCAGGAGTGTGCACGGGTGCGCAGGCATGCAGTTCACGCAAGCGCAGGGGCACGCTGGAGCGTGCGACGCAGGCGCACGGGTGCGCGTAGGTGCGCGGAGGCACGGGACCACGGAGGAGCGTGCGGCAGCGGCGGCTCCTTGAGACGATGCGAAGGGTTTTTGGTGGGGACTAGGGTTTTGGAACAGGCTTAGGTCTAGGACCGTCGCTCTGATACCATGTGGAAATGTAAAAGAGATCTATCTATTCATCATAGCCCTAGAGTTCTCTTATATAGGAGAAAAGCTCTAGGGACAAATTACATAAATAGCCGAAAGAATAGAAAAATTACAGGATAATATCTAAAGAGATATAAATATCTCAATCAACATGCCCCCTTCAGAAAAGCCATAAAATACCTTCACACGCACCTGAATTTTCTATTTCCAGATTCTTTTGTTGTCAGCTACACAGCCACCTGGATCAAAAACCATTAGGCCCCTTTAGAGCCCTATATGCTTTCCCCGCTGAGAATGTACCATCATACCAGCTCCAACAATCACGACCCTCTGTGGATCCATCAATCTCCTCAAGTTCCTGCAATATCACCAGCAGCTCGCTCATTCAATGATCTGATAACTCAGATCTGAAATGAGGAAAAAACGAATTGTCATCCCAAATATCCACCATAGAACAGTTTGGGTCCACACAAGCGCCAGCAACTGCGGGAACCGCGCTCCAAAAACCCCACATTTACTCCAATCGTCAATCCAAAACCTGAAACCCCTCCCCCATCACCCAATACCGACCTCAAGAAGAGTCGAATATCCTGAACCACTCCACAAATGCCCCTCCAAAAGAAAGAATGGGCCAAACCAAAGGCACCTCGATTTGGCAAACAACATCCCACGCCATAGATTCTCCTAACACACCAGGTTGTCGCAGTCCCCCCATATACGAGCAATTCACTTACTTAGCAGGGCATTATTCATCTCCTCCAAGCTTTGTACCCCCAAGTCAGTGTCCTCTTTAGAACAGGACACCGTCTCCCAGTCAACCAGGGGCATCTCACTCGACTGTCCAGAAGACGACTAGAAGAAACGTCTCATGATGGTCTCGAGCATCCTCGCACCCCAACTGGGAAAACCCTAGCAGGTAGAAAGAAAATAGAATAGCAGATAAACCGATCTCAGGAGCACCAGCCTACCTCCCCGGGATAAACATTTAGATCTCCACCCTGCCAGCCTCTGCTCCATCTTCTCGATCACAGGAATCCATTCCACTGCATGCATCCTCCCCACAACCAGGAGTACGCCAAAATACCACAAAGGTAATTTCTCAACCAACCTGCACAATTGATAATCTCCCATTGCTCCAAATTAACGGGCACAAAGTCTGACTTATCCATGTTGAGCCTCAACCCAGAAACCTCCTCAAAGATGTCCAGAACCAAGAATAAACCCCTATAACTCTCTGAGCCTCCCTCCGCAAACATGATGGTGTCGTCCGCATATTGGAAAATGGGAACTAAGATCTCCTCCTTACTGTAGCCAATACATACTCCGTCTGAGACCGCACAGTCCACCATAACAGATAAAACATCTGCCCCAATAACAAACAGAAGGCAAGTGGATACCCTTGATGCACGCCCCGTTGAGGCTGGAAAAATCCCCCTTTCAACTAACCATTCACCAAGACCGCGCACGAAGCAGTCGTCACGCACCTCTTCATCCACATTATCCAGCGATCTGGGAAGCCTCTTCTAGAAAGAGAAGCCCAAAAAAATGGCAATCTACACTATCATAGGCTTTTGAGAAATATACCTTCCAAACCGATCCCTTCGCTTTTCTCCTCTTCCAGTAAGCCACGATCTCGGATGCAAGAACAACACTATCCATCAAATGTCGCCAAGGTAAAAAAGCATTCTAAACTGGAGTGATGAGCTCGCACCACTCCCCTCGAGCGGTTAACCAAACACTTAGCCACAATCAAGTAGATAGCACTGGATAGGGGCCAAGGGCAATAGGGTGATAGTCCTCCACCCTGTTGGCCATGCCCTTCTTTACCAGCAGAAAAATCAACGACCTATTAAGATGATCAAAACCCTAGTTACCTTCTGCGAGTTCAGCAACCAAGTCCATCACCTCCCTACCAACCAGATCCCAGAACTCACGAAAGAAAAACATCGGGAAATCATTCGGCCTTGTACACCCATCCAGGTTCAACGTAAAAACCGCATCACGAACCTCCAGCAACTCGAAAGGCCTCATCAGCACCTCTACCTATGGAGCGGAAATACACTTCAGCCTTACCCCCAACCATCTGGATCCACAGTGGGGAGCATGTCTGCTCATGCCCTTAAAATAGCCCGTCACCGCTCTCGCAATCTCCTCCTCATCAATGAATGTCCCCCCACATCAATAGAGTGAATGAAGTTCCTCCTTCCGTTGGCCACTGCATGAAAAAAATCTAGTGTTCGCAACCCCCTCCTTCAGCCATTTTTGACGCGAATGATGTCTCCAATCCACCTCTCGTTTCATGTCCTCTTCCTCCAAAATCCTCTGTAGCACCCCCCGACTCTAGAGTTCCTCCACCTCCAGCTCCCTACAAAATCCTCTAACAAATCAAGCCTCACCATCTCTGCATGTGCCTCGTTCCTTCACTGCTCCCTCACAAAGCAAGACTCCTTCCTAAAGTCGACCAGCATCTGCCTCAAAGCTCTCAACTTCTGAAAGAAACACACAGTAGTCGAGCCGCTCACATCCAAATTAAACCAGAATGATATCACCATGTCATGAAACCTATCCTCCAACATCCAGCTATGCTCAAACCTGAAGTAAGAGTATAGTTATACCTCATGTGTATAGTTACACCATGATCCCTATTTTCTTACTATATTTAACATGCATGATCCTGTCCAAGGGTTGTAGTGTAAGAGTTAGTAAATTACGAGGTCGTGGTGTAATTTACAAAGATTATGGTGTAATTACAAAGACTATAGGGGTTATGTGATTAAACTAACTTGCAGGGCCTATGGTGTAAAAATCCCACATAGAATGTTAAAAAATCTCGAACCCTCAAAAAGCTTTTTTCCAACAAAAGGCATTATGTTGAGCACATAATTGACGCTACATATATGGCATTACAACAATGTATATAACACTAACGGATTTAGTAATTGAGCATGCAGACTCTCATTCTAAAGAACAAGCAACTGATATTCACGAAGAAAAACAAACATGGCCTCCAACATACCACTGATAAACACCAATCTGGTAGATGAGGTTGCATACATAGGCCAAATTGCAACTTAACCAACAAAATACTACTAACTTGGCGGGACAAGTTACGAGTCATTTAGTCCATTCTTTACACGCTAATGATATATATCTCGATTTCGATTTCGATTCGAGATGGTGAAAAAAACGAAAAAAATTGACATTTCATCGAAATTTCACCAGTTTCGAGCTAGAATTGTGAAGGGTCCATATCGAGATTTCAATTTCGATGGAATGTCGAAGCCAAAATTTTGACGAAATTTCATCAAAATTTGAAACACCATATATCAAGGTTTTAAATCTCGATTTCGATTTCATTCCAAGATAGTGAAAAAACGAAACAATTTCGAAATTTCATCAAAACTTCGCCAATTTTGGCCAAAATCAGCCTAGATTTCTGAAGGAAGGGTCCATATCTAGATTTCGGTTTCGGTGGAGTGTCGAAACCGAAATTTCAGCAAAATTTCGTCGAAATTTTGCGAAATTTGAAACATTGTATATGCATATGATATTTGGATTTCTTACACCACGAACCCCAAAAACTTTGCAAATTACCTTCTCAATCATGTATTCTTCATTATTATCACCTAAACCTCGAAAACATACTCCGTCTTACAACACAAATCTTGATGTCAGTTTTAGCTTTATTCGAGTCAATTACTTAAGTTAATCTGTTAATCTAACCATAGGCATAGCCGCATAGGAAAATCCATCTTCCACCTCTCCTCCCATTTCCCCCTCCCAACACACCTCCTCCGCCTCCATGCCATTAGCCTTTCCAGCAACCGCGCCATGGAGCTCATCAACCACCATGAGCTCCACCTTGTCAAAACCAGCGCCTTTATCTATGGCGGCTGCAAGGAGTACAAATATGGCCAGCGGTTCCAGTGCTCCGATGTTTCAGATTGCACCACATCGTCCAATGCAATAAGGGTGGCTATAAGAGGAACCCGCATCGGGTCTTAGATCAAAACCCATCGGTGCCCACCATCATCTTTGCTCCCCCACCGTGTTGCTCTACCGAGAAAGTTCGCACCCATCGGAACAATTGAGGTTGGAGGTTCACGCTTGTCGTTGCCACAGTGGCAATTACCCGCCTCAAGCCGACCATGAAACCCAATAGGGCTTTGGGTCGTTTCTCTCTGCCTTCTAACTCCACACCGTGAAGCCAATGTCCCTAGTCACCTTCGATCATGCACTATCAGCCATTAGGCTGCACCGCTTCCCAACCTCGTCATAACACCACCATCCTTATTGGGTCAAAGGATCCCCTCCGCCGAAACAAGACGATGCAATTGTTGCAGGTAGTGAGATACATGTGAATCAAACTCTTCTGAGCAACATCATAAGTGGCGAATCTCAAAAGGCGGAGGTGGGATTCACTGCCTTGGAAGATATGGTTACATCTGTCAGTGATGGAAATGGGACGAGCCTTGCTGACGGAGGTGTCTACTGTATGGAGGATTTCAAGAGCTAGAACTTTTGAGTGGAAATTAGGACTTTCGAGTAATATTCTTTGTTTTCTGAAAGCTGGTCAAATTAATAAGTGTGATTATTTGTTATTTCATGCAAAAGAGTGGATTCAAAATTTAGCTTTCAGGTTTTTGAACTCTGGTATTCTTTCGAGTTCAAAGAAAGGTGGATTGAAATCCACTTATAATCTGTTGGAATTGAATTTTTGATTCTTTAGGCACAAGATTTGTGGTTGGATTCGTCATAAGAACGGGTTCAATTTTTGCTGAACAGGTAAAATATGACTAATTTATGGTTAATTTTCAAACTCCTGGGATGAGTTCTTTATTTATGTTATAACAAAGTTTCCGTTCTCTAAGGATCGAGAAACAATCATGTTTCTTTAGGAGATTATTCTAGGACTTGGGTAAGAACATCAGACACGATCCAATTCAAGGGGAATTTGACTCTTAAAATCCTCGTGATAAATCAGATCAAAAGCTCCATCATGTAAAGACCCGTCTGCATCAATGCAAGAATGATACGCCCAACATCTAGAGTGATCTCGAAGTGCAGCCACCGACCCCTCGGAGCATCAACACGTCAAGAATGACTCAATGAGGAGTTCGATCATCTGCACTGATCAAAACCACCATCGGGAGAGCTAAGGCTTCACCTCTGCATAGATTCGACCTTCCAACCCAATGAGCAACAACCTACGAGATCGAGCGCCTCCACCTCAGACCATTTTCTGTAGCCACCCGTGAACAACCACCTTCATCTCTGATAAGCCTGGAGGATGGGAAGATGGGGAAGGCTATTGTTAGTAAATATGATATAAGATAAGGGTGGATATCTTGTATTTTTTGACGGAATCGGTTTACTTTAACGGTCAACCGGACAGGAGTTAACCACAAGGTATGTAACGTAACTATATTGGGGTGAACACCTTCGAGTGTATCCCCCTTTTTTGAGCGTCAAAAAAAAAGGTATGTAACGTAAGAGTTAAGAAGTTTGTGGGCTTTAGGTCATAATTGTGAAGAATACAGTCCATAAGGTAATTTGCAAAGTTTTTAGAGTTCAAATAAAGGTGGATTGAAATCCACTTATAATCTGTTGGAATTGAATTTTCAATTCTTTAGACACAAGATTTGTGGTTGGATTCGTCATAAGAAAGGGTTCAATTTTTGCTGTACAGGTAAAAAAAGACTAATTTATGGTTAATTTTCAAACTCCTGGGATGAGTTCTTTATTTATGCTATAACAAAGTTTCCATTCTCTAAGAATCGAGAAGCAATCATGTCTCTTTAGGAGATTATTCTAGGACTTGGGTAAGAACATCAGACACGATCCGATTCAAGGGGAATTTGACTCTTAAAATCCTCGTGATAAAAGCTCCATCATGTAAAGACCTGTCTGCATCAATGCAAGAATGATACACCCAACATCTAGAGTGATCTCGAAGTGCAGCCACCGACCCCTCGGAGCATCAACGCGTCAAGAATGACTCAATGAGGAGTTCGATCGTCTGCACTGAGTAAAACCACCATCGGGAGAGCTAAGGCTTCACCTCTGCATAGATTCGACCTTCCAACCCAATGAGCAACAACCTAGGAGATCGAGCGCCTCCACCTCGGACCATTTTCCGTAGCCACCCGTGAACAACCACCTTCATCTCTGATAAGCCTGGGGAATGGGAAGATGGGGAAGGCTATTGTTAGTGAATAAGATATAAGATAAGGGTGGATATCTTGTATATTTTGACGGAATCGGTTTACTTTAACGGTCAACCGGACAGGAGTTAACCACAAGGTATGTAATGTAAGAGTTAGGAAGTTTGTGGGCTTTAGGTCGTAATTGTGAAGAATACGGTTCATAAGGTAATTTGCAAAGTTTTCAGAGTTCGTGGTGTAAAAATCCCTTAATATTTTTACATGTGAAAAGTAGTTCACAATGTTTTTGGAAGAAGTAATTTGCAAATTCTACTTAGGCAAATGAAAATCAGATATCGATCCACAAAGAGAAACAACATTGTAGCAATTCCAAGATGAATATGTCTACAACCATTTCCTCATAAAAATGGTGATGATTCCGCTCTTTGAAATGAGTATCATCACCGTTATTTGAAAATTCTTGAAGGGATTGCCCCTCCAGCATAGACCCACTAGCAATCCCCGCCATTGACTACTCTGACGACCAACCAAAGGCAGCAGTCCTCACCTCAATATCTTCCCAAGTCCCAATGTCTACCACCACCACCTCAAAGCTACAAAAATGGACAAAGACTTTACCACCCAGCTGAAACGCATGGCCGGGACCCCCTCAAGAACCACCTTCACATTCAAACATGCACCTGATCGCAACATGTCCGACAATACCTCCATCGTTGTTCCAAAGTTTCATATGACCTGGTGGAGTGGCACAAGATCTGCCTCTTGGCTTATGCCGAGATATTGACTTGCTTCTCGTATCGACGAATTAGAAGAGATGTTAACCGGCAATCGTATCTGGAAACAACGATTAGTGGATATTGGTACCCTCACTGCTCAACAAGCAAAGGATTGGGGATTCAGTGGTGTAATGTTAAGAGGTTCTGGGGTATGCGGGGATTTGCGAAGAGTTTAACCCATGTGTGGATGTCATCATTTGCATGTCTCAACATGCCCATATATGGATATTTCTTGTCATTGCAAATCCACCAGAACATCATCTCTTAACATCAAACCTCTATTAAGTACCCACTTTTGTATCCATCGCCTCTAACAACTTCTGCCTTTGTCGACTCACGAGCACAAATCATGCCACCTCCAATCTTAACATCAACAAAATTATTTTCAATGCCAAGAGAAACATATCCAAAGTCACATATCTCCTCGCACCCATGGTTCGGAAAAACTTCCCTAGGCACATGAGACGTATGCCTCGAGGCAAGGTGATCTGGAAACATCCCAGAATGACCACCTCAATAGGTCTCTGAGAGACGAGTGCCTCATCTGCTAGAGGCGATCGAGGCGGTGGCCACTCCTCATCGCTTTCATGTTCATATTTACCATTAAACATGTCCAATTATGTCAAAAAACTCTTAAATTATACCCTTAAACATGTGAATCCGCAAATATCATTGAAAACATTACCGTAAACTTATTTTTAAGGAGTGGTCACATAATGAACTATGTAATATACCGAGGACATACAAGATAGAATTCAAGGGGAGTTTATGTACTACTCCCATACAATTAGATCCATATACTCGAATAGAAATAAAACCCTCAATAAAAAATTTCATCGTGAGCGCTGCCCCTACACCCCCACCGGGGGGGAGCGCACATGCTCCCCCTAGCCCCCCCCCCCAAAGGCTCACTGACCGGGCAACGAGACCCCCGTCTTGTTGGGGTATGGTATGGTAGGAGGGGATGCATACGATGATTCTTCAACTTGGGTTAGATGGTTAGAATTCAAGGGAATATCAACATATTCATTCTCTGATTGGATGGAAATTTAGTAAAACGGCATATATAGTTGTATATCTTTTCTTTCGGTGTTCCTAACACATGCAGAAACAGAAAGACTTGCTCCTTTCCTGAATAGCAGACATGTAACTAGAGAAGGCTTTAGATACCTTAATATCATATATATAACATCCATATGTATTTGTCGGGATTGCTCCGTGAACTGACTCACCCGGCTCACTGTAAAAGAGATATCATGTCTAGTGATAGTAACATACAGAAGTTTTCCCACCAGCTCTCTATATCTCCTCATGTCAACCTCATATGTATCATCCTCATATACTCTCATGCCGGGATCCATAGGAGTGGTAGATGGTCGATGCCCAGTCATGCATGTCACAACAAGTATGTATATATTGTACTTCCTTTGGGTCATCACAAGACCATGCGCATTCCTTGCAAACTCTAACCCTAAGAAGTACCTTAGGGTGTCAAGATCTTTGGTGACAAACTGACGATCCAGGAATTCCTTTTCCTTCTTTATCTCTTGCATGTCATCTCATGTAACAAGTATATCATCAACATACACCATGAAAACAGCCGTGCCTCTGGGTGTTCTCTACACAAATAATGAATGATTTGCATTTGATCTCTTAAACCTATGTTTTTCAATCAAATCCGAGAGTTTATGAAACCATGCCCTAGAACTCTGCTTAAGGCCACATATTGCCTTAAGAAGTCTACAAACCTGTTGACACTCACCCTCAGCAGCAAACCCCAGAGGTTGTTGCATGTAGACTTCCTCCTGGAGATCACCATAAATAAAAGCATTTTTAACATCTAGCTGGAATAAAGGCCAATCACGTACCACAACAACAGAAAGGACGCGTAGTGCGGAGTGACAAGCTACAGGAGAGGAAATGTCCGCGTAATCCACTCCATAAGTCTGTGTAAATCCTCGTGCCACCAATCTTACCATGTAACGATCAAGGCTCCCATTTGCATGTTGCTTAACAGTAAACATCCATTTACAATTGACAACAGATGCTCCATTGGGAGCATTTACCAAGCTCCAGATACTCTGTGACTATAGAGCGGTCATCTCCTCTTCCATGGCTAGACGTCAGCGACTGTCTTTCAAGACCTCCTGATAATTCCTTGGTATCTTCATGGAGAAAGAGCAACAACAAACTACCGAAATTCCCCTGTAAGGCGATCAAACGTAACCAGGGAAGCAAGCGGATATGAGGCACATGTACGCTTCTGCTTGCGAAGTGCAATATGTACATCCAAATCATTAGGGATTTTCTCAATCCGTATATCAATCTCCTATATATTTTCTTGCCCAGATACACTTCCAGACCCATTGTTAGACATAATATTTTCAGAACATACCTTGATCGTATTGGATGACAGGCGTTGACCGCAAGAGGAAGGAGGCTGACATGTATAGTAACGTGGAAAGGGTGGAGCGACAACAACATGAGATAAGAGAAGTGGTGGAAGTGGTAATGATGGTGGATGTAGCGGAGAAGTAGGAGGAGTTGTTTGAGGTGTGGTAAGAGGTGATGAAAGCGGTGTAATAACAGACATAGGTGGGGATGGATGCATATAAATTTCATCATCTGAATCAGATGACGACAACATATCACCTGTAGGAGAAAAATACATTACTGACTCAAAGAATGTAACATCTGCACTAACATGATATTTCATGTGTAGTGGATCATAGCATCTATACCCCTTCTGCATCCGAGAATACCCAACGAAAATACACTTGACAACTCTAGGAGAGAGCTTGTCAAGTCCTGGAGACAACTGATGAACAAATACCACTAAACCAAAGATACATGGAGTAAGAGAGAAAAACTCCTTATCTGGAAACGTCATGGAGAAAGGAATTTTCTCACCCAGAACAGACGAAGGCATACGATTCACAAGATAGCATATCGTAAGAACAACATCACCCCAGAATGAATGTGAAGTGTGGTTCTGAATAAGAAGCGTACGAGTGACATCAAGAAGATGACGATGCTTTTTCTCAGCAACAACATTCTACTGAGAGCATGGTTTTAAAAAGCGCCGCCTCGAGGCGCAAAGGCGTACGCCTTGAGGCGAGGCGCACGCCTAGGGTCCTTTGGGTGGGGCGTACGCCTTGTCTTGACGTGAGGCGCTCGAGGCATGAGGCGTTCAAGGCGAGGCGGAGGCGTAAGCATCAAGCATGATTCTTTTTTTACCTTTTTGGTTATGTGCATTGCACATGATCCTATTTTCCGTAAGCATTATTTATGTTTGTATTTTTGTTTCCATGTTAAACCTTGCATATTTCTACATATAGTTCCATGCAAAGAGAAGAGATCGCTTGAAACATGTGAAGCTCCATGATCTTGTATTTTTTTTTGAAAGCTGCAAGGTAGGGGGAAGCACTCGGAGATGCCCGCCCCATCAAAATATGTTTATAACAAAACCAAAAGGGAGGTTACAAAGCACAGAATACCACCCAAAAAAATCAGAAAAAAACACAAGCGGCTCAACGCAACAACCACTCATCTACCAGCCTCCTTGTATAGCACTGCACATTTTCTTTGTAGAACCTCTGTCCCGAGAACACCAAATCATTTCTGCTACGCCAAATCGCCCACAGAATAGCCATTGGGTGAAGCCGCTCCCTTCTCGATCTCGCCCTATTTTCATACATCGCATTCCAGAAATCAAGGAACTCGTCGGACCGGCACCACAAAATCCCCGCATCCAGCCATATCTGCGATACCACAGGGCATGTAAAAAATAGATGGTCCACCGATTCGACAGCGTCGTCACAAATTAAGCATTTTTCAGAAATGATGCCCAGGAGTTTCACGCACCGATCACGCGTCATCAGTCTCTTGCGCCTAAGAAGCCACAAGAAAATCCCCACACGCTCCGGAAGATTGAGGCCCCAAATAATAGCACAGTCCCTGTTCAGGACCTCCGAAGCCGCCGGCGGCGGCCTAGAAATGGAACCGTACGCGCCCCTAACCGAGAAGCAGCGCTCCATGATCTTGTATACATCATGTTCAATTATCATACATCTACACATACTAGTTCTATTACACACGATCGAGTTCGAATTGTAATAAATGTTTTATATTAGTTGCAAGTTTGCAATTGATATTGCTATTTAGTTGTATAAGTTGTGAATCTTATAATAGTTATCGTATATATGAGGAAGAAAGGTTGAAAATAAACACGTGAGATAAAATAATTATTATATTTTATTGTGAACAACAAAATAAAAATAATATCATTAGTAAAAAACTTCGTCGGGGGAGCTGCTCCCACACCCCCGCAGGGGGGAGCGCACCTGATCCCCCCTAGACCACCCCAAAGGCTCACTGACCGGGCAGCGAGACCTTCGTCTTGTTGGGATATGATATGGCAGGAGGGAATGCATATGTCGGTTTTCCAACAACGTCCAGCAAGACAAATGGTTGGGATTCAAGGCATGTTTGTATTTTTTACTTCGAACACTAAAATTATTGTTTCTATTGTACTTTAGTATTAAGTATAGACTTTAATTCAATACTCATATTGAAAAATGAAGTTGGAGTTGGAACTTGATATTCCATATATTAATGGCTTAATATTGGTTTTTTTGAACTACATTGCCTTCATCGCTTATTTATTATATCTTTTACTAGTGTTAAACTATTCTTGAATGTGTTTTTAGGAAAATTTAATATTATCATATATTTTTTTCAATGTATTTTGCTTTGATTTTATTTTTTCCAAAAAATTGAGGCTTACGCCTCGACCGCCTCGAGGCTTACGCCTCGCCTCAATTTTAGGAAAAATGCCTCGGACCACCTCCCACTTTTTTAAACCTTGGCTGAGAGGTGTAGGCACAAGATGTCTGGTGAATGATACCACGAGAAACAAAGAATTGTGAAAGTGCACGAGTACAAAATTCCAATGCATTATCAATCCTCATAAATTTGACAGAAGAAGAAAAAATATTCTGCACTTTATTGATAAATCTTGTAATGATATTGCCAACCTCAAATTTATTTTTCAAAAGAAAAACTCATGATAGACGTGAGAGATCATCAACTGCAATTAAATATAACATGTGTCCCTGGTGATCAGGGACACGACTCGGACACCAAATGTCTATATGAAACAACTCAAAAGGAGAGCTACTGCTCCGACTCTGACTACTGGGAAATACAGAACGATGGTGCTTTCCCAACGGACACGCCTCGCATTCAAAGGCGGAGTGGGGTGAAATCCGAGGAAGGACGTGGCGCATCTTTTGAAGGGGAAGATGTCCGAAGCGCATGTGTCACATGAAAGGGGAAACATATCATGTGGAATGAGGGGATAGGCCAGCATATGGAGTTCAGACAAGGCGGCAGAGACCTCCCTTCTCATGGCCAAAACCAATCACCACGCCCGTAAGAATGTCCTGAAAAATAAGAGATGATGGGTCAAAAATAGCTTTGTAATGCAAGTACTTCGTAATCTGACTAATGGACAATAAATTCATAGAAAAATAAGGTGCATGCAACACATTCTGTATACGCATCGAGGGTGTCAAGTTACACTCCCCATGTCTAGTGATCGGGGAATGAGTCCCATCAGCAATGACTACAGTCCTCCCTGGTGGAATCTGTCTGTAACATGTAAGTTGATCTCTATCTCCACGCAAACGATGTGTAGCCCAGAGTCCACAATCCATTCGGTAATATCAGTCCCATGACAAGATGTAAAGGCAAAAATGCCACCTGAGATACTGGCATCGGCAGAGGCGGTAGCGTCTGAAGCAGATGAAGAGGCAGTGGATCCTCTTGAGGGCATGATGTCCCTCAAACGAGAAACTAAGTCATCATATCTCTGATCTGAAGGAGCAACGGTAGATGAGTCAACTTGCTTCGCCACACGAGCTGATGCAGGGATGCCATGCTTGGAGTAGCATGCATCCTCTGTGTGACTCGGACGATGACAGTATGTGCATGGCTGACGAATACGGCCTCCTCTTCCCCGAGGTCCGCGACCACAAAACTGAGAACATTCTCTACCATGGGCCATTGCAGAAGATAACTGAGAAGTGGCTAGTAATGGAATTGAAATCCGGCTAAGCCTGCGGAAGGCTTCCTCCATGGGACAAATAGTAGCATCAACCAATATCTGTGAGCGAGCAACCTCATATTGTGGATCGAGTGCCGCTAAAAAAATGCCAATCATCGTGGCATTCAGGTATGTATTTTGCTGCTCTAGAGTGGAAGTAAGCAGCATAAAGCTATGGAGTTTTTCAAACATTCCACGCAGGGAAGTGTAAAGAGAATGAAGGAGTTATCCATTCTGCTTGAAAGTAAGATATCATGTCGTACCTGCAGAGTCTTCATCTCGTTCTTTGCATGAGAATATCCCACATAGCATTGGTTGTGGGTTGATGTAGTACATCGTTGGCAATTTCGACGGCTAACATTCTTGTTAAGCACACTTGTGCATATCATCTGCCTCCTAGGAGGCATGAATGCTAGTTTTCTCAATTGGCTCTTCTTCGGTAAGAATGTGTTTCTTACATGTGAACTGCATTAGGCTCATGAACCGCATGGCCCAGAGCTCGTAGTTCATCCCGTCCATCTTGACAATCAACGCAGGACCTCAGAAGGCACCCGTGGATGGAATATCGACTTTGCTCTCTGACATCAGTATTGTAAAAGTCACCCGACTTGCCCGACTAGTAGGTCCGACTAGTCTAGTCAGTGGGGTGGCCGACCGAGTGCCGACTAATTCCGACTATGCACACTAGTCGATCAATTTTTTTCTCAGAGAAACCATATTTTTTATGTTTTTTATTTTTTTATAAGCAAAATTATTATAATATGCTTAATGTTTTATTTAAACTCAATTCCTTCTTTTATTTTATTATGATAGTATAAAAATGTATAAAATATATGTAAATATATGTATAAAAGTAAGTTATATATTTAAAATAATCATAAAATTCAAAGCCGATTAAAATCCGACTAAATCCGATTAGTCGCACGACTGTCGATTAATCCTTAGTCAGTGACCCGACCGACCGAGTACCGACTACCGACTTTTGCAATCTTGTCTGACATAATGCCGAATGAAGAAAACTAGGATTTTGTAGATCAATAGAAGTTTGTCTACACAAGCATCTAGGGATTTGATTTCATGTGCAGACTTACGCACTGTGCAATCAAATCCATTTCCATAACTGGGTCTCTACGCGAGGAAGGGGAGAAGATGGCCAATGGTTGCCGTCGACGAAGCTCGGGCGGCGAGGGATGCCGCCAAAGGAAGGTTGCGGCAGGGGGAGGTGTCGCAGAATGGAAGGGCGGCGGCTGGAGGTGTCGCGGAAGGAGAGGGGGTGCCACTGAAGGTGGTGGGCGGCGGAAAAAGGAAAAACAAGGCGGGAGGGGGGGCTCGACGGAGGGGAAGAGGATTAGGTTTAGGGTTTCGAGAGCTCTGGCCTAGGACCGTCGCTCTGATACCACGTTGGGAAAAATAAAAAGATGTTTATTCCTGAGAACCCTAGGCTCTCTTATATAGAGGAGAGACCTATGGGTAAATTGCATAAGATGGACAGAACAAAAAGAACAATAAGAAAACAGTACATAAATAGAAAATATCTCTACACTATCTTTATATATATATCATATGTTAGTCAGAATATATATAACCTCATTGGTATATATTTTATTGTATTTTTTATAGGTATTTATCCTTGTAAACTGAGGCTTGCGCCTCATTACAGGAAAACCGCCTCGTTCTGTTTTTAGTTTTTTCAAACCTTGTTCGCACCCCAGCATTGGCACCTCCGTAACAAATCCCCAAAAGAGAAGTCACCTCACCTTCTTCTAGCACCAGTTCACCATCATTAGTGTCCCTCTCCTTTACACGTAAAAGCCCCCACACCATATATAGGACCATGGTCAATGACCCACCTTCCAACAATAGATGCATGCCACAAGATCATGACAGCCATGCACGAAATTCCGAGTCCTCCCACAACGAAGATAACTTCTGAATCACATTGCACCATGGCTTTTGAATGTCCAAGTCTCTTGCACACGTCGATGAGCAACCTAGATTGACTCGAGGTGTTACCATCACATCACCTCTACGCTCATTCTTGATTTTCATCGGAAGACGATGGCCCTTGCCGCACCCCCACCCCCCAACACCACCCTCACCCTACGCTCCATCATGTTGACATCATCCAAAATTAAATTAATAAAACTAAGGAAACTTGTGTCCTTAATGCATCCAACCAATAAGGTCGCAGACTCAAGGTATATTCAAGCATATTAAGAGGAAAAGCCAATGTACCAACTTGCATCACTGTTTTCATGTAGTTGATGTGCAGGGGGCGTGTAATGATGAGAAACCGATGGTTTAGATTTTTTTTTAGGGAGGATCAGATAGATGTTCGTACCCACTTAATGGTCTAGTGGTAGTACAGTGTGTCTACCACACAAAAGACCAGGGTTCAAATCCCACTCTTGCAGGGGTTGCGTTAGGTAATCGACGGCCAGCGTAAAAAATAGTCGAATCTGTCAACATGGATTTGAGCAAGAATCCATGTAGCCGACCCTACTTATAGTGGGAGAAGGCTTAGTACTTTTTTTTAGGATCAGATAGATGTTCGCCTCGTGATGGAGTGACAGAGACTATAGATCATCTTCTTTTCTTACGAGAAGACTAAACTTGTTTGACAGAGCTTGATTTTTTTTCATTGCTTTTCGAAAGGAAACTCCATTTTCTAACTGTAAAGCTATATATTCCGCAAGAATATTAGATCGCCCATAAGGTTTTTCAATTCTTGTGATAGCAATGTTGAGCCTTCGGCACAGAATTGAACTTTTTTTGTGCATTTATCTGTAATTCTTCGATTCGGTTGGGTGATTTCCAATGTCAGTGAGAGTTTTGGGGACTCAGTTTACAATGCTAGACATCGTTGCGTCGGTGAGATGCTTCTCCCGTTAGTGGCAATCTAGGAAATATAGTTAGCAAGGAATGGTGTGATTTTTGTGTCAGACCATTTCTATATTGAAAATGTTATTTTACGCTAGGACTCTCCTCGAGTCATGGCTCATGTAAGATAACACTTGTATTTATCCAATAATCCTATACTTGGGGTGGACACCATAGCATGTTTCCCCTTTTTGATCTCAAAAAAATAAGAAAAGCCAAATAAAGATTCATAAATGCGGTGTCATCTATGTATCAAGCTGTGTTGGGATGGCCAGTGGCACAGTGGATTGCTACCATCGCAGCATCGCTTACATGGCCAAAGCATCCGCCACATAAGGTTGGCTTTTTAAAACACTATATATACTTGCTGAAGCATACTATTAGTGGAACATGGCTTTTTTTAGCTATTGGCTGGATATGTATACAAATCAGCTTCTAATCACTTGACTGAAAACAGCATGAGTGCAACATCACCATAAGTTGAGCAAATTAGAGAATGCACAGATTCTTTTGGGCTTTCTTGTTTGATATATACTGATTGCAGGATCATAATTTTCTACATTGTGTTATTGCACTAGAAAGCAGATGTATCTGAGGAATGATGGTTCCTAATAAGCACATATTTTATATTTACAATTAAATCTAGCCCAGTCTCTTGGTTAAACAAGATTCAAGGAACTTTAAGATGATTGTCATTTTATCGGGTTACAACGTGTTCTCTAAAAGAAAAAAATATGATGCTTTAAAAAGAACCAGATAAACAGCACCTGGAGGCATCCCCCGTGCATAATAGCCAACACAATAACCTTTGTTGCTTTCAATTTTGGTAGGACATTGTTAATATAAAAGCTTGGTGGAGTTGAATGATCGGGCTTGAATAAAGGAAATTTGTTGGTCTTCCTGGCCTCCTTCAAATCATTAGGTAGGCTGTGCACAACCCTTATCTCATCCGTTAGTTTTTCCACGAACTGTTCCTCGTCATAAATGTAAGAAAAGCTCCTAAACTTTGAACTGAAAACAAAGCAAGATTTGTCCACTCTGGTAAAGGAGATAGCATCAAAACAGTGTCATGAGAATAATGGACACAAACCTAATTCCTTTAGATTGAATGCTTTCTTGAATCTCTGGAATGACCAAGGTAGCATTCAAAAGCCTGGAAACTGCAACGAGATCACAAATCTGCATTGATTTCAAGAGTTAGAATATCTCACATTTAGAATTGTCGGCATAGAATATCTCATGTTCAGAATTGTAACCATGCTAGTATAAACATAGAGTTACCGCCGGATGGATCTTCTCAAAACCGCCATATATCTTGGCAACAATGAAACCGTTATTTTCCTCACCTGGACCTGTGTGGAAAGAAATATTATAATAGTTGAAATAAGCACAGCAAGATTTCTCTGATCTCTGTGGAGGAAAAAAGACACGACACCTCATTGATGACAACCAAAAATACTTGCTTCAGGTTTTTTCTGTGAATTTTAAAATTGATCATTCTTCCCTTTTTATATGTACTTATTTCGACTTCACTGCTACAAAGAAAGTGCACTAGAAAGGAAGCCGTTTATTCGTCTATCAATAATTACCTGTATATGCATATCTGGGTTTAGCATATGGTTGCAAGGCTTCCAAGGAACTTACAGAACCCCACAACTTTCTATAGTAACGGACCTGGAAAAACATTATAAATAAAAGAGCAAATAAGTATTTTATACTGGTGAAATCCTGGCCAGGAATCTTAAGAGTTCAATTGATAAACGAAGAAAGAAATGGTTAAAAAAGAACAATGGCAATATTACAGTGAAAAGTGCATGGGAGGCTATCAGGCAAAAGAAGCAGCATGTTTAAATGGGGAAGTGCTTTTGGGATCCGCGTATTCCTACAAACATTTTTATATTTTTGTGGAAACTGTAGTAGAAAAGATTGCCTCCATGGCCTCAAATTTCAGCGAAATTCGGTCGAATTCCTGTCGAATATCGATATCCAGTCGAAATCGAAATTCGACCGAAATGACCGAAATATGGGGGTCCTAGTACAAAAAATGATCGAAATTTCGGTCGAAATTCCATCGAAATTCTATTTTGGTCAATACCGAAATGGTGATCGAAACTGACATTTAGGGCCTTGATTGCCTCTGGGTACTATTTTTCAAAGCATGGGCTTTCAAATTGCTGCAAATTGTTGCGGTTTCCTGGAGAATTTTCTTATAGAGAGAATTGAACATCTTTTCTTTGAAAGTGATATGGCTGTTATAGGCTGGAATTGGTTTCTGGAAGCCAACAAGTTAGAAATGGAGTCAAAAGATTGTTGAGAGTGGTGTATGTCTATTTTAAAGAGGAAAAAAAAAGGAAAAACTTGCTCATAATACTATAAGAGTTTTCTTGGTGTGGCGTCTTTGGGATATTTGGACAGAGAGATGTAGAAGACAGCTGGATAATATAACATGTCCAGATTGCTTGTTTCTTAAAAAACTTCAGAATGATATATATTTATAATGGATCCTAGACATTTATATATAAAAAGCTAGGGTTAGAAAGAATACATCTGAATTAGAAGATAATAAATTATCCTTGAGGAGTTGCGCATCTCATATACTCTAACACTCCCCATCAACCCAGAGCATAGATAGCTAACATGCTCAATTTGTAGATGCAGGTCGTCGATGTATGCCTTGGTTGATGCAGTTCGTCGAGGTACGCCTTGCTCTTTGCTTTGAGAGAGAACAAGAGAGGGAAGATGGTGGAGAATGGAGAGAGGGATGGAAGGGGGGCTCCCATAATCGAGGTGTTGCTTGATGGCTTCTCCTCCCGACGGGAGGTCTATTTATAGGGCGCGAGCCCCACGAGCCGTCCGCCCCCGTCTTCCTCGCGCCCGCACGACGTGGCATCGTCGGATCCGATCATCCCGCAACCGCCGGCCGCGAAACAGCCGGGATACAATTGTTGACCACTAAAGGTCATTTACCGGATTCATTCAAACACTTGTGACAGCATCGCTCAAAAGAGGCTCTAGAGAGCGTCTTGGTAAATATATCTACAGTCTGATCTGTTGAAGGAACATTGTAAATCCACAGAAGTCCTTGTTGGATGAGATCTCTTGTGAAATTGCAATCAACCTTACATGTTTCGTTCTCTCGTGAAAATTGGGTTGTATGCAATGTGCATAGCAACGATTTTATAGCATCTCAACCCCGTCATCATGTCTGGTGGAAGGTGAAGGTCAGTAAACATAGCATGAATCCATGGCATCTCCGATGTTGCATAGGTCACTGCCATGTATTCGTTCTCTACACTCAAATGAAATATCACTGATTGTTTCTTGTTTCTCCATGTAATAAGGTTGCCATCGAGGTAAGTGCAGAAGCCAGTGGTTGACTTCTTATCTGCAAGATACCCTACATAATCTGCATCACAATATGTTGCAATATCTAGCAATATCCAAACTATGAAGAATTAGCCCCTTTTCAGGGGAAGACTTGACATACCTTAAAACCATCATAGTTGCTTCCCAGGGAGACCGTGTAGGCCTTCTCATGAACTGACAAGTTTCCATACTACAAAGAAGATGTCAAACCTAGTAATGGTAAGATAAAGGAACTTTCATACAAACCGACGATATTGCCCCTAGTCTACAAGCTTTGCCTCCTCATATAGACAAATTTCAGGATCTATAGGACTCTGAGCTGGCTTGGCACCTAAAGTTCCAGTCTCTCGTAACATACTATTAGCATATTTCCTCTAAGATAGAGCCATTCCTCTACGACTACGGATAATCTCTTGGCCAAGGAAATATCTCAACAGGTCCATATCTTTGATCTGAAGTGATTGCAAGCATATACTTCACTACTATAAAACCTTGCTTGTCATCACCATTAGAACTATGTCATCTACATAAACCAACACTGCTACAGTGCCTTTACCCATCTTTCGAGTAAATAGTGAGTGATCTGAGGATGATTTAACAAAGACCTTGCAATCTATCACCTTTGAAAGCTTCCGGAACCATGTCATAGGACTCTACTTGAGATCATAAATGGCTTTCTTCATTAAGCAAACATTCTCACACTCCTCTTGATGCTCGAATCCATGTGGTGCTATATATAAACGACTTCCTCGAAATCTCCATAGAGGAATGCATTATTCACATCCAAATGATGAAAAAACCAACAATTGTGCACAACTAAAAGAAGGGTCCGAAGAGTCAAAAGATAGGTTACAGGAAATCACCCCATAAGACAGTGAAACCCCTGGCAGCAAGTCATACTTTGTGCCGTGAGACCATTTTATCCATGTTATGCTTTACTATGTACACCCATTTTTAGCTAACCACCATGCAATCATCGAGTGAATCCACCAAAGTCCAGGTCACCCTGGAACAGTATTCAACTGAATAATCTCATGAGCTATATCGGGTGAAGATGTGGTTAGTGTCTTATAAGGGGCATGATGTGTATATTAACTATAGAATCTTCTGTCATCAGAAACTGGAAATTCCATAATATCTAGAGGTAATGGTACATGAGACACCAGCGGTACTGTCTCAAGGTTGTCCTTAGTAGGACCAAATAAGGCATGGATTCTTACAATGGAGAAGAATGGGGCGGTTCCAAATTGTCACATTTGCGCTAACATAATACCGACATATCCAATCGAACAATCTCATGAGCTATATCGCGCGAAGATGTGGTTAGTGGCTTAGAAGGGGCACGATGTGTATATCAAATCTTGACAACTGGATACTCCATATTATCTATAGGTAATGGTACATGAGACATCAGGGGCAATGTCACAATGTTATCCTTAGTATAACCAAATGAGCCATGGCTTCTTACAGTAGAGAAGAATGGGATCGTTCCAAAATGCCACATTTACGCTAACATAATATTGAAGGATGATGGGATCAGAACAGTGATATCTATTCTGTTTTCTTGCATCGCCCAGAAAAAGATTGCCCGTCGAGCGAGCTTATCTCTTTCAATCTCAAGATGTTGCACAAAGGCAACACATCCAAACACCTTGAGAGACATAGTAAAGACTAGACAATAATGATATAAATTCTCAATAGCCAATTTCTCATTAATATAGTGATGACCAAGACGATTTGAAATCGATGAAGCCCCCGACTTCGATGATGCGTCCCACATTGACATGCTTCACACTCTAGTTTGGAGGTTCGAGTCAAGTGAGGTAAAAGACATCGAAGGTTGCTGGTATAGGGATGACCAAGACATGAATGCCGAGAAGAAGTTAGAGTTGCGGAAGACAAATGAACGATGGTTAATGCAGCAAGCGGAGACCGGAGTAAATGATGGTATACCCCTCCTTCACGAACTTGATTGATCGCCATTCCCATCATAATATCCAGAAAGGTTAATGACACGGCATCTATGGTATCTCCAAAGTGCAAAGCCTTGCAAATATGGTCGATACATAGCAAGTTAATCGATATGTTTGGAACCAACATATCATGGAGGCTAATTAAAGGGTAAAAATGACCTCACCATGCACTACTACTAGAGATAGGTGACAATCAGCTAACTAAATTGTCCTTCGTGGAGGAGTAGGTCTGATTCTGTCAAATTGCTTCCGATCTCCACAAAATTGGTCGGGGAAACCATAATCTACTAACCAATCAAGCTCAATAGGATGGACATAATGGACATGTATACGTGGGACGATTGTATATAATAATGCAAATTTGGTGGTTATAATCGCCATTTCTGATATCTTGAAGGCGGATGGAAATTGTATACATTGTATCAACCGTATCGATGCATGGGTTCTAATATGTCCTATGCCGTAGCATTTCGATCTAAGCAATGCAACCGATCTGAGCAGATATTACTTTTCTTGCCCTCTGACAATCAATGGGAAGATTTCTAACCATCGAGTGCAGTTGATCTCATCCAACTTGGCAATATGACCAACACACAAGTTCCTCATGATATTCGTGTCTACTACTTGCAATGTTACCCAGGATTCCTGACTACTAAATATTTCTTCATACATAGTTAGTGATGTCCATATGCATTCTGCAACAAAATTGATAGGAGGGTCGATGAACTTCTCCAAAACTTTAGTTTAAAAAACTCCCCACAATTCTAGCACAAACCTCTATAGTAAATAATGCTATAGGATGGATGGGCAAGAATGAGAACACCAATGTACCCCACCAACAGAATATTGTCTATCTTTATTTCTCTTTTGATAGCACTAGGTTGGGTCCAACCATGAGGAAGTAATATTGTGGCAGCGAACAGAGATCTGTAGGTCAAAAATGACGATTTCAGACCATAAACTATCGTGCTTTCGAATTATACGATTCTTAAATAATTAATGTCCCCAGAGCATAATTGGTGTTCCCAGATCATGTAAACAAGGCAATTACCCTCGCCCATGTATACTTCATATTTATCCCACGACCACTGCAAACATGCTCTGTCTTACACCACAACTCCTGCTGTTAAACTAACTTTATTTGAGTCAATAAATTGAGATAATCTAACCACATGCATCTCCGTCTTTCCTTCCGTACCCCCCTCTCTCAATTCCACTCCAAGTAGTTGTCCTCGAAGGTGGTCGAGGGTGGGCGGCATTCATCTTGTCACTACCGACGTGGTGGAAGGAGGGTGGGCTTGAGGTCATCTATCAAACGCTATAAAGATCTAATCGCTCTTCGTCTTGATCCATATATGCCTTCGCGATGCTTGTAATGAGGTCCTCCTCTGTGTCACTATCCCAGAAGCCCCCCAGCTACTCTGGTTGGGGACTGCGAGTGCGACTCCGCGTTGTCAACCGTCGTCTGGCAATCCCTCCTTAAACCCTAAATGCAAGGCCCTCGACGTTGGCAGTGGCGACGATGCCGAAGACCCCAACCTCTTTCCCCTCGCGTCCCCACTAGTTGCAGCATGCATGGGAATCGAGGATGAGCGTATGACCATCACGGACCTCCAATGCCAACTCGAGGAGCAGAGTATAAGATCACATGTGACCAGAAGCAGATTGTTGTGCTTGAGGATGAGTGCTCGATCCAGTCTTGAGACTGGATTTTGGATAATGGTGTCCTTGAGCGTGGATTCTCTTTCAACTTCTCAAACAGCACCCCTCCTTGTAGGGATTGAACCACCCCTTTGCTTATGAATCTTCCCTTCTACCAAGGCTCGCCTATGTATGCATAGTATCCTTCCTCCGAGGATGGAGATGAAGGCTGGCAAGGGTTTTAGGATGGATAGTCGGGTAGATGTTCTTTCGGGGAAAGTCCGAGATGAAAGCAGGAGGTGTTGATGTAGATCCAATAATGGCATGGGTTTGTAAATTGAATATAAACATGAAGGATAGATCTTAAATATTTTTGACAGAATCCGTTGACTTTAACGTTAGATGAATGGGAATTAACCATGAGGGGCCATGGAGCAAGAGTTAATAAGTTTGTAGGGTGTGGGATAAATTTGAAGTATACATGGATGAACGAGTAATTAACAAAGTTAAGCTTGTAGGGGTGTGGGATAATATGAAGTATGCATGGATGAACGAATAATTAACAAAGTTTATTGGGTTCATGGTGCAAAAATCCCTTAACAAAAACATACCAAATATCTTCATGCAATACAAATATATCAGCAGGTGATACCATACCAAATATCTTCCAGCTATATCAGCAATGCATATGGTTGCAAGATCTCCAGGCGATCGAGTGGCAGGACTACAGGATCTCTAGGCAATCGAGTGGCAGGATCTCTGAACAATCGATCAAAGGAGATGATATAAGCAAGATCTCCAAATGACCAGCAGGATCTCCATGCAATCGGTCCATGTGATCAGTCAGGGAGATGAGATACGCAGGATTTCTGTGCAATTTGTCAAGAATACAATATGGCGATATTAGCGAGGTATAGGGCTCCCGTGCGATAGTGTACCAAGATAGGTATCGTTGATCAGTATCTCCAAACGAGGAAAAAAACTATGACTAGGGCATCCAGCAATCAGCCTTAGCCCTTAGGCACTGTCGAAGGCAGCTATAGCCCTAGTTGCAACAATAAGGGAGGCCATAAGGTCAGCGACACCTGCTCCAGAGGGTGCTAGCGCTTGAGCGCCTGCATTGGGGGGACTAAAGCGGGCGAAAGTTGGGAATCCATATATTCATTTTAAATTATTCTTTTTTTTTGAGAAATTGTTCATTTTCAATTATCTTACTTCTATTTATATCTTGGATTTATTTATCCTGGTTAAGAATAATATTGTTGGGTTTACTCCTGTTTGGACCTCTAGTGGATTGCAAGTTTCAAAGGATATCATTTGCCAATTCCTATTCGGGGATTATTTCTTCAAGATTAAGTCAAGATTACCTCCTTAACAATGGAAAAGGATGTGCTCACATTCTTCCATGCATGCATAAAAGTTAAGTCCTTTACATATGAAAATCTAATTTTCTGGATATTTTCTAAGGAAATTTGATAGCGTGGTCTCCTATGTCTTTCAGATGTTGGAGGTGGTTTCATGGGAGATTCTTGAAATCTGATCGAAGCTTTGAGTTTAAAATGGGAAGTGTGCACATCAATATGATGTGTGCATGAATGATAAGTTTTTCCACACATTTCTCTAACTATTTGCTTTTATAATCTAGGAAGTAATGCATTCCTTTGGGTGGTTTGTTATAGTGCCTGAACAGAAAGAAGGTTGAACTCAAATTTATTACAAATGAAGATATTGAAAATCGTAGAGTACATGCATTGTGTGTTCTTTAGATCTCTGTGTTTTGAAATTCTGAAGGGTTCCTGAACTCTGTATCTTTGAGTTTATGGGAAAAGATCTATAAAGGGTTTACACGCTCTGTTTAGTTATTATGTAAAAGTTTAATGAAGATATCATGGTTGAAGATGAACCTTCTGAAATTATTTAGAAGACTTTAGAAGATGTATCTGAAAAGCTCTCTCTTAGAAAATATTTGTCTGAAACAATGGAGAAGGGAAAGTGCACTTCCTTTTTTTCAAAAAAATGTATATATACTTGATGGAAATGTAATAAATCAGATACGAAATTTTAGTACTCATTTTGAAAAAAATACACTTCTATCAATCCACATGATTTGGATAATACTATAATATTTCCACTGCTTATATTGGTACTATTTACATTCTTGAATACGTGCACAGAAAAATGAGTCATTTTAATTCAAAAAAAATCATTCTTATTCACTAATATATGTTTTTACTGAAATAAAGAATTCTGATTACTTGAAGAATTGGGATATTGTGCTCTCCTTTGTACTTGAAGAACCCACTTAATGGTCTAGTGGTAGTACAGTGTGTCTACCACACAAAATACCAAGGTTCAAATCCCACTCTTGCAGGGGGTGCGTTAGGTAGTCGACGGCCAGCGTAAAAAATAGTCGAATCTTTTTTTTTAAGCCAAGAAAAGGGGGATACACTCAATGGTGTTCACCCCAATATATTAAAAGGAAAGAAGGTCAGGGATACAAACAAGAAAGAAAAAAGAGCGACACAGTGAAGGAGGCGAGAAACCTCCAGTTCTGGGCATAAAAATACAAAAGAAAAGGTAAATCAAAACACTAAGCACCACTCCAGTCAGCCACCAAAGCCCTCGCGCGATAGAGCACATTCTCCAGATAAAAGCGTTGCGCAGAGAAGATGGTCTCGTTGCGACTAAGCCATATCGACCATAAACTTGCCACCGGTGCCAAGAGCCGCCTTCTAGCCATATGTCTATTCAAGAAGAGAGAATCACATAAGGTCTCCACATCACAAGCTTGCACCCAAGCCACGAGGGGGTCATCCCAAAGCCCCCGGACCATAGGGCAGAGAAAGAGGATATGGTCCAGGGATTCCACATTTGAATCACACAGGACGCAAATATCGGAAACCGAGGGCATCAACCTTGAACAACGATCACGCGTCATAAGCCTCTTTCTGCGGACGAGCCATAAGAAGACAATGCGCAAGGGCAGGCCCAAGGTCCAGAAGAAACCACAGTCTCTCACCAGGGAATCCGATCGAGCAGGCAGAGTATCAAGCAATGATGCATAGGCCTTCCGAGTCGAGAAGCCACCATCCCTCCATATCCAGTGATCCAAGCCCACAGAAGGCGAATCCGCATGAGCAAGGACGTCCATCAGAGCAAGAAAATCCAAGAACCTCTGATCCGAGAAGTTCCCCAGAAAGCGAGGAGACCAACACGCATTCACCCAGCAGCAAGCGACGGAGGCATCCTTATTCTCCGTCAAAGCAAAGAGACGGGGGAACCGGACAGAAAGTGGCTCCCCCCCCCCAACCAGTTGTCGTTCCAAAAGGAGAAGGCACGGCCGTCCCCCAGGACAGGCTTGAAGGTCGCTCTATTCTTCAAAAAGACCTCCTGAACACCACGCCAGAACGAAGAGCGCGCCCGCACCACCCCCAAATCAACATCGCCAGCCCACTCCCTCCCATGAAGCTCCCTCAAGATCTCAATAAAGAAACTTTCATCTCTTCCCCACACCCTGCTTGCCCACTTAAGGAAGAACGCGTCATTGACCAAGTTGAGGGGCCTAACCCCCAAACCCCCTGCCTGCTTCTCCCTCACCACCTCCTCCCAAGCGACCAGGTAAATCCCTCTCCCATCGATACCCGATTTCCCCTATAAGAACCTTTTGAAGCAAGATTCAAGTCTCCTGCAAATCCCAGCAGGCAGACGTCGAGTCGACAAAAAGTGCAACGGAATGGCAGCAAGGACCGAGCGAAGAAGAACCAGCCTACCGCCTTTTCAGAGGAGCGTCGCGCGCCAACCTGCCAATCTCGCCTCAACCTTCTCCACCACCACACTCCAATCCCTAAGTCTTGGCCTCCCAACCACCAAGGGAAGGCCCAGGTAATCAATCGGAAGGCTTCCCAAAGTAGAGCCCAGAATGTTCGCAAAATCCATCGCCACAGTCTCCGAAAGGCCAAAAGCAATAACCTTAGATTTGGTACCATTTATGCGCATCCCCGATGATTCGCTAAAGAGGTCCAGAGTCACCGACATGGTCGCGACCTCCGTATCACCCCCTTCAATGAAGCACAAAGTGTCGTCCGCAAATTGAATTAGCGGTACGGAAATGGCCCCCTTGGAGAAGCCCTTGGAGAGGCCCGCAGCAACAACCCGATCCACCATACGAGCCAAGACGTCCGAAGCAAGAACGAATAGAAGGGGGGCCAGAGGGCATCCCTGGCGCAGGCCCATTGCGGTTGAAAACGCCCCCTTCCAAGCCGCCATTGAGCAAGAGAGAAAAAGAGACGGTAGTCACCTATCGCCGCATCCAAGAAATCCACATCTCCGGGAAACCGTGCCTCCTGAGGACCGACCACAGGAAAGCCCAATCAATGCTATCATAAGCTTTAGCGAAATCAATTTTCCAAAGCACCCCTTGACGCCCCGAGGCTTTCCAATCCGCCACCAATTCCGACGCAACTGCAATACAGTCCGATATTTATCTCCCCTTAATGAAAGCCGCCTGCACGGGGGAAACAAGCGAGTCCAGCACTCTAGAGAGTCTCCTAGCCAGCACTTTGGCCACAATTAAATAGATGGCGTTTGATATCGAGATGGGGCGAAAGTCCCCAATGTCCTCCGCCGCATCCCTCTTTGGAATCAAAAGCAATAAGGCTCTGTTCAGCCTATGAAAACCTGCATTTCCTCCACAGAACTCCACAATCACCTCAAAAACTTCAACTCCCACCAAGTCCCAAAAATCCCTAAAGAAAGCCACAGAAAAATCATCAGGCCCCGGGGAAGCATCAAGATTAAGATCCCACACAGCCTCTTTAGTCTCCATCAACGAAATTGGCCTAATAAGCATGGCACAGTCCTCCTCGGAAACTTTGGGAACCCCCAAACCCAACCACTTCCAACAGCGCGTGGATCGAGCCGACATGACACCCCTGAAATGCTCCATAATGGCGGATCCCATTGCATTATCCCTAAGGAATCGCTCCCCATCAACAAAAATAGCGCGTAATGAATTGGTTTGTTTCCTCCCACTAGCAACCCTGTGGAAATAAGCCGTGTTTGCGTCACCATCTTTGAGCCACTTTAGCCTGGAGCGCTGATGCCACTCAATAGCTCTCTTCTTGTCCTCCTCCGCCACCTTTTTTTGCGCAGAAGATCGCTCCTCGAGCTCGTCCACACTGAGATTCCTCTCATTCTCCACAGAATCAAGCCTCGAAATAATCTCCTCCGCCTCCTTTCTAAGAACCACCCGCGCCAGCCGCGTCTCCCGCTTATAGTGCGCCAATCTCCTCCGCAATGAATCAAGCTTCTGACTAAATCTTGCAGCTGCAGATCCCTCCACAGTAGAGGAAACCCACTGGTCGGCCACCACACCCCTGAAGGAAGGCTCAAGGATCCAGCAGCGTTCGTGTCTAAAGAGGCCCTTCAGAGATAGAGTCTCACCAGAATCCCATAAAATCGGCGAGTGGTCAGAGAAGACCCTGGGTCTAGAAGATACCGAGCAGGAAGGGAATCTTTCCATCACAGCACCCGAAGCCAAAAAGCGATCAATCCGGGATCGAGAAGTGCCACTCCTCCATGTATATCTTATGTCAAATGCTACCAAGTTCTCCAAAGCCAATGAGTCCACAGTCTCCTTGAAAGACAAAGACCCCGGGTCACGCCTGCTCCTCGCCCGGGGGCGATCAGCAGAGTGAATAGTCACATTGAAATCTCCCCCAATGATCCAAGGGAGCCCAACAAAAGCACGCCCCGCGTCACGCATGTCCTCCCACAGTTCAGCTCTTCTGATATGACAGCATGGCCCATAGACACAAGACACAGCAATAGGAGAGGTCGGGTCACTTCTAACCAGCACCACAGAAAGCATATGCCTCCCCAAGATGGAGGAATCAAGCTTAAAGACGGCCGATTCCCACGCGATGAAGAGGCCCCCCGCCGCTCCCACCGCATCCAAAGCCGTAAAGCCATCCAAGGCCCCCGCACCAAAGGAGCGCCAGAGAGCATCATCCAGCCCACGCAATTTCGACTCATGGATCAAGGCCACATCACAACCCCACTCCGACAAGCGGGCACCCAGAGCCTTTCTCTTCACGTCGTCCCCCAGCCCTCTCACGTTCCAGGAAAGAATTTTCATTAAGAAGAATGGTGGCTCCCTCCAGAGTGCGCAAGGCCAGCCGCCTCCGCCACAGTGTCTCTCAAAGACGCACAAGTAAGAATTGGCGTGAATCCCGTACGAGACCTGCTCCTCCTTCGATATCTCTTCCCCGATCGCTTATCAGATCGAGATCCATGATCAATAACACGGTCCGCAACTAAGTCACCACACAGGGCTAGGTAATGCGAGAATAGGCGAGCCCACATCATCATTAGAATAAGGCCCCAGCATGGAGAGCGAAGTTGAACCCAGCATTAAAGGCAAAGCATTGTCGGAATGGAGGCCCGAGCCCCGAACCAAGGGAGGGACTGAGGGAGAGTCATGAAACACCACCGCAACATTACCCAGCCCAATGATGGGCCCAAAATAATCCCGGGTGGTGTCCGGATCCGAATCCGCGGAGAGAAAGGAAGAATCCCCATCGGACCAAGACCCGAAGCACCCCGATCCGCCAACAATCGAAGAAGAGAGACCCGTCCGTGCGCCCGAATAAGAAGCGTTCATCGTACGGTCCACCTTCCAGGTAAAAGAGCCAAGAATCGAATCAACCTCGGACGGTCCCCACAGAGGCAGACCGCCACGTAGGGAGAAATCACTCGGGAAGAGGGAAGAATCATTGAAGGGGCGCGGGCATTCAATCCAGGGGGCGACGCTTCGCAAGCACCTCCATGCAACGCCAGCTGGCCACTGAGAGACGAGGCGCCATCAGCAACCGGAGAGGCCAGCGTCATGATCGAGGGAAGCGCCGGCCCAGCCACCTCCTGCGGCTGAGCAAGAGGCTGCAAGAAAGATATCTCCACCGGGAACGAGAATCGACCAACCGAGAAGGTCTCAAAGACCACCTTGCCCAAGATGTCATCAAGCGAACTTCTGCCACATTCCAGAAGGACCCGAGTTGTCTTCCAATCTGAGCCTGGCCTGTAGCCATCCCCCACAATCGCCAGCAGCTCCCCCCATCGGCGAAGGAGATTGCCCAAACTGTGCACCTTACGAGAGAGGAAGGGAATCCCTCGCACCTCAACAACACAAATTTCAACATCGACGCAGGCTCCATCATCGTAGCGCAAAGGTCTCCAGGATGTAACATCCGGATCCGAATGAACTGAAGCTCATGTCAAGAAAAGGATGTTGCAAGCAAGTTTGGATCTCCAAAGTGGAGATATTCAAAGGTACATATCTCTCTCCTCTTTGTTCTCATTAAAGTCAATGTTGAAGTTTCTAATTCAGTTTTTTTTATGTTGCTATCCATCAGGTATTTTATCTATTGTTGTATGTTAGATAAAGCCACAAAATCCTTCCAAACTTAAAGGATCAAAGGTACAATCTTTTCCCCTCTCTTGCTGCTTTCCATGCATGGTCTTTACACATTTTGATAGTAGTAGGTTGCTTGAAAGTTGTATATTCTAGATATGCTATAACTGGGTTACCATATATTATAACATGTTGGGAACAAGGGTCTTGTGGTAATCTAAAGCCATGGAAATTTGACTCTATAATACTTGTGTATTGCATGTGGCAGAAGATAGATTGCACTTTCATCTAAATTCTAATTGTATATTCCTGGTTAATATGATGTGAATACATAAATAACATCTCAATACTAATAATAGAAGTACAAATGATTCCCAAGAACATTTAAACCATTGTGAGATATACATGAGGGTCGGTAAAGGCAGTGATATCATGTTCTGCACAAGGGTCATTGGAACTAGAGTTTAATATAAGGATATACAACACTAATAAAGCCTATAAAGAAGGTCATCATACTTATCTCTTGAGATGGTATACATAGAATCATGATATCATCAACATCTTAAAAGACTGTTTGATGAGCTACAAGTTTATTATGCTTTAACCAGCAACAATCTTCTCTATGGCCACTACATTTAGAAAAGTAAAATAATATGTGGCTCATCTCGATGTAAAACAATCACGGTTGTGGGCATGAGTGGACCTAATCTGTCCCTCCTAGAAGAAGCAACCATGGCAGAGGTGGTCTCACCTTTCTTAGGTGTATGAAATAATATAGAAAATATACTCAACTTAATATGTACCTCCTAACTAGAAGAAATCTTTGATATGGTAATCCTTTGTGACAACACGACCTCATATGGAGATTCCAGATCCGGAAGAAAAAGATCAACAATCAATGGATATCTGAACAGTCCATGTGTTGCACATATACAGACATGTGTGTAAGAATTTAGCCTTTTAAAACTAGAATTCCTCGCATAGCAGTATTCAACTAAAGGTTGGATATCTTGCTTCATTTTAAACATTAGACAAATCTGCATAATGCAAGCAAAATTCTTCTCTTCAGAGTATAGTCAACTTAAGAATCTGCCACTTTTTTTTTCATGGTTTTTGATGCACAATATCTATACCGCTGGAGCATATTCTATTTTATGACATAATGAGGAGATTATTTTCAATGGAGCATATTCCATTTTATGACATAATCAGGAGATTATTTTCAATATTAAGTATTCTGAAATCTGTTAAATATATTGTTATCAACTTATTTGGATTCTTAATCTCGAGAACAATCACAGAAGGTCTATTTCAACCTATTGAAAATGACGAAAGATAAAGAATTTAACTATGATCCAGCTTAATGATATCAAGATCGTGTAATTAACCCGACATATTTTTTTTAGCAAGGGTAGGAAGATACAAAGTAGCTAAAGGGGTATAACTCTTGGCTGGGAGTTTGATACATCCAATTGGGAGGGTTTCTCAATATCTCTTAGTAACAGTAATAAAGAATCGAAAGATGACTACGGTGGATAAGTAAATAATAATCTCAATATGTTAGCATTATTAGAATGACTTGAGATCTAGTGGAAGAGAAGATTCAGGGTGAAATTTTGCAGTGCTAGGAAGGATTGCATCGACCATCTTTTCATCTTTTGTTCATTATAGTAGGGTATTTTCATACAAGAGACTTATAAAAATTAGATCAAGAGTCTTGCCACTAAATTACGAGTTAAATAACAAAAGTAAAATTTCTACATTAAATTAAATTTTAAATTCAGTTCCAATAAACAACTTATGATCTCGTGGTTTGAAAAAGGAGTTCATTGAGATATTTTCATGAATCTAGATTAATAAGCAAGCCGCCAATTGATGAGATCATCTATGATCAATGACTGAAGATCTTTGTGATCAATCATTTAAAATCACTAAAGTATGAATCACTATTCAATATAATTATCAACAAGATACCTAGATCTGTAAAGTTGACTACATCAGAGTTCAAGAGAGGATGAGAAATTAAGTTAGTGATGATGATTCAATGATGACTAGTAATTAAAAGTGCAAGTCATGGTAACCTTTACGCCTGACTGTGCGAGGGGGCGGTGACCCTCAGCTGGGCGGAAGATTAGGAAGCCCAGTTAGGGCAGCGGCCGCTTCGTGCGCGGGTCTAGGATCCCAGTCTTTTTCTCGGGTTTTTTCGCGGGCGCTCGCAGTTTTTACGCCTCTCTGGGATCCACAGGTTTTCTTTTAAAGACCAGTTCCGTTGACCCTTGTTCTTTAGGGTACCTAGGCTGGAGGACCCTTGGTTTTAGTTTTTTGAGCTCGTTAGCCCGTACCGGTCGGGCCGGTTTTTCTTTTAGAGCGACTTTTCTAGAGAGTCTCTCTCACCCGTCTCAGTGGCGTAGTTTTGGAGTAGACCTACCCTCTATTGGACCGCCCTTCCAATTAGAGGGCGAGACGGAAGAGCCTCTTTTATAGGCTACTTCACCGCTTGAGTTTTATTTATTTTTCGCCAACAGACTTGGCGATGCTACATCTGAATCATCCATGTATACATCTGAATCCTCTATGGCTACCTCTAAATCAGTTACAGTTGAATCTGAAAAAGATACATTGAAATTGGATTGAGTCACAATTGAGTTGGCTAAAGTTGAATTACAGTTGAGTTGGTTTCCGTTGAACTAGTTACTTTTCTGCCAATAATTCCTGACAAAAAGAAAAGACCATATCATGAAAATCATCCTTATCAGACTATCTACTAGGCTTGAGAAAAACAACAAGAAAAGAATCAAAACCCCATATCCATCATATATTCTTACTATGATCAATCCACAAGATTCTTAAACATCTTTATAAGCATTATAGAGATAATGATTATATCAGAGTCTCATCATTCATATTCTCAAGATCAGTCAAACTTGTATTATAATTAATAGAAAGGCAATGACTTAAATATGGACCACATGATATTGGTATATAAATGATTAATGTGGGTAATTAGTGTAGGATCAGTAGAATGGGGTTTTACATATCAAACAGCTTGAAAGCCTGTTTCATTGCAAGTAGCTTTAAATTTTAATTGTCAAGGCCAAATTACTTGCTTTCTTTTGGAACCACAAAATTTCCTGTTATTTTTAATTAATTAAGATTTACTCAACATTTGTTGATGTTCTTTTCTCCCTATTCCATGGATTGCAGGCAAAATACCTGCACCGTTGTATTGGGAGAGTTGAATGTCAGTTTCTGAAGCAAAACATAGCAGGTATGTATGTTATAGTTTGTTCAAGATATTTATGCTTTTATTTCTCTTCTGATAAAATTGGGATACATGTATATAATGCAATTTCTGTTGTTACATATAAACTGATATGGAAATTTATGCAATATAAGTGTGACATGTTATAGTTCTGTGGTTCATTGGTTAATTTGTGAATGCCATATAAAAAAAAATTCCCCAAAATTTTCAGTACTCTAATGTGATCTTTAACAAACGTGATACTACGGGTGATATGTAAACGGGTATTCCGATCCGCAAGAGCGGGCCTCACAGTTTGGTATCAAAGCAGTGGTACCCTGCTACATACATTCGTAGTATTATAGTTCCAATCGCATTAGGTATTAGATAGCTACAGTTCTTTGACTTGTCGCGAATCTGAAAGGGAAATATGACATTCAAAATAAATGACCACAGATGTCACCAATTGCAATTTATTTCCATATTGTATCCCAAGAAGAGAAAAAGCATAATAGAAATATCCGCGAACATCAACTATTGTAATTAAGGATATTGGTTCTTATACAGAACCATGGCGTCTAGTGCCGACCTTTCTATATTTTTAATTGATTCTGGAACGATGAATGATCTTTGAACTTCTAACTTCAGTAGGTAGAGGTGCAGATGCCTTAGATCATCCTTGTCACATTATGGACCGTGTGGCTAGTTGATCATCATAAGACTAATAGTCTGATAGCTACCAATGTTGATTGGTGGACATGAGACGATAGCAGACTGTCTGCTACTACAGCTCAATAAGTTTGACCTAACTTTGGGTATGAATTGAATGTCAGCTCATCATGCCTTTTGTAATTAATTTTTGAAGACAATTGTCTTCAAGATTCCAGACTTACCCGAGTCTACCTATAAAGGTACATTACATGACTCCAAAATGAAGTACATTTCAGTGTTGAGAGCTCAAAGACTAATAGATTGAGAATACGATACATTTCTAGCAATTATCCGAAATACACCTGATGAACGAGCCGATGACTCAGGACATCATTTTAGTGTTGAATTAGTCCAATGTGTTTCCTGATGATTTGCCAGGTATACCGCTTGAGAGAGAGATTGAGTTCGAGATCGCACTACTACTGGATACACAACCAATCTCGATGACTCCGTACCACATGACACCAGTCGAGTTGTTGAGAAAGCTGAATGTGCAGCTACATGAGTTACTTGACTTAAGTTTCGGAAGGTCGAGCACTACACCTTGGAGTGCTCCCGTTCTTTTATCAGAAAGAAGGATGGATCAATGACATTAAGCATTGATTTCATGCAACTGAACAAGAAACGGTAAAGAACCATTATCCTCTGTCATACTTTGATGACTCGTTCAATCAGCTACATGGATATTTGGTATTTTCAAAGATCGATCTCCGATCTGGCTACCATTAGCTGAGGATTCAAGAGTTGGATATTCGGAAGACAACATTCAAAAGCATAAGTAGTATGTTAAGCTGAACAAATGTGAGTTATGGTTATCCAAAACCTCATTCCTTGGACATGTCATTTCTGGAGCAGGTATGCCAGTTGACCCTACGAACATTGAGGAAGTTATGTCTTGGGAATATTCCAAGACAGTCACTCGAATTCGAAGCTTTCCTGAACTAAATAGTTATTATAGATGCTTCGTCTGTGGCTTTCCATGAGTCATTTTGACACAGATAAGAGTTCCTTTCATTGACCTTAAAGGACATTGAAAGAAAGATTAACAAATGTGCCCATTCTTGCACTTTCTTCAAACATTCAAGATTATACAGTATATACAAATGCTTTAAATGAATGTTTAAGAGTGGTTCTGATGCAGCAAGATTACATGATTGTTTATGCATCACGTCAATAGAGGTTGCATGAGCGGAATTACTCCATCCACGACTTGGAGTTGGTAACAGTTGTCCTCGTTTTTAAGATCTAGCACCACTATCCATATGAGGTGAATTTTGATATCTTCAGAGACCGCAAAAGTTTGAAGTACATTTATAATCAGAAAGAGCTAAATATGAGACAACATCGGTTGTTTGAACTACTGAAGGATTTTGAATACATGATCTCTTACCATTCTGGTAAAGGAAACGTGGTGGCAGATGCGCTTAGCAGGAAAGCTCACACACATACGGCAAACTAGCTATATACATGAGATATACTCGTAACCTTGACTAATTGACATCCTCATAAGAGTGCGTCCTCATCTACTGTCATACCTCCGCGATTCAACAGTCTTTGGGATTGCATAGTAGAAGGATATAGGACATATCCTTGAATTTTAGACAGATGCATGCGTGTCATCAAGGACAAACGTGATGATTTTGTGAGGACTAAGTCTATTTTGTGGAAGGTTGGCTGGGTAATTGCGCCCAACAATGAGTAGTTGCGTAGTGATATTCTTGATAAGGCACACAATTCACGATTGTCTATTCTTCTTGGTAGCACAAAGATGTACCAGGATCTAGGTCTACATTCTGGCAGGACGGAATGAAGCGAGATGCAACATGTCGTGTTAGCAAGTGCGTGATCTATCAGATGGTCAAGGCAGAACATAAGAGACCATCATGGTTGTTACAGTCTCTCCCCTTTTTCGAATAAAAGTGGAAGAACACTTCTATGGATTTTGTCACGGGACTAGTAAAGACAATAGGTGGTCACGATGCTATTGGGATGTTGTTGACAGATTGGCCAAGTCAGTCCATTTCATACATATCAACATGACCTACACTCCATCTAGACTGGCTAGATTACATGTGCAAAAAAAAATATTATCAAATTTTATGATATACCACATGAGGTAGTGTCTGATGGAGACTCGAGGTTTATATCTCACTACTAGTACCGGCTTATGTCAACACCACATACAGAGCTGAAGATGAGTTCTGCATACGATACTATGTGTTATTCAGATACTTGAGAATTTGCTATGTGCATGTACTCTAGAGTAGAAATGATCTTGGAAGGACCACCTGTCATTGGTAGAACTCCCGCACAACGACAGTCATTATTCCAGTATTGGTATGACATCATTCGAAGCCCTATACGGGCGGAGATGTCTCGCACCTCTCAGTTGGCGTAAGGTAGGTGAACATACATTTTACTCTGTAGATCTCTTTGGGAAGGGGCTACGAGAACTGTTGATCGATCTTGTAAGGGGAAGGCTTCTGATGACTCAGAGCTGATAGAAGAGCTATGCAGACCGTCAGAAAAGAAATTTGGAGTTTCATGTAATCCGATCCTCTTCTCTTAATCGATTCAAATAATAACTTATCAATATTTAACTCAATCCTTCATATTGATGGAATTCCTGAAAACACAAGAAGGAGATTGAGTGTTTCTATGAGTATCTCCCATAAAGGGAGTACAGAGATTTAGTGCTCATAGCAAGTTGACACCACGATACGTTGGATTATTTGAAATTTTTAGTCGTATGTGTAAGGTGGTCTATCGAGTAACCCTTTCTCTACACCTATCAATTTAAGGAATTACAAGTACGACCTTCACCACGTCATCAGCTATGAGAACCTTGACGTGGAGTCAAATTTGATTTACAAAGAGAAGGTTAGTACAAATATTCGATAGTGTTGTAAAAAAAAGCTTCGCAACAAAGAGATTCTTCTAATAAAAGTGCTATGTCACCGACATGATGTCAAAGAGGCAACATGGAAGACAAAGTGGATATGCGGGCACGATACCCACAACTCTTTCAGGTAATTGTCAAAACAAGCCCATTTAATTACATATATTGAAAGAACACGGCTTGTTTTCCCTTTGAGGTTTTTATGGGTACAAAATTCTTTGAGGTTTTTATGGCCAGATAAGATCCAAACAAGACGCAAAGTGACCTTGACCCGAGTCTCGAGGACGAGACTCCCTTTGAGGTTTTTATATTTGTAACATCCGGATCCGAATGAACTGAAGCTCCTGTCAAGAAAAGGATGTTGCAAGCAAGTTTGGATCTCCAAAGTGGAGATATTCAAAGGTACATATCTCTCTCCTCTTTGTTCTCATTAAAGTCAATGTTGAAGTTTCTAATTCAGTTTTTTTTATGTTGCTATCCATCAGGTATTTTATCTATTGTTGTATGTTAGATAAAGCCGCAAAATCCTTCCAAACTTAAAGAATCAAAGGTACAATCTTTTCCCCTCTCTTGCTGCTTTCCATGCATGGTCTTTACACATTTTGATAGTAGTAGGTTGCTTGAGAGTTGTATATTCTAGATATGCTATAACTGGGTTACCATATATTATAACATGTTGGGAACAAGGGTCTTGTGGTAATCTAAAGCCATGGAAATTTGACTCTATAATACTTGTGTATTGCATGTGGCAGAAGATAGATTGCACTTTCATCTAAATTCTAATTGTATATTCCTGGTTAATATGATGTGAATACATAAATAACATCTCAATACTAATAATAGAAGTACAAATGATTCCCAAGAACATTTAAACCATTGTGAGATATACATGAGGGTCGGTAAAGGCAGTGATATCATGTTCTGCACAAGGGTCATTGGAACTAGAGTTTAATATAAGGATATACAACACTAATAAAGCCTATAAAGAAGGTCATCATACTTATCTCTTGAGATGGTATACATAGAATCATGATATCATCAACATCTCAAAAGACTGTTTGATGAGCTACAAGTTTATTATGCTTTAACCAGCAACAATCTTCTCTATGGCCACTACATCTAGAAAAGTAAAATAATATGTGGCTCGTCTCGATGTAAAACAATCACGGTTGTGGGCATGAGTGGACCTAATATGTCCCTCCTAGAAGAAGCAACCATGGCAGAGGTGGTCTCACCTTTCTTAGGTGTATGAAATAATATAGATAATATACTCAACTTAATATGTACCTCCTAACTAGAAGAAATCTTTGATATGGTAATCCTTTGTGACAACACGACCTCATATGGAGATTCCAGATCCGGAAGAAAAAGATCAACAATCAATGGATATCTGAACAGTCCATGTGTTGCACATATACAGACATGTGTGTAAGAATTTAGCCTTTTAAAACTAGAATTCCTAGCATAGCAGTATTCAATTAAAGGTTGGGTATTTTGCTTCATTTTAAACATTAGACAAATCTGCATAATGCAAGCAAAATTCTTCTCTTCAGAGTATAATCAACTTAAAAATCTGCCACATTTTTTTTTCATGGTTTTTGATGCACAATATCTATACCGCTGGAGCATATTCTATTTTATGACATAATGAGGAGATTATTTTCAATGGAGCATATTCCATTTTATGACATAATCAGGAGATTATTTTCAATATTAAGTATTCTGAAATTTGTTAAATATATTGTTATCAACTTATTTGGATTCTTAATCTCGAGAACAATCACAGAAGGTCTATTTCAACCTATTGAAAATGACGAAAGATAAAGAATTTAACTATGATCCAGCTTAATGATATCAAGATCGCGTAATTAACCCGACATATTTTTTTTAGCAAGGGTAGGAAGATACAAAGTAGCTAAAGGGGTATAACTCTTGGCTGAGAGTTTGATACATCCAATTGGGAGGGTTTCTCAATATCTCTTAGTAATAGTAATAAAGAATCGAAAGATGGCTACGGTGGATAAGTAAATAATAATCTCAATATGTTAGCATTATTAGAATGACTTGAGATCTAGTGGAAGAGAAGATTCAGGATGAAATTTTGCAGTGCCAGGAAGGATTGCATCGACCATCTTTTCATCTTTTGTTCATTATATTAGGGTATTTTCATACAAGAGACTTATAAAAATTAGATCAAGAGTCTTGTACTAAATTACGAGTTAAATAACAAAAGTAAAATTTCTACATTAAATTAAATTTTAAATTCAGTTCCAATAAACAACTTATGATCTCGTGGTTTGAAAAAGGAGTTCATTGAGATATTTTCATAAATCTAGATTAATAAGCAAGCCGCCAATTGATGAGATCATCTATGATCAATGACTGAAGATCTTTGTGATCAATCATTCAAAATCACTAAAGTATGAATCACTATTCAATATAATTATCAACAAGATACCTAGATCTGTAAAGTTGACTACATCAGAGTTCAAGAGAGGATGAGAAATTAAGTTAGTGATGATGATTCAATGATGACTAGTAATTAAAAGTGCCAGTCATGGTAACCTTTACGCCTGACTGTGCGAGGGGGCGGTGACTCTCAGCTGGGCGGAAGATAAGGAAGCCCAGTTAGGGCAGCGGCCGCTTCGTGTGCGGGTCTAGGATCCCAGTCTTTTTCTCGGTTTTTTTCGCGAGCGCTCGCAGTTTTTACGCCTCTCTGGGATCCACAGGTTTTCTTTTAAAAACCAGTTCCGCTGACCCTTGTTCTTTAGGGTACCTAGGCTGGAGGACCCTTGGTTTTAGTTTTTTGAGCTCGTTAGCCCGTACCGGTCGGGCCGGTTTTTCTTTTAGAGCGACTTTTCTAGAGAGTCTCTCTCACCCGTCTCAGTGGCGTAGTTTTGGAGTAGACATATCCCTCTATTGGACCGCCCTTCCAATTAGAGGGCGAGACGGAAGAGCCTCTTTTATAGGCTACTTCACCGCTTGAGTTTTATTTATTTTTCGCCAACAGACTTGGCGATGCTACATCTGAATCATCCATGTATACATCTGAATCCTCTATGGCTACCTCTAAATCAGTTACAGTTGAATCTGAAAAAGATACATTGAAATTGGATTGAGTCACAATTGAGTTGGCTAAAGTTGAATTACAGTTGAGTTGGTTTCCGTTGAACTAGTTACTTTTCTGCCAATAATTCCTGACAAAGAGAAAAGACCATATCATGAAAATCATCCTTATCAGACTATCTACTAGGCTTGAGAAAAACAACAAGAAAAGAATCAAAACCCCATATCCATCATATACTCTTACTATGATCAATCCACAAGATTCTTAAACATCTTTATAAGCATTATAGAGATAATGATTATATCAGAGTCTCATCATTCATATTCTCAAGACCAGTCAAACTTGTATTATAATTAATAGAAAGGCAATGACTTAAATATGGACCACATGATATTGCTATATAAATGATTAATGTGGGTAATTAGTGTAGGATGAGTAGAATGGGGTTTTACATACCAAACAGCTTGGAAGCCTGTTTCATTGCAAGTAGCTTTAAATTTTAATTGTCAAGGCCAAATTACTTGCTTTCTTTTGGAACCACAAAATTTCCTGTTATTTTTAATTAATTAAGTTTTACTCAACATTTGTTGATGTTCTTTTCTCCCTATTCCATGGATTGCAGGCAAAATACCTGCACCGTTGTATTGGGAGAGTTGAATGTCAGTTTCTAAAGCAAAACATAGCAGGTATGTATGTTATAGTTTGTTCAAGATATTTATGCTTTTATTTCTCTTCTGATAAAATTGGGATACATGTATATAATGCAATTTCTGTTGTTACATATAAACTGATATGGAAATTTATGCAGTATAAGTGTGACATGTTATAGTTCTGTGGTTCATTGGTTAATTTGTGAATGCCATATAAAAAAAATTCCCCAAAATTTTCAGTACTCTAATGTGATCTTTAACAAACGTGATACTACGGGTGATATGTAAACGGGTATTCCGATCCGCGAGAGTGGGCCTCACACAGGAGATGTCCTCAAAAATATCACTCGCCAATAAGCTTCGTCGTTGATCCATCGATAGGCCCCGAACACAGCATCTTGAGTTGTCCAGAATAACCATGTCGCCATCGAACATGGGTCTAAGAAAACCATGCAAACGCAAGTCCACGATACTCCAATCTACTCCTTTACGTAAGGCTAACCACACAGCAACTCCATCACACCCACCCCCCTTCACGAGGTGGCCATGCAGCGAAACATCAGGCGGCACCACCCGCCCCCTCCTTTGAGAAACAGCTTCCACGCCGCAGCTCCCACCCACCTTCTCTAGGTTGACATCGCCAGCAAAGAGGATTGTCGAATCCCCATCAGGGTCCTTGGCATGAGGGTCCTTCGAAAGAGTGGGGGTCCTGGAATCACGAACCACCTGCGCAAAAGAGCGCGAACTCTCCCCCCCCCCAGGGATCACGTCGAAAGAAACATCATGCACATTATCCTCCCTCCCGGCCGCAGGGGAGTCCTTGTGAACCAAAGGAACCATACAGGTAGCCCCGAACCAACAGAAAGCTTTCTTGTGGCCAACCCTTCCACAACGAAAACATCTTGCAGGCATCCCACAGGTCGGAGCAGTATGACCACGATCGCCACATCTAAAGCAACGCTTACCCGGCTTCTTGTGAGAAACACGAACCCAAGCACCACTCTCTTCATGCTCCTCGGAGACGTGCACATCATCGTGAGCCCTCCCCCGGAGAACGCCTTTTCCTTTGAAGTCGACTCGACCCGCGCGGACATCGTTGATGACGCTAGCCGAGCTCTCCATGCCTTTACCAGGAACGAAGAGAGGCACTCCCGCTATGTAGAATCTTTTAACATGGATTTTTCAACATGGATTTGATCAAGAATCCATGTAGCCGACCCTGTTTATAGTGGGAGAAGGCTTAGTACATTTTTTTAGTTTCCAGAGCGACTCCCAAAATATGTTTGAAGCTTTGGCTTTTGATATGGGAAATGCGCACATCAATATGATGTGTGCATACAAGATAAGCATCTATCACATATCTCTCTCTCCCTCTCTAATTATTTGCCTTTCTAACAGGGCTGTAATGATTTCTTTTGGTTGGATTGTTATCGTGCCTGAAAAAAATCCTGTCTAGGAATCCGATGGGTGCCTGAGCCTGCAAGTGTTGAATAATCTTTGAGATTCTGGGAAAAGGTATACAAAGGGTTCACAAAAAGATATCAAGAGTGGAGATGATGAACCTCTGGAGTTATTTCGAAGACTTTTAGGACTGTTCAGAAGCTATCCGAGTATTTTGGTTTGGAAATCGTAATCAGGGATGCACTTTTATATATAACTATATATGCATGAGTGCTGGGAACGTTAGTTATCATGGACAACTTTGAAGGTTGCTGAAAATCAGAATTACTGTAAAAAGGGGGAATTCGATTAGGTTGTTATATTAGTTCTTGTTCAGAGCAATCTCCACTCATGAAATTGTTTGTCATTTGTTTGCAATATTTGTTTATGTTAATTCCTTTGATTTACTTGTAAATCCCCAAGAAGGGCACTTTTGTTTGTCTTCCAAGAATTGAGGGAAAAAAAAGGTTATCTGAACTCTAATCTCGGGATTTTTAGTTAAAAAAGTATATTATACTGGATTATATAGTCTAAATGAGCGGGATAGGAAGGAGTTACAAGAAGAGCAGCTATCTATTACAAAGGAAATGTAATGAAGTGATGACATACGATGTGGACTGGTACAAGAAGTCATCATTTTGCATATCAAAAAAAGGACAAAAAAGGTATAACATATATATCGGCCAACATGATGTGGAAAACTAGAGTTATTTTTAGTTAACCTTTATATAAGCCAAGATGATGCAGAAACCCACAAAACTATTTATAATCCTTGGGGACAAAGGACCATTTCTAATAAGCAGTGCCATGACAACAACAAAAACAAAGCATTTCTCACCTTTAGGACAGTCAAAGGTTTTAAAAATGAAAGGCAGATTGAGGTGGTTTCCTGTAAGTAAGACGAGGTGTAAAAGCCTCGAGGCGGTCGAGATGTAAATCTCAATTCTTATGAAGAGAAATTAAATTAAAATTTTATATATTTATGAGATATGTGAGAAAACACATCCACGACTATTCAAATTCATTAATGGCATCTAACTATTTTTGTTGATTCTTAAATCATGAGAAGCTTTGTATCAAACGTTTAGAAATTCTCTATAAAATCATCTTACAATATTATAATAATGACTTAGATTGCATGCATAACTAAACGTTCATAGTTAACTTAAATTATTAAGCACTTTACGCTTGAAGTATGATTTAACGACACTCTAAATAGTTTACGCAAAAATTCCATAGTTATAACAAATTACTACCAGAAAAAGTTCTTTAACTATTGTGTGCTTAAGCAATAAAAAAACTCAATCATGTAATATTATCTTTTATATGGTAGGCGAAAAAGATGAGGATGCGGTAAAATCAAATTCTATGATTATATCTAATAAGTAATAACTAATGAAGGATATGAATCATATGATAGATTATAAAAGGGATTTTTGCACCCATAACCCTGAATAATTATGCAATTACAATCATAACCCTGCATAATCGTGAATTACATCCAGAATTCTCAATAGTCTTAACTCTTACACCCACAACCCCCAAGTTAACTTCCATCTATTCCGTTAACTATGACAGTATCCGTCAAACATTTTACATTTCTACCCTTTAAGTTATATATTTACAAATGAGTACACTCCTCCTTCCCTACTCGTCGACAACCACCTCTTCCCCCTCCCCGTCGACCACCACCTCCTCCCTGCCGACCCCCCGCCACCGACCTCCCTCCTTCCTCCTCCAGCAAAGGCAACCCCCGTCGAGCTCTCTTCTGCTTCCCCGACCCCCCTGCAAGCAGCTGCCCCGCCATCCCCCTGGTTGCGAGCCTCGCAATGCCGTCTCTCCATCCTCGCACCGTCGCCTCCCTCCCTCCCCCCCAACACCCCCCCCCCCCCCCCCCGTCGAACCCCTGCCTCCTTCCTACAGACAGGTCGGCCCGACCTCCCCCCCAGCCCAGGGTCGGTCAGGACCTTCCCCGTCCCCCCCACCAACCCTCCCCCTGGGCCCCTGTCGAGCCCACTTCCCCGACCACCCTTTCAAGTAGCTGCCCTGCCCCCCCCCCCCCGTTCGAACCCCCTGGTTGCGAGCCCCGCCATCTCCCTATCCCCATACCGCAACCCCCATTGGCTGCCTGCACCAAGCCTCCCTGCTCTGCCGCCCAGGACGGCTGGGACCTTCCCCGACCCCCCGGCAACCCTCCCCCTGTCGAACTCGCTTCCCCTTCCCTGACCCTCTTGCAAGAAGGTGCATGCCGCCACCCCCCCCCCCCCCCCCGTTCGAACCCCCTGGTTGCGAGCCCCGCCATCTCCCTACCCCCCGTACTGCAACCCCCACCGAAGAGCCCCCCTTCCCTCCCCTCCCCCCCCCCCCCCCCGCCGCCCAGGACCTTCCCCGACCCCCCCTGCAAGCAGCTGCTTCCTGCAAGACTCTTCGTCCCGCCCCGCCGCCTGCAACCCCCACGCCATGTCTCCTTCGTCCTCAAGCATGCAAGCCCTAAATAAGTGATATTCTTTTTTTCTTTTTCCTTTTTTTTAAATTTTTGATTAATTCCAACCGTTAGATCAGGGATTAGTTAGATTAACTCCAATATCTGGTTGACTAAACTAACGGAAGGTTATAGCTGTAAATGAAGCATTTATTCAGGGTCCTGGATGTAATTCACGATTATGCAGGGTTATGATTGTAATTGCAGAATTACTCAGGGTCATGGGTGTAAAAATCCCATTATAAAATGTTAATAATATTCTAAAGATTTGTTTAAAGGTCAAATATTCCCCCAAAAATTCTGAGTTTCATAAATATAACTATAGAAGACATAAGCATGTAACTTCTATTAGAATTTCTTTCTCCCTAGATAATTGAGGCAATGCCTCGGTATTACCTACCTGCCACACACCTGTCTCAGAAAATCAAGGTGTTAAGCCTCATTGAAGCAATCCAAGGCTATAGCCTTGAGACTACATTCCCTCAAAATTTCCTCGAGGCAGGTTTTTTAAAACCACTACAGGGTCTGCTACATGGATCCTTCGCAAAAATAGCATAGCCTTCTTATTGTTCTCCTTCGAATATTTCGTTGATCTTCTACTCTACCTTTTGTAAGGCTCTTTTTCTAATCTCTACTGGAGCAATCAAAGCATTAATGGCTTTCTTTGCATAAGGTCAAATTACATTATTTTCCTCCTCTTTTCATATACCGGTGCCATGCATCTCTTTTATTTAATACTCTCATTGTGATTCTGATCCAACTTTTTGTGGCAACAAATCCACTAAAGCATCTTCATTTCAGCTACATATATTTTTTACCTATGTCCATAATTGACGATCCAACACTCAATATCATAAAGTATTGCAAGTCTCATTATATCTTATTGTTTGAGTATTTAACTTTTATATATTTCTTACAATAGAGAATACCTAAAGCTCCTCTTCACTTCAACCACGTGGCAAGCGATGTCTCTTGTAGAAAAAACATAACCAAGTATTTAAAAGTGGCCTTCAAAATGCACTGCATTCCCGGTTCTGTACCACGTCCTTGACCTTGTTATCGTTCAATTCACACGCCATATGTCTTGTAACTGTTTACACAAAAGCCTTTACGCTCGAGCTTCTATTAACTCCACTTCTTGACACATACACTAACATAATGTCATTAAAAAAATGCATAAAGTCACCTCCAGAATGTGCTTTATTGATTCACCAATAACCACGACAAACTTGTTAAGGCAATATGCAGAAGTAACAAGCTTGTAAACTGATCAAACGGGAGGCAACATAAAGGCAAAATCTTGATTGACGAGAGGCGACTATTATATATTTTTAATATAAATTTTATGTATGCTTTCTTATTCATGTTATAGTTAATCTTAATAATGATGTAAAATGTCGCTTATTAGGATCTTAAAATTAATTTATGCGTAGTCTAATATGTCAAAATAATTTGTTTCTTCTCTCAAAATTTTCAATCTTAAACAACAAAACAAATAATGATAGCAAATTAGTTACAAAAATAATATTGAAAGTATAATAATGATATGTAAACCATCAAATATAGATCATATGCAATTATATGAAAAATTGAGTAAGAATAGAAGTTACGAAACAAATGTGCCTTGCATTTGCATGCACATACACACCAGCAAACTTATATAAGCGGTTAAGGTACGTGTTCTAGCATATTATATTTTATAATGCATATCCTTTACATCTTATTGCATGCAAGTTATATAAGTACATATGCAAAATTTATAAGGTATAAGTGCAATAAAGGAATCGGTTAATTAGGCGAAGGGTGATGAGGTAATGGGCAAGGCAATTAAGCACCTTTTAACCCCCCACCCCCTTTGGTCTTGGATATGTACAAGGTGACCCTGTTAGATCTCACCTAACTCAATACTCGGATAGTCCGAGAGGACAACTTTGAAAGCACATACTATTGTTAAAAAAGGACCCATGGAAAATACTTAATGTAAGTATATATGGATATTAAAATAGTAAGTCAACCCAACTAAAGTTCTCAAACAAAATATTGCTTAATCATAAATGTTCTTTGAAGGTAAATGAAAAAATAAACCACATGGCTTCTCTAGGTACACATATGCCTTCATTAATTATATAAAAACCATGTAACAATCATTTCTTCTGAAAAAAACTCTATTAAACACCTCAATAGACGCATGGTCTCATTTGTCGACCTAGTAGACATGAAATCAGATTGGTTATATGAAACATCCTTTCAATCACCCTTTCCCACTACTTCGTTTTTCAAAAAAAATCACCCTCGCCCACTACTTCATTTTATACCCCATTAATTTGATTCACCTATAGTTTGAACAATTTTGTATTTTCCCTTGTTTTTTATAAGGCTGACAGAAAACTTGTTCTCCCACCATTTGTCATTTTCTTATTTGGAGAAATAACATTGAATAGATTTTCAAGCCAAAGTAACCTTCCCATGCCATCTTCCACATCATAGAATCAAATATCATATAATTTTGACAAAGTTCATCATATTTTTTATTTTCTAACCCATCGATTCAAAACCCCCAGTGATTTTGATTTCCACAAATTCGCACATTGATGATATTTCAACAAAATCTCATCAAAATGGGCAAAATATAAAAATTGTTTGGTAAATTTTCCATATTTCACCAAAATTTCTACTAAATCCACCCTATATTTGATATATTTTTTTTTAAATTACATTTCAACCATTTCTTTGATGAGTACTCTTGCTTTTATAATAGGCATGGAATCCATATTTTGTATATGATCCTGTATATCGCTAGGTTAAAAAAATATGATCATGTATATCGCTAGATTACGGATAAATATTTGCAATAATCTTAAAGCTTATAGACACTCCCATATAAATGGATCATGATGCATTTGAAATCTTATCAAACCCGAATCAAGTTACATATGCATCTATGATTAGTTTTTGAGGGCTCCATCCTCGGTTAAAGAGGGAGGTCACCAACATGAACTTAACTACAAAGGCATCGAGCTAACCCCCTCCCCCATGCTTGTTGATCGAGCAGCGAGACGTCCAGATGCTCTTTTGATAAGGAGCTTCACCCCAGTTAATGAGGGAGGCCACGAACATGAACCTTACTACAAAAGCATCAAGATAATTAACAAGTTAATATTTAAGGTATCTCATCAATAACAATTCCAATAGTGTATGTACTTATCATCACATCAACCCCTTCCTCCGACACAAACATATATGATAAGCCATATATATAAAGTTGATTATAAATACGATGTACCCATATGTGGGAGCTGCATATTGCACTTTTTAAGACATATATGGAAATATCCATATTTTAGTATATCATATATGGTGTGGTATAAGTCAAACCTCGTAAGTACATAATTTACATCGTTTTTGCTAAGTGTGCACTTCTATCTTATTTACTGACTTAAGAAAATTAGGAGCTTAATTTCTGGAAATTTTTAATTTTTATGATTATTTCCACAATTTCCAATAATATCAGTGAAACATCATCAAAATTCCATGAAATTCCATCTCTGCACATTGTGAAACAACATCCAAATCTGGCATTTAAGGACGTGTCCAAAACATCTACATTATTTAATTTATTCTGTCCCGGCATCATCCATATTTCATCATTCATTCTTAAAGTATCCCCGCACTTTTCCGTATTTGTCAATAACAAGTGTGCCACAAGTGCAAGACATGGTACACTAGTTCCCCTAAGGTGACCTCGTCAACATCACTCTCATTACAAAACCAGAAACATAATTCTTCCATCCTAACCTTATATCTTCAATGGCCATGGGTACTCTTTAATCCTCCGTACTTATCTCCACGGACTCACCGTTGTTGGCTTAAAGATATCTTTTGCACCTCCTTTTAAATTATATTTTGCATACAAAAGCTCCCAAGATTTTGATTTTTTTTCTATATGACTTCTTCGCTCTTTCTTTTCATCTTCATGTTTCCTAAATTTTCATCTTCTCTATTTTAGGGAAAATCCTTGAACTCTTCCTTTTAACTCTAGGTTATCCTTATGCTTCTTCACTCCACCTAGTTTTTGTATATACCATAGACAAACCTAAGACCTCTTTAGCAACTTTTCCACTAAAAGTTGCAATTAAATCTCATGTCTCATTCTCCAACGTGATCTTAGACCCTTTCTAGTATAGTCTTCTCCTTGAAATACTATCTCATTTTCAGATTCAACCCTTCATGTTTTGTCTAACATACTTAAGCTCAAGTTGTCTCAAGTATTCTCTTACATGCTCTAACCTTGAGAATCAGGAGGGATAATGCCGGTGTTTTTTGCCCCAAGCTTCCTGACATTATCTATTCAAAAGCTTTGCCCAAATCTAACAGCAGTGACCTTCTCGACCTCATCATCTGAGTGGGCTGTACTAAACTTCTAGAACTTAGGAGTTGCCGCTGTGCAAATTTTTTAATTTATAGAACATTGGAAGGTCTTCACCATGACATAATATTCCAACGAGTACAGACTTCATAAATCATAACAATCTCTGTGTGCGTAAGGGTTGTATGCTCTCTTTCTTGGTAAAATGTGCTCTCCTTGGTGATAAGAAAATAATTTTCCATTGATCCAACATGTCAAAATATCCAAGAGATTTGCACAACGATGAAATCGATATGGATGTACATCTTGATAAATATGTAACACATATGTAACACTTTTGACTTCCAATAAAGCAAAAGCAGGATCTTAGAGACCTGAACTAACAAAGTGCCACATAGTAGCATGGGAATCCAAATCGCACCATCTCTAGACTTGCTGGTGCCAAAATACAATTTTTAGATATTCAAAATCTCATATCCATACCCAAGAAAAATAGTGTTTTATATAAGGCATCTCTAGACTTGTTGTTGCCACCTTCTCAGATACCATATAAAACATTGAAAAAACGGCATCGATGTTCGCTACCACAATCAGTTAAAACAACAGACGAACCTGTCCAATCGGAAGCACATCATTCGCATTTGGACTTTGGTATATGCCATCTCTACTGGAAGTATTGGCAACATACAAATGAAGGAGCAGAGATGCAACCGATAAAGAAATAACCGACAGCGCGGACAACTTGATCTTCGATGTGTGTAACATCTTACTCCACTTCCAGATCTGCATAACACCCACAAAAGAAACAAAATAGTACCAAGGGTCAGAAAGACAATATGTGGTGTTATATCATCCAGCCGGTCCAAGCCGATTGTGTGGTATGCAGGCAATTAGTTCGCAATTTATCATTAATTGTAAAACGATAAATGTTTTTACCGCAGTAACATTTCCAGCAAAAAGTGACATTTGGGTAGCATATGGTACACGGGATCAATTAACAAGTAAAACGGCAGGAGCATGAATTAAATATATCGACGGTAAGAACAAGAGGATAGGCGACGGAAAGAACGAGCCCGTTAAGTAAGAAGCAGCAGCAATATGTTGCTCTGAAGATCAAAAAGCACGGGAAATGGATTATTAGGGAGAGGAGAAGAGGAAGAGAAGCCGACTCACGTCGCCTGACGTAGCTGTTCTCCGCTCGCAGAAACCCTAAGGCCCGAGGGAACTCTCCTCAGGATGAAGGTGGGACGAGGAGGGTAGAACTAGATCCGGCCCTGTACACGTTCCACTCCACTGGGAGAGAGACCAAAGCAGAGAAAATACTTAACAGATAAAGTAGTACATTACACTGGAACATTATTTAAATGAGAAAAAAATGTGTGTGTATATCATGCACATTTAGTTAACATACACGTGAGATATGTAAATAGGGTTGGTTATTGAGTCATAACTCGACAGGCTCGAACTCGGCTTTATAAAGGCTCATGAGCATGGCTCATTAAACTATTGAGTCAAGTCCGAGACAGAATTTTGGGCTCGATAACTTAACGAGCTGAGCTCGAGTCGAGTCGAGCTCGGCTCGATAACTCAATAAGAGGCTCGATAAAGAATATATACACATACAATATTTATATATTTATATAATATAAACAAAATAAAAGTAACCCTTTGCAATTTCCCCTCCAATAACTTTATCCTTCCCACGAGTCATGAGTCATGACCCGATTCTCAAAATCTCATTCCCGCCCACACATTTGCCCCCGTCCACGCATTAGAAAATTAGAAAAAAAATTTCTTTTTTTATAAGCAAATATAATGTTACACCATATATTATAACTAAGATTTTGTAAACAACTTGGATAGTGTCCTACTGTAAGGAACACAGTTTTAGATAGAATAGGTCTTGAGTTCGAACCCGTACAAAATACTTTTCCACCAAAAGGTACCTATTTTCCTTAATGGGCTTGACTTGGGCTCGAGCCCGGACCAGACTCGATAAGGGGCTCGAGCTCATCGGGCTCGAACGAGCTCGAGCCAGGGGTTGGCTCGGCTCTTGGGTTCGATAGCCAACCCTACATGAAAATCTTCAAAGACTTAGAAAGTTCTTCTTCCATGCTTATATTCTAAACGAATAAAAATATGAATACTTTAGTAAAATTATACATTTTTCGAAAAACTCAAATGCCTGATGTTTAATTTCAATCAAAATTGACATTTTAGAGGAATATAATCTAATAATATTATATTATATACTTTTTAAATGATAATTATACACACATCATTTAAAGCATCTTTTTATGCCAATTGTTAATTCGTATTTTTTCACAATTTAATATAATGATATTTGCAAACATGACCGACCTCGAGGTTGTCTTGAAGTGCAATGGCCCAAGCCTCTGAATTTTTGGGGCTCATTTTCATTCATGTTGATAAATCCAAAAAAAGACCCCTCAAATCTCCTTCTACCTCAATGTTTCCCATTGTCACCCCCAATATGGAAAAGACGTTACCTCTTCCCATGAAATCCTCAGCGACGTATTTTTTCTTTTCAAGCAATTCATATTTAATTCATCACACCTCTCTCTCTCGATCGATTGATTGGAACATCTTTGTTGTTTTGTGTTGTACAATCAAGTACATACTTTGCAGTGCATCTTGTGCATGCGCCTGTCAAGGTTGTTCTGTGTTATATACGGTCAAGTGCAGGCATTCGAGGGTCTCTAGGCTAAGGGGGGTTGCGGGGAAATGGGGAAGAATTGGAGGAGTGCTTTTGGGGTGTTTTGCACTCTCTATGAGACTATGATCTGGTAATCCTTTTGTTGTTATTGTGTTGCTATATTTTTTACCTTCTTATTTAATAATTCCAAATGGAATAATTCATGACGCTAGGTGGCAAGGAGTTGTGAATTCCATATAGTTAGCGTACCCCCACTTCAACCACTAGGAAGATTCTCCATCTAGTTATTTGGAGGAGGTCATTTAATCTCCTTGATGAAAATAAGATTTGTTCTTGAATATGATCCCGAGGGCCCTATCTATAGTCAAGTTGTTGTTATATCCCAAGGGAATCCAGGTAAGAATGTTTTTATACAAAAATAAATAAATAGGGTGTGTAATAACTATCGAAATCTAAATTCGAAGTACCTATAAGGAACTTAAAAGTGCAAGAGGAATGAAATAGCTCTGCACATAACAATAAAAGTTGCAATATCGAAGCCCTATATCCCTTATTAAATCTCTTTCAATATTTAGGCAATGAATGGTTATCATTGTAGTACTAGATGTATAAAAAGTTTTTGAAATTCTAGGAAGTTCGTAATCTTAACAGAGGTGAACGGTTCATGTATTAGGAGTACTTAATTGATTGTTTATTGGAACAAAAAATATGGAGGAAATGATGGTTTTCCCTGCATCTTTGAAAAATCATCTTTTTGATATCCACGTGATCTGCTAGAATTTATCGATCTATATAATTGAATACAAACCTAGATCCGAACAATATGTATGAAGTTCGGAATGTCTGAGACCATCATTGGAAAGTGGTATGTGAATTAACGATCGTATTGTAGCGTTTCCAAAAAAACGACATTATTTAAGATGGTCGGCAATACCGCCTATTCTTTGTTTTGTAGTTTAGCATTTCTTTAAATCTCTCGAGCTTCCAATAGGGATTTTCTAAGTATATTTGAAAATCCATATTTTCATGTTATCAATAAATTAAAACTACATCAGGATATATTTTAACTGCACACTTAATTTCAACAGTCAGGAAAGATTTAGGTTGTTATTGATCGGTGCGGACATGACGGTGTAATTGACCGGCGCTATTTGATCTTTTATCATGTGCTGTTGTTGTTCTTTTGTTTCAATTTCTTTATAGTTCTATTTAGTTTTTATACAATATTTTCCAAAAAGTTTTTATCTGGATGTAGAAAAAGAAAAAGGAAAAAATATGATGAAGAGTTAAAAAATCACAACAAGGTGTTATTGATAAATTTATTTTTTGAGTAGGAAATTATAGTGAAAATGTGAATAATAATGGAAATTTGCCTTATATATAAATGAAAACGAAATTTAGCTAAAGATGTGATTAACAATGAAAACTTACATAACTGTGTCAATGAAAAAAATGAAATAAATAGTGCAAAAGAGGCTATTAATGTGTAAGATATGTCTAATAATGAAAACATTAACATTGATAAACATTAAAGTGTTTTGTTTTTTGATATATTTGAACATAAAAATTGAGAGAAATTTGATAATAAATCAAACGATATTATTTTAAAAAAAAAGACCCATAAGAGAAGTAGATCTTGATTCTCCCTTGGATAGTTGTAATAGACATTTTTATCGTTCATACTACTCTAGAAAGTTGAGTAATGGTGAGCTTATTAATAAAAAAATGATTGAATTATTCTAGAAGTGTTGACAAAGTCTTTTGTTTTTGTTGCAAATTCTTTAAATGTAATATTCGTTGAAGCTTATTGGCAAACGAGTGCTTATGTGATTGAAGGCATATTAGTGAGGGACTTCAAAAGATGGAAATAGTATATAACATATGATTAATATGAATAAATGGAGTAATTTCATAAAACGATTGGATAAACATCAAACGATTGATAAAATTTTGCGAGAAGAATTGGGAAAGAGAAAAACGTTGGAGAGATGCGTTGTTTAGGATATTCTCTGCTATAAAATGTCTTGCTAAACACAATTTGGCTTTTCGAGGATCGATCTGCATCAAGATGGTAATGGTAATTTTTCATGATTAATTGAAATGATAGCTGAATTTGATGTCGTAATGCAAAATCATGTTAGACGTGTTCAAAATTGCGAAATTCATTACCATTATCTTGGACCTAAAATTCAAAATGAGTCGATTTTACCTTCGATCCACAATATTAAAAATATTATCATTAAGATTGTTAAAGATGCTAAATATTTTTTTGTAATTCTTGATTGCACTCCCGATATCAGTCATCAAGAACAAATGACTCTCATATGAAGATGTGTGAATTTGTCAAATCTTAAGATTGAGTAATACTCTTTAGAATTTTTAAATGTGGATGATACATCTGGACGAGGACTTTTATTTGTATTGTTAGATATTTTACAATATCTTGATCTTAGTGTACATGATGTGAGAGATCAAGGTTATGATAATGGTTCTTATATGAAAGGGAAACACTAAGGAGTTAAAATATGATTTCTTGAAATAAATCTTAGAGCGTTATTTATGCCTTATGTTTATCATAGTTTGAATCTTATTGTTAGCAATATGGCACACTCTTGTGTTAAAGTCATCTCATTTTTTGGAATTATTCAATACATATATTCACTATTTTCGAGTTCTATTAAAATATGGAAAAATTTGCTTAACAATATTTCTGTATTAACCGTAAAATCTTTGTGTAATACTTGTTGAGAGAGTAGGATCAAAAGTGTTAAAGTAATTAGATTTCAAACTACCCAAATTAGAAATGCCTTATTAAAGTTATATGAATCTTGTGACGACGCAAAGTCAAATAGTGAAGCTGAGGGTTTGGCTATGGTATTTTGGTATGACATTTTTTCTATGAATATGGTGAGCAAGAAATTACAATCTAAATCCATTTGCATTGATTCTATCAGAAAAACAAGTAGGATGTATTTTATCATTCTTTGCTAAGTACAGAGAAGAAGGTTTTGCTACTAGTGCAAAAATTGCTAAGAGCATTGCACTTGAAATGGATATAGACCCAAGTTTTCCAGTAGAGCGTCGTATTCTTAGTAAAAAAAGATTTGATGAGAATGATGAGGACGAAGAAATCCAATCCGATCATGAGTTATTTAGAGTTGAGTGTTTTTACTTATTGTAGATATGACGATCACATCTTTAAAAAGTAGATTTGAGAAAATAATAGAATTTAAAAATATTTTTGGATTTTTATTCGATTCAAATATGTTGAAGGCATTGGATGATAAAGAGTTAAGAGGATATTGTATTAATTTCCACTCCAAAATTTCTCATGATGATTCGTATGATGTTGATTTCAATGATTTTTACTTTTAGCTAAAAGTGTTGCAAATGACTTTGCCAAATGGGGCATTGCCTGGTATTGAAATTCTTAAGTTTATAAAGTATGCAGATTGTTATCCAAATGTTTTCATTGCATATAGAATTTTTCTAACTATGCATGTGACTGCGGCATCAGCCGAAAGAAGTTTTTCAAAGCTAAAATTGATAAAAACCTACTTGAGATTATCAATGTCACATAAAAGATTGAATGGTTTGGCAGCTTTATCAATTAAGAAAGATTTATTAGGAAATATTGACGCGGATGCTATTATTAATGATTTTGCCTCCCGAAATGCTCATAGAAATCATTTTTTATAATTTAAATTCATGGCTTATTGTTGATGCTTGTCGGTCATAAACATCCATATTTCTTTGTAACATTTTAAGAACCTTATTTATAAGAAGTTTACAAATTTAGAAAATTAAATTATTTTTTATAAAGATCTTTTTTCTTTTGTCTAGGGCCCATGAAATGTCAGGAACGTCATTGTTTGCAAAGCATATACCATTAATTAGAACATATTTCTAAAAACTATTATTCGTGATTAGAAGGTTAGTGTTTTCTCGTGAATAATAAATCACTTTCTTTAAGGAAGATTTGTAACGTGCTTTGCAATATATAAATATAAAAAAATAAAAATTTATTTTTTTAAGAATGTGCATATTTTCCAGAGAAGCAAAATCTATACCATTAGTAATACAACTTGAATCCTCTGTTGTTACAACACCTGCTCTGATGTAGAGGATCCGTCCGCCGACGAATCGACAACTCTGGGATGCATGCCAACCATCTCCGGTCCCTTATGAGAGTCGTCTGATTGTCATCGGATGGATCCCCTGTGTTACAGCAGGTATTGTAACCTGCTTTTACAGCAAAGGATCCGTCCTCATAGTAATATATCTAAAACTAATTTATTAAAAATATCAACAATAAACTTAGTAATATTAAACCACATTATACTGTTATCAAAGTTTTTTTTCATTATTATAGAACAATCTATTTTCCTCATGGAGATCTTCAAAATAAGGACTTAAGGATTTGACACCGCATCACCAAAGCAAAGTAAATTTGTGTGTCCATTGTGTCAATCACATTTTTGGATTAAATATGACGATTATGTTAATAATGGATATACATTGCAGCCATAGTTGTCACTAAATGCATATACCATGCTTATATATATAAAGAGAGAGATAATATGTTGAGTAGTATGATTTATTAAATAATATGCTCGTAGTGTTCATCGATCCTTAGAAAATGCATGTGTATGTTCGATTGCTCATTTAAAACTTAATTTTAGTAATAGTTTGAAAGATGCTTAAACTAGTCTTGGAGTGAGAAGTACATAATAGTGCAATTCACCTAGTGTGGAGCATTGGGTCGAGCCATTCTAAACTCAACTCCCATACTTACTCAAAAAGTCCATTTGGGCCTGAAGTGTAATTGGGTTGGGCTCGAGATCTTAATTTAAACATGTTAAAATTCTAGATCGAGTTGATCATGGGCCAACAAAAACATAAAATTCTCATGTCCTATATAAATTATGAATAAAACTATATTTTCATAAGGTCCGGTCCAACTCAATCCAAGCCACGGTACGTATGAACGTGTGTATGTGAAAGTTATACAACGAGCCCTGAGCCCATTAAGATTTTAATGAGCACTCCTATTTTTACTAATGATTTCTATTATTTTAAGCATACTACTTATTGGTTTACAACTACTGTATCATATTCTTATTATTAAAAATCATTTTCACAAATTTTAGACCTTAAATTAATATGGAATCGTCATTGGTAATATAAATAAAGATAAAATTATTTCGTATTAATTTAAGTTTGCTTTTTGTGAGAATGATTACTTGTCCTAATCAATCAGTTGCTGAAGCAGATCGTGGAGACTCAGATTCCGCAGAAAGGTGCGATATCAGAGGGGCAAGGAACATGTGGTCTGCCTCTTTTCCCCTGCATCCATCCCACCCCCACCATCGATATACATACATGCATACATACATATATACATACGTACGTACATACGTACATACATACATGGAGAAGGTTGCCAGACTAGCATTCTACTCCCCACAAGATAGTTTTGTTGTGCCCTTTAGTTGCGTGTGTCATAAATGGCGTCGTGCACTTCACAGGTACCATCTCATGCCGTATTGTATTCCATACCCTAGAAAACTATTACATTGTTTACTCTTTCTATGGACATTTGTATCCAAATTAGTATTACGCTCAAAAGGATAGAAAACATTAGTAAAAAGATGAGTGTACTCGTTATAATCCTAATGGGATCAATGCTCATTGGAACAGTCTTATATAGATATGACCTAGGATTAGCACGAGTGTGTTCAAGTTGAGACCATGCCCATATTGCACCTTAATTTCATCATCTCATAAGTTAGTATATAAATACGTAATTTTATATCCAAATTATTATTCTCTTACCATATTGTCACCAATTGATCCTCAACTGTAATATCTAAGAAGGAAGTCTCTTATAATGCCCTATCTCTGCTTGAGCACGTCTCAATATTAGATCATTGCAACAACAAACACAATAACATGTACTGTAAATCCTTCAAATGAAAGATATGCATTTTGAAAAAAAAACCATTAACAGAATATGTTCCTAAATTGCAATTGACAAAAATAGAACAATATTCTATTTATCACAATATTTAAAGATGGAAGGGAAATTTAAAAGGAAGTATAGCTCAACTCGACCTCAACATTAATAGTGCTCCTTAATTACTGCAATAAACACTCTTGACTCGGTCTCCTACCTAATGACCCATGTTAGATTTCTAAGAAATATATTATGCTATTCGCCCCGAAACAACATATAAATAAGCATATGGAAAGTCGTAAAGAAGCTAAGCTAAGACCAAAACAATAGTGCCAACTATAATCAGTTACCATACTTGTAAAATGAGTTATGTATGGGCAATTATGTTCTATACCTCTAACAATTTATTATCTATTTCATGCATTTATTCTATTTTTTAGTTATATTTTCATACATCTATTATTTTCAAGTATCTCAAGCTTACACCTCCAGAGAGAAATTCTATGGTAAGAATGAGCTATCGTCTTGATGCATTTAGGGACCGTTCGGTTTATGGGTTAAACTCCCTTTTGGGGTGTTTATCGCCCTTAACCCACCCATTCTTTTTCATGTGTGGGCCTCACTTTTTATATTTTAAAAAAAATTAAATAAATCAATTTTCTGTCATCAATTCCATCAAAAAATAATATATTAATTATACCATCATATCATATAAAAATTATAAACTGCTCCACTTCTACTCACTTTTTCAAACTTCAATACAATCACATCACAATAACTACAAATTTTTTCAAAATTCAATACAATCATATCACCACAAACCCACTTCAAACCCACCCCCAGTTTAACCCTCTATCTAAACACCAAAACACAAAAACGGGCTACCCTCTACCAGTTTAACCCGTCCTAACCCGCATACCAAACGCACCCTTAGGGTCCGTTCGGTTCGGGAATAAACAGGAATAAGGATGGGGAATAAGGAGAATAAGGGTCTATTCTTTGTTCGGTTGGAGGATAGGAATAAGGAGAATAAGGTGAAATAAAGGTAGGTAAGGTGGGATAAAGATAGGAATAAGAGTGAAATAAGATGGAATAATGGGGAATAGTCGTACCACTAGGAACCGTGTCGGGAGGAGAATTGACCCCTTATTTCAGAGCTTATTCTCCAACCAAACATGGCCTTAGAGTATAAACCAAAATACGTGCACAAGTGCATAGCATCATCTAGTCTAACTGGAGTACTCTCAATCTCGGGGCATGGGTCATCAAGTAGTATGGGGAGCCACAACTCTACTACCAAATCAAACTATGGGGTTTTCACTCAGTCCCAAAACCAGTGGCTACATGTATGAATAAGGTAAAAATGCATACATGAAACCATTCAAAGCTCTCTAGAGTGCTTACCTCCACCCCTCTATATCTTCATACATCCATTATTTTCAATTATCTCAAGCTTGCTCCTCATGAGAGAAATTCTATAATAAGAATTTATAGTCGTCATGACGCATTCATAGTATAAACCAAAATACGTGTAGGAGTGGGTATCTTCAGCAAGCCTAACTGGAGTACTCTCAGTCTTGGGACATCTTTGATATGGTATGGGGAGCCGCAGCTCCGCCAGTCAGATCAAACTATGGGATTTTCACTCGTCCCAAAACTAGTGGCCACAAGTATGGATCTATAAGGTAAAAATGCATGCGCGAAACTACTCAAAGCTCTCCTTGGTGGTTACCACCAACCTTCTTTATGACGTCTCTCGAGTGTGGCTGACTTACAATAGCTTCAGTTGGACAAAAGGTTTTTTGAACCCACCTTACAATAGTTATCTTTTGTTTCACACATGTGTTGTAATACTTCACTCAAAAATATTTCATCTTAAGGCTTAACGATGGACTTTGTTAATCATTGAGATCAATCCATTTAGTATTTCAGATCCTGAGTATTGGGTTCCCACTTTCTCAGAAAGCTCATGTCGACAAGAATAATGGTTACCCATAAACAATTACAAGCAACTTGATAAATGTACTGTGGTACAAAACATATGGGTAATTCGAAGTATTGATAAAAAAGTTCATATTTATTATGTTAAAAAATAAAATCAAAATCGTTGTATTCTATTATCAAAGAGTTGACAAAGAAAACACAAAAAATAGAGCTCCGCTAAGCCTCAACCTCAATAATGCTCCTTAACGGTACCACTCAAAACTTTGCCCTAGTCTCCTATTCAATGCTCCTTATTGGATTTCCAGCAACTCACGAGTCGACTGATCGACACGACATGTTGTTTTCTTATGAAAAGTTGTTAAGAAGCAACAATCAACTCAACAATCGAAACAAGTGTAACCACATACCATACTGGTAAATGAGTTGTGTGTTTACACTTACTTTGCAAGCTTCTAATAGTTCCTAATCCAATTTTTTGCAGTTATTCAAAATTTTCCTTTACATTGACTTTCTCAAATATTTATTTGTCTGTTTATCCGAACCCACTATCATTTGTGAAATTCTATATAATTACGAATCATGGTCAAGACACGCTAAAAGTATAGACCAAAACTTATGCGCAAGTGTGAAGCTTCAACTAGTTTGGTAATCAAGCAAAATCGAGCATACATGTGTGCGTGAAGACACATAACATTGTGCACAATTTGATCAAACCAACACAATTATAAAATTGCAAGATCACCAACACTCACCATATAACCGATGCACAATAAGCATTGCAAGGGTGTATGAGTGTACATTTATAATTATTGGCAAGATAGGTCTTGATATGCAAGAAGTGGAAGTGTGATTTAGTAAAAGCAATCAAGATCATGGATACACAACAAGGAACTAGGTTCCAAGACAACAAACTCCAAGCATGTGTATATAGCAACTCACACTAAAATGTGAGCATTTAATATAACGAAAAGAGTGATTAGATTAACAAGCAATATGCTCCATGGACATAAGAATATGACAACAAAGGTATGTCCTACATGAAGCCAACAATATATCATTCGAGATTTTAGAGAATGTAAAAAAAATCAGTCACAAGAAGGTCAAAAATCACATAGCCACAATGTCCATAGCTAGATAAAGGGGAAGCCCCTTTAGTTTAATAGGTTTATAAATCACAACAATAGATCTAATACACCCTCATGGTGAACATCAACTATGATCCATCCTAGCCTCTCGACAAGTAGGCTCCCTTTCTTTCGTGAGCCATGTATAAGTTGCCTTGAAGACCCCTTAGTCGAACACTATCTACGGCGTGATGTACGAAATGTTCTTTGTATCTTAAGCCATGTCATCACGGTGGAAATCACTCTTCATGCATTGAATAGAACATTGAGATCATTCTCATATGAAAGCTAGGATAGAATACTGGAGCAAAAGAATCAAATGGATAAAGGCGAGCATGAGAGAGATGCAAACAAATGGTTTAGGTTTTTGAGTCCAAGGTGGCTAGCTAATAAATACTTTGATTTGGGAAGGGATTTGAGTATTTAGTATTAGGCATTTGCCCTGTGAACCAAGCTTGACTTATCTCTCGCTTATTGTTTAAGAAACCATATCAAAAGAGGATGTACACATAACGAGGTATTAGTTTGGTCAAATGCAATCATGTTATGATTGATTTTTCCTCAATTGAAGTATGTTGTCATAATGAATAAGAGAACCATCACCTATCCTACAAGTACTCGTGATCAATGAGTTTGTAAACCTCAAATAGGCCAAGTTAAGAGACAAGGTACACCTCGTTAGAAGGGCGAACCTATACAAATCCTTGTGCATTTATGGTTACATAAATCTTCCTCATTTTTTGTCTTAATTTGATGAAATCTTTTACAAAATTTCAATAGGAATGTACACCTTGAGTTCTTTTATCAGAGGCCTACTACAGGACAACTTATGCTTCATTTTTTTGGGTGGTTATCAATAGATATGCATGAAGTATATTTGTTTGTTAATGGGTTCATTATGCTGTGATAAAAGGCCCATTAGGTTTTTGTTTGAAAACAAGTGAACTATATTTAAAGCACAAATTTAAATTTGATTAGATAAACGAATCGAACATGAATGTATGTTTTATTAGGTTAGGTCCAACACAAAGACACGCATACATCACCATTGCATTGAGGTGATATCTTTTTGGATATTTAGAAAGCCATTTATCTTGATGGTTCGATCCAATTATTTAATCGAGTATAATTACTAATTTTGAAAATACTTATCCATCTGGGAATTTCAGTAATCTACACCAATTTCTCTTTTTTGATTGTTTCAAAACATGCCTTCTATTTTCATTTATTTCAAATATCACTGAAATAATTCTCTTTTAAACTTTGTGATCGTCTTATCTTGTTGTTGAACTATCATTTTGCTGCAACAACTCACCAATCATAATAGTTGGTTTAACAAAGACACAATAGGCGATTTTGATTTACAACTTTGTAAATTTTTATAAAAGCATGTATAAACTTTACCTCTTACTTTGTGAAACGATAATAAGCACATATATATGTAGATTTTGCAGTCGCCTTACCAAATTTACAAATTGTTATCCCTAAATACAATAGATAAGCTATCAACAGCAAAACATGACTTTGAAAAATTACAAATAAAGAACAAAAATGAAGTATAAAAACAAAATAGATATTAGGATGAATTGTGCAATACCATCATATCTTCTTTAGTTGGATCTGTATCAAAGTTTTATAATATGATGAAAATGTATATGCAAAACCAGTCTTTAACTTTGTAAAACGATAACGAGATCGATCGAACACTTTAACGCTTTGGGGTTAGTTTTGGGAACTGTTGTCAGGGAAAACTGACCTTGATAACTTATTGAGTTTTGGTCTTGTTGAATCCATTAACAACTGGCCAAAATGTTTAAGTTCAAATTGTGAAAGAATAATCCTCCACTCTTATAAACCACTTCATGCTTTGCGAGTTATAGATGTAAGATTATGTCTGGGGTGTTACATACAGATGTTACATATAACCTTATTATCGACTTCCTAAAATAAAACACCAACCTCTCTATTCTTACTAAAAACATTTTTTGGGTTCAATATACAAAGCATACATTAGTTGGAACATCTTTGACCCAAAGCCATTTAGTTCATGTAATAGTATGGCATACATGAGGTATTTATGCCACCAAAAATACGTATTTAAATTTGTATTATTTTCAATTTATTAGGTTTGACATCTTTCATGCAAGATATATATTTTAGGGTTCCCTCCCAAAAGGACAAAAGAACACATTAACGATCTGATAGAAATGAGCCCAATCGATCCATTAACGAATGGGTTCGGACTTTGAATTAGATAGAGTTCGATTTAGGCCCAATTTAGTTTTTAATAAATCATATCCACTCCCTAATAATTATGCAAAGGATTGTCCATTTCACTTTAAATAAAAAACAAACAAATCAAGTATTCAATGCTTCTATTCCATAAACCCACGAATTACTAGGAATAGGATTTTCTTTTCGGAGAAAAAAATAAATTCCTTACAATGTAAAGTTGGATCTATGCAATTCCAAAGGTGATTAGATTATATCAACCCTCTTTCTGATCTTGACTAATTTAGATTTGATAATTGCAATCTATGTAAGATTGTAATTGAGCTCAAAAAAAGATAGCGAGAAAATGAGGAAAACTTTACTAATTTCTCTTCTTAATGTTTTCTGTCTTTGGTGGTTGCAAGAAGTGAACGGCCATCATTATCGTGTGTTGCCTTTTTTTCTTCATCACATACTTCTATGGTGGTTGATTGCATATTAATTTTTCTCCCACACGAACACTTGTGAATAATATTATTTTCTTTTTTGAAGGATGTTATTGATATTAAAATAGGTGGATATTTTCCCGATCATGCATAAAGTAATGATAGAAAGTAAATAGATTTTATTTTTCATCATCCAAATTTTTAATATGTTTACATTTGAATAAGATGTGAACAAGGAAATTGGCACATATATTTCTAAATTTAATTTCTTTACAATTTAAGAAATGTTAAAATAGTTTCCGTTTCTTAGTGTGAGGAATGTGAGAGGATAAATTGATGGAGATCACTACAATAAAATAGGTTTATAATGATGATTTTTTTAAAACACATTACTATATCGGTCATTGTTAAATATATATAACAACGATATTATTTTTTGAGAAAAATATTTTTTATAATTGAAATTAGCGACAAATGTCATATACATTGTAATATCCTTAGCGATGTTGCATATAACAACGCTCACATTTCAAAATTTAGCGTGATTAGCCAAACTTCTGAAAATGGAAAAGGATAAACAATATTGTACATGGACCACTGTTAAAATATAGCAATACGTGTGATATTTGTTGCTAATTTCAAATATATCGTTATTTTTTTGAAAGAAAAAAGGATCACTACCGTATAGATGTGTGCCCAAATATATCCTTATATATTTAACAACGGACGATATAGTGATTGATTTAAAAAAAAAAAACTCAAACTCATGTTGTTAACATGGGTAAGGCGAGGGAAAATGGATTTAGCACCATCATGACGATAAAAATCGAGTGCAATCATAGTTTCTTTCTCAAAACTTTAAAAAAGTGACTTCTTTTGAAATCTAGTAATTAAACAAATAAAAAAATCGGTTGCATTGCTCACCATAAAAAAAATAGGATTGTTGGAAAGGCTTTATTTGCGTGCAACATTCTCCAGCTGGAATCCTCGAACGTGTACAAAGATGAGATGTTCACTAATCATTGTTTATCTTATCTAATCACCACTAAATAAAAGGGATCAACAATCTCTTTATCACCTTTCGGCTTTGTGTACCTGATTCAGATTTAATTAAACCCCCTAATACCCATTGCAGACTTTCTTTATTGGAGCTCTATATTAGTGTACCATTTTCTTAAAAAAATATCGTCGCATCAAAATATAAAATTAGCGACGGACTTAACATGCTGTTTAATTAAATCTTCTCGATTCCAAATTTATTGCCACAACCACATAATCCATTGCCAAAAAGTGCTGCTACCGCATATTTTGTTTATAGTGATTATGCTAACAAAATTTAAATTGCCACAAAAAATTGTATCAACAAAATCAACAGGTTGTCTTAAAAATATCGTCAAAACAGTATGCGAACCGAATGGTAAGAAACTAACCTACGTTCTAGTTCAGTTTGAAAGTTCGAGTTCGAGTTCGGTTCGATAAATGTTTGATAATATATGTTAGAGTTTGAGTTCGTTTAGAAAACGAATGTTCGAGTTCGGTTCGATAATAGTTCGTTAATGATTTAACTTAACTAAAACTTGTTCACATGAACAAGTTTGAAACTTGAGTTCGCTAATAAAATTCGATAAGCAATAAGATAAAAAAATATTCAAATTAAAGTGGTGCAAAGTCCAATAAATACTACAATTTCTTTATTTTGAAATTATCATGTATATATATACGAAGTTATACACACAAATACATACACATATACATATCGAACTCAAACTTTTATCGAACGAACATATTTTATGTTCATGTTTAGTTCGTCAAGCTATCGAACTAAAATTTGAACTTCATGTTAAGTTCGTTTACAAATGAACGAACAAGTTTCGAACGAACTCTTGTTCGGTTCGATTAGTAAGTTACTCTCGTAACGAAGAGTTGTGTAAACGGAAAGTTTAAGCTATGGATTCCTTTTTTTTTCAATGAACTTTGATTGTCATAAAGTAAATTATATTTTAGCTATGAATTCATTAGGTATTAATTGCAACAAGACTTTCAGTCATCAAAGTAGCAACAATGAGCACACATATTTTTTGACTGCACTAATTTTGTTAACGGAATTTGTGAATTGTTTAAGCCATCACAAGTCAAAATTTTATTCTTGCAATTACGAAATCCAATGGTGCAAATTTTTGCTACACCATATTCTTTTGAAATATTTGTATAATTTTTGCAAACTTATTATGGATATTGTATAAAGATATATATATATATATTTGTGTATAAATATATTTTAAAATATGTTACATGGTTATACATAATATGTTGCATCTTGGAGTCACTTTAAATGTATGAAAAACATATATCTATATGTAATTTAATTATCTGTTGTATATGTTATTTAATCTGACTTTATTTTTTATTTTATTATTTCTGTAATTTTCATTTACCCAACCATTAATTTCTTCTTTGTAAAAATATTTTCTCTTAATATAAGTGATGCATGATAATCCTTATTCGTTTATTAGATATTCTTTTCCAATCAAAATTATATGTTTCCATATCTATTTTCGTATTTAATGATATTTTGTATGATATTCAATATTTCATTTGCGTACCTAGTTTATGTTTCTTTGTTTGTACAATAGTAAGAATACCGACTCATATACATATATTGATTAGACAAGAAAAATACATTGCCATAACATTAAAAATGGCTATGAATATAAACAATATACGTGTCAAATACATGAAAGAGCGGAAATATTTATAGATTAACATAAATATACATGAATTGAATGATTTATTACCTTACAATTATATTATATTTATTTCATAGAAATTATATCAAATATAATGAAAGAGGGCATAAACTTCATTTCATAGAGTTACAAATAAATCTACAAGTATATATAAAAATGCGGAGATAAATACATATACGAATATATCTGCAATGTTAAATTGTCATCTCTATCCGTATCTATTTTAAAATAGATATAGATACAAATGCCAAAATGTGTACAAATTGGGTAATAAATTGTTATGGATATATCTACACACGTTTATATCCTACACATAAAGTATCATATAATATTATTTATTAGAAATGTATTTGACAATATTACTTAACATTAAACTAATAGAAGTGTATTTTTGTAAAATGAATAATTTTGCAGGGATGTTTCAGATAATTTTACAATAATTTTAGGAATATTTATGTAAAATCGTATTATATGAAAGGATATTTTTTTGCTATAAAACCATGTAAATACTAGTGACAAGTATTTTGGAATAAATTTCCTAAAATTACACAAGCAATAAAAATTCACCAAACACAGACAATCAAGTAGACAAACAATACCTCAATAAGTAAAAATTCATAATCCTCCCTCTCTCTCTCTCTCTCTCTAGAGAGAGAGAGAGAGAGAGAGAGAGAGAGAGAGAGAGAGATGCATTGCCATGTGATTCTTCTATTGCACGCAGCTCAGTAAGGACGAACATCGTGAGGATACTGCACTGCATGTGCAGTTCAAAACATTTATCCACGATATTCCCGGTGGATAACGTGCCCTCTTCTCCTCTGTGCATACATATAATACTAAACAACTGATGCAGAGAGATTTAATTTCCCTCTGGGATATCAAGTAGCTAGGCCATGTAACAAATATCAAAAGAATCCTCACCGAGTTCTCATGATATCTCGGCTATCCACAGTTCCCTATCCAAGCCCTTATTCAAGTTTCTCGCAAAACATGGATATCGGCGTCGGCGGAGCCACATGCACTCCTCCACTGCATGTGGCTGACGAGTTAATACTGTATATATGATCCTGCAGTTCTTCCTGAATCATTTGATTGGGATTCATATTTTGTATTTTATCTCCTTCTCTCTCATCATCCTCTGCGCCAAGTTTACTTTTGTTGGCAGCAGCAGCACTTAATTTTGTCAAAGAACTGATCAAATACAGAAACGCTAAGAAATTTTGATCGATTCGTTGGAGCCAAACCATACAACTCATGGAATCGATTCCATGTTTTGATTGGGTCACTGGCACGTGAACTTGGCCCTGTCTATGTCGGAACAAAGAGATTATTGGATCTCTAGTTCGGGACCATTTTGACCATCGATCGCCATCAAGATCACGACAGTCTTCTCGAGACAAATTACGTTTCATGATATCACGATTCATATGGAAATTTTACGAGCTGTGATTCATTATTTAGTTAGGCTTTCTCCATTTCCGTGGAATTTAAGGCAAAAATATCTGGGAAGGGGCCCTCGATCTTCTCCCTTAGGATGCGTTTGGTTCGTGGGTTATCCGGGGGAGGATAATCCGTTTTTGTGTTTGTGTGTTTGGTTGGTGGGTTAAGGGTTGAGAGGGTTTGTGTGATATGATTTATTGAAATTTGAAAAAGTTGGTAGTTATTATGATATGATTGTATTGAAATTTGAAAAAGTGAGTAGTTGTTGTGATGTAATTCTATTGGAGTTTGAAAAAATGAGTAGAATTTGAGTATTTTATAATTTTTAGATGATACGATGGTATAATATATAATTTTTTAATGAGAAAGGAGTGTGCCCTACTAGTGGGTTAGGAATGTAGGATTTGAGAGGTAACCAACTCAAATTAAAGGTAACCCCCCAACCGAACGGGCTCTTATTATCTATGGCATCTGTCGCTGCCAAAACCATATACTCCAGATGTAAAGCTAAATATTTGTTGTCTCGTTTTGTTTATTTGACTCCACTGATTGGGCAGCAGCATCGGCTACAGATTTAAGAATCTCTCGGGAATCGGAGGCCCCCCAGTCCTACATTAATCTATATATATTATGTACATAACTATATATATATATATGACATGAAAACGACCTGCTTGCTGCCAGCAGAAAGTTGTTTATGCAGAAAACAGTGTTTGCTCTACACCGTATATGTATAACTGTATTATACGGATTATATGATTGAGATGGTGCAGATGGGTGCTTCATCTCGTCCGTATTAGGTGAAGTATATATATTAGTACATATGTAATGAGGGCCATATCACCAGCTTGTTTTTTTTAGTGGAAAAAGTGTGAACTCCCGAGTTGGGACTCACCGTCAAACCTTTAATTTATAAAAATATAAAGATATACATTGCCTTGTAGACCAGAAACGATAAAGAGATCTACAAGAGGCTATTACATTTTCGGAATAAAACCTTTGGTTCTTAAAAATCAGATCATTTCTCCCTCCCCATATGGCCCAAAGTGCTGCAAATGGCAAAGAAATGTCATCCGTCGAGTTCATCCCCACCGACCTAATAGATCTCCAGAACTCAGTCGTGCCTCCATGCAGTAGCCATGTCGCGCCTATCTCCTTCCAAACAAGATCCGATGCAGGACATGTAAAAAACAAATGCCCTGCATCCTCCGTCTGTGCACCGCATCTATCACACTGCGTATCTGGAATGCCAAACAGTCTTCCTCTTCGTGCTTTATCCCAAATCCTTCCTCTTCTCAAGCACCACAAAAAAAAAATTTGACTCTGCAAGGGATCCTGCTTGCCCATATAATCTTCATATCCTGCTTCAGGTCGGCTTCCAAACCATCACTTCTCCCTCTAAACATATTGTATGCCTTTTTCACCAAGAATCTCTCTCCCTCCCAAGCAAAATGATCCCTACCCTACGAGATGCAATCAGGAGAGGGCAGCTCAGATAGCATTCTGTCCAACTCCTCCCTTCTATGTCCAGAAAGATCATGCAGGAAGTGAGGAACCCACGAACCAAAGATTTTGACCAGAGCCACTGAACAATCTCTGCTTTCCGCCCAAGCAAAGAGTCTTGGGAATCTGCTGCATAAAGCACCCTTTCCCGTCCAGTCGTCCAGCCAAAAACGAAAGACCTCCCCGAACCCCATTCTTGGCACCATTCTCGATCTTAGCTGCGGTAAAATGTCACGGATCCCATTCCAAAGAGAAGACTCGAATCTCACTCTACCAGCTTCTAGTGATCCGTTAACCCCATAGATGTTTCGTACAAGATGGATAGCTAATCTATCTGTATCTCCCCAAATCCGCACTAACCATTTAGCCAAAAGTGCTTTGTTCATACTAGAGATATCACGTATTCCAAGGCCTCCTTCGCTCCGTTTGTCTTGTGATTTCCTCCCACCCTACCAGATGAATGCCTGTTCTTTGCTGTCTTCCATCCGACCATAAGAATCTTCTCATCATTGCCTCTAACTTATTCCTTACTCCAGCCGGCATCAAACGGGTAGAAAAGAAGAAAATAGGAATTGTCGATAACACATGCTTTAGAAGAATCAACTTTCCTCCTTTAGAAAGAGTGACCGCCTTCCAGCCTGAAGCCTCTCCTCAAATCTTCTGAGGACCATATCCCATTCCGCCTTCCTGAGCCTACCCGCCACTAAAGGTAGCCCAAGATAGTTAATGGGTAGCTCACCAAGAGGGCATCCCAAAAGAACAACCCTTGCTCTACTCGCCTCCTCATCCAACCCAGACTGGATCACTACAGACTTCTCTCTATTGATCTTGAGTCCTGAAATGCTGCTAAAAATTTCTACCAGTTGCCTCGTCCTTACATGCATTTCTTCCGCACCTCCCAGGAAAATCACGGTGTCATCTGCATATTGCAGAAGAGGAATAGAGATGGACCAGTGGTTAAATATCTAATGACTATATTATTCATCGCAAAATGATTTTCTATATATGAAATTAACAACGAATGTCATATTTGTCGTTACATCATTAACGATGGTGCTTATGCATCTTTATTTTTTAAAACTTTATTATCACAAATTATATGGACCGTTGTTAATTTTTTAGTTCATAATTCAGCGTAATTAATGAAGTTTTTGAAAATAGGATAAGCGTCTCCACGTGGACCGTTGTATAGCAATAGATATATCATCGTTATATATTTAACAACAGGCGGTATCATGACAAATTAAAAAAAAGCGCTGGTATAATCCCCATCTTGATGTAGTTTTAGAGAAGAAATCTCATGATGAACAATTGAATTTTACGTCGCTTTCGTAATCATGTATTATTCGAATACACCGTACTTTACTGTATTACATGCATAATTAAGAATTGGAATTAGCTGTCCTCTCCCCCACCACCCTTGTTTTCCTTGAGTTGGTACTTGATCGGTAGTCTCCAACATTCCAAAAATTAGGTTTTTTAATTAGATTAGATTCGATTTTTTAAAGTGCCCTCTCATTCTTTTATCACGATAGATTCAAACAAGATTACGCGTTTTTGTATATGTCCAACTATATTTATAGTAAACAAATTGGTACAGTCATAACAGCAACTGATGCAACTCCATAGAACTCTGCATTACAAATACGTATAATGTATATTTAGTGTAGATATATACAAACGTCAGTTGCTCCCGTATCCATGCATGCGAACTTTCACGTGCAGCTCTCATTAGTTCAGACGTAATAATTGGATTAAATTGATCAAGTCGAAGGTTCTGTGATCGACCACTTAGATCCACCAGAAGCCCACTCCACCATGGCATGGAGATCGATACCCGATCCATATATATCTCCCAACTGTGTATGAAATCAGTAGATTGGTATTGATATCCATATAAAAAATACTTACTGCCCTTCGGAGCTCTACTGTTCTTGTCAGTATCCTTCAATTCTCAGACTGCGACCATTCGTAATCGTTGATGTGTATAGGTAAGATATATATGAGCATGCACCCATCTCTTTCAGACTGATGATCGATGCAAAACTTATTAATGCGACTATATTTATATGACATTAATGAACTGTAACTGAGAACGAGGTGGTGCACAATGATAGGAAGACGACGAGATCGATATTTTTGCATGGATTCAAAGATCAATATAATACTTTTTTTATGGATTTCCAAGCATCTAGATCTCCCAGTCTATTTATCTATATACTAGAAAATAACATAGTTAAATCTCCGTAGGGGCAATGTATAAGTTTTTTTTACCATGCATCACCACTGATGCGCTTCTGTAAAACCTTCACCTTAGGTATGCATATTGTTGTACATGTGATATATGCAGCATTCACAATATATTTATTTATGTTCATGCGTTTTTTCATGACATCCAAATAAACAGATTAGAAAACATTTACTGTACTTGGCAACTTTCTCAATATCTATTCCATTCTGTAACTTCGATTGTCCGATTATTCTATTCAGTCCGTGAGAATGCATGGTTATAGTTTATACGACATGCAAAGGATAGATGACAGTGGTACATAATTTATCGTGTTATATTAGGAATATACATGGCAGATAGATCCAGCTATTTCATTGTTTCTTTTTTGAGTTTTAATTCTGCGGGTTTCAGACTTTCAGTTATTAATTATCATGTCATCAACTGTGAATTTAAATGCACTGATTGGTTTTTTTAGTATATAATGAACTTATTGTTCATTCACTGCATGTAAGAAAACAAGGACCTGGTGTTGAGTAATAGCCCTTCAAATCCAAATCTCTCAATGGCACGTACTTCAAGCATTTAATTATATAGGAAGTACGATAATTGGAATTCCCCAAATTTCATTAACGTATATTTCAGTTGGTTAATACCTTTCCGACGGCTCTTTTGTATTTTCCCTTGATGTTTATAAGCAGGCTCTTCTTTTTTAATAAGCATGTCTCTTTTTCTAGGTTAATTTAATTACATGTTTTTAGATATCTCCATAGTGCTGTTATATTTGCTTGTATATTTACAAGATGGAATCTTGTTCATTGTACAGATATTTAATTATTTAACCAATTGGTATGTATTATCTCAGTTGACTATTATACAACAATCCTCGTATTTTCTGGTTGATATTTATAAGGATGGCTGCATTTCTTTTCATTTTGCTATTTTTTTCAGCCACTTTTGCTCTTCTCATCTGCCTTCTGTGCAGCAAAAAAATCAGAAAGTTCTCAACTCTTCGCGAGTTATGGCAAAGGGCTAATAGTATACCGGCTAATACCATTCAAAAAGGACTATTACTGTTTCTTAAATTAAAATAATCATACCTCCCAAGGAGTTTTCTAAAGGCAGAAGCACTTTATTATTGTTATTTAATTCTGTGCTTGCAAGTTCCAAGTAGAGTACTAAAGATCAATCAAATATGTCGTTCGAATATGATATCCATGTACCTGATCTTTGATATTCCAGTAACTGTTGCCAGTACGTATATACCTCAAGCCAATCATTTCTGTACCATTAGTCATATGCATGAATAATCCCCCATGATCAGAATCATATCTAATTGCTTGTGCTTTCTTATCAGCAACATGCAGGTTCGATGGCACGTCTAGAAAAAGCTGTATTGAATATATTGTCCATATCGTCAACGTTATAAATCTATAAATATTGTATACTGATATGGTTGTTTGCATCTTTCTTCTGCGGGCCATCCCAGGAAATTATTTGTCAATATATAATTTTCTCCATAGCTTCCATGTTCACACTTACCTGCAGTTACTGACGATCGAGCATGGTGAGCTGCGACTGGACTGACATCGATCGATAGGAATATACAAGTAGGCGAGGACTGAGAACAAGTCTTTTCAGGACAGTTTAAGATCATGGTTTTACATTTTTCTTACATGTGTTTTAATGTCCGCAGCATATGCCAGTCGAGAGTTGGCATATGCACCAGTTCTTCTTTCCTTAAAAATAGTTAAATAAATAGAAAAATGGTATGAAGGGCGTGTGGATTCTCCTCCTCCACACGTTTCAGTTCAGGTTTATTGGTCTCTTTCATCTCAGACCAATATCGACTATAAATTTATAAGTGTGAGATGAGCAAGTGTATTAGAGAGACGGCACCACAGTTGTCCCTGATGTGAGCTGACAATTTAAAAGTTCTTTACATTACATAGATATATGGAGCTGAATATAACCATCCAGAAAAAAAGACAAAATATGTAATGACTTTTCAAAACAAAAATCCTTCCAAAAAGTTTTAAAACTGAGGATTTCCAGTTTTTCTAAATCTACGCAGACTATACCTTAAAAAAACATCCCGATACCCGTCCAGAAGTTTTTTCCTTGAAGTCTATATATTTTTTTAAAGGAAAAAAAAGTGTCTAACGAGGACACCCAAAAACTTATATTCACAAGTTACATACAAAGGTTACAATGGCTAAGACTCATATAGGAGTCTGGAATGCTCTATTACATTTTTAATATAACATCTTTCCCCATGAAAAATAGTTCCATTCCTTGCCAACCAAATCGCCCACAAAATAGATGCCCCATGTTGCTTCTCAGCGATTGTGCAAGTCCCGGACCGATCAATGGATTCCCAGAACTCTCGAACCCCTGAAGATGCAACAACAAGTAAATTGACCCCTGCCCAAATATGCCTCGATGAAGAACAAAGGAAAAACAAATTATTAACATCTTCCATCTCCTCTCCACACCTCATGCATGAGTTGTTAGCCCCACGGAGTCTGACCCTCCGAACACCAGTCATCATCCGCTCTCTCCCGAACAACCATAGAAAAACTTCCACTCTTTTAGGAATCCTCCAAGATCAGATTTGCCCTAAACTTGGTATCACAATTCCCGGATCAAGGACGATGTAAGCATATAAGACCTTGTAGGCTTTCTTCACACTAAAAGAACCATCAGCCCATCTCCAATAATTAGCTCCTTCACCATCCCTCAGCACAAGATTTAGATGTGGAGAAATATATGAAAGCACCGAGCACACCCCATGCCAAAAGTTTGAACGTTTAACCCTTCTACTGGGACGCCATTACAAGTTTCCAGTCACACCACAGATCTTCCTCAATAGCGTACAAAGTGTATCTGATCCATCACCCCAAATACGGTCGATCCATTTCAGTAGGAGGGCCTTGTTCATCAACTCAAGGTTTAAAACTCCCAAACCATCATCGACCTCGGTAGGTGCAACAACCTTCCAAGAAACAAGCGGAGTGCCAGCCTAAAAGAATTTATGCATCAGAGTCTCCAATCGTCCACAAATCCCCACCGGGAGTAAGCGAGAAGACAGAAAAAGACAGGAATCGCATAAAGGACCGGCCTCAAGAGCACCAAACATCCACCTCGTGATAAGCAGGAAGCACACCACCCACAAGCTTGTTCTCAAGTCTCTCAATCACAAGAAGCCAGTCTGATCACCTTAAACATCCATCCACCACAGATAACTCCAAGTAGGTGAATGTGAGAGCCCCACGCCGCGAGCGTAGGAATACTCCACAAGCCTCTATCTCCCCCTCTGAAAGACCAAATGGAATAAAAAATGATTTCTCCTCATTGAGTTTCAACCCTGAGACTCTCCCAATTAACTCCAAAACTATAGCAATTCGCTCAGTTTCACGAGAACCACCTTCCACAAACAAGACCGTGTCATCAACATACTGTAATAATGGGATCGATAAGCCATTTAAAGTGTAGACCTGGAAGAAATTTCCCTCCACCGCACGAGGAACCATCCTCGACAAAGCATCTGCCACAATAAAAAAAGAAGAGGAGCTAGCGGTCATCTCTGCCTAACCCCCCTTTGCGGCTGAAAAAACCCCGCTCCTGTCTACCATTAACCAGCACCGAGCAAGAAGTTGTCGTCACACACCTCTTCATCCATGAAATCCACTCATCTGTGATGCCGCGTCTGGAAAGATATGCCCAGATGAATTTCCAGCTAACACAATCATACGCTTTAGAGAAGTCAATCTTCCAAAGAAAACCTTTGACCTTCCTTCTCTTCCAGTCAGCAACAATTTCTGAAGCAATGACCACACCATCCATCATAAGCCTGTCATGGACAAAAGCCTTCTACGATTCATTGATAATGTCACCCAAAACTACACACAGTCTATTCGCATGAACTTTCGCAACAATGAGATAGATAGCATTTGAAAGGGCAATAGGCCTGTAGTCCTCTATTCAATCCATCACCTCCCTCTTGGGCAGTAGGAAAATTAAAGAACGGTTTAGCCGATCAAAACCACGATTCTCTCCTCTCAACTCTTCCACCACAGCCAGCACATCCTGTCCCACCAAATCGCAGAACTCACGGAAGAAGAAAACAGGAAATCCATCTGGCTCCGGAGAGCCATTTGCATTCAAATCCAACACTGCTGCATGAACCTCCCGAAGGGTGAAGGGGGGAAATCAACTGAATTGCATGGACCTGAGAAACTTGAGGTACCTCTCTGTCATGCCAACGAACCCCACCGAGGTGGTCTCTTCTACTCATCTCCCTGAAATGCTCCACCACTGCAACCCCGATCTCCCTTTCTCTTTCACACACACTCCTTGGAGAGTGTAATACTGCTTATTTGGATTTCGAATGACATTTGGATGTAATTAATATTTGTGAGATGCTCCTCGTCGCTTGGGTTTATATGGCAGAGGAGATTTCTCAGATGCTCAACTTCATTCCACAATCTAAGAACCACCCTCTTCTTCAAGCAAGAAATCCAGTTTTTAGGAGCTCGAAGATTAGATAAAGCTGACCTCCAGAAGTCATTTTATTTCGAATATAAGACTAGAGGATGGGGAATTTGTTGTGCAGTTCGCAATTTAATCCGTCTAAACAAAAAGAAGAATTATCAAATGATCTCACAATCTTGTGAAATGCTTCTCTAATTTTTTTCGAGCCATTTTTATGAGCGCCAAACATTTGAATCCTTTCGATTATTTGTGATGTGTAAGAAGACACACATTCCTCTAAAATAAGATGCTTCACTAAGGTATCTCAAAAAGTTTTTTTTTTCAATCCAAGACAGCTATTATATTTTTTTTGATAGCCTGGAGTTGTTGAAGTTTTTCTAAGTATGTAACTCCAGATCTATCATTTTCCTTTGGTCGGCATGTCTCTTTGGAGGCCATAAGTTTTTTTTTGCTTGGAATTTGTGTTTTCGTTCCAAAGAAAGATTTTTCTTATCTTATTAATAGAGTTTGTCTATGACATATTAGGGAGCTTAGGGTTGATAATAGATCATTTGTAAGTGACATATATTATGAAGGAGAACGGATCCTCAACAGTACTGAAGAGGCTGGATGTAATCAGTAGGTTACCGTGAGACGCTCGATCAAGATCGAACGGTTCACACAAAATCAATGTATTTTTAAGTCCTTACCATGTGAACCGCTCGATCTTAATCGAGCGGCTCACGACAACCCACTTATTACAACCGGCCTCTGCAGTACTGTAGAGGATCCCGGTCTTATTTAGAAGGGTGTCACTGAAGACACGCCTGACGACTCGGGTTAAGATAATCAAGGGTCGTTGTGACCCAAGTAACCAAGCGCGATCAATCGAGAAAAATATAGACCACCAAAACAAGGTAAAAATCAAACAAGCTCAAAGTAGCGGTCTCGCTATAGGATTAACCTGGTATAGCTACCAGGGTCGAACACAAGGAGCACGTGATGGCCTCGCGACCTACGAAGTAGTCTAAAATAAGAATAAAATAAAAGAAAAGGCTTTATTGGTGGATTTTTAATATTTTTAATTTTTTGGATTTTTAATTAATAAAGAAAATAAGGAAAACAATAAAACAACCAACTACAAACAATTATTTACCTACTCAAAAATCATCCAAAAATTCAAACAAAAATATTTTTATGTTTTTTTTTTAAATTTTTTTTGTTTTTGGTTAATTTTTGGTGATTTTCTGATTTTTATTGAATTTTCTAAAAATCAAACAAGATAAGAAAAGAGAGGTACTGTCCAGTCAGACTTGGAGGACCAAAATAAAATAAATAATGGTCCTATCAAGGTCTGAAGGTAATTTTCCTGTATAGTAGAAACTACAAGGAAAAATTAGGCACTGGAATTATTAATTTTTGATTTTTCTTTTAATTATTAGAATTTTTATAGGTTTTTAGGGGTTTTGTAATTTTTATAGGTTTTATAAATCGAAAAATGACCAAAATTGGTCAGAAAATCAAACACAGTAAAACAAACATTATATAATTTTTTTGTAATTTTTAGAGGTGTTTTAATATTTTTTTGTGATTTTTAAAGCTAGACAGTAAGAAAATGGCGTGTTTTTGAATTTTTAAAAATAATAAATGAAACAAAAAATATCTCCAAAATTTAGAGAAAATTTTACAACATGGCAGGAGCCATGTATCCAATTTTCATCAAATTTGGAGTTGGTTTGCTATTTTATTAAAATAAAAAACAAGGGTATAGTGCACAGGGACCTGTACGCAATTTAGACAAGTTCCAGGGGGTCTGGTGCAATTTATCCAAGAACTCACGTGCGAGGCGCGTGACCTGAGCACTCAGGGACCTAATTGCAATAAACTTAAGTCCATGGACTATTTAGTAACACGTACTAAAAGTCCAGGGGCCCAAGTATAAATTACCCACGAAATTAAGCACATGCACAAATAAAGCATTCACAGGGGCATTTCTGAAATTACTAAAAATATAAATCCATTCATTAACACCCTGAAACCATAGGTCCATACATGCAATTAACCCAGAAAAGCACGTGTCGAAGCACGTGTTCCACTACAAACAGGGGTATAAACGCAAATACAAGAAATGACAGGGTCCACAATGCAAATTACCAAACTAAAATAAAGTTTCTAAAATATTTACAGGATTAAAGATTAACACCTAAAAAGCTAAGGGCCTAAGAAGAAATTACCCTTTATTAAGTCGAGGGCCAGATGCGCGCCACGTGGAGATCCGACGGTGGAGAAGATGCGCGGCTAAACAACTGATCCCTCGACGCTCATCCAACGGCTGGGGATGCTCCACGTGTAGATCCGACGATCGAGGGGTGTTGGGTCCTCTTCGCTGGATGGAGGGTTGAGAGGAGGCCACGTGGAGATCCAACGGTGGCTGCTGGCCTCCCCTTAACCCTGATCGGACGGTCCGGGAATGATCTGGAGCTGGAAGGCAATCGGACGGTCGGGGAGGATGGTCGACGAACTGGACGCCGGCGAGTGTCGCCGGGCTCATGTGGGCACTGGAGACCTCGTCGGAGGCTGCTGAAGATCAGAGAAGGTTCGCCTGGGCCTCCCGCATCTAATGGTCTCCTCCGATGACGCGGCGGAGCTCAGAAGAGCTCATGCGATGTCGGCGGAGGCGGAGCTGCTGCTCTAGAATGCCAAGCCATCAGATGGTCTCGCCTGGACCTGCAAAGCTGTGCAACGAGCTCCTGGGTCGAGGGAAAAGTGCCTCGACCCGGTTAGGGGTGGTGCAGGTGAACGGTGCGTCGGAATGAAGGGGCTCCGGCGAAGCGACGGCGGAGGAGCCCCAATCCCAGTTCCTGTGCGAACTGGGTTGGATGAGTGGGTGGAGAATGTGTGCGGAGGAAAGGCGGAGATGATGGGCGACTCCGATGATCGAAACGAGAGCGAGGGTGGTCGGAATCAACGATGGACGACGACGGGATGAATTGGGCGAAAAGCAAAATTAAAGAAATAGAGGAAGAACGGGGACTACCTACTGGTCGAGGTCGACTGGGGAAGAGCAGGGGATGCTCCAGGTCCTAGCCTCAAGGACCGTCGGTGCCCGAGGCTCGAGCGTCACCTCCAGGCGGCGCACGGCTGTGTGAAATCGCCGGATCAGTGGTCCGATCTTTCTCTCTTCGCTGCGACACAGCCGGGAGCGAGCTGTCACTCTCGCGGTGGCTATGGAGGTCCTGGGATGAAGAGAGATGAGACAAAGATGCGAGAAAATGGAGGCGGAGCTCAGGCTAAATACGAGTGCAGGTCCGAGAAGAAGAGGTCGGGCAGGGTTCCACGAAGCGCGGATCCCAACGCGGATGAGCGGGCGTAGATCTCGGATGCACGAGGAAGAAGGAGAGCCCGGGATTTGCGGGTATGGGCATCGGATCGAGTCGAGAAAAATTCGAGATATCGGGTCACGGGCTCGGATCCGAGGCTTAGTGGTCCTGGGGGGGGGGGAGTTGACCGGGGGGTCAACGTCCCCCATGGACCAATCAGGGATGGCCATGCCAGAAATGTTTAGAAATTCAAAAAGAAATAATAAATGGCCGAATTATTAAAAACTCAAAACATGAAAAATATTTGTTTTAATTTTTTCTATTTTTTGTGATTTTTAATTATTTTTTTGAAATAAAAATAAGGTATTTACACTATAGTGCTATATATAGGTATATACACAATATAGATTTTTAATTTTTGATTTTTAATTAATTATTTTTGTGCATTTTTATTCCCATTTTATATTTTATTTATTTATAGCATAAAATTAGGAATATTTTGATGTTTTTATTTTATTTTTATTATTTATTTACAAGGGTAAAATAAATAGATATATACGTTTATATACATGGTATATATACAATGTTCTTTTTGGTTTTTAATTTTGTTCTTTTTATTTGATTTTTGTTTTTATGGTTTTTATTTTATTTATTTACAACATAAAAGATAGAATATATACAAAGTTTTAGGGATTTTAATTTATTTATTTACAAGGCTAAATAAATATGAGAGTGGGTTTATATACATGGTGAATATGTACAATGAAGAGTATTTTTATTTTATTTTAAATTTTTCTATTTTTATTTTGATTTTGTATTCACAAATATTTACAAATATATACAAGCCCATTTTATTCTATTTTTAGAGGAAAATATTTTTATTATATTTACAGGTATATTTACACACATGAGCTCCCTATCTCTCTCTACTTTGGCTTTTATGCGGTCAGGCCCATGCTGAGCCCTTCCTTTGGATTAGGTTGCTCAATATTTATTCTAAATATTTCCCACTTTTTCTTTTAATTCTTTATTCTTTTATTTTTGCACAAAACATGCTAATTATTGCTTTTTACACTATGCATGCTCTTGGGTAATTATTTGTATTAACAAATATATACATGCATTTGCAAAGGTTTTTGTAGCTAAAATATAAGAATAAAGAGTGATGAATGAGTATTCATCACCCCCCTATACTTAACTTTGCTAGTCCCTTAGCAAACACTTATTTGAAAAAGAAGTGAAAAAGAGAAAGAAAAAGAAAAAGAGGAGAATGTACATGGATCAAGGTTGAATATTAAACTTGCCTTCATTAAATTGAATTATGGAGCTCGATCAGATCTTTGGATTATTAATGTGTCGGAACCTTATTTGGACCTAAGTTTAAAACTCAACAGCCTCTAAGTTCCACTAATCTATAACCAGGACTCCTCAACAATCCAGATCAGAACAAGTCACCAAACACAAACCCTGAAGACCATGAATCTTTCCTTGTCCTGTGAATGTGAAGAACAAGCTCTCCACCTCAGAAATGGCAACTTGACAACCCTCCCTAACAAGGTAACTCTATGACCCCAATCTGGCCACTCTTTCCTCGAGGAGCGGGGTATTCCCTTCTAAGTTCAAGTTCAACCGGCTCAAGAAGAGGGGGAAGAAGAGAATGGACCATGGCCAGTGTAGCCATGTATCCTTGGGAGCTCGACCAGTGTAGCCAAGTCTCCCTGCAGCAAGCTACATAAGGTGGGACATGCATCTCAAGCTTTGCTTATTGCACTATATACATACTCCGGTGGGATTATCATTTTCTATCAGACCCACCATTTTTTTGGAGTTATTTTCTTTTTGATTTTTTTTCAAGTGCATCTGTACAACATATACATGTGCAGCATATATACAAGGAGTTTTTCCTCTTGAGCCAGTAGACTATCCCTCTTTTGAAGCATTATCGCAACCCACAACTCCCGTCGTTAGACCTCATGGCAACCAGACCAAGTTGAGACGCACTTCCTTCACTAAAAGAAGAAGAGAGGTTCCGCCTAGAAGTACTACCCTCATATGCTACCCCAAGTCAAGGAAGACTGCCTCCTCACCACCTCATCCATAGAGAGCTCGGTGCAAAGTGCTGGTCCAAGTAAAGCCATTGTCTATATGAGTCATGTGTGTGTTGTTAAGTGTTCTACTTAGGCTCATTGAGATGACATGTGATCATAGCCTAGTTGACTCAAAGAATTAAGTCACCATGGTCCTGAAAAGCCTTAAACCTAAGCCCCATAAGGTTCCTCTTATAAATTAGGTGGATTAAGATCTTAATCAAGCTCCATTTCCCAATTTAATTCCAGGCTAGTTTTGATGTCAACTATGATCCGGGAAAAACTATATACATATATACAAAGATGCTATTTACACAATATTTACAAACATGCAAAATTTTTGAAAAATGTTTTGAAATCATGGATGGATGAATGCAAGTTTTGCAAAATATTTACACACATTTACACAAGATTTTTGCAAACTTTTGAATTTTTAAACATTTTGGAAAAATTTTGTACTATATACATAATTTTGATATGAACATATTTACACAAACTTTACACAAAAAGTTTTTGAAAACATTTTTATAAAAATAATTTGTACACTAGCTATGTATGTGCAATAAAAGAATGGTTATTTACAGGAAATTTTTTTAATTTTTGTGGATTTTAGGGTTTTTAGCCATTTTTATTTATTAACCCACTCACACAAAGTACGAGTTATGGCTAAAGTATATATGAAATATATACACACCCCCTATACTTAGCTCGAACGATGTCCTCAGAGTCAAGAGCGATGAAGAAGACATAACTCGTGCTTAGTATAGGGAAGTGAAAAGGAAGGCTATATACAAAGATGAATGAATGAATAGAAAATCAAGAGGGTCTCGGCTTTTCCCCCTATACTTAGGATCAAATAATCCTAAGTTTAGCAGGCTGTACACAAAGGGAAAATCGAGTGGAGAATGTACAGGGTCTACCCCCCTATACTTAGGGTAAAATATCCCTCAGTATAGGCAGCAAAAACAGGGGTAGAAAGACACGAAGAAAATCAACAAATATATACAAGATGGAGGGGCATCACTCCCCCTATACTTAAGGTAAAGAACCTTAAGTATAGGCAACACAACAGAAGTGATGAAATAGGACGAACGAATAACCCGGTGTTTCCATCCACCTATACTTAGGATGAGGAATATCCTAAGTATAACAAAGATAATCGTAAGCAAGACCTAGGGTGAAAACAAGAACAGAAGAAAGAAAGATCAACTATGACAAAATACATATATACAAAAGAGTACAACGTTGAGGTGCCTCTCAACAAGCTTTAGATTTTACGTCCCTAGATGGGCGCAAAGGCTAGGACAATGAGGTATCCAAGTTCAGTATGGCATCGGTAAGGCGAATGCCGTACTGTCGTCGCAGTCTCGGTATGAGAACAACGGCAAACTCAACAGTGTAAACAAAGACACCCAGGTATGCAATCAAGCGGGTGTCTGCTACCGGCCAGTGATATGGAAATAAGTGATCGGGATCCGGTAGCACAAAGGAAATCGTCTGCTCTAGGTCAGACTGGAGTGGAAGAGTGGAGCCGAAGAAATCAAACGTGGAGAAGGAGGGATCAGTCATGGAATCCTCCACGTCAATCAGGGTCTCGAAAAGGTGTGGGCAATCAAGGTCAGGAGACTCTCTAAGAAAACTGATATCCGATGAATGGAATAGAAGCAGATCAGACATATCATCGAATATCTCCAGGATGGGCTCATCGTCGCGAGGGTCGTCGAGGTGAGAAGACTCAAAATCAGAAGGATCTAAAGACTGTGTTCTGCCAGATCGAAAACACTCTCAGAAGGTGAAACCGAGTGCTCATCGAGTGTGGCATTTTCCCGCAGATAATCCTCGGGGAGAAATGCAAGATCAGAGGTGAGTAAGAGAGGATCAGGATCTAGATGGGCATCTACACTGCTGTCAAGTATCCACTCTGTGCACCAGGCTGCATCATCATCTGAAATGTCACTCTCGGCAATCTGGAAGCAGGAGAAGGTACTGGTCAGCACCGCGGAGGCTGGCAAAGTGTCTGTGGCTGATCCTCGCTCTGCGGCCATGCTGGTTGCGAATTGGTCCTCAACAAGTGTATCTGTCTCAACAAAGTAGAGGACAACAGACTCGAATATGGGACTCTCTGTGTCTGTACTCTCAAAGTGGTGTCCCATTGATGAATCCACGTTTTATCATCTTTATTCTATCATTTTGGCACCAAAAACCCTAGCAAATGCCTGTAAATACCCTTAAATAGAGCATCTTAGCATTCATGCATGTGCATTTAAATAGTGTATAAAGTCCTGTAATTAAAGCCAAAATTATAGAATAAATAAAGAAAAGAAAAAGAATAAAATATTGTAGATATTTTATGACCCGAAACCCCGAGACCTAGGCATCTGGATGAATAGGTCGACAAGGAATAAAGTAGGGGGAGATAAGGTCAGAAATACAGATAAAATACCTATAGTTTTCATTCATTCTTTATTCATTTTGGGACCTATTTTTGGTTCCACTTTTTATACATCAAATAAAGAAACTTTGTATATGAAAGTTGTAGTTAATTTAATAAAGAAAAATACAAAATTGATTTCACAGAAAAATAATGTACAGATAAAAAGTTCTGGTCTGAATAAGAATCCAGAATCCCAACTTCCCAGACCCGTATCTCACAAACGACAACTCCAAATGCAGCATACTCACCTTTAATTTTATATAGAATAAAATAATCTATTTAATGGCGGTGGTTTCGCATTTGGCGGGGCTACGGTTTGAAAGTTGAGTTTTTGATCCCTCTTGTATACTTGTACAAATTAAAATATTCAATTTATTATTTATTCATTATTTTTGTATTTTTATATTTTTATAATGTTGTAAATAATACTTATAATAATTATGTACATTAAAATTGGAATAAAAACCTAAATAAAACATAAAATAAAATATATGTATACACATTACATAGATACAATACTTATATGTATACCTATACCTTATATACTCATATTTTATTAAATATACAAAACAATTCAGAAAAATAAAATAAAAATATATTTGTGTACATAAAAGTATTTTACAATTTTAGAAAATAATAAATAAAAATAATAGAATCAAAATACACAAAAGAAAAATAAAGTAATAAAGTCTATAGGTATTATACCTATAAAGGGGTAAAAAGTGAACTTGTAAAAATAAGCCTCATAAAAATAAATAAAATTCATAATAAAATACTTCATAAATTAATAAACAATTTTTATTTTTAACCAAATTGAAATTCATCCATTTACTATTTTATTTCGATTTTTGAAATAATTTCTTGAAGATTTTTCCTGGTTGGTCCACGTGGACCAACCAGGTTGGTCTGACAGTTGACCTCGGTCAACTGTCTGACCTCCTCTTCCAGACTTGTAAGATAGGTTTTTGTCCCATCTTCTCGCCATTTTCTAGGTCCAACCTTGCACCAAATCGTGTCGACGTCTTCTGCATTTTTGCGCCTCGATCTATGGTGAATCACGCCCAGGTGATTCCTTGGGCCGAGGACCATCGATCGAGGCGCTAGACCCTCGTCTTCCACGCCGTTCGTCAACCCTACAAAAGAGGACCCCCGACTTCAATTCGAATTTTAATCTTTCTTTCGCCATTTTTACCCTCAAACCCCTAGCCCTTCGTGTTCCTGGTGACAACAGGCGTCGAATCGAGCCTGGGTTTGAAGCGTTTGGCGTTGAATCGAAGAGATTCGACCCTCGCCGGAGCTCCGCCGTGCCTCATCGCCCGTCGTCTCTGGTGAGTCCCCTCCTCTTTTCTCTTCGTTTTCTTGTAGCTGTAGCGTAGGTTAGCTTAGGTCTATAACAGTTTTGAGTTCCGTTCATCCAATCGTCGAGAATCCTCGATCGAAGCCACGGCGGAGCTGAGCTCCGCCCGACGTTTCCGGCCACTCCAGTGATCCATCACCGTCCAAAACACCTCCATCCTTCTCCCCTTCACTCCGTCACTCCGCTCCACCCATCATCTCCCTTCGATCTCGCTCAGATCGAACCGACCGAGCTCCCCTCTCCGCCGCTCGCCGGAGCTCTTCACCCGCACCACTTGTCGCCTCATTCGACCCATCAGACCCGACCATATTGTTCCCCTGGATTTTGTGCACCTAACCTTGCAGGTCTGAGCCCAAGAGAAGGCTCAATCGACATTCGACGACCCCAGGACCAGCCGCCCAGGTCGCCTCCGCCGTCCGAGCACCTCGCGCCGTCCCTGCCTCGCCTGAGACCACCTGCTGACGCGGAAGGGCCCCAGGATCATTTTGCCACTGATCTAGGGCTGGAGCGGCCGTGTGTAGGCCGCGATTGCCGCTCGAAGTTCGCCGGGGAGGTGTTCTTCGTGAACCCCTCCCTGCCGTTGGATCGTCCGCCTTCTCCAGACGCGACGCCAGCCGTCCGATCGCCTGCGCCTCCCCGCCGTTGGATCGAGCCTCAAAGGTCTAATCTCAGCCATCCGCGACGAAGGGGTATCCACCGTCGGATGCTCGCCACGTGTCCAAGTGGGATGCCATCGGCCACAAGATCGAGCCCCATGGGTATTTTGCATTTTTAACCCATGACTTTTTGTTTTTAACTTTTAGTCCAGTAACTTTCATTTGTAGTTTAAAAAGTTTTGTAACTTTTGCACGTAAACCCTCACTGTTTCACTATTTGCACTTTAGTCCACGCCACGTCACCTCACATGACTGGGGCGCGTGACCTTTTGGGCATTTTGCATGTTAAGCCCAAAACTTTTGATTAATTGCAATTTCATCCTGTGCGTAGTTAATTAAATATCTTTTTGGATAAATTGCATGTATGCCTCGCCGGCTTTTAATAATTACGATTATGCCCCTGTGAATGGTGTTTCACGTGAGCTGTGCATGCCTCTGTGGTGAAAATTGCACCTGAGCCCCTGGATGTTTCTATAATTGCATTTATACCCCTGCCAGGCTTAGGATTTTTGTGTGCTTAGCTTGTTTATTTCACGCCTAATTTAATTGCGAAAAATTCTCAAAAAAAATAGGTTTAAGCTCCTGTGTGCTTCTATTTTCACGCTATATTTTTAGTTTTTAATTTTATTATATTTTTATATTTATTAAAAATAAAAAATATGCTTTTTATTCACTGTCTAACTTAGAAAACACCAAAAAAATATTACAATACCTCCAAAAATTCCAAAAACATTCCCTAGTGTCTATTTTATCATATTCTAGTGTCAGTCCAAAAATCACTAAAAATCTCAAAAGAAAAACACGAAAAATTTAAAAACACTCTAAAACTTCAAAAAAATATATAAAATCAAAGAAAAATCCAAAAATTATAAACTCAAGTTCTGTTTGTTCTCTATTTTATTCTCTTTGTTTGAAAATTAGTGTGAAAAGTTTTGGTTGCGGTTTGCTAATTTTAATTTGCATTTTATTCACAGCCAGCACTTCTTTCACTGATTTGACTTATTTCAGTAATTAAAAATACCAAAAACACCTTGAAAAATCCCCCAAAATCACAAAAACAGTAAAAAATCCTAAAAATATCAAAAACATTTTATTTCTGAATTTTTGGATATTTTTGCTTATTTTTATAAATATTTTATCTTGCCTCTCATTACATTGTCTTTATTTTCCAATATTGAAAATTTAAAAAATATATATAAAATATAAAATTATAAAAATCAGAAAATTAAAAATCAAAATACAAAATTAAAAATTAAAAACTAAATAAAAAATTTCAAAAATTAAAAACCCACAAAAAAAGAGATTAAATTGGCTAAGTGATTCATTAGACCTAGGGTTTGGATTTTTTTATCTACACTCTGCACCGTTGTTTCCTGTGTTCGACCCCTACTTGCTTGCCATTATACATTGTTAGTAGGGTATAATAAATTTTAATCCTTGCTCTTGATTGCTTGGTTGATTGTGTGGATTAATTGTTGAAGATCGAGGAGGCTTGAGTAGTCGCACCAGCGACAGTGAGTCTGATTTGTCAGACCACTATTTAGCGGCTCTCGCAAATCTTCGCTTTTCAAATGGCGTCGTTGCTGGGGAGCATCGGCTTGTAGAGTACCTTTAGGGTCTTTTTAGTTACTTAGCCATTTTTGATTACTTGTCTCTTATGTATCATCTGTTTTGAACTGTCTGACATCTCTTTTGTTTTCTTGCGAGGGACCGCCGACCGAGGAGGATCGCCTAGGGGATCCTGAGCAGCCTTGGGAGGAGGAGCCGGCTATTCTACCCTAGCCGGCAGGAGAGAGCAGGAGAACTAGATAGAGAGAGAGAGAGAGTTGCTTTTATTTTCGTGAGAGAGAGTATTTGATTAATTTGTAATAATACAGGACTTGGACACTTGAACACTTCGGGCCTAATTTCCGGTGATTGTTCACCCGGGGGCTCACCGCAGCTTTTTCGTGTTTTATCGACTGTCATTTGCCGGTTTTGTTTTCTTTTTTTATTTCTTTTGTGGATTGAGCTCTTAGATTTAGGTCCTGCTTGATTCGGTTAGCCTAGATCCAAACACCCTAATAACTCTTGCATGCTCCTATAGTTCGTATTTGGACTTAGATTAATTAAGTAGTTTATCATTGACTCTCGATCCACGCGCCGCGAGCTCACTCCACACAAGCGCTTTCTCCTAACTCAAATGTGTTGAGCAGAGGAGGAGTGAGCCTAGACCGGACACTAGGATTAAGAGTTAGTGGTTAACCCGTGATTCTTCACGCTAGCAGTTGCCTGTTTTAGGACGATTTCCGCATTGCATAACCGGCATATAGATTAGGTTTATAAATTTATGCTTTGCATCCCGCATGGAGAGAGCTGGGATTCACTGTAAGTCTTCTCACTTTGCATTCATCATTTAGGCACAAAGGTGAGATTTCCATCTTGGTGCCGACTTGCATTGGCTTTTCCCGATTCTTTTCTCCCTCTGATTTTTAGACAAAGTAGGATAAAGAAAATACAAAATCGTTAGGCGCTTGTTTGAATCTACTCAAAAGAAGCGATAACACAAAAAAAAAATAAAAAAGGGACTGCTAAGAAAACTTTGACCTAAATAAAATTGGTAATTGGACTCATTGATTGGGGAGAGTAACACCCTCACTTGTTTTCAGGTTGCATGGGAAGGTCTCCTTCCAAGTGAGGTGAGCGTTTCGTAAAGATTAGAGCCAAAAACCCAACTTGTGGTTGCCTTGTGTATCGCCTGGATTTCCGAAGTATTGGCGCTACTATCGTACGTAGTCGAGTAGGGCGTGGTCGCCATTGGTGACTCACTATTGTGTGAGCATCGACCTTGTCCGAAGTACCGAGCATAGGCCATGCCTTCACGGGGGTGTCTGTCTCACCGGTTGCGTCCGAGTAGGATCTTGCACGCCCACGGGTGATTCCGTTGCGAGCGAGGTCCGAAGTATCGGTTTCGCCTATCGGCTTCCTCCCTCTATTTCTTTGGCTGAGTAGGGATCCATGAAGGGTTACAAGGACCTTAAAAAGCGCAAGTTACAGGTTACACAGGAGGAGGACAAGTACGGGAATACTTTTCCGGCAGTACTCTCGCTCCTATAGGCGTAGTGCTCTAAGGACTCGTTGAAAGATAAATTCCTGAAAACAAGATAAAAATTACAAAGATAAAAGCCGAACCTTCACGGCTTCACGCGTTGAGTTGGTGAACTCCCTTGTCTTGTGTTTGATTGCTAATCACATTTAGGTCAAGATCAAAAATGTCGCGCCGTTGCGCAATTTTGTCCCCCCTCCAGTTGACCCTCGCTCATTGTGAGCCTTCTGCTGTTTTACATTCCATTTGTTTCTTGTTGACCCCCGTATCTTCCATCCACATCGATCTTCCTCTTGATCTTCGAGATGGCGACGAATGGACAGTTTAGTCGAGGCTCTGTTGGCACCCACATCAGCTCCATTCGCTTGCCCTCTCCAATAATTCAGGGCAATTCCCGAGAACCCGGTTCAAACCCTATGAACCGATCTCCAGACTCCCTGTCTTCTTCAATAAATCGGGACCACTCTCGTCCCGAACTCTGTCCGTTTTGGATGGCCATTGATTTTACTCCTTACACATCGCCATCCTTAACGAAGTTCTGTGTTGACCTTGACACAGACCGCATCTCTCTATCTGGTGCTGCAATTCAGATTGATCGGGGCATTCTACCATGCGCAGACTTAGAGCCCGAGCCAGCCAACCAAGCAGAGACAGAGATGGCAGGAGGAAGGGAAAAAGGACCACAGCCCCAGCAGGAGCCTTAAGACAACGCAACGGAAGGACAATACACTACGCAGGGTGAGGTCAACAGTCAACTGCTGGCTTCCATTCAAGCCATTCAGCAGCAGCTGACCAATCAGGCCTTGGCCCAGACAGCCTTTCAGGACATGCTGAATAATCTGAGGAGAAGGGCCGATGCGAGAGACGGCCGACGGGAGGATGATCCGAACTACGATCCCAATTTCCATGAAGTCAGAGATGAGTTTTCAGTAGGACCCGAATATGAAGCAGCAGAAGAAGATCCACCGCAGTCCAAGACCACACTCAAGGAGACATACAACCCAGGCGCATGGCGCATTACTGAGTGGATTCAAATTCCACGGATGCATGCTCACTTCGAGCTAAAGCCGTAGTTTCTGTCATTGCTTCCTACTTTTCATGGGAACACCACTGAAGAACCATATATTTTTCTCAAGAAGTTCGGCTGCATCCGTTCCACTGCTCACTACCCCGGAGTCCCCCTAGATGTGATCAAGATGACCGCGTTCTCGTTCAGCCTTCAAGACAAGGCCCTTTACTGGGTCGACCATCTGGGGAAGGTCGTCACTAATAACAGCTCCAAACACTCGGGTATAAGGTACTAGAAATAGGGTCGTTGCGACCCAAGTGATCAGACCATGTATATCAAGAAAAATGAACCACTCGCGAAAAATAAAATCAACCAAAACAAAGAAGCGGTCCTGCTATGTGTTTAACCTGATATAGCACCCAGGGTCGAACTCAAGGAGCACGGATTGGCCGAAGGCCTACGAAGTAGTAAAAACAAATAAAATAAAGAAATAAAATCTTTTTAGTGGTTTTTAATTATTTTTATATTTTTTTTGGATTTTTAAAAGATTAAGAAATTAAGAAAAGCAAATACAAGCACACTTTCAACAATTTATTTGAAGCAACAAAAATCAACCAAAAATTAAAACAAAAATATTTTTATGTGTTTTATATTTTTTTATGTTTTTGGTGAATTTTTGATAATTTTCTGATGTGTATTTTATTTTCTAAAAATCAAACAGTGAGGAAAATAAGGGGTACTGTCCAGCCAAGCCAAAAAGCCCTAGATAAAATATCTAAGGGCCTCAAAAGGGCCTGGAGGTAATTTTCCTGTAAAATAGCTAAAACAAGAAAAATTTAGGTACCAATTTTATTATTTTTGGGTTTTTAATTTATTTATTAGAATTTTTATGGGTTTTTGAGTGTTTTTAGATTTTTAGTGTTTTTAAGCAATGAAAAATAGCCAAAATTGGCTAGAAAATCAAGCACACTAAAATAAACAGTAGACAATTTTTGTGGAATTTTTAGGGGAGTTTTTAGATTTTTTTGTAATTTTTCAAACTAGATAGTAACAAAAATGAGGGTTTTTGAATTTTTAAAAATAACAAACAAAATCAGAAATGTCCTCAAAAATCCGTGAAAATCCTACATCATGGCAGGAGCCATGTGTCAAATTCTCATTGGATTTGGAGGTGATTTGATATTTTATTCAAAAATAACAAGAGGGTACTGTGCACAGGGACTGAAATGCAAATACCCAAAGTTCTGGGGGTCCCAGTGCAATTAACCCAGCAAAACACGCGCCTCGCACGTGCCTGGGGCACTCAGGGACCTATATGTAACAAAAATAAGTCCCGAGTACTTATTGGTAACAGGTACCAAAAGTCCAAGGGCTTAGTTGCAAATAACCCAAAAAAATATCGCACATGTGTAATTCAATCACGCACAGGGGTATAAGTGCAAATATCTAAAAACTTTCATTCCTTTAAGAACATCTAGAACTACAGGGGCTTTAATTGCAAATACACCAAAATAACACGTGACGAAGCACGTGGCTCACAACAGGCAGGGGTATAAGTGCAAATAAACTAAGCTCAAGGTCCTCTATGCAAATAAACCTAAAACTAAACAATGTACTTAAATATTTACAGGACTAAAGCTAAATAAAAATAAAAGCGGGGCCTAAGGGTAAATTACCCTTTATTAAGCGGGGGTGCTGGATGCGCGCCACGTGTAGATCGAACGACTGCGGCTGGTGGGCGCTCCTGATCGCTCCTCCTCTGATCGGACGGTGCTGGTAGCTCCAAGGATGGACGGCCAAGACCTGATCTGGAGCGAGGGGAGAAGATCGACGGTGACGGGAGGTCCTGGATGAACAAGCGGCCGGCGAAGTTGAAGGCGCCTCCGGCCTCCTCTGCTGCGCATGAGTATCGGAGAAGCTCCGGCGTAAAGGTGCGCAGCTGCTGATGGCCTCCGATGCCCCAGCCGAGCTCGGAGGAGCTCCGACGAGGGTGGCGGAGGTGAAGCTCCTGGGCTGAATGTCGAGAGGCCTCAGATGACCTCCGCTGGACCTGCAAAACCACTCAGGAGATTCGCGGGTCGAGGGCAAAGTGCCTCGACCCAGTTAGGCGAAGTGGGGATGGCTGGTGCGTCGGGACGGCGGGCTCCGGCGAAGGTGGGGGATGGAGGAGCCCGGTTCCCAGCTCCTGTGCGAGATGGGTTGAGTGCGTGGGTGCAGAAGGTGCGGCGGAAGGAGATGGTGATGGTGGTCGATTCCGATGATCGAGATAGGTGATAGGGTAGTCGGAATCAAGGAACGACGACGGAGCTGCGATTTGGGCGTAATCGGAAATTAGATGAAATGGCGGAGCTACGGGGTTACCTGGATGATCGGTGAGACTGGGGAAGAGCAGGGGGTGCTCCTGGTCGTCGCCTCGAGGGTCGTCTCGGCCCGAGGCTCGAAGCTCGCTCAGGTGGCGGAGCTACGGCGGCTGCGTCGCCGGATCAGTGGGTTCCTCCTCCTCTCCTCGCTGCAACTGGTGGAATCGCTCGCTGTCACTCTCGCGGTCTCTCTGGAGCTCACAGGGAAGGAGGTGAATGACCAAAGATAGCGTGGGAAGGTGGCGGAGCTGCAGCTAAATACGATTAGGGGTCCGAGAAGGAAGGGTCCGGGCAAGCTCAGGAGCGCGGATCCCGAGGGAGCGGCTCCGGCGAGGATGTCGGATGCAAGGGGAATGATTCGGACCCGGGGTTCAAGGAGATGGGTGTCGGGTTGAGCGGGTAATAATTGGAGAAATCGGGTCCGCTGCTCAGACCCGTGGGAAGTGGTCCTGGGGGGTGCCAGTTGACCGGGCGGTCAACATCCCCAGGACCCAATGGGATTCGGCCACGTGGCTGGATATTGAGGTGACAAATATAGGTAGCTAGGGGCCGAATCTGCAAAAACTCAAAACATGAAATATTTTTCTTTTATTTTTTTCTATTTTTTTAGTGATTTTTAATTAATTTTTGGAAATAAAAATAGGCTATATACATAATATGTACTAGATATAGGTATATACAATATATATAGGGTTTTGATTTTTGATTTTTATAAATTATTTTTATACAATTTTGTCCTTATTTTATATTTTATTTATAGAATAAAATAAGGAATACAAAGGTATTTTTATTTTATTTTTATTTTATTTTTATTATTTGTGTACATAGGTAAAATAAATATATACATCTATATAAATGGTATATGTACAAGGTATTTTTGCATTTTTAATTTTTCTATTTTTATTTTGTTTTGATTTTAATTGTTTTTATTTTATTTATTCACAATGTATAACATAGACTATTTACAAAAATTATAAAAATTACTTTTTATATATTTACACAGCTAAATAAATATATAGGTGTGGTTTATGTACATGATGAAAGGAGGTATTTTTGATCTTTTTGATTTTTAACTTTTTATTTTGTTTTTATATATTTATAAGTATATACAAGTATTTACAAGCATATTTTTGGTGAGGAAAAATATTTTTATTTATTTACACCAATATTTACACAAGAGCCCCTATCTCCCTCTACTTTGGCTTTTATGCGGTCAGGCCCATGCTGAGCCCTCCCTTGGGTTAGGTTGCTCAATATTTATTCTAAATATTTCCCTCTTTTCTTTTTAATCTTTATTCTTTTATTTTTGCACAAAAACATGCTAATTATAAGTTTTTACACAATGCATGCTTTTGGTAATTATTCCTATTTACACATATCTACATGCATTTGCAAAGGTTTTTGTAGCTAAAATATAAGAATAAAGAGTGATGAATGGGTATTCATCACCCCCCTATACTTAACTATGCTAGTCCCTTAGCAAACACTTATTTGAAAAAGAAGTGAAAAAGGAAGAAAGAAAAAGAAAAAGAGGATGTGCATGGATCAAGGTTGATTATTAAACTTGCCTTCATTAAATTGGGGTATGGAGCTCGATCAGATCTTTGGATTATTAATGTGTCGGAACCTTATTTGGACTTAAGTCTAAAACCTAACAGCATCTAAGTTCCACTAATCTATAACCAAGACTCCTCAATGCTCCAGATCAGAACAAGTCATCAATCACAAACCCTGAAGACCATGAATCTTTTCTTGTCCTGTGAATGTGAAGTCTAAGCTCTCCACCTCAGAAATGGCAACTTGACAACCCTCCCCAACAAGGTAACTCTATGACCCCAATCTGGCCACTCTTTCCTCGAGGAGCGGGGTATTCCCTTCTAAGTTCAAGTGCAACCGACTCAAGAAGAGGGGAAGAAGAGAATGGGTCAAGGCCAGTGTAGCCAAGTACCCTTTGGAGCTTGACCAGTGTAGCCAAGTCTCCCTGCTGCAAGCTACAACAGGTGGATCATGAAACCAAGCTTTGCTTATTGCACTCTATATACATACTCCGGTGGGATTATCATTTTCTATCAGACCCACCACTTTTTTTTGGAGTTCTTTTCTTTTTGCACTTTTTTTTCAAGTGCATCTGTACAACATATACATGTGCAACATATGTACAAGGAGTTTTTCCTCTTGAGCCAGTAGACTATCCCTCTTTTGAAGCTTTATTGCAACCCACAACTCCCGTCGTTAGACCTCATGGCAACCAGACCAACTCGAAAGGTACTCTCAGAAGACAACTCATATATGTCAATGCTACCGTTGTCGTGTACCTTTCTAACCAGATAAGGTCCCTTCCATTTGCTCTGTAGCTTCCTGGAAATAGTCTTAGCCTCGCATCAAACGGCCATACTCTCTGTCCAATCTCAAAATGTTTGTGGCTGATATGAGAATCGTGCCACTCCTTGACTTTCTCCTTATAATGTAGGCTGCTTGAGAAAGCTGTATCTCTAAGCTCCTCCAGGGCAGCTAACTCTGCCCTCCTCTGGTCTCCCATACCATCTGGATCCATCAAAATATCTGTAACTGCCCAAAGTGACTTGTGCCTCAGCTCAACAGGTAAATGGCATGGCTTGCCATACACGAGGCGAAAGGGAGATGTGCACAAAGGTGTCTTGAAAGACGTCCTATATGCCCACAAGACCGAGTCCAAAAGCTGTGACCAATCCTTTCGGTCAGGGCGGACGACTTTCTGCAGAATCGTCTTGATCTCCCTATTCGACACCTCGGCTAGACCATTCGTCTGTGGATGGTAAGATGTAGCAACACGATGGTCTATGCCGAACTCGCTAGCAAGTGCCTTCACCTGGTCGTTGATGAAGTGAGATCCCCCATCAGAAATCAGAACTCGTGGAACCCCGAACCGCGTGATGATGTGCTTCCTCAAAAATCTGCAAACTGTCCTCGCATCAGCGGCTCGGGCGGGGGATAGCCTCCACCCAACGAATAACATAATCCTCAGCCAACAGAATGTACTCAAATCCCTGACTCTTAGGGAATGGACCCATGAAATCGATGCCCTATGCGTCAAAAACCTCACAGAAGTGAATGGGCTGCATTGGCATCATATCACGCTGTCCACAAGTGCCCATCCTCTGACAGTCAGTACACCTCTTCACGAACTCATCTGAGTCCTTGAAGAGGGTAGGCCACCACAAGCCGGATTGGAGCACTTTCTGTGCCGTTCTCCTCCCAGAATGATGTCCTCCTGCCTCAAGCTTGTGGCAGTAGGTGAGGACGCTATGGTGTTCCTCCTGAGGAATACACCGACGCCAGACGCTGTCCCCTCCTTCGTGGTAAAGGATGGGATCCTCCCAATGGTAGGACTTGGCCTTCGCGAGGAAGGTCTCAAGCCTCTGCCTGGGCCAATCTTGTGGGACTTTCCCAGCAACGAGAAAGTTCACAATATCGGCGTACCATGGGAGTGAGGCGATAGCAAGGATCGCCTCATCTGGGAAGGTATCTCTAATAGGGTCAATCTGCTCAGAATCCTCAGGCTGCTCTAGTCGGGAGCGATGATCCGCCACCACATTCTTGACTCCAGGCTTATCCTTGATCTCAATGTCGAACTCCCGGAGTAGAAGGATCCATCTAGTCAGTCTGGCCTTGGCATCCTTCTTTGCCATGAGGTACCTGATGGCGGTGTGATCTGTAAACAAAGTCACTCTAGATCCGATGATATACGATCTGAACTTATCTAGGGCAAACACTACGGCTAGCATCTCCTTCTCTGTGACCGTTGATGACCGTCTAAATGACCAAGGCAAAGGTGTTTAAAAGGTCGTTGAGACCTCAATCACTCAGACTCGGGTCAACAAGAAAAATCGAACCACTCGCGATAAATAAAATCAATCAAAGCAAGGAAGCGGTCCTGCTATATGTTTAACCTGGTATAGCACCCAGGGTCGAACTCAAGGAGCACGGATTGGACGAAGGCCTACGAAGTAGTAAAAATGAATAAAATAAAAGACTAAATATTTTTTAGTGGTTTTTAATTATTTTTATATTTTTTTGGATTTTTAATATGTAAAGAAAATAAGAAAGCACAAAAACAATCACACTTCAACAATTTATTTAATGCATCAAAAATCAAGAAAAAATTCAAACAAAAATATTTTTGTGTGTTTTATAATTTTTATGTTTTTGGTGAATTTTTGGGATTTTTCTGATATTTATTTTAATTTCTAAAAATCAAACAGTAACAAAAACAAAGGGTACTGTCCAGCCAAGCCTAAAGTCCCTAGATAAAATAACTAAGGACCTCAAAAAGGCCTGAAGGTAATTTTCCTAGAAAATAGATGAAATGAGGAAAATTTAGATACCAGATTTATTGTTTTTGGATTTTTAATGTATTTATTAGAATTTTTATGGGTTTTTAAGTGTTTTTAGGTTTTTAGGGTTTTCCAGTGGTGAAAAATAGCCAAAATTGGCTAGAAAATAAAGGAACACAAATTAAACAGTACCTAATTTTTGTAGAATTTTTAGAGGGGTTTTTATATTTTTTTGTGAATTTTCAAACTAAACAGTAACAAAATGATGGTTTTTGAATTTTTAAAAATAACAAACGAAATCAAAAATATCTCAAAAATTCATAAAAATCCTACACCATGGCAGGAGCCATGTGTCAAATTTTCGTCGAATTTGGAGGAGATTTGATATTTTATTCAAAAATGACAAGAGGGTACTGTGCATAGGGACTGGAATGCAAATACCCAAAGTTCTGGGGGTCCAGGTGCAAAATACCCAGCAAATCACGCGCCAAGCGCGTGCCTGGGGCACTCAGGGACCTATTTGTAATAAAAATAAGTTCCAAGGACCAATTGATAACACATACCAAAAATCCGAGGGCCTTAGTTGCAATTTACCCAAAAATAAACGCACATGCGAAATTAAACCATTCACAGGGGCATAAATGCAAATATCAAAAAGATTTCATTCATTCATAAACATCCAGAACTACAAGGGCGTCTACTGCAATTACACCAAAATAACACGTGACGAAGCACGTGGCTCACAGAGGCAGGGGTATAAGTGCAAATAAAATAAGCTCAAGGTCCAACATGCAAATTACCCTAAAACTAAACAACTGACTAAAATATTTACAGGACTAAAACGAAATAAAAGATAAGGAAGGGCCTAAGGGTAAATTACCCTTTATTAAGTCGAGCCGACGGATGGGCGCCACGTGGGTAGATGGACGGCTGGAGATGGGTGGCGCTCCAACGCTGAGGTCCTCGCAGCGATCGGACGGTCGAGGGTGCGCCACGTGGGGGATCGAACGGGTGCGGCTCTCGGTGGCTAAACCTCGTGCAACGGACGGTCCAGATCGCCTCTCCAAGATCTGACGGTGGCTGGATCTCCTCAAGTGGACGGTCAGGATGAGAACTGGAGGTCGAGGTTGATCGGACGGTCGGGGAAGATGCTGGAAGAACAGTTGGCCGGCGAGTTTCGTCGGCCTCGTGCGTGCGCTGGGATCCTCCCCTGCTGCCTCTGGAGATCGGAGAAGCTCCGCGATGATGCTCCGCAGCTGATGGTGGGCTCCGATGACCCAGCCGAGCCGTGGAGGGCTCCGGCGAGGTCGGCGGAGGTGAAGCTCCTGGCCCGAATGACCCAAGCCCTCAGATGGGCTTGGATGAACCTGCAAAATGTGCCAGCAAACTCGCGGGTCGAGGGCAAACTGCCTCGACCCCGTTAGGCGGCGTGGAAGTGACTGGGGAGGCGAAGTGGTCGAGCTCCGGCGAGGGGATGGACGGAGGAGCTCGAATCCCCAGCTCCTGTGCGAGCTGGGTTGAACGGGAGTGCGGAGAACGTGCGTGGGAGGAAGGCGGAGGTGACGATGGATTCTGATGATCGAATGGAGGTGTGAGGTGGTCGGAATCGACGAAACACGGCGACGGCGAGATTTGGGGGAAAATGGAAATTGAACGGAAAGGTGGAGCTAAGGGACTACCTGGGTGGTCGAGTAGACTGTGCTGGAGCTGGGGAAGCTCCCGTTCTTCGCCTCGAGGGACGTCTGGGCCCGAGGCTCGGAGCTCGCTCAGGTGGCGGAGCTGCGGCGAGTGCTTCGCCGGATCAGTGGCTTCCTCCTCCTCACCCTCGCTGCAACAGGCGGGGACGCTCGCTGTCACTCGTGCGGACACGCTGGAGCTCACAGGGAAGAAAGGGAATGATCAAAGATGGAAGAATTAGGTGGCGGAGCTCGCTTAAGTAGGTTGGAGGGATCCGAGAAGAAAGGCTCGGGTAGGGTCACGGTGGCGCGCGGATCCCGAGGTCGATGCCCGGCGAGGGTGTCGGATGTGGGAGGTGTAAAACGGAGCCGGGGTTTAGGGAAATGGGTATCGGGTCGAGCGGGCGAAATTAGGAGAAGACGGGTCGGGCGCTCGAGTCCGTGAGAAGTGGTCCTGGGGGGGCCAGTTGACCGGGCGGTCAACATCCCCAAGACCCAATGGGGTCAGGCCACGTGGCAGGATTTTAGAGCTCAAAATTAAGGTAGTTATGGCCCGATTTTGTAAAAACTCAAAACACAAACTATTTTTATTTTATTTTTTTTCTATTTTTTGGTGATTTTTAATTAATTTTTGGAAATAAAAATAAGGTATTTACATTATATAGCTATATATAGGTTTATATACAATAAGTAGGTTTTTGATTTTTGATTTTTAATTATTATTTTTGTATAATTTTATTCCTATTTTATATTTTATTTATTTATAGTATAAAATAAGGAATAAAAGGGTGTTTTTATTTTATTTTTATTGTTTATATACATAGGTCAATTAAATAGATATATATACATCTATATACATGGTATATGTACAATGTGTTTTTGTAATTTTAATTTTGTTATTTTTATTTGATTTTTGTTTTGATTCTTTTTATTTTATTTATTTACAATATATAATATAGAGTATTTACAAAAAGTTTGGAAAATAACCTTATTTATTTACAAGGTTAAATAAATATATAAAGGCATGGTCTATGTACATGATGAAAGGGTATTTTTGATCTTTTTGATTTTTAACTTTTTGTTTTGTTTTTATCTTTTATAAATATATACAAGTATTTACAAGCATATTTTTGGGTGAGGAAAACATTTATATTTTATTTACATAAATATATACACATGAGCCCCTATCTCCCTCTACTGTGGCTTTTATGCGGTCAGGCTCATGCTGAGCCCTCCCTTGGGTTAGGTTGCTCAATATTTATTCTAAATATTTCCCTCTTTTTTCTTTTTAATCTTTATTCTTTTATTTTTGCACAAAAACATGCTAATTATAGGTTTTTACACAATGCATGCTTTTGCTAATTATTCCTATTTACACATATCTACATGTATTTGCAAAGGTTTTTGTAGCTAAAATATAAGAATAAAGAGTGATGAATGGGTATTCATCACCCCCCTATACTTAACTTTGCTAGTCCCTTAGCAAACACTTATTTGAAAAAGAAGTGAAAAAGGGAGAAAAAGAAAAAGAAAAAGAGGATGTACATGGATCAAGGTTGATTATTAAACTTGCCTTCATCAAATTGGGGTATGGAGCTCGATCAGATCTTTGGATTATTAATGTGTTCGGAACCTTATTTAGACTTAAGCTTAAAACCTAACAGCCTCTAAGTTCCACCAATCTATAATCAAGACTCCTCAATGCTCCAGATCAGAACAAGTCATCAATCACAAACCCTGAAGACCATGAATCTTTTCTTGTCCTGTGAATGTGAAGTCTAAGCTCTCCACCTCAGAAATGGCAACATGACAACCCTCCCTAACAAGGTAACTCTATGACCTCAATCTGGCCACTCTTTCCTCGAGGAGCGGGGTATTCCCTTCTAAGTTCAAGTTCAACCGGCTCAAGAAGAGGGGGAAGAAGAGAATGGGTCAAGGCCAGTGTAGCCAAGTACCCTTGGGAGCTTGACCAGTGTAGCCAAGTCTCCCTTCTGCAAGCTACAACAGGTGGATCATGAAACCAAGCTTTGCTTATTGCACTCTATATACATACTCCGGTGGGATTATCATTTTCTCTCAGACCCACCATTTTTTTGGAGTTCTTTTCTTTTTGCACATTTTTTTAGTGCATCTGTACAACATATACATGTGCAGCATATATACAAGGAGTTTTTCCTCTTGAGCCAGTAGACTATCCCTCTTTTGAAGCTTTATTGCAACCCACAACTCCCGTCGTTAGACCTCATGGCAACCAGACCAAGTTGAGACGCACTTCCTTCACTATAAGAAGAAGAGAGGTTCCGCCTAGAAGTACTACCCTCATATGCTACCCCAAGTCAAGTAAGACTGCCTCCTCACCACCTCATCCGTAGAGAGCTCGGTGCATAGTGCTGGTGTCCAAGTAAAGCCATAATCTATATGAGTCATGTGTTGTTGTTAAGTGCTCTACTTAGGCTCATTGAGATGACATGTGATCATAGCCTAGTGGACTCAAAGAATTAAGTCACCATGGACCTGAAAAGCCTTAAACCTAAGCCCTACAAGGTTCCTCTTAGAAATTAGGTGGATTAAGATCTTAATCAAGCTCCATTTCTCAATTTGATTCCAGGCTAGTTTAAATGTCAACTATTATCCAGAAAAACTATATACATATGTACAAAAAGATGCTTATTTACACTAAGTTTACAATGATGCAAAATTTTTGAAAAATGTTTTGAAATCATGAATGGATGATGCATGAAGTGCAAGTTTTGCAAAAAGATATTTACACACATTTACACAAGATTTTCGCAAACTTTTGATTTTCAAAACATTTTGGAAAAATTTTGTACTATATACATAATTTTGATACAAAAACTATTTACACAAGCTTTACACAAAAGTTTTTTGAAATCATTTTTACAAAAATAATTTGTACACTAGCTATGTATGTGCAACTAAAAGAAGATTATGTACATGAAAATTTTTAATTTTTGTGGTTTTTAGCCATTTTATTTATTAACACACTCACACAAAGTACGAGTTATGGCTAAAGTATATATGAAATATATACACCCCCCTATACTTAGCTCGAACGATGTCCTCAGAGTCAAGAGCGATGAAGAAGACATAACTCGTGCTAGGTATAGGAAAGTGAAAAGGAAAGCTATACAAAAAGAAGAATGAAAAGTCAAGAGGGACTCAGCTCTCCCCCCTATACTTAGGATCAAGTAATCCTAAGTATAGCAGGCTGTATACTAAGGGAAAACCTGAGTGCAGAATGTACAGGGTCTACCCCCCCTATACTTAGGGTGAAATATCCCTAAGTATAGGCAGCAAAACATGGGAAGACAGAAACAAAAGAAATACCCAAAATGTCTCACATCCCCCCTATACTTAGGGTAAAGTGCACCCTAAGTATAGCATAATCACAAGATGAAGGAAGGGATGTGTGACTAAAGAATGTGGTGATATGGACATCTGGATCTATATACAGCGGAAGATCAATGAAATTCAGGCGTGAGATGCATTAGATGTGAGTCAAAGACCACATCTCACGCAAAATGAATAGGGGCAAGATCAACGACCTGCGGCTCATGATCTAGAATTGGCTTGAGCCGCTGGCCGTTCACTCGAAAGGTACTCTCAGAAGACAACTCAGATATGTCGATGCTACCGTTGTCGTGTACCTTTCTGACTAGATAAGGTCCCTTCCATTTGCTCTGTAGCTTCCCTGGAAATAGGCGTAGCCTCGCATCGAACAGCCATACTCTCTGTCCAATCTCAAAATGTTTGTGGCTGATATGAGAATCATGCCACTCCTTGACTTTCTCCTTATAATGTAGGCTGCTTGAGAAAGCTGCATCTCTAAGCTCCTCCAGGGCAGCTAGCTCTGCCCTCCTCTGGTCTCCCATACCATCTGGATCCATCAAAATATCTGTAACTGCCCAAAGTGACTTGTGCCTCAGCTCAACAGGTAAATGGCATGGCTTGCCATACACGAGGCGAAAGGGAGATGTGCCCAAAGGTGTCTTGAAAGACGTCCTATATGCCCATAAGACCGAGTCCAAAAGCTGTGACCAATCCTTTCGGTCAGGGCGGACGACTTTCTGCAGAATAGTCTTGATCTCCCTATTCGACACTTCGGCTAGACCATTCGTCTGTGGATGGAAAGGTGTAGCAACACGATGATCTATGCCGAACTCGCTAGCAAGTGCCTTCACCTGGTCGTTGATGAAGTGAGATCCCCCATCGGAAATCAGAACTCGTGGAACCCCGAACCGCGTGATGATATGCTTCCTCAAAAATCTGCAAACTGTTCTCGCATCAGCGGCTCGGGCGGGGATAGCCTCCACCCAACGACTCACATAATCAACGGCCAACAGAATGTACTCAAATCCCTGACTCTTAGGGAATGGACCTATGAAATCGATGCCTCATGCGTCAAAAACCTCACAGAAGTGAATGGGCTGCATCGGCATCATATCTCGCTGTCCACAAGTGCCCATCCTCTGACAGTCAGTACACCTCTTCACGAACTCATCAGAGTCCTTGAAGAGGGTAGGCCACCACAAGCCGGATTGGAGCACCTTATGTGCCGTTCTCCTCCCAGAATGATGTCCTCCTGCCTCAAGCTTGTGGCAGTAAGTGAGGACGCTATGGTGTTCCTCCTGAGGAATACACCGACGCCAAACACTATCCCCTCCTTCGTGGTAAAGGATGGGATCCTCCCAATGGTTAGACTTGGCCTTCGCGAGGAAGGTCTCAAGCCGCTGCCTGGGCCAATCTTGTGGGACTTTCCCAGCAACGAGAAAGTTCACAATATCAGCGTACCATGGGAGTGAAGCGATAGCAAGGATCGCCTCATCTGGGAAGGTATCTCTAATAGGGTCAATCTGCTCAGAATCCTCAGGCTGCTCTAGTCGGGAGAGATGATCCGCCACCACATTCTTGACTCCAGGCTTATCCTTGATCTCAATGTCGAACTCCTGGAGTAGAAGGATCCATCTAGTCAGTCTGGCCTTGGCATCCTTCTTTGCCATGAGGTACCTGATGGCGGTGTGATCTGTAAACAAAGTCACTCTAGATCCAATGATATACGATCTGAACTTATCTAGGGCAAACACTACGGCTAGCATCTCCTTCTCTGTGACCGTGTAATTCCGCTGGGCGGAATCCAATGTGCGGCTAGCGTAGTGTATGGCAAATGGAACTCCATCCCTCCTCTGTCCCAGCACTGCCCCTACGGCAAAGTCGGAGGCATCCGTCATGATCTCGAATGGGAGAGACCAATCAGGCGGCTGGAGGACAGGAGCCTCAATAACACACTGCTGGAGAGTCGCGAACGACGAAAGACACTTGTCATCGACAAGGAACTCGGTGTCTTTCGTCAAGAGGTCAGTCAACGGTCGGGCAATCCTGCTGAAATCTTGAATAAATCTCCTATAAAATCCAACGTGCCCCAGGAATGACCGTAGCTGCCTCAGATTGGACGGCGGTGCGAGTTTCCTAATGACATCAACCTTGGCCGGATCAACCTCCATGCCCCTGTTGGAGATGATATGGCCAAGCACCGTCCCTTGAGTCACCATGAAGTGACTCTTCTCCCAAGATAGCACCAAATGATACTCAATACATCGCTGGAGTACTCGATCTAGGCAGTCAAGACAAGAATCGAATCCGTCGCCGTAGATCGAGAAATCATCCATGAAGACCTCCAAACACTCCCCTACCATGTCCGAAAAGATCGACAACATGCATCTCTGAAAAGTCGCAGGGGCATTGCATAGCCCAAATGGCATGCGTCGAAAAGCATATGTGCCGAAGGGACAAGTAAAGGTGGTCTTCTCCTGATCTTCAGGAGCGATGGCCACTTGGTTGTAGCCCGAGTACCCATCCAGGAAGCAATAATGGCTCTTCCCTGCCAGTCTCTCAATGATCTGGTCAATAAAAGGCAGGGGGAAATGGTCCTTCTTGGTGGCCTGGTTGAGTCTCCTGTAGTCAACACAGACCCTCCAAGAGGTGGGTACTCGTGTAGCAATCTCCTCTCCCGACTCACTGATCACAGTCGTGATGCCCATCTTCTTGGGCACCACATGCAAGGGGCTGACCCACTTGGAGTCGGAAATGGGATAAATAAAATCTGCACTCCACCATTTCGATATTTCCTTCATCACGACCTCTCTCAGGTTGGGGTTCAGTCGTCGCTGGAACTCACGCGACGGCTTCGCCCCCTCCTCGAGATAGATATGGTGGGAGCACACTGATGGACTAATCCCATGGAGATCTGCTACGCTCCATCCGATCGCCTTGCGGTTCTTTTCAAGAACCCCCATCAAACGGGATTCCTGCTCTCCAGTCAACTCGGCGGAGATGATGACTGGGTACATCTCTGGCTCACCTGCAAGGAATCGATACTTCAGCGAAGTAGGGAGCGGCTTCAGCTCTAGAATGCTGGGTGCTGGCAAATCTGGCTGCGGAAGAAACTGAGTGAAAGCTGTTAAGTCTGCCAAATCTGCCTGGGAAAGTGAAAGCGTACTCTCGCAAACTGGATCGGAAGAAGGCTGCTCAACTGCACTGTCTCTGGTCTGCTCTGCATCTGCCTCCTCCTCATCTGTAGGCTCAGGTGGAATCAGGTCTGGCATCTGATCATCACAATCGACCCAATCAGACTCTGAATCCGAGGGATCTGTATCAACCGCGGTGGCATCAGTACCACCGTAAAGCAAGGTGGCCTCAACACCACCATCACTGAAAATCGTGTCGCGATCAAGGACCGGCTCTGCTGCCTCTATGGTATCCTGAACCAGGGCTGTGCTCTCCAAACTCTCCTCTGCTATCATCTCGTCATCAGCTGTATCTGAATATGAGAGGATGGTCTGTGTTGCAGGATCTGCCCAAGCTGCCTCATCGTCTGTGATCACAAAATCACAGTCCTGGTGGATGTCTGGCTCTGCGTCTGTCAGCTGCTCTGAATCTGTACTCGCATCTGAGCGGGCTCTCTCTCTAGCTCTGTAGTCCTCGACCGTCTCTATTTGTATACTCTCGCCCTCGACGTGAAAGTACACCTTCCCGCTATCATGATCAGTCACCGCCTTGGCTGTGGCCAAGAACGGACGACCAAGGATGATGGGGGTATCGATCACTGACTCAGGGATCTCCATATCCAACACTACGAAGTCCACGGGGAATTTCAGGCCCTGAATCGTGACGATAACGTCTCGTAATAACCCCCTCGGCCTCTTGACAGATCGATCAGCAAACTGAAGGACTGTCCTGCTCTGTCGAAGAGTGCCCAACTCGAAGCGGTCGAGAAGGGCTGCCGGAAGAAGGTTGATCGACGATCCACTATCTAGTAGAGTACGGTCGAACCTCTGCTCACTGATCTGGCATCTGACATACGGGGCCCCTGAATCTGGCCTCTTGGCTGGCAGTCGGTTCTGGATCGCAAAACACGTGGCTTTCGTCAGCACATGGATCTCTGAAGTGTGGTTCCTCCTCCTTCTCCTGACTGTAGTCCTATCTGTCAAAGAACGCTGGAGAAGAGGAATGTGCTGCAAAGCCTCCTGGAGGGTCAGCTGGATGTGGAATCGATCGATCATGCTCTGGCTGAACTCCTCAAGCTCTCTCTTTTTTGGATCTTTTTCTTTTTTCTTCCCCTTCCCCATCTGAAGGGCTCTAGGGAAGGGGATCACAGGGTCCTTCGCAGATGAAGGACTAGGAAAAGGCCTAGACAGTTCGATGACCGGATCCACACATACATCATGCACCACAGTGGGACCAGAAGAAACTAAACCTTTTCCTTTATTCAAACCAAAGTCCTGAGATACATCAAAGGAAGGAAAGACAACATCTCTATCACGACAAACACTGGTGGCCTCAGTACCACCACGGGCTGGCTCTGCTGCTGCTGCTGGTAGACGTCTCGCGGCCTCAGTACCGCGGGCTGGCTCGGCTAAAAGGGTGGCATCAGTACCACCTCCTCGAACTGGTGAAGCGGCGGCCTCAGTACCGCCGGTGGGATCAGCATCCTTGGTGGCCTCAGTGCCACCGTCATCATCTGGAGCGGCCTCAGTACCGCTCTCCTCCTCCTCATGTGGCGCCTCTGAAATATCCTCGTGGTGAAGCTCAGATGAGGCGCCGCCGCCTGCTGGGGTCCTACCGCTCCTAAGTGTGACAAAATCAGCATCAAATAGATCCGAAGATGTATCAAGAAATGGGTCACTAGGAGTGGCAGACTCAGTGTGTAATACCTGCTCAGATTTCCTCTTGAGGTTATTCGGATTCGGCTCAATCTGGGCTGGAATGGCGGCCTTCCCTCTCACCAAGTCCCGCACCTCCTGGCGGAACTCGTCCATCTCCCGTCTGAATGTGGCCTGCTGGTCCGTGAGGAGGCGGGCGATGTCATCCAAAGCGAGGCTCTCGTGGGAGCCCGACGGGTAGCCTCTCTGGGGGTGAGGCTGCTGGTGGTGGTAAGAGGGGTATGAGGAAGGGTGCTGCTGCTGAACTGGGTGAGCCTGCTGCTCACGCCTCCACGACTGTCCCTGCTGCTGATAGGGACGAGGAACAAAGGATGACTGGTGCTGCTGGTATGCTGGGTGCTGCTGCTGCGGCTGCTGGTGATCTCTCTGCTGGGAGTACTGCCCTCCCTGTCCTGACGGCTGCTGCTGGGGCTGGACACCACCACTCCCCCACCTGAATCCGGGATGGTCTCGTCGGATCCCAGGCTGGGGGCGGTCATACCAAATCCCGTTGACATCCATCAACGGCTCTGCATCGTAGGGGGCTGGCGGGAGTACTGCCAGAGGCTGGTCCGGCTGGTAGACCACCATCTGCATCTCTGGAGATGGTGGGGACTGGTAGGTGGGCTGCGGCTGCTGGTACGGCTCCGCCTGTACAAGGTGAACCTGTCTAGGCTGCACAGGGGTGCTGGAGCGCTGGGACGAGCTGCTGCTGCTGCCGGAGTCGCCTCGCGACTGAAGACGGGGCTGAGGAGCCGTCTGTGCCTCCTGGAGACACATGAGCTGTGTCTTCATGTCGCTCAGAACCTGTGCCATCTGTTCCATCTGAGTGATGCTCTGGCACTGCTTCTTCTCAATCAGCTCCATGCGGTCCAACTTCTCGCTGATAATGCCCATGTCCGCAGCTGTCGACTCTGCCTGTGCTGCTGCGGCTGCGGACGAACTGGATGGACCTGCATCTACCCGTGCTATCCGCTGGTACTGCACGGGTCCTGGCTGCTGTGGCTAGGGTCTCTGAGTATACAACCTGGTCTGAGACATCACCATATAGTTCTCAGCCATCTCCTCGAAGATGGCCCAAACCTGGTCGTGGTCCTTGGCGAAGTAAGACCCGCCGCAAGAAGCATTCACCAGGCCCTGTAGCTCTGGTGTCAACCCGCTGAAGAAGCTCTGCTCAAGGTTCGGCTTCGTGATGTCGTGGTGCGGGCATATGTCCAGGAGCTCTCAGAACCTCTCCCATGCCTCGTGAAACTGCTCGTTGGGGAACATGGAGAAGTTGCTGATCAGGGCCCTCGCTGCATTCGTCCGCCCGAGTGGATAGTACTTGTTGAAGTACTCGGTGCGGAGCTGCTCCCAGGTGTATACAAACCTCCCAAGATGCTTCAGCCAAGTGGCTGCTCTATCTGCCAGTGAAAACGGGAAGGCTATCATCCGGATCGTGTCCTGGTCCACATGCCGGTCGTGGACAGTACTGCAGATCATCAGAAACTCCTGGAGGTGGAGGTGGGGCTCCTCAGTGGCAAGTCCGTGAAAACGAGGAAGCATCTGCAGGGTGTTCGGGGGGAACTTGAAGTCCCCCACGATAGCAGGTACCACCACCCAATGGTGCATCAATGTAGATCCGGGGTTGTGCAACTCCCGCATCGGTCTAGGTGGTCCTCCTCCCGCGGCTGCTGCCGCTGCGGCGGCGGCTGCGGCTGCTGCTGCTGCTGCTGCGGCTCATGCCTCTACATCTGGTATCTCCTCAGGCTCGCTCTGCTCATCTCGCTCTGCTCTGAGCCTCTCCAACTCTCGCCTCATCTCTATCATAAATGCCCCCTGATCACGTAACTGCTGCTGGACTGTCTCAAGTGATGCGATCAGAGTGGAGTTGATCGCTCCCTGATCAAGTACAAAGTGCTCGGGCTGTCGGGAGTGATCATCTGAACTGCCGGCTCCGGCCATGGTGACGTCTGCAAAATCAAACGAGCCCAACTCAGGTGCTGTCAAATGAATCAGTCTCTCCTCGGGCTCGTGTCTCTCAGGTAGAACAGAAAGGGGGTTGAGGGGGAACAGGGTGGAATCGTACTCGGGCTCGGAGAGCGGGTCTGAGCTCTCGCGAGCCAACCTAGATGATGAGGTAGACGTGCCCGAAAGCGGTGCAGCCAGAGGCTGCCTAAGAGACCGTCTACCCATCATCTTGATCTGGCGAGTAGTGCGGATGAGATCTGGAAAAATTATGATCAGAAAACAAACCCCCGGTTCACCAACGCAACGCGAGCTGAGGACCGTGAAAGTTCGGTCAAATTATCTTGTCTATTTTATTTTGGTGAACACACAGAATATCAGAGCGCTTACGTGACCTGTTGGGATATCCGATGCTAACCCAACCGACTGGCCCGCACGGAAAAGTCGGTAATCAGTCGAGACTAGCACCGGGGGGCTCTACCTAGGGTGCGGGTCACTCTCTCGCGCATCCAAACCATACAATGAGGGGGTTGCTCTCCCCAAGACAAAGTTTTTAGGGTGAGCAGATTTTAAGATCAATAATTTTAGCAGTCCCAATTTTATGGTTTTTCTTTTTAGTCTTTTTCAAAGCAAACAAATGGCCTAACGAATTTTTCGGTTCTCCTGGTTATTAAGTCCAAAACAGGGGGGAGAAGACGAAAAAGCCGATGCGCGACAAATCAATGATGCATGCTGAGTAAGAAATGCGTACCTGTCTCCAGCACTCTACATGCAATATGATCCGCGCATAAAAGTAAAGACTGAAAAGAAACTAATCTAAATGATGCAGCGGTAAAGCCGAGTCCTAGATGAGCAATTCTAGGTCTTGACCCATCCCTCCTCTGTCCGACAAATCGGGGGTAGGAGTAAGCGCTTTACAGGACGGGCTGCGGCACGTAGGCTACGAAGATAAGTGAATCGGTTATTTTTATTAATGATTTTTAAGTAGGTCCAATTAACGATCTATAGGAACAGATAAGCAGTTAGGTGTGTGGATCCTACTAAGTACGGTACAGTCACCAGAAATTCCTAAGTCTAGGGGCTCGAGCAAAAACCGCGAAAAACCGGAAAAGGCATAAATAAAAGAAAAAGAAAGCCGCGTGAAAACCGCGAAAAACCGCGAGGGTCCTAAGGGTCCCCCGAGCACACCGGTGCTCGGCGAAACAGACCCGCTACGGTAGAAGAGTCCAGGAGTGTCCAAGGAATGGTCCTGTATTATTACAATAATAATGAAATAAAGTAAAAGACCTAATCTAACCTCACCCACTCAACTCTCTCCCTCTCGCTCTCTCCTGCGGCTTCGTAGAGAAGGAAGCCGCCTCCAAGTTCCTCGATTGCACCGGCTCCTCGAAAGTCGCCTCTGCGGTCCTCGGGCCCTCGTAAGAAAAAGAGATGAGTGGTCAGACCAGCAAAAATAATCAAATAATAAGGAAAAAGGAATGAAAATAAAAAGTGAGGGTATATATATGCAGAAATGTAAAATAAAATAAACACACAAAAGAAAACAAAAATAAAAATAAAAGAAAAGAAAATAAAGCAAAATAAAACAAAAAGAAAATATAAAAAGAAAGCCGCGAAGATCCGCGAGCTCTGAAAAAGCCGCGAAAAGCCGCGAAAATCAAAATGAAAAGAAAAGAAAAACTACTAAGCCGTGCTCCCCGGCAACGGCGCCATTCTGATGACCGTCTAAATGACCAAGGCAAAGGTGTCTAAAAGGTCGTTGAGACCTCAATCACTCAGACTCGGGTCAACAAGAAAAATCGAACCACTCGCGATAAATAAAACCAATCAAAGCAAGGAAGCGGTCCTGCTATATGTTTAACCTGGTATAGCACCCAGGGTCGAACTCAAGGAGGACGGATTGGCCGAAGGCCTACGAAGTAGTAAAAATGAATAAAATAAAAGACAAAATATTTTTTTAGTGGTTTTTAATTATTTTTATATTTTTTTGGATTTTTAATATGTAAAGAAAATAAGAAAGCACAAAAACAATCACACTTCAACAATTTATTTAATGCATCAAAAATCAAGCAAAAATTCAAACAAAAATATTTTTGTGTGTTTTATAATTTTTTATGTTTTTGGTGAATTTTTGGGATTTTTCTGATATTTATTTTAATTTCTAAAAATCAAACAGTAACAAAAACAAAGGGTACTGTCCAGCCAAGCCTAAAGTCCCTAGATAAAATACCTAAGGACCTCAAAAAGGCCTGGAGGTAATTTTTCTAGAAAATAGATGAAATGAGGAAAATTTAGATACCAGATTTATTGTTTTTGGATTTTTAATGTATTTTTTTAGAATTTTTATGGGTTTTTAAGTGTTTTTAAGTTTTTAGGGTTTTTCAGTGGTGAAAAATAGCCAAAATTGGCTAGAAAATAAAGGAACACAAATTAAACAGTACCTAATTTTTGTAGAATTTTTAGAGGGGTTTTTATATTTTTTTGTGAATTTTCAAACTAGACAGTAACAAAAATGATGGTTTTTGAATTTTTAAAAATAACAAACGAAATAAAAAATGTCCTCAAAAATTCACAAAAATCCTACACCATGGCAGGAGCCATGTATCAAATTTTCGTCGAATTTGGAGGTGATTTGATATTTTATTCAAAAATGATAAGAGGGTACTGTGCATAGGGAATGGAATGCAAATACCCAAAGTTCTGGGGGTCCAGGTGCAAAATACCCAGCAAATCACGCGCCAAGCGCGTGCCTGGGGCACTCAGGGACCTATATGTAATAAAAATAAGTTCCAAGGACCAATTGGTAACACATACCAAAAGTCCGAGGGCCTTAGTTGCAATTTACCCAAAAATAAACGCACATGCGAAATTAAACCATTCACAGGGGCATAAATGCAAATATCAAAAAGATTTCATTCATTCATAAACATCTAGAACTACAAGGGCGTCTACTACAATTACACCAAAATAACACGTGACGAAGCACGTGGCTCACACAGGCAGGGGTATAAGTGCAAATAAAATAAGCTCAAGGTCCAACATGCAAATTACCCTAAAACTAAACAACTGACTAAAATATTTACAGGACTAAAACGAAATAAAAGATAAGGAAGGGCCTAAGGGTAAATTACCCTTTATTAAGTCGAGCCGACGGATGGGCGCCACGTGGGTAGATGGACGGCTGGAGATGGGTGGCGCTCCAACGCTGAGGTCCTCGCAGCGATCAGACGGTCGAGGGTGCGCCACGTGGGGGATCGAACGGGTGCGGCTCTCGGTGGCTAAACCTCGTGCAACGGACGGTCCAGATCGCCTCTCCAAGATCTGACGGTGGCTGGATCTCCTCAAGTGGACGGTCAGGATGAGAATTGGAGGTCGAGGCTGATCGGACGGTCGGGGAAGATGCTGGAAGAACAGTTGGCCGGCGAGTTTCGCCGGCCTCGTGCGTGCGCTGGGATCCTCCCCTGCTGCCTCTGGAGATCGGAGAAGCTCCGCGATGATGCTCCGCAGCTGATGGTGGGCTCCGATAACCCAGCCGAGCCCTGGAGGGCTCCGGCGAGGTCGGCGGAGGTGAAGCTCCTGGCCCGAATGACCCAAGCCCTCAGATGGGCTTGGATGAACCTGCAAAATGTGCCAGCAAACTCGCGGGTCGAGGGCAAACTGCCTCGACCCCGTTAGGCGGCGTGGAAGTGACTGGGGAGGCGAAGTGGTCGAGCTCCGGCGAGGGGATGGACGGAGGAGCTCGAATCCCCAGCTCCTGTGCGAGCTGGGTTGAACGGGAGTGCGAAGAACGTGCGTGGGAGGAAGGCGGAGGTGACGATGGATTCCGATGATCGAATGGAGGTGTGAGGTAGTCGGAATCGACGAAACACGGCGACAGCGAGATTTGGGGGAAAATGGAAATTGAACGGAAAGGTGGAGCTAAGGGACTACCTGGGTGGTCGAGTAGACTGTGCTGGAGCTGGGGAAGTTCCCGGTCTTCGCCTCGAGGGACGTCTGGGCCCGAGGCTCGGAGCTCGCTCAGGTGGCGGAGCTGCGGCGAGTGCTTCGCCGGATCAGTGGCTTCCTCCTCCTCGCCTCGCTGCAACAGGCGGGGACGCTCGCTGTCACTCGTGCGGACACGCTGGAGCTCACAGGGAAGAAAGGGAATGACCAAAGATGGAAGAATTAGGTGGCGGATCTCGCTTAAGTAGGTTGGAGGGATCCGAGAAGAAAGGCTCGGGTAGGGTCACGGTGGCGCGCGGATCCCGAGGTCGATGCCCGGCGAGGGTGTCGGATGTGGGAGGTGTAAAACGGAGCCGGGGTTTAGGGAAATGGGTATCGGGTCGAGCGGGCGAAATTAGGAGAAGACGGGTCGGGCGCTCGAGTCCGTGAGAAGTGGTCCTGGGGGGGCCAGTTGACCGGGCGGTCAACATCCCCAGGACCCAATGGGGTCAGGCCACGTGGCAGGATTTTAGAGCTCAAAATTAAGGTAGTTATGGCCCGATTTTGTAAAAACTCAAAACACAAACTATTTTTATTTTATTTTTTTTTCTATTTTTTGGTGATTTTTAATTAATTTTTGGAAATAAAAATAAGGTATTTACATTATATAGCTATATATAGGTTTATATACAATAAGTAGGTTTTTGATTTTTGATTTTTAATTATTATTTTTGTATAATTTTATTCCTATTTTATATTTTATTTATTTATAGTATAAAATAAGGAATAAAAGGGTGTTTTTATTTTATTTTTTTTGTTTATATACATAGGTCAATTAAATAGATATATACATCTATATACATGGTATATGTACAATGTGTTTTTGTAATTTTAATTTTGTTATTTTTATTTGATTTTTGTTTTGATTCTTTTTATTTTATTTATTTACAATATATAATATAGAGTATTTACAAAAAGTTTGGAAAATAACCTTATTTATTTACAAGGTTAAATAAATATATAAAGGCATGGTCTATGTACATGATGAAAGGGTATTTTTGATCTTTTTGATTTTTAACTTTTTGTTTTGTTTTTATCTTTTATAAATATATACAAGTATTTACAAGCATATTTTTGGGTGAGGAAAACATTTATATTTTATTTACATAAATATATACACATGAGCCCCTATCTCCCTCTATTGTGGCTTTTATGCGGTCAGGCCCATGCTGAGCCCTCCCTTGGGTTAGGTTGCTCAATATTTATTCTAAATATTTCCCTCTTTTTTCTTTTTAATCTTTATTCTTTTATTTTTGCACAAAAACATGCTAATTATAGGTTTTTACACAATGCATGCTTTTGCTAATTATTCCTATTTACACATATCTACATGTATTTGCAAAGGTTTTTGTAGCTAAAATATAAGAATAAAGAGTGATGAATGGGTATTCATCAACCGTGTAATTCCGCTGGGGGGAATCCAATGTGCGACTAGCATAGTTTATGGCAAATGGAACTCCATCCCTCCTCTGTCCCAGCACTGCCCCTACGGCAAAATCGGAGGCATCCGTCATGATCTCGAATGGGAGAGACCAATCAGGCGGCTGGAGGACAGGAGCCTCAATGACACACTGCTGGAGAGTCGCAAAGGACGAAAGACACTTGTCATCGACAAGGAACTCGGTGTCTTTCGTCAAGAGGTCGGTCAACGGTCGGGCAATCCTGCTGAAATCCTGAATAAATCTCCTATAAAATCCAACGTGCCCCAGGAATGACCGTAGCTGCCTCAGATTAGACGGCGGTGCGAGTTTCCTAATGACATCAACCTTGGCCGGATCAACCTCCATGCCCCTGTTGGAGATGATGTGGCCAAGCACCGTCCCTTGAGTCACCATGAAGTGACTCTTCTCCCAAGATAAAACCAAATGATACTCAATACATCGCTGGAGTACTCGGTCTAGGCAGTCAAGACAGGAGTCGAATCCGTCGCCGTAGACTGAGAAATCGTCCATGAAGACCTCCAAACACTCCCCTACCATGTCCGAGAAGATTGACAACATGCACCTCTGAAAAGTCGCAGGGGCATTGCATAGCCTAAATGGCATGCGTCGAAAAGCATATGTGCCGAAGGGACAGGTAAAGGTGGTCTTCTCCTGATCCTCAAGAGCGATGGCCACTTGGTTGTAGCCCGAGTACCCATCCAGGAAGCAGTAATGGCTCTTCCCTGCCAGTCTCTCAATGATCTGGTCAATAAAAGGCAGGGGGAAATGTTCCTTCTTGGTGGCCTGGTTGAGTCTCCTGTAGTCAACGCAAACCCTCCAAGAGGTGGGTACTCGTGTAGGCTGCTCAACTGTAGTCAACGCAAACACTCTCGCAAACTGGATCGGGGGAAGGCTGCTCAACTGTACTGTCTCTGGTCTGCTCTGCATCTGCCTCCTCCTCATTTGTAGGCTCAGGTGGAATCAGGTCTGGCATCTGATCATCACAATCTGCCCAATCAGACTCTGAATCCGAGGGATCTGTATCAACTGCGGTGGCATCAGTACCACCGTAAAGCAAGGTGGCCTCAGCACCACCATCACCACTCTGTGTCGCGATCAAGGACCGGCTCTGCTGCCTCTATGGTATCCTGAACCAGGGCTGTGCTCTCCAGACTCTCCTCTGCTATCATCTCGGCATCAGCTGTATCTGAATATGAGAGGATGGTCTGTGTTGCAGGATCTGCCCAAGCTGCCTCATCGTCTGTGATCACAAAATCACAGTCGTGGTGGATGTCTGGCTCTACGTCTATCAGCTGCTCTGAATCTGTACTCGCATCTGAGCGGGCTCTCTCTCTAGCTCTGTAGTCCTCGACCGTCTCTATTTGTATACTCTCGCCCTCGACGCGAAAGTATACCTTCCCGCTATCATGATCAGTTACCGCTTTGGCTGTGGCCAAGAACGGACGACCAAGGATGATGGGGGTATCGGTCACTGATTCAGGGATCTCCATGTCCAACACTACGAAGTCCACGGGGAATTTCAGGCCCTGAATCGTGACGATAACGTCTCGTAACAACCCCTTCGGCCTCTTGACAGATCGATCAGCGAATTGAAGGACTGTCCTGCTCCGTCGAAGAGTGCCCAACTCGAAGCGGTCGAGAAGGGCTGCCGGAAGAAGCTTGATCGACGATCCGCTATCTAGAAGAGTACGGTCAAACCTCTGCTCACTGATTTGGCATCTGACATACGGGGCCCCTAAATCTGGCCTCTTGGCTGGCAGTCGGTTCTGGATCGCAAAACACGTGGCTTACGTCAGCACATGGATCTCTGAAGTGTGGTTCCTCCTCCTCCTCCTCCTGACTGTGGTCCTATCTCTCAAAGAACGCTGGAGAAGGGGGATGTGCTGCAAGGCCTCCTAGAGCGTCAGCTGGATGTGGAATCGATCGATCATGCTCTGGATGAACTCCTCAAGCTCTCTCTTTTTTGGATTTTCTTCCCCTTCCCCATCTGAAGGGCTCTAGGGAAGGGGATCACAGGGTCCTTCGCAGATGAAGGACTAGGAAAAGGCCTAGACGGTTTGACGATCGGATCCACACATACATCATGCACCACAGTGGGACCAGAAGAAACTAAACCTTTTCCTTTATTCAAACCAAAGTTCTGAGATACATCAAGGCGAGGAAAGACAACATCTCTCTCAACACAAACACCGATGGCCTCAGTACCACCACAGGCTGGCTCTGCTGCTGCTGCTGGTAGACGTCTCGCGGCATCAGTACCGCGGGCTGGCCCGGCTATCCTAGTGGCGTCAGTACCACCTCCTCGAACTGGTGAAGCGGCGGCCTCAGTACCGCCGGTGGGATCAGCATCCTTGGTGGCCTCAGTGCCACCGTCATCATCTGGAGCGGCCTCAGTACCGCTCTCCTCCTCCTCATGTGGCGCCTCTGAAGTATCCTCGTGGTGAAGCTCAGATGAGGCGCTGCCGCCTGCTGGGGTCCTACCGCTCCTAAGTGTGACAAAATCAGCATCAAATAGATCCGAAGATGTATCAACAAACGGGTCACTAGGAGTGGCAAACTCAGTGTGTACTACCTGCTCAGATTTCCTCTTGAGGTTATTCGGATTTGGCTCAATCTGGGCTGGAATGGCGGCCTTCCCTCTCACCAAGTCCCGCATCTCCTGGCGGAACTCGTCCATCTCCCGTCTGAATGTGGCCTGCTGGTCCGTGAGGAGGCGGGCGATGTCATCCAAAGCAGGGCTCTCGTGGGAGCCCGACGGGTAGCCTCTCTGGGGGTGAGGCTGCTGGAACTGCTGCTGGTGGTAAGAGGGGTATGAGGAAGGGTGTTGCTGCTGAACTGGGTGAGCCTGCTGCTCATGTCTCCACGACTGTCCCTGCTGCTGATAGGGACGAGGAACGAAGGCTGATGGCTGGTGTGCCTGGTAAGCTGGGGGCTGCTGCTGCGACTGGTGATTTCTCTGCTGACCGTACTGCCCTCCCTGACCTGACGGCTGCTGCTGGGGCTGGGCACCACCACTCCCCCACCTGAATCCGGGATGGTCTCGTCGGATCCCAGGCTGGGGGCGGTCATACCAAATCCCATTGACATCCATCAACGGCTTGGCATCGTAGGGGGCTGGCGGGAGTACTGCCAGAGGCTGGTCCGGCTGGTATACCACCATCTGCATGTCTGGAGATGGTGGGGACTGGTAGGTGGGCTGCGGCTGCTGGTACGGCTCCGCCTGTACAAGATGAACCTGTCTAGGCTGCACAGGGGTGCTGGAGCGCTGGGACGAGCTGCTGCTACTGCCGGAGTCGCCTCGCGACTGAAGACGGGGCTGAGGAGCCGTCTGTGCCTCCTGGAGACACATGAGCTGTGTCTTCATGTCGCTCAGAACCTGTGCCATCTGTTCCATCTGAGTGATGCTCTAGCACTGCTTCTTCTCAATCAGCTCCATACGGTCCAACTTCTCGCTGATAATACCCATGTCTGCAGCTGTCGACTCTGCCTGTGCTGCTGCGGCTGCGGACGAACTGGATGGACCTGCATCTACCCGTGCTATCCGCTGGTACTGCACGGGTCCTGGCTGCTATGGCTGGGGTCTCTGAGTATACAGCCTGGTCTGGGACATCACCATGTAGTTTTCGGCCATCTCCTCATAGATGGCCCAGACCTGGTCGTGGTCCTTGTCAAAGTAGGACCCGCCGCAAGAAGCATTCACCAGACCCTGAAGCTCTGGCGTCAACCCGCTGAAAAAGCTCTGAACTAGGTTCGGCTTGGAGATGTCGTGGTGCGGGCATCGGTCTAGGAGCTCTCGAAACCTCTCCCATGCCTCGTGAAACTGCTCGTTGGGGAACATGGAGAAGTTGCTGATCAGGGCCCTCGCTGCATTCGTCCGCCCGAGTGGATAGTAATTGTTCAAGTACTCGGTGCGGAGCTGCTCCCAGGTGTAGACAAACCTACCTAGATGCTTCAGCCAGGTGGCTGCTCTATCTGCCAGTGAAAATGGGAAGGCTATCATCCGGATCGTGTCCTGGTCCACATGGCGATCGTGGACAGTGCTGCAGATCATCAGGAACTCCTGGAGGTGGAGGAGGGGCTCCTCTGTGGCAAGTCCGTGGAAATGGGGCAGTAACTGCAGGGTGTTCGGGGGGAACTTGAAGTCCCCCACGATCGCTGGCACTACTACCCAATGATGCATGAGTGTCGATCCGGGGTTGTGCAACTCCCGCATCGGTCGTGGTGGTCCTCCTGCCGCGGCGCCTCCCGCTGCGGCGGCGGCTGCTGCTGCTGCTGCTGCGGCTCGTGCCTCTGCATCAGGTATCTCCTCAGGCTCGCTCTGCTGGTCTCGCTCTGCTCTGAGCCTCTCCAACTCTCGCCTCATCTCTATCATGAATGCCCCCTGATCGCGTAACTGCTGCTGGACTATCTCAAGTGATGCGATCAGGGTGGAGTTGATCGCTCCCTGGTCAAGTACAAAATGCTCGGGCTGTCGGGAGTGATCATCTGAACTGCCGGCTCCGGCCATGACGTCTGCAAAAGCAAACGAGCCCAACTCAGGTGCTGTCAAATCAATCAATCTCTCCTCGGGCTCGTGTCTCTCAGGTCGGACAGAAAGGGGGTCGAGGGGGAACAGGGTGGAATCGTACTCGGGCTCGGAGAGCTGGTCTCGGCTCTCGCGAGCCAACCTAGATGATGAGGTGGACGTGCCCAAAAGCGGTGCAGCCAGAGGCTGCCTAAGAGACCGTCTACCCATCATCTCGATCTGGCGAGTAGTGCGGATGAGATCTGGAGAAACTATGATCACAAACAAACCCCCGGTTCACCAACGCAACGCGAGCTGAAGACCATGAAAGTTCGGTCAAATTATCTTGTCAATTTTATTTGGTGAACACACAAAATATCATAGCGCTTACGTGACCTGTTAGGATATCCGATGCTATCCCAACCGACTGGCCCGCACGGAAAAGTCGGTAATCAGTCAGGACTAGCAACGGGGGGCTCTACCTAGGGTGCGGGTCACTCTCTCGTGCATCCAAACCATACAATGAGGGGGTTGCTCTCCCCAAGACAAAATTTTTAGGGTGAGCGGTTTTTAAGATCAATAGTCTTAGCCAGTCCCAATTTTATGGTTTCTCTTTTTAATCTTTTCAAATAAAAACAAACGTCCTAACGAATTTTTCGGTTCTCCTGATTATTAAGTCCAAAACAGGGGGGAGAAGACGAAAAAGCCGATGCACGATAAATCAATGGTGCATGCTGAGTAAGAAATGCGTACATGTCTCCAGCACTCTACATGCAATATGATCCGCGCATAAATGTAAAGACAGAAAGGAAACTACCTATATGATGCAACGGGAAAGCCGAGTCCTAGATGAGCAATTTCTAGCGAAGAACCGTCTAACCGGTCACCGACCTCCAAGCCAAAGAGTCCGGTCTTGGCCCGTCCCTCCTCTGTCCGACAAATCGGGGGTAGGAGAAAGCGCTTTACAGGACGGGCTGCGGCACGTAGGCTACGAAGGCAAATGAGTCGGTTATTTTTATTAATTATTTTTAGTAGGTCCAATTAACGATCTATAGGAACAGATAAGCAGTTAGGTGTGTGGATCCTACTAATTACGACACAATCACCAGAAATTCCTAAGTCTAGGGGCTCGAGCAAAAACCGCGTAAACACCAGAAAAAGGCAGAAAGAAAATAAAATAAAACCGCGAAAAACCGCGAAAAACCGCGCAAGTCCTAAGGGTCCCCCGAGCACACCGGTGCTCGGCGAAACAGACCCACTACGACAGGAAGAGTCCAAGTGTCTGAGAATGTCCTGTATTATTACAATAATAATAAAATGAAAATAAAAAGCCTCGCCCACTCAACTCTCTCTCACTCTCTCCTGCGGCTCCACGAAGAAAGGAGCCGCCTCCGAATCCCGCGGTTGCGCCGGCTTCTCGAGAGTAGCTGTCTCGGTCCTCGGGACCTCATAAGAGAAAACAAAGTGGTCAGAACCAATTAATCAAATAATAATAAAGGAAAAAGAAATGAAAGTGAAAATAACAGGGTATATATGCAAAAATGCAAAATAAAAATAAACACACAAAATAAAATAAATAAAAACAAAAATAAAAGAAAAAGAAAATAAAACAAAATAAAACAAAAAGAAATATGAACAAAAGCCGCGAAGAGCCGCGAGCTCTGAAAGAGCCGCGAAAAGCCGCGAAAATAAAAATGAAAAGAACAGAAGAACTACTAAGCCGTGCTCCCAGGCAACGGCGCCATTCTGATAACAGCTCCGAACACTCGGGTATAAGGTACTAGAAATAGGGTCGTTGCGACCCAAGTGATCAGACCATGTATATCAAGAAAAATGAACCACTCGCGAAAAATAAAATCAACCAAAACAAAGAAGCGGTCCTGCTATGTGTTTAACCTAGTATAGCACCCAGGGTCGAACTCAAGGAGCACGGATTGGCCGAAGGCCTACGAAGTAGTAAAAACAAATAAAATAAAGAAATAAAATCTTTTTAGTGGTTTTTAATTATTTTATATTTTTTTGGATTTTTAAAAGATTAAGAAATTAAGAAAAGCAAATACAAGCACACTTTCAACAATTTATTTGAAGCAACAAAAATCAACCAAAAATTAAAACAAAAATATTTTTATGTGTTTTATATTTTTTATGTTTTTGGTGAATTTTTGATAATTTTCTGATGTGTATTTTATTTTCTAAAAATCAAACAGTGGGGAAAATAAGGGGTACTGTCCAGCCAAGCCAAAAAGCCCTAGATAAAATATCTAAGGGCCTCAAAAGGGCCTGGAGGTAATTTTCCTGTAAAATAGCTAAAACAAGAAAATTTTAGGTACCAATTTTATTATTTTTGGGTTTTTAATTTATTTATTAGAATTTTTATAGGTTTTCGAGTGTTTTTAGATTTTTAGTGTTTTTAAGCAATGAAAAATAGCCAAAATTGGCTAGAAAATCAAGCACACTAAAATAAACAATAGACAATTTTTGTGGAATTTTTAGGGGAGTTTTTAGATTTTTTTGTAATTTTTCAAACTAGATAGTAACAAAAATGAGGGTTTTTGAATTTTTAAAAATAACAAACAAAATCAGAAATGTCCTCAAAAATCCGTGAAAATCCTACACCATGGCAGGAGCCATGTGTCAAATTCTCATTGGATTTGGAGGTGATTTGATATTTTATTCAAAAATAACAAGAGGGTACTGTGCATAGGGACTGAAATGCAAATACCCAAAGTTCTGGGGGTCCCAGTGCAATTAACCCAGCAAAACATGCGCCTCGCGCGTGCCTGGGGCACTCAGGGACCTATATGTAACAAAAATAAGTCCCGAGGACTTATTGGTAACAGGTACCAAAAGTCCAGGGGCTTAGTTGCAAATAACCCAAAAAAATATCGCACATGTGTAATTCAATCACGCACAGGGGTATAATTGCAAATATCTAAAAACTTTCATTCCTTTAAGAACATCCAGAACTACAGGGGCTTTAATTGCAAATACACCAAAATAACACGTGACGAAGCACGTGGCTCACAACAGGCAGGGGTATAAGTGCAAATAAACTAAGCTCAAGGTCCTCTATGCAAATAAACCTAAAACTAAACAACGTACTTAAATATTTACAGGACTAAAGCTAAATAAAAATAAAAGCGGGGCCTAAGGGTAAATTACCCTTTATTAAGCGGGGGTGCTGGATGCGCGCCACGTGTAGATCGAACGGCTGTGGCTGGTGGGCGCTCCTGATCGCTCCTCCTCTGATCGGACGGTGCTGGTAGCTCCAAGGATGGACGACCAAGACCTGATCTGGAGCGAGGGGAGAAGATCGACGGTGACGGGAGGTCCTGGATGAACAAGCGGCCGGCGAACTTCGTCGGCCTCGTGAAGGCGCCTCCGGCCTCCTCTGCTGCGCCTGAGTATCGGAGAAGCTCCGACGTAAAGGTGCGCAGCTGCTGATGGCCTCCGATGCCCCAGTCGAGCTCGGGGGAGCTCCGACGAGGGTGGCGGAGGTGAAGCTCCTGGGCTGAATGTCGAGAGCCCTCAGATGACCTCCGCTGGACCTGCAAAACCACTCAGGAGATTCGCGGGTCGAGGGCAAAGTGCCTCGGCAAAGTGCCTCGACCCAGTTAGGCGAAGTGGGGATGGCTGGTGCGTCGGGACGGCGGGCTTCGGCGAAGGTGGGGGACGGAGGAGCCCGGTTCCCAGCTCCTGTGCGAGCTGGGTTGAGTGCGTGGGTGAAGAAGGTGCGGCGGAAGGAGATGGTGATGGTGGTCGATTCCGATGATCGAGATAGGTGATAGGGTGGTCGGAATCAAGGAACGACGGCGGAGCTGCGATTTGGGCGTAATCGGAAATTAGATGAAATGGCGGCGCTACGGGGTTACCTGGATGATCGGTGAGACTGGGGAAGAGCAGGGGGTGCTCCTGGTCGTCGACTCGAGGGTCGTCTCGGCCCGAGGCTCGAAGCTCGCTCAGGTGGCGGAGCTACGGCGGCTGCATCGCCGGATCAGTGGGTTCCTCCTCCTCTCCTCGCTGCAACAGGTGGAATCGCTCGCTGTCACTCTCGCGGTCTCTCTGGAGCTCACAGGGAAGGAGGTGAATGACCAAAGATAGCGTGGGAAGGTGGCGGAGCTGCAGCTAAATACGATTAGGGGTCCGAGAAGGAAGGGTCCGGGCAAGCTTAGGAGCGCGCGGATCCCGAGGGAGCGGCTCCGACGAGGATGTCGGATGCAAGGGGAATGATTCAGACCCAGGGTTCAAGGAGATGGGTGTCGGGTTGAGCGGGTAATAATTGGAGAAATCGGGTCCGCTGCTCAGACCCGTGGGAAGTGGTCCTGGGGGGTGCCAGTTGACCGGGCGGTCAACATCCCCAGGACCCAATGGGATTCGGCCACGTGGCTGGATATTGAGGTGACAAATATAGGTAGCTAGGGGTCGAATCTGCAAAAACTCAAAACATGAAATATTTTTCTTTTATTTTTTTCTATTTTTAGTGATTTTTAATTAATTTTTGGAAATAAAAATAGGCTATATACATAATATGTACTAGATATAGGTATATACAATATATATAGGGTTTTGATTTTTGATTTTTATAAATTATTCTTATACAATTTTGTCCTTATTTTATATTTTATTTATTTATAGAATAAAATAAGGAATACAAAGGTATTTTTATTTTATTTTTATTATTTGTGTACATAGGTAAAATAAATATATACATCTATATACATGGTATATGTACAATGTATTTTTGTATTTTTAATTTTTCTATTTTTATTTTGTTTTGATTTTAATTGTTTTTATTTTATTTATTCACAATGTATAACATAGACTATTTACAAAAATTATAAAAATTACTTTTTATATATTTACACAGCTAAATAAATATATAGGTGTGGTTTATGTACATGATGAAAGGAGGTATTTTTGATCTTTTTGATTTTTAACTTTGTATTTTATTTTTATATATTTATAAGTATATACAAGTATTTACAAGCATATTTTTGGTGAGGAAAAATATTTTTATTTATTTACACCAATATTTACACAAGAGCCCCTATCTCCCTCTACTTTGGCTTTTATGCGGTCAGGCCCATGCTGAGCCCTCCCTTGGGTTAGGTTGCTCAATATTTATTCTAAATATTTCCCTCTTTTTCTTTTTAATCTTTATTCTTTTATTTTTGCACAAAAACATGCTAATTATAAGTTTTTACACAATGCATGCTTTTGATAATTATTCCTATTTACACATATCTACATGCATTTGCAAAGGTTTTTGTAGCTAAAATATAAGAATAAAGAGTGATGAATGGGTATTCATCAGTCACCACCTGGGAGGAATTGAAATTTGCCTTTCTCCATAAATTCTATCCTCTTGGGAGATTAAATCAGATGCGCGCCCGGATCTCCAGTTTCTGCCAGCAGCCCCGCGAGACTATCCATGAAGCGTGGGAGAGATTCAAAGATCTCCAGGAAAAGTGCCCCCACCACGAAATACCAAAGACCAGTCTCGTACAACATTTCTTTGGGGGGCTATCATTTGAGAGCCAAAAGCTCGTAGATGCAGCTTGCGGCGGTTCGCATTTCAACAAGGACGAGGACGTTGTATGGAATGTCTTCGAAGAAATGGCTGAGGGAGAAGCAGCCCAATCCTCGTCCAGAATCTACATGAAGACACCAACCGCCATCAGCAAGCCAGTTAACATGGCTTTTCACACCGAGGACAAGGATGAGAGCTCCAACCTGAGTATCATCGGGAGCCACTTGTCCAAAGTGGACATCATTGAGAAGAGGTCGCAGGACCTCGAAAAGCTGGCAGTCATAGAAAAGAGGACCCAAGGTCTGGAGAAGCTCGACCAGATCTCCCAGCAGCTGGAGCAGCTCGTCCGAGCATTGAATGCAAACATGTGCAATGCTGTGTCTACCTCTGCAGAATCGAACGCTGAGAAGAAGGAGCCTACAATGCAGCAAAACCCTCATCCAACTCCACCGCAGCCCCAACCTGTCCAGCACGTGTACTACGTGCAGGTTCCGGAGCAGCCACCGCAGCCTCAGACACAGATGGTTGTATACCAACCAGAGCACCAACCCACATACTCCGAGCAGTTCTCTCCACCCCCGCCGCTGATCCAGGAGATCAATGGCGTTTGGAAAAATGAAGCGCAGCTGACCCGTCCTCAGGGACACTCTCAGGGTCAGAACATGGGCAACATGCCCTTCCATCAGCAACAGCAGGGTGGGAGACCCTTCCAGCAGCCTTACCAGTACCAGCCTCCCTCACACGGGAACACTTGGAGGCAGAATTACCAACATGGTCCTCAACAGTCCGGTTATCGAGGACAGGGATACCACCAATAGCCGGCTGCCCAATACAATCAGCACAACTCGCAGTACCCCTCCAACCCCCCTCCTCAACAATTTTCACAAAGATACCAGCCGCAATCTCAGCCGCAATACCAGCATTCTAGACCCCAGCAGGGGGAATCCTCTGAGATTGTACCTGCCAATCCGGCCCTGGCTTGTTTAGAGCAGTTAATGAAGAACATGGCTGAGATGAACCAGAAGATCGACGACCTGACGGCAGCCAAAACCGTCATACCAGCCCAGGTCGAAGCTAACCCTAACAATTTCCGACGCAAGGAGCAGGTAGCCGGCAGTGTCCAACCCGAATCAGGTGAAATTAATTGTTTTTATCTAACGCTGTTACTCTCAGGAGCGGTAGGACACTCCAGCCATCGGCGACGGCGAAGGGAAAGCACATTGCATCTGACGGGGAATCGTCAGACCAGCCAACACCAGGGCCAGCCAGCATTTTGGGAGCAGTACCAGCATCCAGAAAACCACAAAAAAATGAAGAAAACAGAAAAATACAAAAAGATAGCAGCACCCTCGGTGGAGAACAGCCAGCATTGGAGACACCTGCACCCGCACCACAGCCAGCTCCTGACAGGGGGAGCGCAGCACCTGCAGTGAGTCCAACACCAGCACCTGAAGCCGAGCCTGTCATTTTTGATCCGCAAATTGTAGATGAATCCATTCCTTTTGTCATCTACCTGTAAACAACAATACGTACACTATTTTGAATGATATTGGTGAAGAGTTTGTAAATATTCCTTTTCCTGAAGCAATGAAAAACCCAAAAAAATGAAAAATTTGAAAAGTGCTTTGTCTGATCCTGCTATCATAGAAATCGTTCAGAATTTGGTGTTGAATATGCCTTTTATGAAGGCTCTTGAGTACATGCCAGCGGTGAAGAAAGGACTTAAAGAGGCATGTACAACCAAGCGCAGGCCAACCCCCCACAATTCCAGAAGCAAAGGTGGTAAATCCGAAAAGCACATCCTCACTATGGCCACCGTCAACGCCATCAGCAACCTCCCGGATAAAAAGCCAGATATGGGAGCACCTCTTGTACGTTGTCAGATGTTCGAGCAAGAGTTCGAACGAACACTCCTCGACAGCGGGTCTTCTGTCAATTTGATGCCAGCCTCACTACTCACAGAGTTCAAGTTAGGACCGCTCAAGCCTACAAAGATGATTCTGTAGTTTGCAGACAAGTCAGTCAAGCGGCCTAGAGGCCTATTGGAGGACGTGATCGTCACGGTTCAGGGAAAGTCATTCCCGGACGATTTTGTGGTCTTAGATATGGACGTCCCCGCTCCGTTGCTCCTTACCCCGATCATACTCGGAAGACCATTTCTGCGGACATCAAACGCAGTGGTGAATTATGGGACGGGAGAAATCACTTTTGGTGCTGGCAATGAAATTATCCGAGTTGAGACCCTGTCTGAGGGAACGCCAGCTGAACCGACATTTGCATCGTGTGCAAGGGTGATCGAGAATGATGAAGACTGCGATTTTCTAGCAGAAATTCAAGATACCAACCTATTCCTGGATGATAATGAGATCCATGAACTCCTCCGTCCCAAGGAGGAAGTGGAGACCGCAGTCGAATTTCCTTGTATCGATCAAGATGAGGAACTTGCTGATGCGCTACAAGATACTACCGTGGGGGTGATGTGCCTTCAGAACCAAGAGCCGAAATTTGAAGCATTCTCTGATGAAGATGACATTATCAAGGAATTTTGTCAGGATTTGAGAGAGGAAACAAATCAGAACATGGTGGACACTGAACAGTTGAACGAATCACCACCTGCACTAATAGCTGAGGTCACCACTGAAGCAGCTCAGACCCCTCCAGAGCTAAAACCCTTGCCCTCCAATATGAAGTATGCCTTCCTTGCGGGAGAACCGAACATGTACCTGGTCATCATCAATGCACATCTGACCGAAGATCAAGAATCTCGGCTGATGGAGGTTCTTGAACGCAACCGCAAGGCGATAGGATGGCGAACCTCCGATCTCCACGGGAAGAATCCGTCACTCTGTTCGCATCGCATCTTTCTGGAAGAAGACTGCAGACCCTCTCGTAAACTACAAAGGAGATTAAACCCGAATCTGCGAGAGGTGGTTAAGAAAGAAATCCAGAAATGGTGTGATGCGGGATTCATTTATCCCATCTCCGACAGCAAATGGGTGAGCCCTCTGCATGTTGTGCCAAAGAAATCAGGGATCACTATTGTGAAAAATGACAAAGGAGAGGAGATCGCAACCAGAGTACCGACTTCTTGGCGAGTGTGCGTGGACTACAGAAGACTCAATCTCGCCACCAAGAAGGATCATTTTCCGCTACCCTTCATCGACCAGATCTTGGAGAGATTGGCCGCGAAGGAATATTTCTGTTTCTTGGACGGCTACTCTGGGTATAATCAAGTTGCTATTGCTCCTGAAGACCAAGAGAAGACCACGTTCACCTGTCCTTTTGGCACATATGCCTTCAGAAGGATGCCGTTCGGGCTTTGCAACGCTCCAGCCACATTTCAAAGGTGTATGCTTGCAGTTTTTGCCGATATGGTGGGTAGCTTTCTCGAGGTCTTTATGGACGATTTTTCGGTCTATGGGGATTCATTTGATCAATGTCTGGACTATCTAGACCGAGTCTTACGGAGGTGTTGCGAAGTGAATCTTGTGCTCTCCTGGGAGAAGAGCAATTTCATGGTGACCGAAGGAATCGTGCTGGGTCACGTTGTTTCTAAACGTGGCATGGAGGTTGACCCATCCAAGGTGGATGTAATTTCTAAGCTGGAGCCACCTACAAATATCAAGCAAGTCCGGTCATTCTTGGGCCATGTCGGTTTTTACCGACGATTTATTAAAGATTTCAGCAAATTGGCCAGACCGCTGACTGAATTGCTCGGCAAGGACAATGAATTCATTGTAGACGACCGTGTGCTCATTGCCTTTAATCAGTTGAAAGAGCTCATCACGCAGGCCCCTGTCCTACAGCCACCGATTTGGACTCAGCCTTTCGAGATTATGACCGACGCGTCAGATTATGCCATCGGAGCTGTACTGGGACAGAGGAAAGACAATGTACCATTTGCGATTAACTACGCTAGTCGAACGCTCGATGAAGCCCAGAGAAATTACACTGTTACTGAAAAGGAGCTGCTAGCGGTAGTCTTTGCTCTGGAAAAGTTCAGATCTTATCTCCTTGGGTCCAAGGTTATCATTTACACTGATCATTCGGCCATTCGGTACTTACAGCAGAAGAAGGATGCCAAACCACGTCTCATCCGGTGGATCCTTCTCCTCCAGGAGTTTGACTTAGAAATCAGAGATAAACCTGGGGTAAAGAATGTAGTGGCCGATCATCTGTCAAGACTTCCTGAACCAGAGTCTCCTGAGCTGAACCTGCAGCCTATCACAGAGACCTTTCCAGATGAATCGATTCTGTCTATCGCCTCACTTCCTTGGTATGCGGACATTGTGAATTATGTAGTTGCCAAGAAAATTCCACAGGACTGGCCTAAGTTGAAAATAGACAGATTTTTATCTAAAATCCATTTTTACCAGTGGGAAGACCCGTATCTGTTTCGTGAGGGAGCAGATTGCATCTGGCGAAGGTGTATTCCTCAGGAGGAAGTTCCAAGCGTCCTCGCTCTATGTCATGATCAACATTCTGGAGGACACCATTCAGGCAAACGAACGGCAGCAAAAGTTCTTCAAAGTGGCCTTTGGTGGCCTTCATTATTCAAGGATGCAGATGAGTATGTCAAATGTTGCACTGACTGTCAGAAGATGGGTGGAACCATAGGAATGAGAGATACGATGCCTCTGAAGTACATTCATATCTCAGATGTCTTTGACGCATGGGGTATCGACTTTATGGACCCGTTTCCTAACAGTCAGGGTTATGAGTATATTCTGCTTGCTGTCGATTATGTCAGTCGATGGGTGGAGGCTATTCCCGCCCGAGCCGCCGACAGTAGGACTGTCTGTCGATTCTTGAGAGATCACATCATAGCACGGTTCGGGATCCCCAAGATTCTCATATCTGACGGGGGTAGTCATTTCATAAACAGGGAGGTGAAGAAGCTGACCTAAGAATTCTGCATTGAACATCGTGTTGCTTCACCTTACCACCCGCAGTCCAATGGCTTAGCTGAATGCTCGAATAGGGAGATCAAGACAATTCTACAGAAACTTGTGCGTCCTGATCGCAAGAACTGGTCTCAGCTGCTTGATTCCGTTCTTTGAGCTTACAGAACAGCGTACAAGTCACCCTTGGGAATGTCTCCCTACCGCCTGGTGTATGGCAAGCCATGCCATTTGCCCGTAGAACTTATTCACAAATCTTTATGAGCTATTAATATATGTAATTTGGACTCCAAGCAAGCAGGAACGAACAGAAAGCTAGATCTGAACAGATTACTGGAATTCAGAGATTATGCATATGACAACAACCTGATGTACAAGGAGAAGGTCAAAACATGGCATGACAAGCACATCCGCCACAAATCCTTTGATCCAGGTCAGAAGGTATGGTTGTTCGATGCGAAATTAAAGATCTTTCCAGGCAAATTGAAGATCAAATGGACCGGGCCGTTCATGGTTAGGCAGGTGCGTGATAACGGAAGTGTATTGATATCCAATCTGTCAGCTGACGCACAGCCTTTTGTAGTCAATGGACAGCTTCTGAAGCCATACCTTGAACATGACACATTCATGGCCGTCGTTGACTCAATTCAAGTAATCTATGAGGATGAGATGACTATCTCGAAAAAGGCAGCGGAAGACAAAGTACATCAAAACATTTTTGAATGACTTCCCTTTTCGTCTTATCTTCTTTTTCTTCTTTTCTTCTTTTCAATTTCTTTTATCTTGTTCCACCGAATTGATGCCATCCCTTTCATCACTGCTACACTTAGGATGTACTTTATCCTAAGTATAGGGGGGATGCGCATCCCGAGTTGTTCTCATCCAATTCCATCTTTTTTCTTCTTTTCTTCTTTTCTTCTTTTCCTTTTCTACCTTCTGTATCTATCAAAAAGGTGCTGCCCTTGTAGACAGTTTTCCATACTTAGGACGTACTTTGTCCTAAGTATAGGGGGGTGAGCACCCCGAGTTTTTCTATTCCTCTCAATCCTCTCCATTGTCTCCTCTTCTTGTCTATACTTAGGGATATTTTACCCTAAGTATAGGGGGAGACAATCTGAGTATGATCTGTTCATTCCCACCCTTGACCCTCCCTGCGTTGTGTACAGTCTGCTATACTTAGGATTATTTGATCCTAAGTATAGGGGGGACGGTCAACTTCTCATTCGTTTGATTCATTCATCCATTTATTCATTTTATTCTTTAGACTTGTCTATACTTAGTACGAGTTATGTCTTCTCTTTTCTCTCCGATCTATGAGGACATAGCTCAAGCTAAGTATAGGGGGTCGTATATACTGTGTATCTACTTTAGCCACAACTCGTACTTTCGTATTTTCCTAATAATATGGCAAATAATTCTTTAAAATTCATTAAAATCCTTAATAAAAAGATGTTATCATTCCTCAAATTCTTTTTGTATTTACTGATTAATAAATCAGGTGAAAATGTTTTTTGCAAAATGTTTGAAAAATAGTTTGAAAATCTTTGTGAACATCTATTGAAAGCTATTTTGAAAATGTTTTGTTACATGTTTTCAACCTGTGTAAAATGTGTGGATTGTAAAATTTCTTTTCTTTGTGTGAAATAAAATGTTTGAAAAATGATTGGCAAATGGTTTGAAAAATGGTTGCAAAAATGTTTTGAAAAATCTATCTATACTGTTTTGAAAGCCTTTGCAAAATGATTTTCAAATGTGTGTACATGTTTTCAAAAATGTTTGTAAAAATTATTTTGGACTATAGTTTTCAAAAATTGTTTGAAAAATCTGTGTCAAATAAGTTTGAGGAATACTGACATCTCACCAAAATCCACTATATATAGATACGTATAAAATTGATCACTTACCCTTGTAAATTCTTAAAATCCACTTCTTGTATATATATAAGAAGCACTCCTGTGTACATAGTTTTAACCTAGATTTTAGCCAAAACTTTTTCTTTTCAAAAATCCCAAAAACATTTGTAAAATTAAAATCCAAAAACATTTGAAAAATCTTTTTGAAAAATACAAAAAATGCATCTGCATATTCATCATCATCTTTTTAAAAATCCATAAAAAGTTCAAAATCCTTGAAAATTGCATCACAAAAATATTTTCTACATGGCATTTGCATGGCATTCGCATTTTTCGGATTGAGTTTGATAGTTGAACAAGTCTAAGTAAAATCCGGAGATTGGAGCTTGATTGGACCTTAAAATCTACCTAATAACAGGAACCTTATAGGAATTGGGTTTGAGGTACTTCAGGTCTAGTTGACTTAATTCTTTGAGGATCACGAGACTTGGTTCAATGGATTCTTGACTGCCTAAGTAGAGTATTTCGGAGCACACGCACGACTCTTGTTGATAATGACCTAACTTGGACACCTGCACCTTTCACATGGCTCGACTCAGTTGGAGTGGTGAGGGGATTGGATTTGCCGGTATGAGACGCACACAAGTGGAAACACTTGTCCTCCTCTAGGGAGGGAAGTGCATCCCAACCCGTCCAGTGATTAGGAAGTCTAAAGACAGGAGGCTGTGGGTTGCGATAAAGCTTCAAAAGAGGGATAGTCTACTGGCTCAAGAGGAAAAACTCCTTATGTAAATGCTGCTGTATATAGTATTTCAAAAAAAAAGAAGAAGAAGAAAAGTTCAGGCATGTACAAAAATAAAAAGCCTGCAAAGTATGTGCATATGTTGTAAAGTCAATAAGCAAGCTTGAGTTCCAAAGTCAAATATGTGAGCCTGCAGCAGGATGACTTGACTACACTGGTCTTGCATCCCAGGATAGGTAGCTACACTGGCTACCGTCCATTCTTCTCTTCACCCCCTCCTCTTGAGCTGGTTGCCACTTGAACTTAGAAGGGAATACTCCGCTCCTCGAGGATGGAGTTATTGGATTGGGGAATCATTGGGTTGTCATACTGGAGAAGTCAGTTTCTTTGTCATTCTAGTTGGGGAGAGCCACCATCACTTACACTGTACGAGTCAGATTCATAGTCGTAAGGGTTTGCGTATGAATTGAGATATTTCTGACCTGGCTATTGAGGAGACTTGGACAGAGTTTTGAGATTCTCAGGGACTGTTGGATTTCAAATTCGGTTCTCATTAAGGTTCCGACCGCACTAAAATTCCAAAGGTCCGACTTAAGCTCCAAACTTTGATTTTGTGAAGACAAGTTTGACAATTAAATTCAGTCCACCTTCTTCCTTTTCTTTTCTTTGTTTTTATTTTCTGCACTTATTGTATAAGTGTTTGCTAGGGACTAGCAAAGTTAAAGTATAGGGGGATGATGAATCCACATTTCATCATCTTTATTCTATCATTTTGGCACCAAAAACCCTAGCAAATGCCTGTAAATACCCTTAAATAGAGCATCTTAGCATTCATGCATGTGCATTTAAATAGTGTATAAAGTCCTGTAATTAAAGCCAAAATTATAGAATAAATAAAGAAAAGAAAAAGAATAAAATATTGTAGATATTTTATGACCCGAAACCCCGAGACCTAGGCATCTGGATGAATAGGTCGACAAGGAATAAAGTAGGGGGAGATAAGGTCAGAAATACAGATAAAATACCTATAGTTTTCATTCATTCTTTATTCATTTTGGGACCTATTTTTGGTTCCACTTTTTATACATCAAATAAAGAAACTTTGTATATGAAAGTTGTAGTTAATTTAATAAAGAAAAATACAAAATTGATTTCAAAGAAAAATAATGTACAGATAAAAAGTTCTGGTCTGAATAAGAATCCAGAATCCCAACTTCCCAGACCCGTATCTCACAAACGACAACTCCAAATGCAGCATACTCACCTTTAATTGTATATTGACCTCCTCTTCCAGACTTGTCAGATAGGTTTTTGTCCATCTTCTCGCCATTTTCTAGGTCCAACCTTGCACCAAATCGTGTCGACGTCTTCTGCATTTTTGCGCCTCGATCTATGGTGAATCACGCCCAGGTGATTCCTTGGGCCGAGGACCATCGATCGAGGTGCTAGACCCTCATCTTCCACGCCGTTCGTCAACCCTACAAAAGAGGACCCCCGACTTCAATTCGAATTTTAATCCTTCTTCCGCCATTTTTACCCTCAAACCCCTAGCCCTTCGTGTTCCTGGTGACATCAGGCGTCGAATCGAGCCTGGGTTTGAAGCGTTTGGCGTTGAATCGAAGAGATTCAACCCTCGCCGGAGCTCCGCCGTGCCTCATCGCCCGTCGTCTCTGGTGAGTCCCCTCCTCTTTTCTCTTCATTTTCTTGTAGCTGTAGCGTAGGTTAGCTTAGGTCTATAACAGTTTTGAGTTTCGTTCATCCAATCGCCGAGAATCCTCGATCGAAGCCACGGCGGAGCTGAGCTCCGCCCGACGTTTCCGGCCACTCTGATGACACAAAATTCCGAGCGACTAAGGTAGTCAGGTATATCTGAGACGGTCGTTGCGACCTCAATCACTCGGATGTGTGTATCAAGAAAAATGAACCACTCGAAATAGATCAAATCAATAAAATCACGAAGTAGCGGTCCTGCTATGTGATTAACCTGGTATAGCACCCAGGGTCGAACTCAAGGAGCACGGATTGGCCGAAGGCCTACGAAGTAGTAAAAACAAATAAAATAAAAGAAGAAAAGATTTTTAGTGGTTTTTAATTATTTTTATATTTTTTTGGATTTTTAAATGATTAAGAAAATAAGAAAAACAAATACAAGCACACTTCAACAATTTATTTTAAGCAACAAAAATCAACCAAAAATTAAAACAAAAATATTTTTATGTGTTTTATATTTTTTAGTGTTTTTGGTGGATTTTTGATAATTTTCTGATGTGTATTTTTTTTCTAAAAATCAAACAGTGGCAAAAATGAAGGGTACTGTCCAGCCAAGCCAAAAAGCCCTAGATAAAATATCTAAGGGCCTTAAAGTGGCCTGGAGGTAATTTTCCTGTAAAATAGAGGAAACAAGGAAAATTTAGGTACCAATTTTATTATTTTTGGGTTTTTAATTTATTTACTAGAATTTTTATGGGTTTTCGAGTGTTTTTAAGTTTTTAAGGTTTTTAAGCAATGAAAAATAGCCAAAATTGGCTAGAAAACCAAGAAAACTAAACTAAACAGTAGCTAATTGTTATAGAATTTTTAGGGGAGTTTTTATATTTTTTTGTGAATTTTCAAGTTAAACAGTAACGAAAATAAAGGTTTTTGAATTTTTAAAAATAGAAAACAAAATCAGAAATGTCCTCAAAAATCCGTGAAAATCCTACACCATGGCAGGAGCCATGTTTCAAATTCTCATTGGATTTGGAGGTGATTTGATATTTTATTCAAAAATAACAAGAGGGTACTGTGCACAGGGACTGGAATGCAAATACCCAAAGTTCTGGGGGTCCAGGTGCAATTAACCCAGCAAAACACGCGCCAAGTGCTTGCCTGGGGCACTCAGGGACCTAAATGTAACAAAAATAAGTCCCGAGGACTTATTGGTAACACGTACCAAAAGTCTAGGGGCCTCAGTTGCAAATAACCCAAGAAATATCGCACATGCAGAAATAAAACACTCATAGGGGCATAAATGCAAATATCAAAAAGATTTCATTCCTTTAAGAACATCCAAAACTACAGGGCTTTAATTGCAAATACACCAAGATAACACGTGACGAAGCACGTGGCTCACAACAGGCAGGGGTATAAGTGCAAATAAACTAAGCTCAGGGTCCTCTATGCAAATAAACCTAAAACTAAACAACGTACTTAAATATTTACAGGACTAATGCGAAATAAAACAAAGATAAGGGCCTAAGGGTAATTTACCCTTTATTAACCAGAGCGTCTGGATGACTGCCACGTGGAGATCGGACGGTCCAAACGGGGGTGGCTCTCAGCGCTGGAACGGCTCTGGTTGATCCAACGGTCTAGGCCATGACACGTGTGGATCTGACGGTCCGGATCAGTCGCCTCAGATCTGACGTCGAGGGGCGCTCCAGGAACCAACGGTCAGGATGGCGTCTGTAGCTGGGGGCTGATCCAACGACGCCGGAGGGTGCTGGAAGAACTGGGCCCCGGCGAGCTTCGCCGGGCTCGTGCTGGCGCTGGCCTCCTCCTCGGAGCGCTCTGATGATCGGAGAAGAAAGCTGGTGCGCTCATGCGTCTGCTGCGGCGCTCCGATGATCGACCTGAGCCCGGAAGCGCTCAGGGGCGGTCGGCGGAGCTGGTCTTCTGGCCGAATGACGGAGAGCCTCAGATGGCCCTCGTTCTGACCTGCAAAGTGAACCAAAAGACTCGCGGGTCGAGGGCAAATTGCCTCGACCCGGTTAGGCGATGTGAAGGTGGCTGGTGCGTCGGGGTGGCGGGCTCCGGCGAAGGTGGTGGACGGAGGAGCCCGGTTCCCAGCTCCTGTGCGAGCTGGGTTGCGTGTGTGGGTGGAGAACATGCGGCGGAGGAAGGCGAACGTGAAGGTCGGGTCCGATGGTCGGATGGTGGTCGGAACCGGGGTGAATCGAAGAAAGACGACGGCGGCGCTAATTGGGGGTAAACGAAATCGAACGAAATGGCGGAGCTACGGGACTACCTGGATGAACGGTGAGACTGGGGAAGAGCAGGGGGTGCTCCTGGTCATCGCCTCAAGGGTCGTCTCGGCCCGAGGCTCGAAGCTCGCTCAGGTGGCGGAGCTACGGCGGCAACATCGCCGGATCAATGGATTCGCCGGCTCTCCTCGCTGCAACAGGTCGGGGATGCGAGCTGTCACCTCTCTCTCTCTGGAGCTCACTGGAGAACGAAGCAAATTGCCAAAGATAACGTGGGAAGGTGGCGGAGCAGCGCCTTTATATGGCTAGGGGTCCGAGAAGAAGGGGTCCGGGCAAGCTCAGGAGCGCGCGGATCCCGAGGGAGCGGCTCCGGCGAGGATGCCGGATGCAAGGAGAATGATTCGGACCCGGGGTTTGGCGAATTGGTGATTGGGTCGAGCGGGTATTAATTGGAGAAATCGGGTCAGGCGCTCGGATCCGTGGGAAGTGGTCCTGGGGGGGCTAGTTGACCGGGCGGTCAACATCCCCAGGACCCAATGGGGTTCGGCCACGTGGCTGAATCTTGAGGTGACAAATAGGGGTAGCTAGGGGCCGAATCTGTAAAAACTCCAAACATGAAATATTTTTATTTTATTTTTTTCTATTTTTTGGTGATTTTTAATTAATTTTTGGAAATAAAAATAGGCTATATACATAGTATGTACTAGATATAGGTATATACAATACATATAGGGTTTTGATTTTTGATTTTCATATATTATTTTTATACAATTTTATCCTTATTTTATATTTTATTTATTTATAGCATAAAATAAGTAATAAAAGGATGTTTTTATTTTATTTTAATTATCTGTGTACATAAGTAAAATAAATAGATATGTACATCTATATACATGGTATATGTACAATGTATTTTTGTATTTTTAATTTTTCTATTTTTATTTTGTTTGATTTTAATTGTTTATTTTATTTATTTACAATACATAATATAGAATATTTACAAAAATTATAAAAATTATTTTTGTATATTTACAAAGCTAAATAAATAGATAGGTGTGGTTTATGTACATGATGAAAGGAGGTATTTTTGATCTTTTTGATTTTTTAACTTTTTATTTTGTTTTTATGTTTTTATAAATATATACAAGTATTTACAAGCATATTTTTGGGTGAGGAAAAATATTTTTATTTATTTACACCAATATTTACACATGAGCCCCTATCTCCCTCTACTTTGGCTTTTATGCGGTCAGGCCCATGCTGAGCCCTCCCTTGGGTTAGGTTGCTCAATATTTATTCTAAATATTTCCCTCTTTTTCTTTTTAATCTTTATTCTTTTATTTTTGCACAAAAACATGCTAATTATAGGTTTTTACACAATGCATGCTTTTGGTAATTATTCTTATTTACACATATCTACATGTATTTGCAAAGGTTTTTGTAGCTAAAATATAAGAATAAAGAGTGATGAATGAGTATTCATCACACTCCAGTGATCCATCGCCGTCCAAAACACCTCCATCCTTCTCCCCTTCACTTCGTCACTCCGCTCCACCCATCATCTCCCTTCGATCTCGCTCAGATCGAACCGACCGAGCTCCCCTCTCCGCCGCTCGCCGGAGCTCTTCACCCGCACCACCTGTCGCCTCATTCGACCCAACAGACCCGACCATTTTGTTCCCCTGGATTTTGTGCACCTAACCTTGAAGGTCTGAGCCCAAGAGAAGGCTCAATCGACCTTCGACGACCCCAGGACCAGCCGCCCAGGTCGCCTCCGCCGTCCGAGCACCTTGCGCCGTCCCTGCCTCGCCTGAGACCACCTGCTGATGCGAAAGGGCCCCAGGATCATTTTGCCTCTGATCCTAGGGCCGGAGCGGCCGTGTGTCGGCCGCGATTGCCGCTCGAAGTTCGTCGGGGAGGTGTTCTTCGTGAACCCTCCCTGCCGTTGGATCGTCCGCCTTCTCCAGACGCGACGCCAGCCGTCCGATCGCCTGCGCCTCCCCGCCGTTGGATCGAGCCGCAAAGGTCTAATCTCAGCCATCCGCGACGAAGGGGTATCCGTCGTCGGATGCTCGCCACGTGTCCAAGTGGGATGCCATCGACCGCAAGATCGAGCCCCGTGGGTATTTTGCATTTTTAACCCACGAATTTTTGTTTTTAACTTTTAGTCCAGTAACTTTCATTTGTAGTTTAAAAAGTTTTGTAACTTTTGCACGTAGACCCTCACTGTTTCACTATTTGCACTTTAGTCCACGCCACGTCACCTCACGTGACTGGGGCGCGTGACCTTTTGGGTATTTTGCATGTTAAGCCCAGAACTTTTGATTAATTGCAATTTCATCCCTGTGCGTAGTTAATTAAATATCTTTTTGGATAAATTGCATGTATGCCTCGCTGGCTTTTAATAATTACGATTATGCCCCTGTGAATGGTGTTTCACGTGAGCTGTGCATGCCTCTGTGGTGAAAATTGCACCGAAGCCCCTGGATGTTTCTATAATTGCATTTATACCCCTGCCAGGCTTAGGATTTTTGTGTGCTTAGCTTGTTTATTTCATGCCTAATTTAATTGCGAAAAATTCTCAAAAAAATAGGTTTAAGCTCCTGTGTGCTTTTATTTTCACGCTATATTTTTAGTTTTAAATTTTATTATATTTTTATATTTATTAAAAATCAAAATATGCTTTTTATTCACTGTCTAACTTAGAAAACGCCAAAAAAATATTAAAATACCTCCAAAAATTCCAAAAAAATTCCCTAGTGTCTATTTTATCATATTCTAGTGTCAGTCCAAAAATCACTAAAAATATCAAAAGAAAAACACGAAAAATTTAAAAACACTCTAAAACTTCAAAAAAATATATAAAATCAAAGAAAAATCCAAAAATTATAAACTCAAGTTCTGTTTGTTCTCTCTTTTATTCTCTTTGTTTGAAAATTAGTGTGAAAAGTTTTGGTTGCTGTTTGCTAATTTTAATTTGCATTTTATTCACAGCCAGCACTTCTTTCACTGATTTGACTTATTTCAGTAATTAAAAATACCAAAAACACCTTGAAAAATCCCCAAAAATCACAAAAACAGTAAAAAATCCTAAAAATATCAAAAACATTTTATTTCTGAATTTTTGGATATTTTTGCTTATTTTTATAAATATTTTATCTTGCCTCTCATTACATTGTCTTTATTTTCCAATATTGAAAATTAAAAAAATATATATATAATATAAAATTATAAAAATCAGAAAATTAAAAATCAAAATACAAAATTTAAAAAATTAAAAACTAAATAAAAAATTTCAAAAATTAAAAACCCACAAAAAAGAGATTAAATTGGCTAAGTGATTCATTAGACCTAGGGTTGTGATTTTTTTATCTACACTCTGCACCGTTGTTTCCTGTGTTCGACCCCTACTTGCTTGCCATTATACATTGTTAGTAGGGTATAATAAATTTTAATCCTTGCTCTTGATTGCTTGGTTGATTGTGTGGGTTAATTGTTGAAGATCGAGGAGGCTTGAGTAGTCGCACCAGCGACAGTGAGTCTGATTTGTCGGACCACTATTTAGCGGCTCTCGCAAATCTTCGCTTTTCAGGTAGTCGTGTTGATCTATTTTCTAAGAAGGCACATTGAGATTTGAGACGATGGTATACGTGTTTTTAAGTTTAGAGCTTATCTATTTGTAGATTTTTCGAGATAATTCTCAAGGACATGTTTATTTGGCTAATCGGGCTGTAGTTTATCTGGCTATTGATGGAGAACGCTTTGCGCGATTTGTGGCGGCTGCGGATCCTGGTTGTGGTAGATGTCGAGAGGGGATTGAGCATGCAGATCATTTGTTCCTCGAGTGCATGTGCTCGATTGAGGCATGGATATTATTAGAGGAAATGGTGTAGCTCTTTGATGAGGCATTGGATTTTTGGAAGCGCATAGGAACTGGGTGGATGGGCATAGAAGGAGGTCGGAGCTAATAGCGATAATGTGGGCAATTTGGGCTGCCAGAAATGATGTGGTATTCCAACATGAGTTTGTGTATGGTGAGAATATGTCGTTTCATCCTAAAGCGTTGGTTGAAAGGTGGTTTATATAAATGCTTTGTATCTTTTTGGCCTAAATTAGGTATGTAATTTTTTTTGATGTGATCACTACACAAAATTGAGCTATAGTGACGTTTTTTATTCAAAATATGTCACTAAATTAGCCATTGTTAAATATATAACGACGATATTATTCATTGCGAAATGATTTTTCGTACTCAAAATTAGCAATGAATATCATATATGTCGTTATATCATTAGCAACGGTCCACATAGCGACGTTTATTCGTTGCTATTTTTCAAACTTCTAATTAATCGTCGCTAAATTTTGAACTAAAAAATTAGTGACGATAGTTGATATTTTGAAAAATAACAATGGATAATCGTCGATGTATTGACCGTTGCTAATGATATAACGACAAATATGATATTCGTTACTAATTTTGAGTACGAAAACTCATTTCACAACGAATAATATCATCGTTATATATTTAACAACGGCTAATTTAGTGATGGATTTTTAAAAAAACGTTACCATAGCTCAATTTTGTTGCAATGGATAAATAGCGAAGTTTTTGGGCTCACACCTACACGACGACGGTCCTTTTTTCCCTTAAAATAAATAAATTTGGGATATTACATAGTTGTTTAGATGCCTAATGTTTTATAAGTCTGCATTGTCCCGTTGTAGATAGTTTAATATCTAGAAAATCATCTGTTAAAGAGGATCAAAGGGTTGTAAAGACTTCAATCATCTAGGTCAGGTTCTTTGTATGTTTTAATTATTTTTTGAGACCACTTCTTTATACAGGGAAAACGATGCAGTCATATTGTAGCATCCGCAGTATATTGAGCTAAATATTATGGCAAGCATACATAAATGAATTACTCCATACTTATGTTTTAATATATGAATAGGGATATAGATATAGATGTTGACATGCGCATCCATTTTGAAAATGGATCTGAATTTGTAAGTCATTTTTTTTATAATTTTATACATATAGGGTTGAATCTAAATATTTAAAGATCAATGGTATACATGCACGTATTATACATTGTTGGGGTAAACAGTAAAGACACACATGCAAGATTAATTTTGTTATCGACTTTAACGAGATAACAAGTGTATAAAGAAACCACATCATCGAAATAGGAGACAAGTGGGCAACAAGATACGCCACTAGTCCTTTTTTAGTTATCTTTTCTATATTCAAGATATAGACACAATCTTAATCTTTTATCCTAATTTACGCGACCACCACCAAGTCATCAACATGATTTCCTTAACCTTGGGTTAGCGTAATTACCGGGATAGGGAATCTGAATGGAGCTTGACAAAAAACAGACCACGTACCATAATCGGACCCCGAAAGCAATGTTACACTGCACACCTCGAGCACATTAAACAAACATCACAGAAAAGTAGTCGAACGGTAAGGTTCAAAGGCAGTTGTTTTGTTTAATCGCAAGGCATCGGAATGGGGGCCAATCTCGATTAATCAAAGTAATTACGGGCATCGGGCGTTATGGTAGTTCGAATGCAAAACGAATATCATACGCAGCTGCCATAAGAAGGCACATGGTGGGGGCCCTAATAGCTGTACTCAAATATATATATTAATTAATTAGCATCAACTAATGATATTCGTGCGCCGTCCCGTGTCATTAGGCAGAATCTTCTTTGGTTTGGGCTCGACCAACCCTTATTTTGTAATGACCTCCACCTTCACTTCGATCTACTTTTGGATGCATGCGTTCGGATTCGGCTTTTACCGCAGCGAAAGGAATCCACCTGATGTTATCGTATTGATCGATCGCTTCAACGAAGGATATGTTTGCATGCATGGTGTCACATACTGTTATCTTCCTCCTGCATGGAAATAATTATTCGGGTAGCGAGGACAGAGTTGTACCGCGAGTTTTTTCCCATACAGGGCATCCCCAATACCCAAATGCCCTGTCAGAGCATCTGACCTCGGTATTTCCCTGTCAGGGCATCAATCGACGAACCGTTCGCCGATCGATGCCCTGACAGGGAAATATTGTGGTCGGATGCCCTGACAGGGCATTTGGGTATTAGGGATGCCCTGAATGGGAAAAAACTCTTGTACCGCTGTTTCGTCCGCTCGCGAGTTTAAATATACTGGACGTCATTGCCGTGTAAACAAGAGTTTTGAATGCTATGTGGATCATTGATTTAACGTACCTATGATCTTCGTGATTTCATCAGTAAAACTTGTGTCTTACTTGTATTATAATTCTGCGATGATCCTTACAAGATGTTTTTATCTACACCGGCATCGTGTCGTTAGCATCCGCGAGACTGCACTTCGTTTTTCTGTCAATCTTCCCGACCTCCTGATGGCACGATGATGTATTAGGCATACATACATAAGATCCAATTTTGAGAGATTGTAGTCGTAGCTAGACGTTTATAACAGCATGGCTATGGTAGAAGATTATTAATAATTAATTCCATGTCTGGCAATTATTTTAACCTCTCCATTATGTTCAGGCCCTGGTAGATTCACTGAACAGGGGGCGTAAAAAAATAAAAATATATTCGACGTTCTGAGGAACGGCCTTCTATTCAAATTTATTATAACAGCGCACAATATTCCAATATTCTTCGACCAACAGGAAACCAAAGCAAAGCATCCCAAATACAAGGGACCGTGGCCTTGGGAAAGAACCGGTCTCCTGTCCCTCCTCCATGAGAGCATGATTTTCAACGACGCTAATAATTGGTCGCATGCAGATGAGCATCTGCAAGCAAACATGCCGAGATCCACGCTCCTATTCAAATCACGAAAGATCGGAGATGCGTATTCCGAGCACCCTTCTTCCATCATTCCGAGCGAAGTGTTCCTTCTAGAGAGCACACATACAAACACCATGATTGGATCTGCTCATCCCTCTCTTCCCAATGCGTCGATTAAACTGGCACCGAAATCGGCTTCGCCAACTTTGAGGTGCAAGCATGGATCCAAACCGGAACATTAATCTAGTGAACCCACTTGGGAGAGGGATCTGAACTCGCGAGATGGTGTGCTGTCTTTGTGAATGGGCTGTCTGTCATCTTCTTCCATTCGTTTATATATGGCCAAGTTGTTCTTTGCTTTCCACCGTACTCATACGGGGGTACGTCCCCATGCAGGGCAGCACCACGTTGGAGGTTGGGGGACCAATTGCTGTCTGACACGTCAGCTCGACATGAGAGTAGCCAATATCTTTAATTTCGATCTAATTTCGGATTAATTATCTGTTTGGAAGATAATCAAGTGGTGAGCTTCGCATGGGGCCTGGTTCACGTGACCGCCCGGTGAGGTGCAGCTCGGCCTGTTCTCCGACCTGCAGAAGGTAGGGAAGGAACATAGCACGTGGTGGTCTAGACCTGAGGGGCGGGGGAGGTAACCCCACCTTCCCTTTCCGATTCCCCAGCTTTATAACCCGGAGGTGGCGAATCTATTCATGGTCCAATTTGGAATTTGATTCTAAAGAAATTTTCACCTCCCTGATTGGGATTATCAATACAAACATAAGTCTAGATTATGATAGATCTAGTGTGTACAGTCCGTTCTTCGGATTATATACGTCTCTCGTGTCTATAATTATTGGCGAGTTTAATGGAAAGTATAATTATCACTATGGAACAGAAAAAAAAACAATAATTTGTATGTAAATATAAACAGTATTTTAGATGTAAATCATTGTGCTAATTCATAAAAAATCCATATTAATCATACTAGCGTCGCATTATCAGCCCCTATTTTTTTAATCATCGACAAATGTAACTAATCAAGGACGATCTAGAATTTGTCATCAGTGGAAGCGACAAAGTAAATATTATCTGTATACATATATTTCATTCCATAATTATTCCTGCAATAGATATTTGGGTTTAATAGAGCAATCATCAGCTAAACTTGAATGGCGCAGTGGAGGTTACACAACTACCAATATACCCTTGCAACCACGAGACACTTCCAATCAAACCACGCAAATCTCGCAAAATCCAGGGGTATTTTCGTCTTCGCACGTCTATATAAACCCGACCCCTCCCCCTACCTTCCACCTCCTCAATCTCTACTCCTAACACCAGAGAGAGAGAGAGAGAATTAGAGAGAGAAAGAGCGCAATGGGGTCCTTCGCCAAATGCAGGACGATCCGCCACATAGTGCGGCTCCGCCAGATGCTCCGCCGCTGGAAGGCCAGAGCCTGCGGCGGAGTCCCCACCACCATCCCCGCTGACGTCCCGGCAGGGCACGTGGCGGTTCGCGTGGGCTCAACCTCACGGAGGTTCGTGGTGAGGACGGCGTACCTCAGCCACCCCATCTTCCGCAAGCTCCTGCGCAGAGCCGAGGAGGAGTACGGCTTCGACCATGCCGGCCCACTCTCCATTCCCTGCGACGAGGCCGTCTTCGAGCAGATCCTCCGGTACCTCTCGTCTCCCAACGCGCCAATCAACGACCTCCAGCCCGTGCAAGGATCGTGCCATCTCGGGGGTCGGGGTGCGTGGGGCGACTCCCGTCCTCTGCTCCACGGCCTCGTCGAGGACTCGTCCGTCTGGTGATCCAGAAGAGGTCGAATTTTCCAAATTGAGGTGAAATTTGAGGGGGTAATTTGTAAAGGCGGGATTGGAGAGTCCGTTAATTTTGGGGGACTAGCGGTGCAATTCCTCGTGTAAATATTAAACTACGGCGAGTAACTGCCCTTCGTTTCTTTCTTTCTTTTCTTGTTCAAGGAATCCAATGTTGTGAATGGCTGTTGTTGTCGTGTTTGTCTTTATGGTCGACGCGATTTATTGCGGAAAAGGAGATGGATGAGATGGATATTGGAATATAATAACGTGGAGCATCTGTTGCTGGTGGGCGAATGCTGCTGCGACCACGTGAAGGATGATGGGGAGCGAGAAATGGAGCACGTTCTCTCCTTCTCGTCTCCGGTGTCAATGGTATGGTCCGACTCACTGATATGGACTTATGGGTAGCAGTTCTACTAAATCAAGAGTGCTACAATACATAGCGAAGAGGATCGGATCCCTCTTTTCTTACCTTTTGACTGAAGGATGAGCGTGGATTCTGCTGTGTTCTCACATGCCCTCTGGTGCACGAAGCATCTGGATGATAGACATGCGGGGATGGCAAAGCTCGAATGTTGCTAGTTTTGAGGTTGGCACGTTTAGAATCTGGTCGAGCTGTAGTTCCAGGTTTTATACTTTGTGTCGAGTTTTGTACGGTAATTAATGATATGTACCGGATGGTCGACTCTGATTTGAAGTTGATAATTTTGGAATTTGGAACTCGTTGCCATTTGAACCAAGTGAAGCTATTCTCTTCTCATCCCACAGATGTTAACCCGAACTAATAAGTAATCCGCGGCACTAATTTGGACATCTTGTTGAATAGGAAAGAATCAAAACCTTTTTTTTAAGTCATCAGCTTAGAACTGGATTGGGTTCGATTGGATCCTCAGTTTAATCTGACCCACTTTTTATTCTGTTACGACAAAAAATATACAACTTACATTAGGTACATGTTGTTGCTCCCATCACGGTTTAGGATCAATCAACATCACCATCTTTTTCCCGTATGCATCATGATATAGAAACTAAACTGAAGATGGGGGAGCACTCGCGTAGATAAGAGAACGTCTTTTACCTGGTATAATTTCGCATTACACTCAGATTCTAAATATCAATTACCCATTATTTTACTCCATTAGCTAAACAACCTTGAGTTAATCTAACCTGGTTAAATATAATAATTTATATGGATTTTTACCTCCCGAGCCTTATAAACTTGTTAAAATTCATCTACGACCTTTTGCACAACATAATTACCATATCGACCATGTAAATTACCTCAAGAATCGTCACGAACTTCAAACAGATTAACCGTAAGATTCACGGGGTAAGAGTTAACAAGTTTACAGACTCGGAGAGGGAATTATGTTATTCAAAAGTCGAGAAGGTAATTTACAAAATTTATAAGGTTCATATGGTAAAAATCCCTAATTTATAATATTCATTTTATCTTTTATTCATAGCCATCCCCATCCCTCCTCCTAGCACTTCTTCCCCCCATTCTCCACTGCCATCGCCACCATATACCCAGACATCCCTCTCCTCCACTCACCCTCTTTCCTTTGCTTCCCCTCCCACCCCCTCGCATTGATGCAAGAAGGTGCGATGGAGATCGGTGCCAACCAACCACGATGACAATGAGCTACAGCTAATGGCCGTAGTAGAGGGCGGCGGTCTCTACCGCCTACTAGGGCGACATGGTGGCGACATGAGGTACTACTGTTGACAGAGAGGATCCTTTGCTGTGGTGTTGTGCCTGATGTGGTTCACACGATTTTGTATGGTATGGACCCACAAAAAGTGCAAAATCGTGTGAACCGCTCGATCAAGATCGAGCAACGCACACGCCTACAGCAGACTCTGTTGCCCTCTCGCCGGCAGCAGATGATCCTTCTTAGCAGTGACACCACAATCACGAAACCTGAGAAGTATGCTGGATTCTGGAAGTGACTCCCTGGATGTTGAAAGTCCACGCATAACATGTGTCGACGGGAAAGCACTGTTTTGTGAGGTGGGTACTTGGATTCCGTTCTTCTTGGCATTCCAGCAACCGCCACCGGGAGGTTCCTGATCTTGGTGGGGGGCTTGAATTTGTCCTCGAAGTGGTAGTACGAGTCACTATTGTTCGTCATCAAGAAGGTCAAACTTGACGGACTTGCGTAAGGCCTTTGAGTTGCAACATTGGGGTCCTATCTCTTGTGGTGGTGCACGTGTGGGGCCTCAACTTGATGGGCATTTAGATTTTTTTATGTATACCTTCAAGATTACATACAAGAATTTAACACAAGGATATGCCTTATAATACTTAGTGGTTATTGGGGTCTAGGTATAATTTGAAATTACGTAGGGTTCAGAATATAATCAGAAAATATATATGATGAATCCATGATTCGTCTACTTTATACAAGGATCTTAGCAAAATCTTCTTAATAAATCATTAAATAAAACCCCTAAATTGACTCAATTAACTTTACCTATTGTGCAAGAACTTAGGGTTAAAATCTGTGTATAAATAAACCCTAATATTTAGCTAACTTGTGCTTATTATTTTATGTACAAAAATTAATTATTCTGACTTAATTTTTTCTCATTTATATTATGTAATTTATTCATTAACATGGTATTAAGAAATAAAATGCATAAAAATCAAAGAAAACGAAAGAGTTTGAACTTATATATTGTTTATCTTTGACATTTCTATTTCACCCATTTCTTAACCTATAAAAAAAATTGTATTTTGTGTATATTACCTCTTTGGATTTTGGGTCCTCATGAAAGTTGTAGATCTCAATTAGACCGACAACTTTCATGTTGACCACCTTTTCACTTGACCTTTCATTTTATTTCTTATTTTTTCATTTTATTCTTTGGTCAACAACTTGGTTAGCATATCATGCCACATGGCACCTGCCTATTGAACCGCCTCAACTCCCAAACAACCCCGCTAGTTGACCTGGTGGTCAAACACCATGAAGCAGAGCGAGGTGGTCGTGTGGTCTAACAAGACGGACCACAGTCATTTAAGTGACCGCTCACTAAGCCCAATGATCAAAACAACAATTAACCCACATAATATAGAGAATCAAGTAATGCAAGTCAAGTGATGTGGATCAAAATTTATTACACCCTACGATGAATGTGTACAATGGACAAACACAAGGAGACAAGTCGGTGTAGCAGGTATATTTTTTTAAAAAAATGAATAAATAATATAGGTATAAATGTACAATATTTGCTCAACTAATTAATTAATTAATATTTTGTGGGTTTTTAATTAAATAGAATAATTCTTTAAATATATAGTTTATAATTTTCTGATTTTTATTTTTTTACTTTAGGAATGTATAAAATATAAATAATATAAATAAGAATATATATTTATATATATATATTATAAGTACTATGTAATGAAATATCTAATAAATATACAAAAATAAAAAATATTCCTAAGAAAAATACTTTTTATTTTTTAATGGATTTAAATATATTAGGGTATTTATAATAATTAATAAAGGTAATAACTATGTATAGCTATATAGAAGTATATAATACAATATACGATATTATAATTATAAATATAGATATATATAATGAAAATTTATGGAATAAGATATTTTTATGTCTTTTATATTTTTCTAATGTTTTTGTGATTTTTTAGTAATTTTTGCTAAATTTTCGGTAATTTTAAAACTCAAAATATACAAAATCAGGAACTTTTAAAATATGTCGAATTGATTTGAGACTTAAAAATAACAAAAAGGTTCAAAAGTTCTCTAAATCAATTTTTATATGTAGATAATAACATATATATAAAAATATAGTATAGAAACTAATATTTTTGGGTTTTTAAAAAATATTTTATAAAGCTTTTAGGCTAATCAATGGTTTGCTAATTTTAAGAGTTCCTTTTGATGTTTTTGTTATTTTTGGTCTGGAGTGATGAAATAGTATAATTAACATTATTTTTTTGGAATTTTTATTTATGATTTTATATTTTTTATATTTTTTAAGGCCAACAGGGAATAAAATATTCTATTTTAATTTTTAATAAATAGAAAATGCGCATGAAATGCAAAATAAAAGTTATGGCATGAAAGACAACAAATCAAACACATAAGATTATTTCTTCACAATTTTTGGAGCACTGATGAGCGTCCCGACCACTAGGGTATAAGGTGCTAAACGGTCGTTGCGACCCACACGATAAGGACGGCTCGATCAAGAAAAATAGACCACCAAACAAGATGAAAAATCAAATCAAACACGGTAGCGGTCTTGCTATTAATTTAACCTGGTATAGCGACCATGGTCGAACACAAGGAGCACGGATTGGCCTTGCGGCCTACGAAGTAATCAAAAAGGAAAGAAAAGGAAATAAAAATGTATTTTTGGTAGTTTTTAATTCTTTTTATATTTTTTTTTGGATTTTTATTATATTAAGAAAAGAAGAAAAGCAACTAAACAACACACTTCAATAATTTATTAAATGCACTAAAAATCAACCAAAAATTCAAATAAAAATATTTTTGTGTTTTTTATAATTTTTACTGTTTTTAGTAAATTTTTGAGATTTTTCTGATGTTTATTTAATTTTCTAAAAATCAAACAAGGACTGAAACTGTAGGTACTGTCTAGCCGAGCTAAATGGACCTAGATAAAATATCTAGAAGCTCCAAATTAGCCGGGAGGTAATTTTCCTATAAAGATAAGAAAGCAAGGAAAATTTGGGCACCTAAATTATTATTTTTGGATTTTTAATTTATTTACTAGAATATTTATGAGATTTTGAGGGGTTTTCAATTTTTAGGTGTTTTAGATATCGAAAAATAGCCAAAATTGGCTAGAAAATCAAGCAAGCAAAGACAAACAACAAGTGATTTTTTTGTAATTTTTAAATGAATTTTAATATTTTTTTGTGATTTTTCAACTTAGATAGTAAAGAAAATGCGTGTTTTTGAATTTTTAAAAATATCAAACAATGTCTAAAATGTCTCCAAAATTTATAGAAAATTTTACATCATGGCAGGAGCCATGTGTCCAATTTTCATTAAATTTGGAGGTGATTTGCTATTTTATTCAAAAATATAAAAAGGGTACTGTACACAGGGACCTAAGTGCAAATACCCGAAGTCCTGAAGGGTCTGGTGCAAAAATCCCAGGTAAACACGTGTGTCGCACGTGCCTGAGGCACTCAGGGACCCAAATGTAATAAAAATAAGTCTTTGGACTATTTGGTAACAGGTACCAAAAGTCCGAGGGCTTATCTGCAAATAACCCAAAAATATCCGCACATGCTCAATTAAAATACGCATAGGGGTATAAATGCAATATCTCAAAAGTTTTCATTCATTACTTAACATCTCAGAACTACAGGGCATAGAATGCAAAAACACCAGAAAGTCACATGTCGATGCACGTGTCACATCACATACAGGGGCATAAATGCAAACTAAATAAAGAGCGGGGTCCTCTATGCAAATATCCAAACTGAAATAAACTACCTAAAATATTTACAGGACTCAATAATAAAGACAAAACAAGAGGGGTCCTAAGTAATATTTACCCCTTTATTAATGGAGCCGATGGATGCACGCCACGTGGTGCATCGGACGGTGAAGAACGACGGGCGCTCCACGGGTGAGCTCCTCGCAGTGATCCGACGGCTGAGGCTACGCCACGTGGAGATCGGACGGTCCTCGTGCGTAGTGGACGAAGCCTCGTTGGATCGACGGCTGGGATCAGTCCTCCACTGATCTGACGGTGGCTGCTGCTCCTGGGACGGACGACTCAGATGAGAACTGGAGCGGGAGGCTGATCGGACGGCTGCTGGAGATCCTCGAAGAACACGTGGCCGGCGAACTTCGCCGGCCCAGTGCGCTCGCTCCGAGCCTCCTCGCGGGGCGCTGATGATCGGAAAAGGTTCGGCGTGAGCCTCCGCGTCGGATGGGGGTCTCCGACGACCCCGCCGAGCTCTAGGGAGCTCCGGCAAGGTCGGCTGAGCTGTAGCTGCTGGACCCAATGGTCCAAGCCCTCAGATGGACTTGGATGAACCTGCAAAATCGACCAAACAGCTCGCGGGTCGAGGGCAAACTGCCTCGACCCGGTTAGGCAGGGTAAAGGTGGTTTGTGGTGCGATATGGGCGAGCTCCGGCGAGGGGGGTAGACGGAGGAGCTCGAGCCCCAGCTCCTGTGCGAGCTGGGTTGGGTGGAGGTATGGAGAAGGTGCGTGGGAGGGAGGCGGAGGTGACGATGGATTCCGATGATCGAATGGAGCTATGGGGTGGTCGGAATCGGCGAAATACGTCAGCGGAGCGAAATGGGGGAAATCGAAAATTAGCGAAAAAGAAAAGCTAAAGAGTCTACCTGGGTGGACGATGAGACTATGGACGAGCTGGCGATGCTCTGGGTCGTGGCCTCGAGGAGCGTCTCCCTCCGAGGCTCGAGCTCCGGCTCTGGGCGGAGCACAGCGGTGCTTGATCGCCGGATCGATGGGCTCGCACTCCCTCCTCGCTGCAACACCACGGGGGACGAGCTGTCACTCTCGCCTTTGCAATGGAGCTCACTGGGGGGTGGAACGAGTGGCCAAAGATGAGAATGGGGAAGGCGGAGCTCGAGCTAAATATGGGTGCAGGTCCGGCTAGAAGAGGTCGGGTAGGGCATTGGAGCGCGCGGATCCCGAGGTGAAGGCTCCGGCGAGGGTCTCGGATGCATCGTTAACGAGTCGGACCCGGGATTTAGGCGAGGCATGATCGGGTTTACACGGGAAAAATCCGAGAAACGGGTTACCCGCTAAGGACCCGTGGGAAGTGGTCCTGGGGGGGTAGTTGACCGGGCGGTCAACAATCCCCAGGGCCAATGGGTAGCGGCCACGTGGCTGATATTTGGAAGTGAAAATAAGGGTAGCAAATGGCCGAATTAAGAAAAAGTTAAAACATGAAATATTTTTATTTTAATTTTTTTCTATTTTTTTAGTGATTTTTAATTAATTTTTCAAAATAAAAATAAGGTATGTACATAGTAGGGTTAGATATAGGTATTTATACAATATATAGGTTTTTAGTTTTTGATTTTTAATTGTTATTTTTATACAATTTCATTCCCATTTTATATTTTATTTATTTATATCATAAAATAAGGAATAAAAAGATATTTTTATTTTATTTTTATTATTTATATACATAGGTGAAATAAATACATATGTTCATTTATATACATGGTATATTTACAAAGTATTTTTGGATTTTTAATTTTGTTATTTTTATTTTGTTTTTGTTTTAATTGTTTTTATTTTATTTATTTACATTATATAATGTAGAATATTTACAAAAATTTTGGAAATTAATTTTATTTATTTATAAGGCTAAATAAATATAAAGGTGGGTGGTTTATTCACATGGTGAGTGATGTTTTTATCTTCTTTTTGATGTTTATATTTTTATCTTGATTTTGTATTTAGAAATATTTACAAATATTTACAAGCCAATTTGAGTCTATTTTTGTGAGGAAAGTACTTTTATTTATTTGCATAAATATTTACACACATGAGCCCCTATCTCCCTCTACTTTGGCTTTTATGCGGTCAGGCCCATGCTGAGCCCTCCCTTGGGTTAGGTTGCTCAATATTTATTCTAAATATTTCCCTCTTTTTCTTTTTAATCTTTATTCTTTTATTTTTGCACAAAAACATGCTAATTATAGGTTTTTACACAATGCATGCTTTTGGTAATTATTTCTATTTACAACTATATACATGCATTTGCAAAGGTTTTTGTAGCTAAAATATAAGAATAAAGAGTGATGAATGAGTATTCATCACCCCCCTATACTTAACTTTGCTAGTCCCTTAGCAAACACTTATTTGAAAAAGAAGTGAAAAAGAAATAAATAAAAAGAAAAAGAGAATGTACATGGTTATTAAACTTGCCTTCATTAAATTAAGGTATGGAGCTCGATCAGATCTTTGGATTATTAATGTGTCGGAACCTTATTTGGACTTAAGCCTAAAACTCAACAGCCTCTAAGTTCCACTAATCTATAACCAAGACTCCTCAATGCTCCAGGTCAGAACAAGTCATCAATCACAAACCCTGAAGACCATGAATCTTTTCTTGTCCTGTGAATGTGAGGTCTAAGCTCTCCACCTCAGAAATGGCAACTTGACAACCCTCCCCAACAAGGTAACTCTATGACCTCAATCTGGCCACTCTTTCCTCGAGGAGCAGGGTATTCCCTTCTAAGTTCAAGTTCAACCGGCTCAAGAAGAGGAGGAAGAAGAGAATGGGTCAAGGCCAGTGTAGCCATGTACCCTTGGGAGCTTGACCAGTGTAGCCAAGTCTCCCTGCTGCAAGCTACATCAGGTGGATCATGAAACTCAAGCTTTGCTTATTGCACTCTATATACATACTCCGGTGGGATTATCATTTTCTATCAGACCCACCACTTTTTTGGAGTTATTTTCTTTTTGCATTTTTTTTCAAGTGCATCTATACAACATATACATGTGCAGCATATATACAAGGAGTTTTTCCTCTTGAGCCAGTAGACTATCCCTCTTTTGAAGCTTTATTGCAACCCACGATTCCCGTCGTTAGACCTCATGGCAACCAGACCAAGTTGAGACGCACTTCCTTCACTAAAAGAAGAAGAGAGGTTCCGCCTAGAAGTACTACCCTCATATGCTACCCCAAGTCAAGGAAGACTGCCTCCTCACCATCTCATCCGTAGAGAGATCGGTGCATAGTGCTGGTGTCCAAGTAAAGCCAGAATCTATATGAGTCATGTGTTGTTGTTAAATGCTCCACTTAGGCTCATTGAGATGACATGTGATCATAGCCTAGTGGACTCAAAGAATTAAGTCACTATGGACCTGAAAAGCCTTAAACCTAAGCCTTATAAGGTTCCTCTTAGAAGTTAGGTGGATTAAGATCTTAATCAAGCTCCATTTCTCAATTTGATTCCAGGCTAGTTTAAATGTCAACTATCATCCAGAAAAACTATATACATATGTACAAAAGATGCTATTTACACAAATTTTACAAACATGCAAAATTTTTGAAAAATGTTTTGAAATCATGAATAGATGATGCATGAAGTGCAAGTTTTGCAAAAAGATATTTACACACATTTACACAAGATTTTTGCAAACTTTTGATTTTCAAAACATTTTTGAAAAATTTTGTACTATATACATAATTTTGATAAGAAAATATTTACACAAGCTTTACGCAAAAGATTTTTGAAATCATTTTTACAAAAATAATTTGTACACTAGCTATTTATGTGCAAATAAAAGAAGTTTATGTACATGATTTTTTTTTTAATTTTTGTGATTTGTACGGTTTTTAGCCATTTTATTTATTAACGCACTCACACAAAGTACGAGTTATGGCTAAAGTATATATGAAATATATACACACCCCCCTATACTTAGCTCGAACGATGTCCTCAGAGTCAAGAGCGATGAAGAAGACATAACTCGTGCTAGGTATAGGGAAGTGAAAAGAAAGGCTATATACAAAGACGAATAGATGAAATAGAAAGTCAAAAGGGTCTCGGGTCTTCCCCCTATACTTAGGATCGAATAATCCTAAGTATAGCAGGCTGTATACTAAGGGAAAACCGAGTGGAGAATGTACAGGGTCTACCCCCCTATACTTAGGGTGAAATATCCCTAAGTATAGGAAGCAAAACAGGGGTAGAAAGAAACAAAAGAAATACCCAAAGGTCTCACATCCCCCCTATACTTAGGGTAAAGTGCACCCTAAGTATAGCATAATCAATAGGTGAAGAAGGGGATGTGGGACTAAAGAATGTGGTGATATAGACATCTGGATCTATACAAGGCGGAAGATCAGTGAAACTCAGGCGTGAGATGCATTAGATGTGAGTCAAAGACCACATCTCACGCAAAATGAATAGGGGCAAGATCAACGACCCGCGGCTCATGATCTAGAAATGGCTTGAGCCGCTGGCCGTTCACTCGAAAGGTACTCTCAGAAGACAACTCGGATATATCAATGCTACCGTTTTCATGTACCTTTCTCACCAAGTATGGTCCCTTCCACTTGCTCTGTAGCTTCCCTGGAAATAAACGAAGCCTCGCGTCAAACAACCATACTCTCTGTCCAATCTCAAAAGGCTCGTGGCTGATATGAGAATCATGCCACTCCTTCACTCGCTCCTTATACTGTAGGCTGTTTGAGAAGGCGGTATCTCTAAGCTCCTCCAGGGCTGCTAACTCTGCCCTCCTCTGGTCTCCTACACCATCTGGATCCATGAGTATGTCTGTAACTGCCCAAAGTGACCTGTGCCTCAGCTCAACAAGTAAATGGCACGGCTTGCCATATACGAGGCGAAAGGGAGATGTACCCAATGGTGTCTTGAAAGACGTCCTATATGCCCACAAGACCGAGTCCAAAAGCTGTGACCAATCCTTTCGGTCAGGGCGGATGACTTTCTGCAATATAGTCTTGATCTCCCTATTCGACACCTCGGCTAGACCATTCGTCTGTGGATGGTAAGGTGTAGCAACACGATGGTCTATACCGAACTCGCTAGCAAGGGCCTTCACCTGGTCGTTGATGAAATGAGACCCCCGTCTGAAATCAGAACTCTAGGAACCCCGAACCGCGTGATGATGTGCTTCCTCAAGAATCGGCAAACTGTCCTCGCATCAGCGGCTCGGGCGGGGGTAGCCTCAACCCAACGACTAACATAGTCCACGGCCAACAGAATGTACTCGAATCCCTGACTCTTAGGGAATAGACCCATGAAATCGATGCCCCATGCGTCAAAAACCTCACAGAAGTGAATGGGCTGCATCGGCATCATATCACGCTGTCCACAAGTGCCCATCCTCTGACAGTCAGTACACCTCTTCACGAACTCATCAGAGTCCTTGAAGAGGGTAGGCCACCACAAGCCGGATTGGAGCGCTTTCTGTGCCGTTCTCCTCCCAGAATGATGTCCTCCTGCCTCAAGCTTGTGGCAGTAAGTGAGGACACTATGGTGTTCCTCCTGAGGAATGCACCGACGCCAGACACTATCCCCTCCTTCGTGGTAAAGGATGGGATCCTCCCAGTGGTAGGACTTGGCCTTCGCAAGGAAGGTCTCAAGCCTCTGCCTGGGCCAATCTTGTGGGACTTTCCCAGCAACAAGAAAGTTCACAATATCGGCGTACCATGGGAGTGAGGCGATAGCAAGGATCGCCTCATCTGGGAAGGTCTCACAAATGGGATCTATCTGCTCAGACTCCTCAGGCTGCTCTATGCGGGAGAGGTGATCCGCCACCACATTCTTGACTCCAGGCTTATCCTTGATCTCAATGTCGAACTCCTGGAGTAGAAGGATCCATCTAGTAAGTCTGGCCTTGGCATCCTTCTTTGTCATGAGGTATCAGATGGCGGTGTGATCAGTGTACAAGGTCACTCTAGATCCAATGATATAAGATCGAAACTTATCTAGGGCGAACACTACGGCTAGCATCTCCTTCTCTGTGACCGTATAATTCCGCTGGGCGGAATCCAATGTGCGGCTAGCGTAGTGTATAGCAAAGGGGACTCCATCCCTCCTCTGTCCCAGCATTGCCCCTACGGCAAAATCGGAGGCATCCGTCATGATCTCGAATGGGAGAGACCAATCAGGCGGCTGGAGGACAGGAGCCTCAATAACACACTGCTGGAGAGTCGCAAAGGACGAAAGACACTTGTCATCGACAAGGAACTCAGTGTCTTTCATCAAGAGGTCAGTCAACGGCCGGGCAATCCTGCTAAAATCATGAATAAATCTCCGATAGAACCCAACATGCCCTAGGAATGACCGTAGCTGCCTCAAATTGGACGGCGGTGCGAGTTTCCTAATGACATCAACCTTGGCCGGATCAACCTCCATGCCCCTGTTAGAGATGATGTGGCCAAACACCGTCCCTTGAGTCACCGTGAAGTGACTCTTCTCCCAAGAAAGCACCAAATGGACCTCTATACATCGCTGGAGTACCCGGTCTAGGCAGTCAAGACAGGAGTCGAATCCGTCGCCGTAGACCGAGAAATCGTCCATGAAGACCTCCAAACACTCCCCTACCATGTCCGAAAATATCGACAGCATGCACCTCTGAAAAGTCGCGGGGGCATTGCATAGCCCAAATGGCATGCGTCGAAAGGCATATGTACCGAAGGGACAGGTAAAGGTGGTCTTCTCCTGATCCTCAGGAGCGATGGCCACCTGGTTGTAGCCCGAGTACCCATCCAGGAAACAGTAATGGCTCTTCCTTGCCAGTCTCTCAATGATCTGGTCAATAAAAGGCAGGGGGAAATGGTACTTCTTGGTGGCCTGGTTGAGTCTCCTGTAGTCAACACAGACCCGCCAAGAGGTAGGTACTCGTGTAGCAATCTCCTCTCCTGACTCACTGATCACAGTCGTGATGCCCGTCTTATTGGGCACAACATGCAAGGGGCTGACCCACTTGGAGTCGGAAATGGGATAAATAAAATCTGCGCTCCACCATTTGGAAATCGCCTTCATGACGACCTCTCTCAGGTTGGGGTTCAGTCGCCGCTGGAACTCACGCGACGGCTTCGCCCCCTCCTCAAGATAAATATGGTGGGAGCACAACAATGGACTAATCCCATGGAGATCTGCTACGCTCCATCCGATTGCCTTGCGGTTCTTTTCAAGAACCCCCATCAAACGGGATTCTTGCTCTCCAGTTAGATCGGCGGAGATGATGACTGGGTACATCTCAGGCTCTCCCGCAAGGAGTGGATACTTCAGCGAAGTAGGGAGCGGCTTCAGCTCTGGACAGCTGGGTGCTGGCAAATCTGGCTTCGGAAGAAGATGTGTGTATGCTGCTAAATCTGCCAAATCTGCTTGGGAGAATGAAAACGAACTCTCGCAAACTGAATCTGGAGAAGGCTGCTCATCTGTAATGTCTCTGATCTACTCTACATCTACCTCCTCCGCAGCTGTAGGCTCTGTGGGACTCAGGTCTGGCATCTGATCATCACAATTTGCCCAATCAGACTCTGAATCCGAGGGATCTGCATCAAACAAGGTGGCCTCAGTACCACCATCACTAGAAATCGTGTCGTGATCAGGAACCGGCTCTGCTGCCACTGAAATATCCTGGACCAGGGTTGTGCTCTCCAAGCTCTCCTCTGCTATCATCTCAGCATCAGCGGTGTCTGGAAATGAGAGGATGGCCTGTGCTGAAGGGTCTGCCCATGCTGCCTCATCATCTGTGATCACAAAATCACAGTCCTGGTGGATGTCTAACCCGACATCTGTCAGCTGCTCTGTATCTGTGCTGGTCTCTGAGCATGCTCTGTCTCTGGCTCTGTAGTCCTCGACCGTCTCTATTTGTACACTCTCTCCCTCGACGCGAAAGTATACCTTCCCGCTATCATGGTCAGTCACCGCCTTGGCTGTGGCCAAGAACGGACGACCGAGGATGATGGGGGTATCGGCCACTGAATCAGGGATCTCCATGTCCAACACTACGAAGTCCACGGGGAATTGCAGGCCCTGAATAGTGACGATAACGTCTCGCAACAACCCCTTCGGCCTCTTGACAGATCGATCAGCAAACTGAAGGACTGTCCTGCTCTATCTAAGAGTACCCAACTCGAAACGGTCGAGAAGGGCTGCCGGAAGGAGGTTGATAGACGATCCGCTATCCAATAGAGTCCGGTCGAACCTCTGCTCACTGATATGACATCTGATATATGGGGCTCCTGAATCTGGCCTCTTGGCTGGCAGACGGTTCTGGATCACGAAGCACGTGGCTTTCGTCAGCACATGAATCTCTGACTGGTGGTTCCTCCTCCTCCTCCTGACTGTAGTCCTATCTCTCAAAGAACGCTGGAGAAGGGGGATGTGATGCAAAGCCTCCTGAAGGGTCAGCTGGATATGGAAACGATCAATCATGCTCTGGCTGAACTCCTCCTGCTCTCTCTTTTTTGGATCTTTTTCTTTTTTCTTCCCCTTCCCCATCTGAAGGGCTCTAGGGAAGGGGATCACAGGGTCCTTCTCAGATGAAGAACTAGGAATAGGTCTAGACGGCTCGACGGTCGGATCCGCACATACATCAATCACCACAGTGGGACCAGAAGAAACCAAACCTTTTCCATTATTCAAAACAGTGTTCTGAGATACATCAGTGGAAGGAAAAACAACATCTCTCTCAAAATGAACACCCGTGGCCTCAGTACCACCACGGGCTGGCTCTCCTGGACGTCTCGCGGCCTCAGTACCGCGTGCTGGCTCGGCAACTCAGGTGGCGTCAGTACCACCTCCTCGAACTGGTGAAGCGGCGGCCTCAGTACCGCCGGTGGAATCAGCATCCTTGGTGGCATCAGTACCACCACCATCATCATCATGAGCGGCCTCAGTACCGCTCTCCTCCTCCTCTGGCGCTCTAAGAGTGTCCTCGTGGTGTAGCTCAGATGAGGCGCCGCCGCCTGCTGGTGTCCTACCGCTCCTAAGCGTAACAAAATCAGCATCAAAAAGATCCGAAGACATATCATCAAATGGATCACTAGGAGTGGTATGCTCAGTGTAAGCTACCTGCTCAGACTTCCGCTTCAGGCTGTTGGGATTCGGCTCTATCTGGGCAGGAATGGCAACCTTCCCTCTCACAATGTCCCGCATCTCCTGGCGGAACTCGTCCATCTCCCGTCTGAAGGTAGCCTGCTGATCTGTGAGGAGGCGGGCTATGTCATCCAAAGCGGGGCTCTCGTATGATGGACCATGAGAGCCCGACGGGTAGCCTCTCTGGTGATGAGGCTGCTGGAACTGGTGCTGCTGCTGCTGAGAGGGGTAAGAGGAAGGATGTTGCTGCTGGTGTGGCTGGTGAGCCTACTGCTCACGTCTCCAAGACTGTCCCTGCTGCTGATAGGGACAAGGAACGAAGGATGATTGTGACTGCGACTGGTAGTCTGGGGGCTGCTGCTGGTGGTGATCTCTCTGCTGGCTATACTGCCCTCCCTGACCGGATGACTGCTGCTGGGGCTGGGTACCTCCACTCCCCCACCTGAATCCGGGATGGTCTCGTAGAATCCCAGGCTGGGGACGGTCATACCAAATCCCGTTGACATCCATCAACGGCTCTGCGTCGTACTGGGCTGGCGGGAGTACTGCCAGAGGCTGATCCGGCTGGTATACCACCATCTGCATGTCTGGAGATGGTGGGGACTGGTAAGAGGGCTGCTGCTGCTGGTACGGCTCCGCCTGTACAAGGTGAACCTGTCTAGGCTGCTGAAAGGAGCTGGAGCGCTGGGACGAGCTGTTGCTGCCGCCGGTATCGCCTCGCGACTGAAGACGGGGCTGGGAAGCCGTTTGTGCCTCCTGGAGACACATGAGCTGGGTCTTCATGTCGCTCAGGGTCTGTGCCATCTGCTCCATCTGCGTGATGCCCTGGCACTGCTTCTTCTCAATCAGCTCCATCCGATCCAACTTCTCACTAATGATGCCCATATCCGCAGCGGACGACTCTGCCTGTGCTGCTGCTACTGCGGATGAACTGGATGGACCGGCGTCGACCCGTGCTATCCTCTGGTACTGCACGGGTCCAGGCTGCTGCTGGGGTCTGCCCTGAGTGTATAACCTGGTCTGGGACATCACCATATAGTTCTCGGCCATCTCCTCGTAGATGGCCCAGACCTGGTCGTGATCCTTGGCGGAGTAAGACCAGCCACAAGAAGCATTCACCAAGCCCTGGAGCTCTGGTGTCAGCCCGCTGAAGAAGCTCTGCACAAGGTTCGGCTTCGAGATATCATGGTGCGGGCATCGGTCAGTAAGCTCACGAAACCTCTCCCATGCCTCATGGAATTGCTCATTGGGGAGTGATGTAGCCGAAATCGAGCGCGGTCGTATTGACTCACAAGGCGAGTCAACAGTCGGTGTATTGACCACACCAAATAATGACTAAATCAACAATTAACCCACACTAAAAATCAATAATTAGAAATAAATGTGGAGTTAAAATTTATTTTTAACTCTGCACAAATGGTGTATAGTGTCAAGTATGCAGAGAGTTCGAACACAGGGAGCAAACAGTGAAGTCCTAGCAAAAATGCTAAAATGTGTGAGTGTGTGAAGTGTCTACACTAAGCAAGCAAGCAACTACAATTTTTGTGGGTTTTTAATTTTTAATTTTTTTTAATTTTTTCATTTAATTTTTAATTTTGTATTTTGCTTTTTGATTTTCTGATTTTTAGATTTTTTATTTTATATATTTTTTTTTCAAATATTGGAAAACAAGGGGATATAATACAAGGCAAGCTAAGGTATTTATAAAAATGTGCAAAAATACTCAAAAATTCAGAAATAAAATGTTTTTGGGATTTTTAATGTTTTTTACTGTTTTTATGATTTTTGGGGATTTTTCTAGGTGTTTTTGGTATTTTTAAGGGCTGAAATAAAGGAAAACAGTGAGAATAGGGGCTGGCTGTGACAAAAATGCAAGTTAAAAATACCAACCAGTAGCAAAAATATTTCACACTATTTTTCTAATAAAAGTAACAAAATAAGGAAGAAACAGAAGCTGAGTTTGCAATTTTTGGGTTTTTCTACTATTTTTTATATTTTTTTGAAGTTTTTGAGTGTTTTTATATTTTTAGTGTTTTTGTTTTGAGATTTTTAATGATTTTTGGACTGACACTAAAAGATAATAAAATAGACACTAGGTGATTTTTTTGGAATTTTTAGAGGTGTTTTGATATTTTTTTGGTATTTTCTAAGGTAGACAGTAGGAAAAAGACATGTTTTTGATTTTTTATAAATAATGAAAAGTGGTAAAATTGAAAACTAAAAATAGGGCGTCAAAATATATCTATCCAGAAGCTTAGTCCTATTTTTGTGGAATTTTTGGAGTTAAAATGATATTTCAAATAAATCCAACAAACATCCAAATATTAAACAAGCCTGGCAGGGGTATATGTGCAATATTCCAAACATCCAGGGGCTAACATGCAATTTTCCACAAAATATTACACTATATATTCAACTTCTGGGACCAAAACGTAAATACAAGACCCGCCTGGGCACGCCTACAAATTACCCACCAGGGCGCGTGACTTGCACGCGCCTGGGAGGGACTGAAGTGCAATTTCACAAAAGTCTGGGGGTTAACATGCAAAATACCCAGAAGTATTACACGTGCTTTGGAAATTCAAGGACCGAAACGAAATACACAACAACCCAAGGGTGCCTCTGCAAAATGCCCACACCTCACGTGAACTGGTCACGTGAGGTGACGTGGCGAGGGACCTAAACGTGAATAAATAAAGTACGGTGGGTTTCTTTGCAAATATTACAAAATATCTACGCTACAGACAAAAGTTTAAAGACTAAATATTAAATACAAAAAGGCGCGAGGGGTGAGTTGCAAAATACCCTCGACGCGACGCTCCGATGTTGACACGTGGCTCGAATCCAACGGCTGGGGCGACGAGGCGTGATCCAGCGGCTGGAGGCGTTTCACTTAAACACGTGGCAGCACAAGAACGGCCGATGACGCTTGGGCGATGCACGGCCCTGATTAGATCCTCCTTGGCTGATCGGACGGTGGAGACTGGTGGAGATCCGACGAAGGCTGTGCGATCTGGGAGCTCCTCCTCGATCCAACGGCTGGGAAGAGGGTTACAAGAACGGGGAAGAACGCCGGCGAAGGCGAGCTTCTCCGACCTCGATCTCCCTCCTCCGGCGACGATAGTGCTTCAAAATGGCCGTGGAGGCTCCTGGGACGGTCTTCTATCTCCTGGGGGCGTCAAAAATCCACGGGGAGGCCCGTGGTGCTCTCGGGCAGCAGGCGGAGCTGGAAGGCTGCTGCTGCTCCGGCGAGCTCCACAACTCGCCTCCAGGCGCGCGTGAAGTGGCTTGGACCTGCAAACAAAGTCAAGGGGTCCAGGGCAAACTGCCTGGACCCTCGGGTGGCCTTGCGGATGGTCGAGTCGAAATGGAGATGCACGGCCGGAGGTGCGCTCCGGCCAAGGTGCTTGATTTGGCGAATCAGTGATCGTAACTTCAAATTTCTTTAGGGGTTTTCAAGCTTACACTAACAGGAATCTAAAGCAATAAAGGAAAAGGCGGGATGAAGGCCCTCGATGGCCGGAGCCAGAGGATGAAGGTTACCTCGACGCCGGCGATTGGCGGAGGTGCTGGAGTCTTCCTCGACCTCGTTCGCCTTGGCTGAGAGGCTCGCGGCGGAGCTGTCACCTCCGGCAAGGCTTGGAGCGCAAGAGAGGCGGAGAGGGGTGGACCAAGGGGACTCAAAATCGATTTGAAAATGGGGGGTTGGTTTTATTTGGTTGACTCAGTGGCTGAGGAGCTCCAAAGATCGAGATTTCTGGGGCGACTCAGTGATTCACACCCCCATGTAATCAATTGGCGGGCAAGAGGGATGAACGAGGAGGGATTTTGCAGAAGGAATCGAATCGAAATGGTGCAAGTCCGCTCCTCGAAAAAATGGAGAAGTTGGGTCAAAGATAGGGCTGTCAGAGGCTACAGGGGGGTAGGGTACCTAGTTGACCGAGGTCAACTAGGGTTTGCACCTGGTTGGTCCACGTGGACCAACCAGGAAAAACCCTGGAAAAATCATTTATTAATTCAATTAAAAATAGTAAATGGCCGAATTAAATAAAAGTTATAAAATAAAAAATGTTCAAAATTTTATGTAGTATTTTATTCTGATTTTTATTTATTTTTATGACATATATTTTTACAAGTTGCCTTTTTAACCCTATATAGGTATAATACCTATGTATTTTAGTATTTTATTTTATTTTATGTATCTTTAATCTTATTATTTTTATTTATGATTTTGTAAAATTATAACATACTTTTATATACATAAATATATTTTTGTTTAATTTTTCTAAGATGTTTTGGATATTTAATAAAATACAAGTGTATTCTGTATAAGTACAAGTGTATATAGTATACCTATGTAGTATTTGTACAAGTATTTTTATTTTTATTTTTCTTTGCATTTTATTTCAATTTTAATGCACATATATACTATAAGTAATATTTACAAAATTATAAAAATATAAAAATTAATAAATAATGAATAAAGAATAAATTGAATATTTTATTCAGTATAGGTATACAACAGGGGTCCAAAACTCAACTTTCAGACCGTAGCTCCGCCAAATGCGAAACCACCACCATTGGGTAGATTATTTTATTCTATATACAATTAAAGGTGAGTACACTGCATTTGGATTTGTCGTTTGTGAGATACGGGTCTGGGAAGTTAGGATTTTGGATTCTTATTCAGACCATATCTTTTTATCTGTACCTTCTTTTTCTGTGAAATCAATTTTGTCTTTTTCTTTATGAAATTATCTACAACTTTCATGTACAAGGTTTCTTCATTTGATGTACAAAAAGTGGAACCAAAGATAGGTCCCAAAATAAATAAAGAATGAATAGAATGTATAGGTATTTTCTCTGTGATTCTGACCTTATCTCCCCCTACTTTATTCCTTGTCGACCTTTTCATCAAGATGCCTAGGTCTCGGGGGTTTTGGGTCATAAAATATTTACAATATTTTATTCTTTTTCTTTTCTTTATTTATTCTATAATTTTGGCCTTAATTACAGTGATTTATACACAATCTGAATGCACATGCATGGATGCTAAGATGATGGATTTAAGGCTATTTACAGGCATTTGCTAGGGTTTTTGGTGCCAAAATGATAGAATAAAGATGATGAAATGTGGATTCATCATCCCCCTATACTTTACCTTTGCTAGTCCCTAGCAAACACTTATGCAATAAGTGCAAAAAGAGAAAAGAAAGAAAAGAAAAAGAAGAACATTAGATTAAGTTTAATTATCGAACTTGTCTTTGCGAAATCGAAGTTTGGAGCTTAAGTCGGACCTTTGGAATTTAGTGCGGTCGGAACCTTAATGAGAACCAAGTTTGAAATCCAACAGTCCTAGAGAATCCCAAAACTCTGTCCAGGTCTCCTCAATAGCCAGGTTAGAAATACTTCAACTCATACGCAAACTCTTACGACTATGAATCTGACTTGTACAGTGTAAGTGATATGGAGCTCCCTACCTCAGAAGTGACAAAGAAACGACCTCCCTCAACCTGGTAACTCTAATGCCTCGGTCTAGCAACTCTTTCCTCGAGAAGCGGGGTATTCCCTTCTAAGTTCAAGTGCAACCGGCTCAAGAAGAGGGGGAAGAAGTATAGACTTTTGGGAGCTCAACCAGTGTAGCTGAGTCTCCTGCTGCAAGCTTCATGAGATGTAACATGGATACCATAAGCTTTTGCTTTATTGGACTATATACACTCCGGTGGGGTTATTAAATTTTCAATCCGACCCACCACTTTTTTGGAGTTCTTTTTGCATTTTTTTTTTCAATTGCATCTGTACAACATATCTACATGGTGCAGCATATATACAAGAAATTTTCCTCTTGAGCCAGTAGACTATCCCTCTTTTGAAGCTTTATTGCAACCCACGGCTTCTGTCTTTAGCCTTCATCACCACTAGACCAAGTTGAGGTGCACTTCCTTCACTATAAGAAGAAGAGAGGTTCCGCCTAGAAGTACTACCCTCATATGCTACCCCAAGCTAAAGGAAGCTGCCTCCTCACCACCTCATCCGTGGAGAGCTATGTGAAAGGTGCAGGTGTCCAAGTTAGGTCATTATCAACAAGAGTCGTGCGTGTGCTCCGAAATACTCTACTTAGGCAGTCAAGAATCCATTGAACCAAGTCCCGTGATCCTCAAAGAATTAAGTCAACTAGACCTGAAGTACCTCAAACCCAGTTCCTATAAGGTTCCTGTTATTAGGTATATTTTAAGGTCCAATCAAGCTCCAATCTCCGGATTTTACTTAGACTTGTTCAACTATCAAACTCAATCCGAAAAATGCTCATGCTATGCAATGCAATGCAGAAAATATTTTTGTGATGCAATTTTCAAAGATTTTGAACTTTTTATGGATTTTTGAAAAGATGATGATGATGCATATGCAGATGCATTTTTTTTGTCTTTTTCAAAAAGATTTTTCAAATGTTTTTGGATTTAAATTTTTGCAAATGTTTTTGGGAATTTTTGAAAACAAAAAGATTTTGGCTGAAAACAAGGTGAAAACTATGTACACGGGAGTGCTTCTTTGTATATTCAAGAAGTGGATTTTAAGAATTTACAAGGGTAAGTGGTCAATTTTATACATATATATAGTGGATTTTGGTATGATGTGTATATTCCTCAAACTTATTTGAAACCAGTTTACACACAATTTTTGAAAACTATAGTCCAAAATAGTTTTTACAAACATTTTTTACACATTTGAAAATCATTTTGCAAAGGTTTTCAAAACAGTATATATAGGTTTTTCAAATCATTTTTGCGACCATCTTTCAAACCATTTGCAAATCATTTTTCAAACATTTTATTTCACACAAAGAAAAGAGGTTTTACGAACCACACAGGTTGAAAACACGAAACAAAATATTTTCAAAATAGTTTTCAATAGATGTTCACAAAGATTTTCAAACTATTTTTCAAACATTTTGCAAAAAACATTTTCACCTGATTTATTAATCAGTAAATACAAAAAGAATTTGAGGGATAACCACATCTTTTTATTAAGGATTTTTAATGAATTTTAAAGAATTTTTAGCCATATTATTAGGAAAATACGAAAGTACGAGTTATGGCTAAAGTATATACGTAGTATATACGACCCCCCTATACTTAGCTTGAGCTATGTCCTCATAGATCGGAGAGAAAAGAGAAGACATAACTCGTACTAAGTATAGGCAAGTCGAAAGAATAAATGAATGAATTAATGAGAAGTTGACCGTCCCCCCTATACTTAGGATCAAATAATCCTAAGTATAGCAGACTGTACACAAAGCAGGGAGGGTCAAGGGTGGGAATGAACAGATCGTACTCAGATTGTCTCCCCCTATACTTAGGGTAAGATATCCCTAAGTATAGACAAGAAGAGGAGACAATGGAGAGGATCGAAAAGAGTAAAAAACTCGGGGTGCCAACCCCCCTATACTTAGGACAAAGTATGTCCTAAGTACGGAAAACTGTCTACAAGGGCGGCACCTTTTTGATAGATAAAGAAGATAGAAGAGGAAAAGAAGAAAAGAAGAAAAGAAGAAAATAAATCATTGGACAACAGAGTGATATAAACAGATGGATCTGTACAGCGGAAGATAGACTTTGATCACCCTGTATGAGATGTAGATGATGAGAGTCAAAGGACACATCTCATACCAGAAGAATGGGGGCAACGTCAATGGTCGGCGGATCATGATCAAGATATAGTTTCAGGCATTGACCATTGACGCGGAAGGTCGAGGAAGATGACGGTTCGGATATATCGATGCTGCCATTGTCATGTACCTTCCTGACCACATATGGTCCTTTCCACTTGCTCTGCAATTTTCCTGGAAATAACTTTAGCCTTGAATCAAACAACCATACTCTCTGATCTGGCTCAAACTGTTTATGGCTGATATGTGAATCATGCCATGTCTTTACTTTCTCCTTGTACTGTAGGCTGTTGGAGAAGGCTGTATCTCTCAATTCTTCCAGGGCTGCCAATTCTGCTCTTCTCTGGTCTCCTATACTCTCTGGATCTAGAAGCAACTCAGTAACTGCCCAGAAAGATTTGTGCTTGATTTCCACTGGCAAATGGCACGGCTTGCCATAGACGAGACGAAAAGGAGATGTTCCCAATGGATTTTTGAAAGATGTCCGATAGGCCCACAAGACCGAGTCCAAAAGCTGTGACCAATCCTTTCGGTCTGGGCGGACAACTTTCTGCAAGATAGTCTTTATCTCCCGATTCGATACTTCAGCAAGACCATTAGTCTGAGGGTGATAAGGAGTGGCAACCCGATGGTCAATACCGAACTCGTCAGCAAGGGCCCTGACTTTGTCATTGATGAAGTGAGACCCCCCGTCTGAAATCAAGACTCTAGGTACTCCGAACCGTGAAATGATATTTCTCCTCAAAAATTTGCATACGGTTTTAGCATCTGCGGCTCGGGCGGGGATTGCCTCAACCCATCGGCTGACATAATCTACAGCGAGCAAAATATGCTCGAATCCCTGACTCTTAGGAAATGGGCCCATGAAATCAATCCCCCATGCATCAAAAACCTCACAGAAGTGAATGGGTTGCATGGGCATCATGTCTCTCTGTCCGCAGGTTCCCATTTTCTGACAGTCAGTACATCCCTTCACGAACTCATCAGAATCCTTGAAGAGAGTAGGCCACCATAGGCCGGATTGAAGCACCTTCTGTGCTGTTCTCTTTCCTGAATGATGTCCTCCTGCCTCAAGCTTGTGGCAGTATGTGAGGACGCTATGCTGCTCTTCTTGAGGAATGCACCTCCTCCAGATACTATCCCCTCCTTCATGATAAAGGACGGGATCCTCCCAATGATAAAACTTGGCCTTAGCTAGGAAGGTCTCAAGTTTCTGCCTGGGCCAACCCTGAGGGACTGTCTTGGCAACAAGATAGTTTACAAAGTCAGCATACCATGGGAGTGAGGTGACAGCCAAGATCGCCTCATCTGGAAACGTCTCCGTGATAGGTGCGCTGGGCTCAGATTCCTCAAGATTCTCCAATCTGGAGAGATGATCCGCCACCACATTCTTGACTCCAGGCTTGTCCTTAATCTCAATATCAAATTCCTGGAGTAGAAGGATCCATCTGGTCAGACGTGCTTTGGCATCCTTCTTGGCCATTAAATACCGGATGGCGGTATGATCAGTGTATATTGTTACTCTAGATCCAAGAATATACGATCGATACTTATCAAGAGCAAAAACTACGGCCAGCATCTCTTTCTCAGTCACAGTGTAATTCCGCTGCGCGGCATCCAAAGTCCGGCTGGCGTAGTGAATGGCAAAGGGTAAACCATCCCTCCTCTGTCCGAGCACAGCCCCAACGGCAAAATCTGAAGCATCCGTCATGATCTCGAATGGGAGAGACCAATCGGGTGGCTGAAGGACAGGAGCTGAAACAACCATGTTTTTGAGAGTCTCAAATGCTTCAAGACACTTATCATTAACAATGAACTCGGTGTCTTTGGTCAGCAAGTCAGTTAGCGGTCGGGCAATTCGACTGAAATCCTGAATGAACCGTCGGTAGAAACCGACATGCCCCAGAAAAGACCGTAACTGACGCAAATTGGACGGGGGATTGAGTTTTCTGATGATGTCCACCTTAGCCGGATCGACCTCCATGCCCCTGTTGGAGACGATATGACCAAGGACCGTCCCTTGAGTCATCATGAAATGACTCTTCTCCCAGGATAAGACTAGATTAACCTCTATGCAGCGCTTCAGCACACGGTCTAGGCAGTCAAGACAAGTGTCGAACCCGTCGCCATAGACCGAGAAGTCATCCATGAAGACCTCTAAACAGTCACCCACCATGTCCGAGAAGATGGACAACATGCACCTTTGGAATGTCGCTGGAGCGTTACATAGACCAAAGGGCATCCGTCTGAAAGCATAGGTCCCAAACGGACAGGTGAATGTCGTTTTCTCCTGGTCTTCGGGCGCAATGGCCACTTGATTATATCCAGAGTACCCATCAAGAAAACAGTAATGGCTCTTCCCAGCTAACCGCTCGATAATCTGATCAATAAATGGTAGCGGGAAGTGATCCTTCTTGGTGGCCTCATTCAATCGTCTGTAGTCCACACAGACCCTCCAAGAAGTTGGTACTCTGGTAGCGATCTCCTCTCCGGACTCATTGATAACTGTAGTGATACCCGTCTTCTTGGGTACCACATGAAGTGGACTCACCCATTTGGAGTCGGAGACGGGATAGATAAAATCGGCGCTCCACCACTTGGAAATTTCTTTCATGACAACGTCTCGAAGATTCGGGTTCAGCCGTCGTTGGAACTCACGCGACGGCTTAGCGTTATCTTCAAGATAGATGTGGTGAGAGCAAAGATTAGGGCTCAGCCCCTGGAGATCAGCTATACTCCAACCGATTGCCTTGCGGTTTCTTTCAAGAACCTCCATCAGACGAGATTCTTGTTCTCCAGTCAAATCTGCTGAGATAATAACTGGGTGCATTTCTGGCTCTCCAGCAAGGAATCTGTACTTCATTGACTGCGGCAGAGGTTTCCTTTCAGGACAACTGGGAGGTGGCAGATCTGGCTTCTGATATGACTGTGTAAAGGCTACCAGGTCTGCATGGGAGAACTCTCGCTCTGCATGAATTTCTGACGAAGGGCGGCCTGATGGATCATCAATAAACTGCATTGGCTCGCACTCTGTCATGGCTGTCGGCTCTGAAGGAATCAGACAAGGCAAATAATCATCAAAGTCATCCCAGTCAATGTCTGAATCCGAGGGATCAGAAGATGATGAGCAAGATTGAAATTCTTCAGCACCACTCATCGCAACACTGTCAGCCTCAGAAATATCCTCATCCAGGAATGTGCTCTCCCGGCTCTCGACTGCCATGAGCTTGAGATACAGTGAATCTGAAGGCAAGGCGAGGGTCGGTGCTACGGGATCTTTCCAGTTGGATTCATCATCAGTCATCTCAAAATCACACACCTGGTGGATGTCTAGCTCCTTCTCTGTCATCTGCTCGGCTTCGCTGAACTGCTCGGGGCATTCTGCCTCTCTAGCTCTGATCTCTTCGATCGTCTCTATTTGTATGGTTTCGCCCTCTACACGAAAGCATACCTTCCCACTATCATGGTCGGTCACCGCCTTGGCTGTGGCCAAGAATGGACGTCCGAGAATGATGGGGGCATCAGTTACCGACTCAGGGATCTCCATGTCCAACACGACGAAGTCCACGGGGAATTGCAGGCCCTGAATGGTAACGACCACGTCTTTCAATAACCCCTTCGGCCTCTTAATCGACCTATCAGCAAACTGAAGGACGGTTCTGCTTCGAAGAAGAGGGCCAAACTCGAACTGCTTGAGTAAGGCTGCCGGAAGTAGGTTGATTGAAGAGCCGCTGTCTAATAGAGTACGATCAAACTGTTGCTCCTGAATCTCGCATCTGACATAGGGAGCTCCTGCGTCTGGTCGCTTGGCTGGCAATGTGTTCTGAATGGCGCAGCAAGTGTTATGAGTGAGCATATGGATTTGATCTCTGTGCCTCTTCCTTCTTCGGACAGTGGTTGTTTCTTTTAAGTTCTTCTTGAAGAAGGGGATATGCTCAAACGCTTCTCGTAAAGTCAGCTGGATATGGAATCTGTCAATCATCTCATTGCCGAACTCTACCTGTTGGTTCTTTTTGGGATTTTCTTTTTTATTTCCCTTCGCTCGGCGGAGTGCCTCAGGGAAGGGGATGGTAGGTACCTCCTCAGATGGAGGACTCGGAATTGGTCTCTGTGCCTGTGAAGATGGAGAATCCATACAATAATCATCATTCAACACATATGGATCCGCAATTTGAACAGAAACCTTTCCTTTATTCATATTTTTGTTTTTGTTTTTCTTCCCACAGTCTCTCGATACAAAATGTGGTGAAGTCACAGGATTTGGCTCAACAAAAGTAGATGTGGTGGCCTCAGTACCACCACTAGCACCGGTCTTTGCGGTATCAGCACCGCGCTCTGGTTCATCTCCCAAAATGGTGGCTTCAGTACCACCGTCTGCATCTGGTATCACGACGGCATCAGCACCGTCATCCTGGGCTCCATCATTGGTGGCATCAGCACCACCGTCTTCAACATCATCTGTCGCGGCATCAGTACCGCTCCTCTGCTCCTCTGGCGCTCCTGGTTCGGCTTCGGGTTGTCGCTCAGAAGAGGCGCCGCCGGCTGGTATCCTACCGCTCCTAGTAGTCACAAAATCCGCATCATGCACAAAAGAAGACATATCATTCAAATTTTCACTAGGAGAGGCACCCTCTATGAACTCTACCTGCTCAGATTTTCTTTTGAAATTATTAGGGTTTGGTTCGATCTGAGCGGGTATGGCGGCCTTGCCTTTGATAATGTCCCGCATCTCCTGCCGGAACTCATCCATTTCTTGCCTGAAAGATGCTCGCTGTTCAGATAGCAAGCGGGCAAGATCATCAAGGGCTGGGTTCTCGTAGGCTGGACCCTGAGAACCGGATGTCTGTCCCTGCTGGACATGGGGCTGCTGCTGGAATTGCTGCTGGAATTGAGGGGGAGGCTGGTGATAAGATTGCTGAGGCTGCTGGCGCGGCCTCCACTGCTGTCCCTGATAGGCGGGACGAGGACCACTGTGGTATTGCTGGGGCTGGTTGTACTGGGGCTGCTGGTGTTGCTGCTGTGGCTGGCTGCTCTGCTGTCCTTGAGCAGGAAGGTGTTGTTGGGATGAGGAAGCTCCATTACCCCAACGGAATCCGGGGTGGTCCCTACGGATTGCGGGCTGAGGGTATCGGTCATACCATATCCCGTTGACTTCCATCAACGGTTCCTGCTCGAAGGAGGGTGGAGGAAGAACTGCCAGCGGTTGCTCCGGCTGATACACCACCATCTGCATCTCCTGAGATGGTGGTTGCTCTGGATGGTACTGCAACAATGGAACCGGCTCCGCCTGGATATGGTTCACCTGGCGGTATGAGGTGGAGGCCTGGTTGGGATTGCTGCTGCTGGAAGCAACCTGTGACCTGGGAGGCTGTTGTGAGTGGGCCTGTGCCTCCTGAATACAGAGAATTTGAGTCTTCAGGTCACTCATGGTTTTTGTAAGAAGGTCCATCTGGGCTAGACCTTGATTCTGCTTCTTCTCAAGGATCTCCATGCGGTCCAGCTTTTCACTGATAATGCCCATGTCGGCTGCTGCTGATTCGGCTTGGGCCGCGGCTACCGACGGTGTGCTAGGGCCGGCATCAATGCGGGCGATCCTCTGAAATGATCCCGCTCCTTGCGGGGGCTTCTGCTGGGTGTAGACTCTGGCTTGGGTCATCACTGTAGAATTTTCTGCCATACCTTCGTATATGGCCCAGACATCGTCTTCACCTTTGGAAAAATATGATCCACCGCAAGAGGCGTTCACAAGCCCCTGCAGCTCCGGTGTTAGCCCACAGAAGAAACTCTGCACCAGATTGGGCTTAGAAATGTCGTGATGTGGACACCGGTCTATGAGCTCTCTGAATCGATCCCATGCTTCGTGGAACTGTTCATTTGGGATCATCACAAAGTTGCTGATCATAGCTCTGGCTGCATTTGTCCGGCCAAGAGGATAGTATTTCTTCAAGAATGCGGACCGGAGATCTGCCCATGTGTCGATGAATCGCCCCAGGTGTTTGAGCCAGTAGGCGGCTCTGTCAACCAATGAGAATGGAAAGGCGATCATCCTGATAGTGTCCTCGGTCAACAACCGATCATGGATTGTGCTGCAGATCATCTCGAACTCTTGGAGGTGGAGGTGTGGCTCTTCGGTCGGCAGCCCATGGAACTTGGGTAGCATCTGAATAGTGTTGTGCCGAAGCTCGAAGTCTCCAAGGATTGGTGGGAGTCTGATCCACCGGTGAGTGAGGGATGAAGCTGGGTTGTGCAATTCCCTCATTATGGTCTGTGGCGGTCGCTCACCGTCTGGGTCACCTCCTCCTGCATCGGGTTCTCCTCCTCCTCCACCGCCACCGCCTCCTCCAGCTCTGTGCTCTCTCATCTGAGCTAACTCCCTCATGAGATCACCCATGAATGCACCCTGGTCCCTGATCTGTCTCTGCATGGTCTCCATGGATGCTAGCAATGAATTGTTGATGGCCACTTGATCGATGATGAATGGAGGGTCCTCGTGGTCATCTGGGTGCTCGCCTCTGTCTGCCATTGCTTGATTCTCTGAAAATGCAAACGAGGCCATTTCAGGTGCTGATGAATGAGCTGAATTCTGTGATTCACTGTACTCTGAAATAATTGGACTGAGGGAAGGAGAATTGGAAGGGTGGTCGAGGGGGAACAGGGTGGATGTGAACTCGGGCTCGGAGAGCGGACTCTCCGAGTTATTCCTAGATGAGTAGGGGGGAGTGCTGGATAGCGGTGCCGACAGGGTCGGCCTAAGAGACCTCCGTCCCATCATCTTGATTATTTGGAATGAGCGGGAAAATGCAAGAGAAAAAGAAGAGGATGAGATGCAACAAAATTGTGCACAAGTGTGCGGTATTTTTGATCTTGACCTTAATAAATCTAGAAATCAAACACAAAGCAAGGGTAGGTTCACCAACTCAACTCGTGAAGCCGTGAAGGTTCGGCTTTTATCTTGTCAATTTTAGCTTGTTTTTCAGGCAATTATCTTTTCACGAGTCCTTAGAGCGCTACGCCTATAGGAGAGAGAGTACTGCTGATGAATCTGTGATTCATCACATCAAAAGTCAAAAATAGAGCCTTGTTCCCGAGAAAATAGAAGCATATTTCCTTTTATCTTGCATACATAACACTCATGCATGCATTCATAATTCATGCATCTTAGCAGCTCATCTGCATTTAAATAAGAAGCCAGAAATCCCCTGTAAAATTCTTCTTCATCAAATAACTTCCTCTCTATAATATATGTATATATTCATTAATAATATAGAGAAGAATGCCAAAAACCACCCTTGTAAAATAGCCCAAATATCCTGAGGACCCTTGTACATTAAAACACACATAAAGCCCGCATACAAACTCCTACTTAGGTCGACTCACTCTTAGAATACTACGTATTAAAAGACCTTCAAAATGAGACTAATTTCATTGAAATTGGAGCTTGTATGAGGAACTTGGGTTTTTGGGTCATTTTGTATACTACATATGTACATTTATGTATCCTTGTATTTATGTACCATATTTGACCTCATCTCCGTCTTTGGTCAACATGAAACTTGTAGATCTCATCAAAATCTACAACTTTCATGTTTTGAGTTTTTCCAAATTCGGCCTCCTCCTCTCTCTACACGTGTCTTCCCTTCCAGCCATTCACAGCAGGCCACGTGGCGCCCTCTGATTGCGCCACGCGGCCCGCTGCCCTTTGTCTTATCCGCCCGCGCCCCCCACCGTTGGATCGAGCTTCAGATCCAACGGTCCCTCTGTGACCACATGCGCGCACTCCTTCAGCCGTCTGATCATCCCACACTCGTCATCTCCGCCATCCATCAGCGCCGCGCTCTCAGCGAGCCACGTGGCGACATCTACGCCGCTCGATCACGCCCCCGATCCTCTCATCACAGCCGCCCACCTTCCAGCGAATCTTGACCCTTAGATCACGTCACCTAGACCCGATCCTAGCCGCTTGCTCACACTTCGCCCAGGTCACGCCACGTGTCGCCATCACAACCTCAGATCATCTCACCCAGATCTAATCAGACCCGCTCCTTTGCGCTTCGATCTGGCCGTTGGATCACAAGATCCAACGGCCAGGGCTTCGTCCCCTACCTCGGGCACCCCCTCTCTCCCACGATCTCCGCCTTGCGGGAGGGGCTGCCCCTTCCTATTCTTGGCCGCACTCCAGCCACCTTCTTCGACCACCATCACCCCCACGACACACCCCACTCATCCATCTCCCTCGCCAGCTCCCTCGCACACCACCATCTCCGCCACACTCGCCCCACGACAGCCATGAACTTCGCCCCATCACCAGCTCTGCCGAGACTTCCATCCTATAAATACTCGCCCTCCGGCCACCTTCATCGCCATCCGCCACTCCAGGAGAAACCCCCGAGCTCAGAGCTCTCAATTGGTGACAGCAATTGGCCGTCTCTTCGAGCGAAGACCGGCGTCTTCTCCGGCGAGATCCTCGGCCCACCGCCGTGTCGCAGCCACTCCTCCGAGCAGCTGCACGAGCTCGGGGCTTTACCGACCTCTTGAGCGACGACCTGGAACTCCCAGCGGAGCTCCAATTCCCAGGTAACTCCCTCCATCGATCTCCGATCTTCTTCTTCTTTTTCTTGCTTTTTCTCTGCTTTTATTCGCTGCCATTGATCACCCTCGCACCTTCCAACCACCTCGGCGAGCTTCGCGTCGAAGCTCCGATTCTCGCTGACCCCTCAACGCTCTCCGACGACGCATACCACCTTCCTCCGACTAGCAGCTCCGCCATTTGGCCGGAGCTTACCCGCCAGACCATCGTACTCCACCGTAGGCCTCGCCGCTCACTCACCTCACCTCCATGAACACCTGCACGCCTCGGCTATCCATCTAACCCTTCGCAGGTCCTCAATCTTTCATTGGCCGGAGCCTCGTCGGAGCTCCCTTCGAGCTTCATCGCCGCAGAGCTCCAACACTCCTCTAGTCATCCAGAGACCACCGGAGGCTCCGCCTTTCACTTCCGCTTCTTCCGAGCTAGGTGGGAGCTGACGGAGCTCATCACCGGAGCTTGGCCACCGAGGCGGAGCTCGGCCCCCTTCACCGGAGCGCAGCCATCTCCTCCGCAGGCGGCGGAGGCCCGTTGAAGGAGAAGAAGCAGCAGCCGTTCGATCCTCTGATCGAACGGACCCCGCCTCGCCACGCGTCTCTTCGCCGCCCTCGTCCTCGACCGTCGATTACATCTCGGATCGGACGCCTCACCAGCCGCCACGCGTCTTCATCGACAACCCTTGGATCCATCGTGATCCAAGGGCCTCCAGTCCTCCACATCGCCCTATCCGAGCCTCGGCCTCCCAAGCCTAGGCTCGGGTAACCCGAAGCTGCTCCGAGGCTAGCCCGAGCCTCCAGAAGACCCGAGCCTCCGAAGGCCTCCGAACCTAGGTCGCCCCACGTGAGGAGCACGTGCGGCCTGGGATATTTGCACCGACGCCCCTGGAGCTTTCACAAATTGCGAAGAGGTCCCTGTGAAGCATACATCACGTGAGGAGCACGTGGTTCGTGGAGAAATTGCATTCAAGTCCTGCATAGTATAGGTAATTGCATTTTAGTCCCTGTCAGCACGTTTACTTATTGAAATTTTATTTTCCAGTATTGCATTTATACCCTTGTGTTTGCACGTGTCCATAGCATGCATTTTTCATCATTTTGACATTCTAAAAATTGCAAGTTGTTGAGAATTTTGTCCTCTATCAGTTTGTACACGTGTCTAATTTTTGTTGGCTTAATTGAATTATCAATGAATTAATTGGTTCATTTGTGTCATATTTTGCCCAGTGATGCCTTTTGATTTTTAATTAAATATCAGTGCCTTCAAAAATCACCAAAAATTCACAGTAGCTTAAGGACACCATTTTCAACACTCCATAAAAATTTCATGTCATTTGCAGGCATAACGAGGCCTCAATAAATGGTTTAGTGATTTTCTTTAATTAATTTTAATTAATTCATTTCACAACAAATTTAAGTTCTGTCAATTTTCCTAGGTCCCTGATCATTAGACCTTCCTAGGATAATTTTGGTTCTTGGAGAAATTGTGGTTTGATATTTTTTTAAAATTAAACACTGAAAATCACTCTGTCTGTTTGTTTAATTCACAGAAAATTTATCTTGAGTCGAAAAATTCCAAAAAAATTAGTGTAGGTCATTTTCATCATAAATAATCTTCTGGCCAATTTTCTTTATTTTTGGACTTCGTTTGACACATCAATTAAATTTGACTTTAAATTGGCTAAGAATTGTCTGCATATGTCTGCATAGGAATTAAAAATACCAAAAAAAATTGTTCCCCGAATATCAAACACTTGTAAATTGTTGTAATCAACCTAAGGAGACAGTTGCCTCCCTGAGATCGACCTTGGACTTCACCAAGTAAAAAAAAATATCACCGCTTAAAATTGACCAACATCTGACTTAAGTGGTTTTTGATCAACCTCCCGTATCCGACTGCAACGAACACATCAAATTAATTTGGAACATTAATTTGCCCGAATTAACTAAGGGTGCGGGAGCGCTCATCAAAATGGCGCCGTTGCCGGGGAGGCACGGCTTAGGTTAATTTGTAGCATATTTTTGAAGTGTTTGATTTCTAATCCCCGGGTAGTCTGACCCCCGGTTTTTCTTGTAATTATTTCTCTTATTTTATTTTTGCTCTATTTTTGTGTCACTCTCTGACCTCTATTTCATTTTTGTGCGAGGACCGCGAGGAGTCGGCGACGCTTCAAGGACTTAGCATTTAAAGTGTGTTGAGAGAAAGAGAGGCATTGTATTGTTTTTATTATTTTTCTTTTGCATTATTTCCAGCGGTTCCCGTTTGGGATCTCGCGCGTGTAAATATAGTGGAAAACTGTGTCCCGTGTGCTGTGTGGGTGATTGGTAATTTAGCTTGCACTAGCGGCTCCTCGAGCCACTATAGGACTTGTTTGTGCTCGTAATCAATAGGACCACACAACACACTTAATAGACGCACCTAGACCGCAGGACTTAGTTCAAAGTAAACTGTTCTTCACGTTAATAGAACTGCCTGTCTAGGAGCGGCTTTCATCGCTTGCATTTGCATGTAGGGTAGAGTTTTCAATTCTGTATAGCATCCTGCATCAAAAAGCGAAGGACCACTGTAAGTATTCTCTACTTGGCATACGCATCATAGATTTCAACTTGCATCGGCTTTTCTCGATTTCCCCCCTCTGATTTTCTCACTTAATTAAAAAGGAAATTGGGACTGTCCGATAGGCGTGCTTTGTGGTGATTAATTACAGTGATAACCTAATTTTAAAACTGGGACTGCTAACAGTATTGACCATAAGAAGGAATAAAAGCTGAAAATTGTTTGCGGGAGACTAATCCCCAACCTTGTTTCAGGCTGAGTGAGGGTACCTGAGTGTGTGTGAACACCCTAAGGTAGAGCCAAATCCCCGTCTTCCATATCACGTTCTAACTGATCCTAGCAAATATCACGAGCCGAATATTTTCAGACTCTTTGACTAGTACCAAGTAGCCTCCGCCTGTCTCAGGTAGATAGGGGCGAAATTGCGGTACTTCGCGACAAGTTGCTAGTAACCCTCCGGGGCGAAGTTCCAGCCTTGTCAGCCTCCGCCTGCTTGCAGGTAGATAGGGGCATGGTCACTGAGTCCATCGGCTTGGGATAGGAGCGAAGAAAGGAAGGAGCGGCGGTATCTTAGACGACAGGATAGACAGGGAAGACGCATCCGGCTCTGAGCCGACTTCCCTCTAGGCCGCGTAATCCTTGCTAGATTTGCTTGAAAATCACACTTAAAAACTACAAGATAAATTGGACTCAACTTTGAGTCCTTCACTGTGTTGAGTGTGAATCCAGGGTCTTGGATTGATTTTGTGCTTGCTTCAGGTAGGAGTAAAATCCTATCTTCTTCTTGCTTCACCAAGATGAGTAACTGGGGAGATCTCGACGCACCATTCACTAATCTCTCTATGAGTCCCCCAAGTAACTCGTTTTTTCCGGTCCGAGCGCACCTTGGAACACCCAGGACTCATGACCCTCTTGAGTCCTGGTTCCCTCCTGCTCAGGGTGGTTACTCTCAAACCAACCCTTGTATCTCCTCTGAGATTACCGAGGAAGATCATTGCCTCGGTTATCCCTTCCTTGATTCAACCTCTAACACCGACCTTATTTTCCAATCCCCAGAAGTAGAGGAAGAAATGCCACCAAAGATGCCGCCTGATGAGGACCAGATGAGACAGATTCTAAGACGCCTTGCTGAAGCTGAACAGAAAAATGCTGATCTCACTGCACGAATGGGGCGAATAATAGTAGCTGAAGGGATCGACCGACCAATGGTCGATACCTATAACCCGGCGGAGAACGAAATCCAGAATTGGCTAGCACCTGCAGTTCCCGACCAGGCATTCGAGCTGAAGCCCCACTTCCTTAGCCTGCTGCCGAAGTTCAACGGAAACCTAAGCGAAGAGCCGTACACTTTCCTCCGTGACTTCGAACTAGTTTGCAATAATCTGAGCCATCCCAATGTTGGCCAAGATTATATCCGGCTGAAAGCCACCCCGTTTGCCTTAGGAGATAAGGCTGCACATTGGCTGAAAAACCTAGGGGTGGTATGTACTACCTGGATGCAGTTCAAGGACCTCTTCTTGAAGAAGTTCTACCCACTCAGTAGAACCAATCAGATGCGAACGAAGATTGCCAGCTTCGCCCAAGGACCCTGCGAACCGTTCCACGAGGCGTGGGACAGGTTCAATGACTTAGTACAGAAATGCCCATGCCACGGCATTTCTAAGGCGATCTTAGTCCAGACCTTGTTCTGCGGCCTAACCCCAGAGATGCAGGGGTTAGTCAGCGCCGCCTGCGGAGGAAGCTACCTGAACAAGAACGAGCACGCCGTATGGAAAATTCTAGAGCAGATGGCAGAAACCGGCAGGTCGCAGGCCACAAGGGCCTATCAGTCGTCTCCCTCGATTCTATCCAATGAGACGACTAGAAGGACTGTTGCAGATCTGACAGAGGACCTCATTCCCAGCATGGGGATGATTGCAGACAAGCTTACTATGGTCGAGCAGATCCACAAGAGAGTCGCGGAGATGGAGTCTCTTTCGAGCCTTCCCAAAAAGGTGGAGGAACTCTCTGAAAAGGTAGCCAAGATTAAGCTACCCACCCCTTCTGCACCACCTGTACCTGTACATCGAGTCCATCTTGTACAGGAACAGGCACCGGGGTCTCAGAGCAGCTGGGATCAGACTTACACCCAGCAGAACCATCATGCACCCCCACCAGTGGAGACAGAGTACGAGGAGCCTCCGCCCGTTTACGAGATCAACGGGCTCTGGTATAGCCGTGACCCACTAGTCAGGCAAATCGAGATGGGGAAGGACCAGGCACACCGCCCAACCCCAGTTTACCAGGAGACCAGGCCCGTCACAATCCCGCGATATCAGTCCAGGCCAGAACAGGGGTACCAGCCGCAGCAGCGCACCTACCAGCAGGGGCCAGCACCGCCCCATCAGCAGCAGTACCGGCACGGCCAGCAGGGCCAGTTCAGGACCGCATCCACTCAGCAGCCAGCCCAGCCCACCGAATTGGAGTCCCTGACCTTGGCGATCCAGACCCTGTCTGATAGGGTCCAGCAGATGCAGAACGATTACCTGGACATGAGAACCGACATCAATCGGGTCTCTCGTGCTCAGGACCAACAAATGGCGCCAAGGACTCCAATTCCCGCACAGGTTCAGGCCAACCCAAATAGCATACATCAAGGCCAGAACCGACCCCGAGATCAGGTATACTATTCAGATAATTATTTATCTGAACATGAGATCCCTTCGTATGATAATGTTAACCATATGTCCCTCAGGAGCGGAAGGACCGTGATCATACCTGATCGGGCACGGGCACAACAGGAAGGAACCTCCGAAATTCAACCTGAGGAGAATTCGGAGGAGGAAGAGGAGGAGCACCACCGTCACCGCCAGCAGAAGAAGAGGACATCTGAGTCCTCGAAGCACCAGCCCCGCAGTCATCCCGAGTCCGACGACACCGATGAGCCCGCACCTCCATCTGAGGAGGACCAGCCAGAAGAAGCGGAAGAAGCATCACCGGTTTCGCCCAAGCATTTTCCCTTTCGTCAGAGTCAGAGTCAGAGTCTGTATAAAAGTCCGAGTCAGAGTCTTGTTCAGAACTCAGTTTCAGCAGCTAATGAAGATATTTCAGTTCCAGAACCTGAGTTAATAATCCCTTTCCCCCAAGCTCTCAAGGGTGGGAAGAAGAAAAACAAAAAAATCCAAAAAGATGACCCTGAGATGGCTGAGTTTTGTAACAAACATATCAAGGTCACAATACCCTTTGACAAGTTTGTGGAAATGACCCCTGCATTCCAAAAATACCTTAAGGTGAGATGCACACCTACTAGGGTTAGCAGGAAAACCAAAAGCCGTGTTGAGAAACACGTCCTGTCAGTAGCCACAACTTGTGCAATAAAGAACTCATTTCCTCGGAAACGAAGAGACATGGGTGCACACTATGTAGTGAGTCATGTTGATGACATCGCGTTTGCACGCACTCTCCTGGACAATGGTTCCTCTATCAACTTGATGCCCACAGCCCTCTATGAGCGGCTCAATCTCGGACCTCTTAGGAAATCTAGAGCTATTCTTCAGTTCGCAGACAAATCCACTAAGAAGTCCCAAGGAGAGTTAAGGAACATTGTGATCACAGTCGAGGGGCAAGAATACATGGTGGACTTTACTGTCCTCGATATGGAAACCCCTCGTAATTGGAGAGATTCCCAGATCATTTTGGGTAGGCCCTTCCTCAGAACAGCAGGGGCCTTATTCGATTATAAGAATGGGAAAATTCAGTTCCAAACTCCAGGCGGAGATGAGGAATTAGAGATGAAGCAGACGAGATGGCAGAGACCAGACTCCGAATCCAGCACCGAGTACTCTTCTCTCGAAACAGACCGTGAACATGTAGACTTAGTTGGGCCATGGAGACAGAACCCAGCCAGCACCGATGTGTCCATCTCCTTTGAAGATGATCCAGTGCATGAGTCAGTCTGCGAGATATTCAGGAACGAGTACAGCTCTGAGCCTGCATCGCCCTACATCTTCGATGACACAGAGGCCCAAGTGGGCCTGTCAGTCCTTACATCCTTAGGACAATCGGAAGATGAGGATGACGAGTCGGACGAGGCGTTTGCCGATTGCATGGAGACCTTTGACGATCCGACTCCAGAGCCGAGCTTGGTGGCAGCCAATGCAGAACAGGATTCAGTCACTTCCAACACCAAACCAGATCTGATTGAGCCAGACTTCTTAGACGATCATACCATCCCTGAGCTCAAACCTTTACCCACAACTCTGAAATATGCCTTCCTTGCGGGCCAGGACAAGAAATTTCCGGTCATTATCAGTTCGCAATTGACCGAGGAGCAGGAGTCTCGCTTGCTAGAGATCCTGGAGAAGAACCGCAAGGCAATAGGCTGGAGCATTTCCGATCTCCACGGGATAAATCCCGCTCTGTGTTCGCACCATATATACTTGGAGAACGAAGCCAAACCCTCTCGTGAATTCCAACGTCGGTTGAATCCAAATCTACGAGAGGTTGTGAAGAAAGAGATAGAAAAATGGTGCGACGCGGGTTTCATTTACCCAATCTCCGATTCTAAGTGGGTGGCCCCAATCCATGTTGTCCCGAAAAAGTCGGGAATTCAGACGACCACCAATGAGGACGGAGAGGAGATCGTGACAAGAGTACCCACGTCGTGGCGCGTCTGTGTGGATTACAGACGCCTGAATGCCGCGACGAAAAAGGATCATTTCCCCCTACCATTTATTGATCAGATTTTAGAAAGACTAGCGGGGAAAGAATTCTTTTGTTTTCTTGATGGGTTCTCAGGCTACAATCAAGTAGCCATAGCTCCAGAGGACCAGGAAAAGACCACGTTCACATGCCCCTTTGGTACCTATGCTTTCAGGCGCATGCCTTTTGGGCTATGCAATGCTCCAGGTACTTTTCAAAGGTGCATAATTGCTGTATTCGCCGAAATGGTCGGCGAATTCCTGGAAGTCTTCATGGATGACTTCTCGGTCCACGGCGACTCTTTTGATTCCTGTCTTAGGAATCTGGACCGAGTCCTCAAGAGATGTTGTGAGGTTAATCTGGTGCTCTCCTGGGAGAAAAGTCACTTTATGGTGACGGAGGGCATAGTGTTGGGGCATGTCATCTCCAAAAGAGGAATGGAGGTTGACCCTGCCAAGGTGGACGTGATCAGACGACTCCAGACACCAACCAACGTACGGCAGTTGCGGTCGTTCCTCGGGCATGTCGGATTTTATCGGAGATTTATAAAGGATTTTTCTAAGATTGCCCGACCGCTAACTGAGCTTTTAGGCAAAGACGCGGAGTTTATTGTCGATCACAAGTGTCTTGAGGCCTTTAAGCGATTACAAGGAATGATCATGGACGCACCCATCTTACAAGCCCCAGATTGGTCTCTCCCTTTTGAGATCATGACGGACGCCTCAGATTATGCTGTTGGGGCTGTATTGGGACAAAGAAGAGATGGCGTCCCGTTTGCAATTCACTACGCAAGCAAAGTGCTTGATTCTGCTCAGCGTAACTATACAGTTACCGAAAAGGAAATGCTTGCGGTAGTGTTTGCCTTGGACAAATTCAGATCTCATTTAATCGGATCCAAGGTAACTGTGTTCACAGACCACACGGCACTACGATATTTAATGGAGAAGAAGGACGCGAAGGCGCGTCTTCTTCGTTGGATTTTACTTCTCCAGGAGTTTGATTTGGACATCCGTGATAAACCTGGAAAGAAGAACGTAGTAGCCGATCATCTCTCTCGTCTCGAAGATCTTAATACTTCCGAGGTTTCCCCGATTCGAGACTCCTTCCCTGACGAGTCGATTTTTGTTATCGACTCACTCCCATGGTATGCCAATATCGTGAACTATCTTGTCTCCAAGAAAGTTCCTGAGGATTGGCCCAAGAGCCAAATTGACCGATTAAAGTCGGACGCTAGACACTACCATTGGGAGGATCCGATCCTTTTCTTTGAAGGACCGGATTGTGTCTGGAGACGTTGTATTCCTCAGGAGGAATACCAGAGTGTCCTTTCTTTATGCCATAGCTTAGAGGCAGGAGGACACCACTCCGGGAAGAGGACCGCATGGAAGGTACTTCAATGTGGCTTTTACTGGCCGAGTCTGTTTCGCGATGCCACCGCCTTCGCGAAGTCGTGCCCAGTTTGCCAGAGGATGGGAGGAACCGTTGGTTCCAAGGATGAAATGCCAATGCAGCCGGTCATCATTTGTGATGTCTTTGACGCCTGGGGCATCGATTTCATGGGCCCATTCCCTGTCAGCCACGGGTTTGAATACATCCTTCTTGCGGTTGACTATCTGTCCAGATGGGTGGAGGCTATCCCGACCCGAGCCGCAGACAGCAGGACTGTCTGTAAATTTATCAGAGAGCACATAATCTCTAGGTTCGGGATCCCAAAAATGATGATATCAGATGGGGGTAGCCACTTTGTGAATCGGGAGGTGAAGAAACTCCTGAAGGACTACGGCATCGAACACCATGTCGCTAGTCCTTACCACCCACAAACCAATGGTATGGCTGAGGTGTCGAATAGGGAGGTGAAAACCATATTGCAAAAGCTCGTCCGCCCAGACAGGAAGGACTGGTCTCAGATCTTGGATCAAGTCCTCTGGGCGTATAGGACGGCTTACAAGACTCCGTTAGGCACCTCCCCATTCCGAATGGTATTCGGAAAGCCGTGCCATTTGCCCGCAGAGTTAGTGCACAAATCAGAATGGGCAATAAAGAAGGTCAACTGGAACACACACCTAGGCCAGAAACAGAGAGACATGGATCTGAATGAGCTTGTGGAAGTCAGAAACCGAGCATACGACAACAGTGTGGTGTACAAGGACAAGGTGAAGCGTTGGCACGATAGATATATCAGACGAAAGACCTTTGTTCCTGGGCAGAAGGTATGGTTGTTCAATGCCAGGCTGAAGACTTTCCAAGGCAAACTAAAGTCTAAGTGGACGGGACCATTCGTTGTCCGAACGGTGCATGATAGTGGATGTGTCGAGATCTCAGATCTCGCAGATGACGCACCAACATTCCTAGTAAATGGGCAGCTGTTGAAGCACTTCGTCGAATCCAATGAACAGTTAGTCCATGTGGAGGAGATTGTATTCATATGCGAGACAGATACAGCAGATACATCTCAAGCCGCGTATGAGACCTTGCAGCAATGAACTCCAGCCATCAGCAGCATCTTCAAAAGATTCAGACCGACTCAGCTGTATATATATCATTCTTCCTGTATATCCTATCCTTACCTTCACGATTCTAGTAGCCCGTCCCCACATCATCGAATCATTATCTCGGACTGTACTTAGGATAACCAGATCCTAAGTATAAGGGGAAGGGGTCACCCGAGTCGATTCACTGTACATTCTTCAGATCACATTGGTCCTTATACTCATTTCCTACCGATACTTAGGCTGACCTAAGCCTAAGTATAGGGGGGACCGATGCCCGCACTGATACTCCTCCATTTCTCCTCTTAACCTCGTCCGCCCCATTTCTGATCTTCTTCTACACTTAGGCTGCCAGAGCCTAAGTATAGGGGGGCGAGACGACTTCTATACTTACTGTTTCTTTTTGGCTCTCCTACGCTTAGCACGAGCTATGTCTTTTCCTCGCTCTTTGTGCTCTGAGGACATAGCACACGCTAAGTATAGGGGGGCGTGTATATATTACATATATACTTTACCCATAGCTCGTACTTTCGCGTACTGTTGTACATATTTTGCAATAATTACGGGTGGGTAAAAATCGAAAAAAAAAAAAAATTTTGGTATACTTGTATAATATGTACTTGTATAAAAAGTTGTAAAATTCTTGTAAAACATACTTTTGTAAATAATTGTTGTATACCCGAAAAATAAAACAAAAATAAAGGCTTCTTATTTACTCTTGCATATCATCCCTGCATAAAAACTAATAAAAAGAGTCCTGCATTTTCATAGCATGACATCTCATCTCATCTGCATATTTCTGCATATGCAAAGTGAAAAGCTAGTGGGTTCTGAACCAAGTTATGAGTAGATATTGAGGATGGACTTGATTTGACCTTAATCCACCTAATTTCAGAGGAACCTTATAGGAACTGGAGTTAAGATTTCTCAGGTCAAGAGACTTAATTCTTTGAGTCCGCAAGTCTATGTTCACATGTCATCTTGACTAGTCTAAGTAGAATATCTCGTGCATACGCAGGATTCTTTTAGATAATGACCTAACTTGGACAAACACTATGCACGTAGCTCTTCATTGATGAGGTGGTAAGGAGGTAGTTTCCTTTGACTTGGGGTAGCATATGAGGGTAGTACTTCTAGGCGGAACCTCTCTTCTTCTTATAGTGAAGGAAGTGCGTCTCAACTTGGTCTAGTGGTGATGAAGGCTAAGGACGGGATGCTGTGGGTTGCAATAATGCTTCAAAAGAGGGATAGTCTACTGGCTCAAGAGGAAAAACTCCTGATGTATATGCTGCACCTTGAATATAGTTCCAAAAAAAAAAAAAAAATGCAAGAAAGAACTCCAAAAAAATCAGACAGGTCCAAGAAAAAGAATAATACCTGTCGGAGTATGTATATTAGCAAGGAAAATGCAGCTGGATGACTTGGCTACACTGGTCAGGCATCCCGGGATAGGTGGCTACACTGGCCACCGTCCATTCTTTTCTCTACCCCCTCCTCTTGGGTTGGTCGCACTTGAACTTAGAAGGAAATACCCCGCTCCTCGAGGAAAGAGTTACTGGACCATGTTATTGAGTTACCTTGTTAGAGGAGGCTGGTTCCGAACCATTTCTGATGTGGAGAGCTACATCTCACTTACACAGTACAAGTAAGAATCATAGTCATCAGAAATTTGCGTTTGAGGAATTATTCTGACCTGACTGTTAAGGCGTCTTGAATAGAAGACTTGTGGAACTTGAAGTCTGTTAGGTCTTAAGTTCAGATCCAAATAAGGTTCCGCCACACAATTAATCCAAAGGTCGAGTCAGGCTCCATTTTCAACTTTTGTTCATGACCTTGGTATGGAACCCAAAATCATTTCACTCTTGCATTTCATTTAGTTGCTCGGGGACGAGCAAGGTTTAAGTATAGGGGGTTGATGAATCTGTGATTCATCACATCAAAAGTCAAAAATAGAGCCTTGTTCCCGAGAAAATAGAAGCATATTTCCTTTTATCTTGCATACATAACACTCATGCATGCATTCATAATTCATGCATCTTAGCAGCTCATCTGCATTTAAATAAGAAGCCAGAAATCCCCTGTAAAATTCTTCTTCATCAAATAACTTCCTCTCTATAATATATGTATATATTCATTAATAATATAGAGAAGAATGCCAAAAACCACCCTTGTAAAATAGCCCAAATATCCTGAGGACCCTTGTACATTAAAACACACATAAAGCCCGCATACAAACTCCTACTTAGGTCGACTCACTCTTAGAATACTACGTATTAAAAGACCTTCAAAATGAGACTAATTTCATTGAAATTGGAGCTTGTATGAGGAACTTGGGTTTTTGGGTCATTTTGTATACTACATATGTACATTTATGTATCCTTGTATTTATGTACCATATTTGACCTCATCTCCGTCTTTGGTCAACATGAAACTTGTAGATCTCATCAAAATCTACAACTTTCATGTTTTGAGTTTTTCCAAATTCGGCCTCCTCCTCTCTCTACACGTGTCTTCCCTTCCAGCCATTCACAGCAGGCCACGTGGCGCCCTCTGATTGCGCCACGCGGCCCGCTGCCCTTTGTCTTATCCGCCCGCGCCCCCCACCGTTGGATCGAGCTTCAGATCCAACGGTCCCTCTGTGACCACATGCGCGCACTCCTTCAGCCGTCTGATCATCCCACACTCGTCATCTCCGCCATCCATCAGCGCCGCGCTCTCAGCGAGCCACGTGGCGACATCTACGCCGCTCGATCACGCCCCCGATCCTCTCATCACAGCCGCCCACCTTCCAGCGAATCTTGACCCTTAGATCACGTCACCTAGACCCGATCCTAGCCGCTTGCTCACACTTCGCCCAGGTCACGCCACGTGTCGCCATCACAACCTCAGATCATCTCACCCAGATCTAATCAGACCCGCTCCTTTGCGCTTCGATCTGGCCGTTGGATCACAAGATCCAACGGCCAGGGCTTCGTCCCCTACCTCGGGCACCCCCTCTCTCCCACGATCTCCGCCTTGCGGGAGGGGCTGCCCCTTCCTATTCTTGGCCGCACTCCAGCCACCTTCTTCGACCACCATCACCCCCACGACACACCCCACTCATCCATCTCCCTCGCCAGCTCCCTCGCACACCACCATCTCCGCCACACTCGCCCCACGACAGCCATGAACTTCGCCCCATCACCAGCTCTGCCGAGACTTCCATCCTATAAATACTCGCCCTCCGGCCACCTTCATCGCCATCCGCCACTCCAGGAGAAACCCCCGAGCTCAGAGCTCTCAATTGGTGACAGCAATTGGCCGTCTCTTCGAGCGAAGACCGGCGTCTTCTCCGGCGAGATCCTCGGCCCACCGCCGTGTCGCAGCCACTCCTCCGAGCAGCTGCACGAGCTCGGGGCTTTACCGACCTCTTGAGCGACGACCTGGAACTCCCAGCGGAGCTCCAATTCCCAGGTAACTCCCTCCATCGATCTCCGATCTTCTTCTTCTTTTTCTTGCTTTTTCTCTGCTTTTATTCGCTGCCATTGATCACCCTCGCACCTTCCAACCACCTCGGCGAGCTTCGCGTCGAAGCTCCGATTCTCGCTGACCCCTCAACGCTCTCCGACGACGCATACCACCTTCCTCCGACTAGCAGCTCCGCCATTTGGCCGGAGCTTACCCGCCAGACCATCGCACTCCACCGTAGGCCTCGCCGCTCACTCACCTCACCTCCATGAACACCTGCACGCCTCGGCTATCCATCTAACCCTTCGCAGGTCCTCAATCTTTCATTGGCCGGAGCCTCGTCGGAGCTCCCTTCGAGCTTCATCGCCGCAGAGCTCCAACACTCCTCCAGTCATCCAGAGACCACCGGAGGCTCCGCCTTTCACTTCCGCTTCTTCCGAGCTAGGTGGGAGCTGACGGAGCTCATCACCGGAGCTTGGCCACCGAGGCGGAGCTCGGCCCCCTTCACCGGAGCGCAGCCATCTCCTCCGCAGGCGGCGGAGGCCCGTTGAAGGAGAAGAAGCAGCAGCCGTTCGATCCTCTGATCGAACGGACCCCGCCTCGCCACGCGTCTCTTCGCCGCCCTCGTCCTCGACCGTCGATTACATCTCGGATCGGACGCCTCACCAGCCGCCACGCGTCTTCATCGACAACCCTTGGATCCATCGTGATCCAAGGGCCTCCAGTCCTCCACATCGCCCTATCCGAGCCTCGGCCTCCCAAGCCTAGGCTCGGGTAACCCGAAGCTGCTCCGAGGCTAGCCCGAGCCTCCAGAAGACCCGAGCCTCCGAAGGCCTCCGAACCTAGGTCGCCCCACGTGAGGAGCACGTGCGGCCTGGGATATTTGCACCGACGCCCCTGGAGCTTTCACAAATTGCGAAGAGGTCCCTGTGAAGCATACATCACGTGAGGAGCACGTGGTTCGTGGAGAAATTGCATTCAAGTCCTGCATAGTATAGGTAATTGCATTTTAGTCCCTGTCAGCACGTTTACTTATTGAAATTTTATTTTCCAGTATTGCATTTATACCCTTGTGTTTGCACGTGTCCATAGCATGCATTTTTCATCATTTTGACATTCTAAAAATTGCAAGTTGTTGAGAATTTTGTCCTCTATCAGTTTGTACACGTGTCTAATTTTTGTTGGCTTAATTGAATTATCAATGAATTAATTGGTTCATTTGTGTCATATTTTGCCCAGTGATGCCTTTTGATTTTTAATTAAATATCAGTGCCTTCAAAAATCACCAAAAATTCACAGTAGCTTAAGGACACCATTTTCAACACTCCATAAAAATTTCATGTCATTTGCAGGCATAACGAGGCCTCAATAAATGGTTTAGTGATTTTCTTTAATTAATTTTAATTAATTCATTTCACAACAAATTTAAGTTCTGTCAATTTTCCTAGGTCCCTGATCATTAGACCTTCCTAGGATAATTTTGGTTCTTGGAGAAATTGTGGTTTGATATTTTTTAAAATTAAACACTGAAAATCACTCTGTCTGTTTGTTTAATTCACAGAAAATTTATCTTGAGTCGAAAAATTCCAAAAAAATTAGTGTAGGTCATTTTCATCATAAATAATCTTCTGGCCAATTTTCTTTATTTTTGGACTTCGTTTGACACATCAATTAAATTTGACTTTAAATTGGCTAAGAATTGTCTGCATATGTCTGCATAGGAATTAAAAATACCAAAAAAAATTGTTCCCCGAATATCAAACACTTGTAAATTGTTGTAATCAACCTAAGGAGACAGTTGCCTCCCTGAGATCGACCTTGGACTTCACCAAGTAAAAAAAAATATCACCGCTTAAAATTGACCAACATCTGACTTAAGTGGTTTTTGATCAACCTCCCGTATCCGACTGCAACGAACACATCAAATTAATTTGGAACATTAATTTGCCCGAATTAACTAAGGGTGCGGGAGCGCTCATCAACTGCCAGGAGAGTGTCCCCGTACTTGTCCTCCTCCTGTGTAACCTGTAACTTGCGCTTTTTGAGGTCCTTGTAACCCTTCCTGGATCCCTACTCAGCCAAAGAAAAGAGGGAGGAAGCCGATAGGCGAAACCGATACTTCGGACCTCGCTCGCAACGGAATCACCCGTGAGCGTACAAGGTCCTACTCGGACGCAGCCGGTGAGACAGACACACCCGTGAAGGCGTGGCCTAGGCTCGGTACTTCGGACAGGGTCGGCGCTCTCACAACAGAGAGTCACCAATGGCGACCAAGTCCTACTCAACTACGTACGATAGTAGCGCCAATACTTCGGAAATCCAGGCGATACACAAGGCAGCCACAAGTTGGGTTTTGGGCTCTAATCCTTACGAAGCGCTCACCTCACTGGGAAGGAAACCTTCCTATGCAACCTGAAAACAAGTGAGGGTGTTACTCTCCCCAAGCAATGAATCCAATTACCGTTTTTATTTTGGTCAAGTTTTCTTTAGCAGTCCCTTTTTTAATTTTTTTGGTGTTATCGCTTCTTTTGAGTCAATTCAAGCAAGCGCCTAACGTTTTTGTATTTTTTCCTTTATCCTACTTTGTCCAAAAACAGAGGGAGAATAGAGTCGGAAAAGCCGTGCAAGTCGACACCAAGGTGGAAATCTCACCTTTGTGCCTAGATGATGCGTGCAAAGTAAGAAGACTTACAGCGAATCCCAGCTCTCTCCATGCGGGATGCAAAGCAGAATATTTAAACCTAATCTATATGGCGAAATGCAGCGGAAATCGTCCTAAAACAGGCAACTGCTAGCGATAGAACCACAAGTCAACCAGTAACTCCTAATCCGAGTGTCCGGTCTTGGCTCACCCCTCCTCTGCCCAACACATTTGGAGTAGGAGAAAGCGCTTGTTCGGGTGTGAGCTCGCGGCGCGTGGATTTGGGAATTACTTGCTAACTGTTTAATTTAGTCTAAGTCCAAAACGTGACTATAGGAGCATGCAAAGTTAATTAGGTGTTTGGACCTATTCTAATCGAGTCAAGCAGGACCTAGATCTAGGAGCTCAATCCACAAAAGAAAGTGAAAAATGAAACTCAAAACCGGAAAATGACTGCGATGAAAACACGAGGAAAACAGCGGTGAGCCCCCGGGTGAACAAACACCCGGAAATTAGGCCCGAATGTCTAAGTCCAAGTCCAAGTCCTAGTGTACCTGTATTATTACAAATTAATTGAATATCACTCTCTCACAAATAAAATAAAAACTAATCTAAGCCTCTCTCTCACTCTCCTTGCTCTCTCCTGCCGGCTTGGCTCAAGAAAAGCCGGCTCCACGTCCCAAGGTTGCGTCGGGTCACCTAAGCCACCCGCCTCGCTCCGCGGTCCCTCGCAAGAAGACAAAAGAGATGGTCAGATAGTTCAAGCAAGATGTATATCAAAATGTAAGAGAAGGATAATGCTATGGTAAACAAACACACAATCAATCAAAAATGTGAACTACAAGCTGTTGCTCCCCGGCAACGGCGCCATTTGATGTAGCCGAAATCGAGCGCGGTCGTATTGACTCACAAGGCGAGTCAACAGTCGGTGTATTGACCACACCAAATAATGACTAAATCAACAATTAACCCACACTAAAAATCAATAATTAGAAATAAATGTGGAGTTAAAATTTATTTTTAACTCTGCACAAATGGTGTATAGTGTCAAGTATGCAGAGAGTTCGAACACAGGGAGCAAACAGTGAAGTCCTAGCAAAAATGCTAAAATGTGTGAGTGTGTGAAGTGTCTACACTAAGCAAGCAAGCAACTACAATTTTTGTGGGTTTTTAATTTTTAATTTTTTTTTAATTTTTTCATTTAATTTTTAATTTTGTATTTTGCTTTTTGATTTTCTGATTTTTAGATTTTTTATTTTATATATTTTTTTTTCAAATATTGGAAAACAAGGGGATACAATACAAGGCAAGCTAAGGTATTTATAAAAATGTGCAAAAATACTCAAAAATTCAGAAATAAAATGTTTTTGGGATTTTTAATGTTTTTTACTGTTTTTATGATTTTTGGGGATTTTTCTAGGTGTTTTTGGTATTTTTAAGGGCTGAAATAAAGGAAAACAGTGAGAATAGGGGCTGGCTGTGACAAAAATGCAAGTTAAAAATACCAACCAGTAGCAAAAATATTTCACACTATTTTTCTAATAAAAGTAACAAAATAAGGAAGAAACAGAAGCTGAGTTTGCAATTTTTGGGTTTTTCTACTATTTTTTATATTTTTTTGAAGTTTTTGAGTGTTTTTATATTTTTAGTGTTTTTGTTTTGAGATTTTTAATGATTTTTGGACTGACACTAAAAGATAATAAAATAGACACTAGGTGATTTTTTTGGAATTTTTAGAGGTGTTTTGATATTTTTTTGGTATTTTCTAAGGTAGACAGTAGGAAAAAGACATGTTTTTGATTTTTTATAAATAATGAAAAGTGGTAAAATTGAAAACTAAAAATAGGGCGTCAAAATATATCTATCCAGAAGCTTAGTCCTATTTTTGTGGAATTTTTGGAGTTAAAATGATATTTCAAATAAATCCAACAAACATCCAAATATTAAACAAGCCTGGCAGGGGTATATGTGCAATATTCCAAACATCCAGGGGCTAACATGCAATTTTCCACAAAATATTACACTATATATTCAACTTCTGGGACCAAAACGTAAATACAAGACCCGCCTGGGCACGCCTACAAATTACCCACCAGGGCGCGTGACTTGCACGCGCCTGGGAGGGACTGAAGTGCAATTTCACAAAAGTCTGGGGGTTAACATGCAAAATACCCAGAAGTATTACACGTGCTTTGGAAATTCAAGGACCGAAACGAAATACACAACAACCCAAGGGTGCCTCTACAAAATGCCCACACCTCACGTGAACTGGTCACGTGAGGTGACGTGGCGAGGGACCTAAACGTGAATAAATAAAGTACGGTGGGTTTCTTTGCAAATATTACAAAATATCTACGCTACAGACAAAAGTTTAAAGACTAAATATTAAATACAAAAAGGCGCGAGGGGTGAGTTGCAAAATACCCTCGACGCGACGCTCCGATGTTGACACGTGGCTCGAATCCAACGGCTGGGGCGACGAGGCGTGATCCAGCGGCTGGAGGCGTTTCACTTAAACACGTGGCAGCACAAGAACGGCCGATGACGCTTGGGCGATGCACAGCCCTGATTAGATCCTCCTTGGCTGATCGGACGGTGGAGACTGGTGGAGATCCGACGAAGGCTGTGCGATCTGGGAGCTCCTCCTCGATCCAACGGCTGGGAAGAGGGTTACAAGAACGGGGAAGAACGCCGGCGAAGGCGAGCTTCTCCGACCTCGATCTCCCTCCTCCGGCGACGATAGTGCTTCAAAATGGCCGTGGAGGCTCCTGGGACGGTCTTCTATCTCCTGGGGGCGTCAAAAATCCACGGGGAGGCCCGTGGTGCTCTCGGGCAGCAGGCGGAGCTGGAAGGCTGCTGCTGCTCCGGCGAGCTCCACAACTCGCCTCCAGGCGCGCGTGAAGTGGCTTGGACCTGCAAACAAAGTCAAGGGGTCCAGGGCAAACTGCCTGGACCCTCGGGTGGCCTTGCGGATGGTCGAGTCGAAATGGAGATGCACGGCCGGAGGTGCGCTCCGGCCAAGGTGCTTGATTTGGCGAATCAGTGATCGTAACTTCAAATTTCTTTAGGGGTTTTCAAGCTTACACTAACAGGAATCTAAAGCAATAAAGGAAAAGGCGGGATGAAGGCCCTCGATGGCCGGAGCCAGAGGATGAAGGTTACCTCGACGCCGGCGATTGGCGGAGGTGCTGGAGTCTTCCTCGACCTCGTTCGCCTTGGCTGAGAGGCTCGCGGCGGAGCTGTCACCTCCGGCAAGGCTTGGAGCGCAAGAGAGGCGGAGAGGGGTGGACCAAGGGGACTCAAAATCGATTTGAAAATGGGGGGTTGGTTTTATTTGGTTGACTCAGTGGCTGAGGAGCTCCAAAGATCGAGATTTCTGGGGCGACTCAGTGATTCACACCCCCATGTAATCAATTGGCGGGCAAGAGGGATGAACGAGGAGGGATTTTGCAGAAGGAATCGAATCGAAATGGTGCAAGTCCGCTCCTCGAAAAAATGGAGAAGTTGGGTCAAAGATAGGGCTGTCAGAGGCTACAGGGGGGTAGGGTACCTAGTTGACCGAGGTCAACTAGGGTTTGCACCTGGTTGGTCCACGTGGACCAACCAGGAAAAACCCTGGAAAAATCATTTATTAATTCAATTAAAAATAGTAAATGGCCGAATTAAATAAAAGTTATAAAATAAAAAATGTTCAAAATTTTATGTAGTATTTTATTCTGATTTTTATTTATTTTTATGACATATATTTTTACAAGTTTCCTTTTTAACCCTATATAGGTATAATACCTATGTATTTTAGTATTTTATTTTATTTTATGTATCTTTAATCTTATTATTTTTATTTATGATTTTGTAAAATTATAACATACTTTTATATACATAAATATATTTTTGTTTAATTTTTCTAAGATGTTTTGGATATTTAATAAAATACAAGTGTATTCTGTATAAGTACAAGTGTATATAGTATACCTATGTAGTATTTGTACAAGTATTTTTATTTTTATTTTTCTTTGCATTTTATTTCAATTTTAATGCACATATATACTATAAGTAATATTTACAAAATTATAAAAATATAAAAATTAATAAATAATGAATAAAGAATAAATTGAATATTTTATTCAGTATAGGTATACAATAGGGGTCCAAAACTCAACTTTCAGACCGTAGCTCCGCCAAATGCGAAACCACCACCATTGGGTAGATTATTTTATTCTATATACAATTAAAGGTGAGTACACTGCATTTGGATTTGTCGTTTGTGAGATACGGGTCTGGGAAGTTAGGATTTTGGATTCTTATTCAGACCATATCTTTTTATCTGTACCTTCTTTTTCTGTGAAATCAATTTTGTCTTTTTCTTTATGAAATTATCTACAACTTTCATGTACAAGGTTTCTTCATTTGATGTACAAAAAGTGGAACCAAAGATAGGTCCCAAAATAAATAAAGAATGAATAGAATGTATAGGTATTTTCTCTGTGATTCTGACCTTATCTCCCCCTACTTTATTCCTTGTCGACCTTTTCATCAAGATGCCTAGGTCTCGGGGGTTTTGGGTCATAAAATATTTACAATATTTTATTCTTTTTCTTTTCTTTATTTATTCTATAATTTTGGCCTTAATTACAGTGATTTATACACAATCTGAATGCACATGCATGGATGCTAAGATGATGGATTTAAGGCTATTTACAGGCATTTGCTAGGGTTTTTGGTGCCAAAATGATAGAATAAAGATGATGAAATGTGGATTCATCAGGGAGCATGGAGAAGTTGCTGATGAGGGCTCTCGCTGCATTGGTCCGCCCGAGTGGATAGTATTTGTTCAAGTACTCGGTGCGGAGTTGCTCCCAGGTGTAAACAAACTTCCCCAAGTGTTTCAGCCAGGTGGCTGCTCTGTCTGCTAGGGAAAAGGGGAAGGCGATCATCCTGATCGTGTCCTGGTCCACCTGACGGTCGTGGACAATGCTGTAAATCATCAGAAACTCCTGGAGGTGGAGATGGGGCTCCTCAGTCGCGAGTCCGTGGAAGCGGGGGAGTAGCTGCAAAGTGTTCGGGGGAACTTGAAGTCCCCCACGATAGCTGGGAGTACTACCCAGTGGTGCGTCAGCGTCGATCCGGGGATGTGCAACTCCAGCATCGGTCTCGGTGGTCCTCCTGCCGTGGCTGCGGCGGCTGCTGCTGCTGCGGCGGCTGCTGCATCTGCATCCTCTGGGATCCTCGGTCCCTCTCTCCTCTGCTCTCGCTCTGCTCGCATCTGCTCCATCTCTCTCCTCATGTCGAGCATGAATGCTCTCTGATCCCTCAACTGCTGCTGGACGGTCTCTAAGGAGGCGATCAGGGTGGAGTTGATCGCGCCCTGGTCCAGCACAAAGTGCTCAGGCTGTGGACCACGGGAACGATCCTCGGAACTGCCGGCCATGGCGTCTGCAAAATCAAATGAGCCAAACTCAGGTGCTGTCAAGTCTGCTACTCTCTCCTCTGGCTCATATCTCTCAGAACCGAAAGAAAGGGGGTCGAGGGGGAACAGGGCGGAATCATACTCGGGCTCGGAGAACTGGTCTCGGCTCTCGCGGGCCAACCTAGATGAATGGGTAGACGTGCCCGAAAGCGGTGCAGCCAGAGGCTACCTAAGAGAGCGTCTACCCATCATCGTGATCTGACGAGTAGGGCGGATGAGATCTGGAAAAACTATGATGAGCAACCAATCCCTCTGTTCACTAACACAACACGAGCTGAAGACCGTAAAGGCTCGGTCACATTATCTTGTCAATTTTTATTAGGTGAACAAGCAATCTATCAGAGCGCTTACGTGACCTGTTGGGATACCCGATGCTACTCCAACCGACTGGCCCGCACGGAAGAGTCGGTAGTCAGCTGGAAATAGCACCGGAGGGCTCTACCTAGGGTGCGGGTCACTCTCTCGCGCAATCAAACCAAACAATGAGGGGGTTGCTCTCCCCAAGACAAATTTTTGAGGTGAGTGTCTTTTAGGGTCAATAGTTTTAGCAGTCCCAATTTTATGGTTTTTCTTTTTTTAATATTTTTCAATAAAAACAAAGGCCTAACGAATTTTTCGGTTCTCCTGATTATTTAATCTAAAACAGGGGGGGGGAAGACGAAAAAGCCGATGCGCGATGAAATCAATGATGCATGCAGAGATAGAAATGCGTACCTTTCCTCTAGCACTCTACATGCAAGTGATCCGCGCAGAAATTTGAAGACAGAAAATAAACTACCCTATATGATGCAGCGGTGAAAACCGAGTCCTAGATGAGCAAGTCTACTCGCAGAACCATCTAACCGATCACCGATCCTTCAAGCCAAAGGTCCGGTCTTGGCCTACCCCTCCTCTGCCCGACAATTCGGGGGTAGGAGAAAGCGCTTTACGGGGCAGGCTGCGGCACGTAGGCTACGAAGGGGATGAATAAGTTATTTTTATTAATTAATTATTAGTGGGTCCAATTAATCGCACTATAGGAACATGCAAGCAATTAGGTGTGGGGACCCTACTAATTACGGTACAAGCAAGCAGAAAATCCTAAGTCCAGGGGCTCGATGAAAAACCGCTGAAAACCGTCAAAGGCAGTAAAAAGAAAACCAAAACCGCGAGAAAAACCGTGAAAAACCTAAGGGTCCCCCGAGCACACCGGTGCTCGGCGAAACAGACCCGCTAGTCAACCAAGTCCAAGAGTCTCTGAGTCCCTGTATTATTACAATAATAATCAACTAAAAATAAAAAGTCTAAACTAAACCTCTCCCACTCAGCTCTCTCTCACTCTCTCCTGCGGCTCCGTACAGAAAGGAGCCGCCTCCGCGTCTCGCAGTTGCGTCGGCTTCTCGAAATCGGCCGTCTCGGTCCTCGGGCCCTCGCAAGAAAGAACAGAGTGGTCAGACCAATAAAAATAATCAAATAATAATAAGAAAAATAAATAAAAGGAAAATGAGGGTATATATGCAAAAATGCAAAATAAAATAAACAAACAAAAATCAAACAAAAACAAAAATAAAAGAAAATAAAAGAAAAGAAAGCAAAATAAAACAAAAATAAAATGAAAACAAAAAGCCGCGAAAAATCGCGAACTCTAGAAGAGCCGCGAAAAGCCGCAAAAACAAAAATAAAGTAAAAACAAAACTACTAAGCCGTGCTCCCCGGCAACGACGCCATTCTGATGAGCGTCCCGACCACTAGGGTATAAGGTGCTAAACGGTCATTGCGACCCACACGATCAGGACGGCTCGATCAAGAAAAATAGACCACCAAACAAGATGAAAAATCAAATCAAATACGGTAGCGGTCTTGCTATTAATTTAACCTGGTATAGCGACCAGGGTCGAACACAAGGAGCACGGATTGGCCTTGCGGCCTAAGAAGTAGTCAAAAAGGAAAGAAAAGGAAATAAAAATGTATTTTTGGTGGTTTTTAATTCTTTTTATATTTTTTTTGGATTTTTATTATATTAAGAAAAGAAGAAAAGCAACTAAACAACACACTTCAACAATTTATTAAATGCACTAAAAATCAACCAAAAATTCAAATAAAAATATTTTTGTGTGTTTTATAATTGTTACTATTTTTAGTGAATTTTTGAGATTTTTCTGATGTTTATTTAATTTTCTAAAAATCAAACAAGGACTGAAACTGTAGGTACTGTCCAGCTGAGCTAAAAGGACCTAGATAAAATATCTAGAAGCCCCAAATTAGCCGGGAGGTAATTTTCCTGTAAAGATAAGAAAGCAAGGAAAATTTGGGCACCTAAATTATTATTTTTGGATTTTGAATTTATTTACTAGAATTTTTATGAGATTTTGAGGGTTTTTTAATTTTTAGGTGTTTTAGATAATGAAAAATAGCCAAAATTGGCTAGAAAATCAAGCAAGCAAAGACAAACAGTAAGTGATTTTTTTTAATTTTTAAATGAATTTAAATTTTTTTTTGTGATTTTTCAACTTAGACAGTAAAGAAAATGCGTGTTTTTGAATTTTTAAAAATATCAAACAGTGTCTAAAATGTCTTCAAAATTTATAGAAAATTTTACATCATGGCAGGAGCCATGTTTCCAATTTTCATTAAATTTGGAGGTGATTTGCTATTTTATTCAAAAATATAAAGAGGGTACTGTGCACAGGGACCTAAGTGCAAATACCCGAAGTCCTGAGGGGTCCGGTGCAAAAATCCCAGGTAAACACGTGCGTCGCGCGTGCCTGAGGCACTCAGGGACCCAAATGTAATAAAAAATAAGTCTCTGGACTATTTGGTAACATGTACCAAAAGTCCGAGGGCTTATCTGCAAATAACCCAAAAATATCCGCACATGCTCAATTAAAATACACACAGGGGTATAAATGCAATATCTCAAAAGTTTTAATTCATTACTTAACATCTCAGAACTACAGGGCATAGAATGCAAAAACACCAGAAAGTCACGTGTCGATGCACGTATCACATCACATACAGGGGCATAAATGCAAACTAAATAAAGAGCGGGGTCCTCTATGCAGATATCCCAACTGAAATAAACTACCTAAAATATTTACAGGACTCAATAATAAAGACAAAACAAGAGGGGGCCTAAGTAATATTTACCCCTTTATTAATGGAGCTGATGGATGCACGCCACGTGGTGCATCGGACGGTGAAGAACGACGGGCGCTCCACGGGTGAGCTCCTCGCAGTGATCCGACGGCTGAGGCTACGCCACGTGGAGATCGGACGGTCCTCGTGCGTAGTGGACGAAGCTTCGCTGGATCGACGGCTGGGATCAGTCCTCCACTGATCTGACGGTGGCTGCTGCTCCTGGGACGGACGGCTCAGATGAGAACTGGAGCGGGAGGCTGATCAGACGACTGCTAGAGATCCTCGAAGAACAGGTGGCCGGCGAACTTCGCCGGCCCAGTGCGCTCGCTCCGAGCCTCCTCGCGGGGCGCTGATGATCGGAAAAGGTTCGGCGTGAGCCTCCGCGTCGGATGGGAGTCTCCGATGACCCCGCCGAGCTCTAGGGAGCTCCGGCAAGGTCGGCTGAGCTGTAGCTGCTGGACCCAATGGTCCAAGCCCTCAGATGGACTTGGATGAACCTGCAAAATCGACCAAACAGCTCGCTGGTCGAGGGCAAACTGCCTCGACCCGGTTAGGCGGGGTGAAGGTGATTTGTGGTGCGATATGGGCGAGCTCCGGTGAGGGGGGTAGACGGAGGAGCTCGAGCCCCAGCTCCTGTGCGAGCTGGGTTGGGTGGAGGTATGGAGAAGGTGCGCGGGAGGGAGGCGGAGGTGACGATGGATTCCGATGATCGAATGGAGCTATGGGGTGGTCGGAATCGGCGAAACACGTCAGCGGAGCGAAATGGGGGAAATCAAAAATTAGCAAAAAAGAAAAGCTAAAGAGTCTACCTGGGTGGACGATGAGACTATGGACGAGCTAGAGATGCTTTGGGTCGTGGCCTCGAGGAGCATCTCCCTCTGAGGCTCGAGCTCCGGCTCTGGGTGGAGCACGACGGTGCTTGATCGCCGGATCGATGGGCTCGCACTCCCTCCTCGCTGCAACACCACGGGGGACGAGCTGTCACTCTCGCCTTTGCAATGGAGCTCACTGTGGGGTGGAACGAGTGGCCAAAGATGAGAATGGGGAAGGTGGAGCTCGAGCTAAATATGGGTGCAGGTCCGGCTAGAAGAGGTCGGGTAGGGCATTGGAGCGCGCAGATCCCGAGGTGAAGGCTCCGACGAGGGTCTCGGATGCATCATTAACGAGTCGGACCCGGGATTTAGGCGAGGCATGATCGGGTTTACACGGGGAAAATCCGAGAAACGGGTTACCCACTAAGGACCCGTGGGAAGTGGTCCTGGGGGGGGGGGGTAGTTGACCGGGCGGTCAACAATCCCCAGGGCCAATGGGTAGCGGCCACGTGGCTGATATTTGGAAGTGAAAATAAGGGTAGCAAATGGCCGAACTATGAAAAGTTAAAACATGAAATATTTTTATTTTAATTTTTTCTATTTTTTAGTGATTTTTAATTAATTTTTCAAAATAAAAATAAGGTATGTACATAGTAGGGTTAGATATAGGTATATATACAATATATAGGTTTTTAGTTTTTGATTTTTAATTGTTATTTTTATACAATTTCATTCCTATTTTATATTTTATTTATTTATATCATAAAATAAGGAATAAAAAGATATTTTTATTTTATTTTTATTATTTATATACATAGGTGAAATAAATACATATGTACATTTATATACATGGTATATTTACAAAGTATTTTTGGATTTTTAATTTTGTTATTTTTATTTTGTTTTTGTTTTAATTGTTTTTATTTTATTTATTTACATTATATAATGTAGAATATTTACAAAAATTTTGGAAATTAATTTTATTTATTTATAAGGCTAAATAAATATAAAGGTGGGTGGTTTATTCACATGGTGAGTGATGTTTTTATCTTCTTTTTGATTTTTATATTTTTATCTTGATTTTGTATTTAGAAATATTTACAAATATTTACAAGCCAATTTGAGTCTATTTTTGTGAGGAAAATACTTTTATTTATTTGCATAAATATTTACACACATGAGCCCCTATCTCCCTCTACTTTGGCTTTTATGCGGTCAGGCCCATGCTGAGCCCTCCCTTGGGTTAGGTTGCTCAATATTTATTCTAAATATTTCCCTCTTTTTCTTTTTAATCTTTATTCTTTTATTTTTGCACAAAAACATGCTAATTATAGGTTTTTACGCAATGCATGCTTTTGGCAATTATTTCTATTTACAACTGTATACATGCATTTGCAAAGGTTTTTGTAGCTAAAATATAAGAATAAATAGTGATGAATGAGTATTCATCAAGCACGAGTGGTATTTTTAGAAAATAAACAATCACACACAAAAATAATTAAGCTGGAAAGGATATTTTTAATAAAAATATATGGCAGGGGGTTACATGCAAATTTCCCAAAAAATAGAACTGAAATTCTAATTTTTGATATTAAATTGTAATATCCAAACCTACAAGGGTACATGTATAAAATGCGTAGCTCATGTGTGGGACCACGTGAGCTGAGCCTGCACAAGTCTTACTTGCAATTACAAAAGGTTATAGGGGATGTCTTGCAAATATTCCACTAAATTTTACGCACAATAAAATATTTACAAGACTGTGTGAAATACAAAAAGACGAAGGGGGTTCAACATAATTTACACCTTAATCTCGCTCGATCCAACCGATGCCCTTGTGCCACGTGGAAGATCCTTCGATTGTCGATGCGTTACGTACCCCTTCGAATGGAACAAATGGCCTATATTAGATCTGGATCGTGGTCTTCATCTAACGTTAGGGAATGAGACTTCAAGAACATGGATGAACTCCTCCCTTAGAGAGCTTCGTCCGTCGAATCCGGCGACTCCGGTGGTTGTCCTTCAAGGCGACGACTAATACGGCTAGCTAGTGCTGGTGGCCACCGAAGGGGCTGAGGCAGCTAGAACGTCGATCTAGGGCCTCCTCTAGCTCCAAGGGACCTAGAGCACTTCCAGGTGCTTCAACTACTCCAGATGGCTCTCCGAGATGCTTATCTTGCAGCAAAATTTTAGAAAACACGAGGGCTACTCCCTCGTCCTATCTTGGAAGCTGCTTCGCAATAGAGGTACGGAGATGATGAAGTCTCATTGGAGGGCGGCAGAGGTGACTTTGATTCGCTGAATCATAGAGATTCAGGTTGATACCTCAGAGGGGATCGATGAAGAATAAGATGTGTAAGATAATGGAATGAGAATGAGTTGCAGACAATATCATGAGACAGTGAATTTGGACCTGGAGCTCAAGCTCTAGGTCAATTAGGACTTAATGATTCTCGCTAAATTAAATGATTAACTATGAAATTAAAGGCCTTAAATGAAAACATGATAGGATATTTACATATAAAGAAAAGAAAGACGACCTCAACTTGGTCGGAGGCTAAGGAGGTAGAACCTGTCGGAGGTGGCTCCAGCGGTTGATGGATCTGGCTCCTCCGGGTCTTATCCTCGTTGCAGGCCACCTCCTTTCTACTCCTGTCACTAAGGCTAGAAGGGTGATCTGAGGGGCTAAAAACTCAGAGGGAGGGTTCAATCCGCAAAAAGAAGATGGATGAGGTGTTTTATAGACAAATGGAAGTGATGTTTTCGAGGGCTGATGGCATGAGATGGAGAAAGGGTAGGTTGAGATGGAGAGGTCATCGTGGAGGACGAACGTGGGGGCTGTGCAGAGATGAGGAGCTCGAGATGTAGGGGGTGTAGAATATTGAGTGAGAATGGGGAGAAATTGGGCGTCCCGTGAGGTCTGATGCGAGTCAGAGGAGAAGAAGGACAGTTGACCTAGGGTCACTGTCGGAGGGTTATGGTTGATCCACGTGGACCAGCTAGAAAAAAGAGAGGTAGAAAATGATTGTAAATTCGATAAAAATTACTAAATGAATTAACTAATTTAATATTATAAAATAAAAAATAATTTTTAATTTTATATAGTATTTTTCACATATTTTTATTTATTTCATTGAGGTGTTTATTACAAGTTAATACTTACATGTATATTCATATGTAAATAATAAATATACATGTATTTTGAATTAATTTTTTATTTTGTACTATATATTTTATCATTTTATATATGTATTTTATAAAATTTTTATTTATTTAGTTACATATTTTGATATTTTTGTTGTATTTTTATGAGCTTATTTGTACACTTAAATAATTATGTATAAATTCTTCATAGGTATATTTTATTTATGCATTAAATTATATGATTTATTTTTTCATTTGTTTTGATGGTTTTAATTTATTTTAATTATAGATATATGGTTTAAATAGAATTTACAATTTGTTAGAAATAAGAGAATTTGAAAATTATAAAGAATAAATATTTTGAATAAAATATACATGTACATTGCGTAATATGGACCCAAAACCTAAATTTTAGATAGACAGTTTTTTAAAAGTTATATACAATTAAAGATGATGTTGGTCTATTTTTATACATTATGGAGAATATACAAGTCTGTGAAGTTTTTATTTTGACTTTTTATTTTGTGTGTCCCGGGCACGCTATTCATTATTTTTCTGTGAAATCAATTTTGTATTTTTTTTGTATTTTATTTTACAATATTCATATAGAGGGATTTGTTATTAGAGGTGTAAAAAAAGTAATATTTGGGCAATTAAATTATGATTTTGTACATGATTTTCTGCGTATTTTCTGTACAGTTTCTTTGTCGTATCTCCCGATACTTTATTCCCTCTCGGCCAAAGTCATCATGATGACTAGGTATCGGGGTTTAGGGTCACTCAACACCTATGGCATTTCATTTATTTTTCTTTTCTTTCTTTATTTTTTTATGTTAGAATTAATTACAATAAATATACTATATTTTATATAGTATTTTGTATAAATTACATAGTAGTTATTTTGGCAAATTAATGATATATACATGCATTTAGTTAGGGGTTAAGGTCAAAATGAAAGAATAAAGGTGATGAAATCGAATATTCATCACCTGATCTCCCTTCTTTGTCTCGTAACGCCTCCATCCGGGGTTGTTGGATCAGATCTGATCTAATGATTGACATAATTTCCATCAAACCATTCTCCGCCCTCACGTGTGCCTCACCCGACGCGACTTAGCCCCATTTAGGCAGCTCGTTGCACAAGATTCAAGGGGGAATGGACCTTCTTCCACCTCGGATCCCCTTTCCTCTTTGTCATTACATGTTGCGATGCAGCCACTTCCCTCAATTAACTCGACCGTTTCTCCATCATCCTCCACGTCAGGAGCCCATCCATTCGACACCCCCTTCATTCCTCTTCCTCGCATAACCTCCGGCCATCAATCCTATGCATGCTAACATCAAAGTAACCATGTGAAACCCTAGGTTCCACCACCTCCATCTCGTCCTATTAAACTCCATCTCCCACCGCCATCATCGCAATCCACCAATTAAGGGAGATCGGACCGAGCTCCAGGATCTCTAATGTGACAGGCCGCCTCCCCATGTTGAGCGATGATAACCCATCTTTGGTGTAATACACGTCTCCTCTGTCATGTCGCATCTCCACTTCTTCAGTCGATGTGAGATCCTTCCCCTCGTCATGAGGTCAAGGAAAACCCAGGATCACCTTCCAGGTCCCCTTCCCTGGTAAAAACACTCCGCTTCGCACCGCCATTCTCTGCCACACACCTCAGGTATCTCTGCCATCTCGCCTACATTTGATTTCTCCATTTTCTTACGTACAAATCAGGACACCTACAACCCTCCTAAGGGTCCGTTTAGCTCCATCTCACATTGCTCATCCTCGTTGACCCAACTCCGATCGCTCTTCCCTTCTCCATAACCTCCTCCAGTACGCTCTGCCTCCAGGTCTTACACATACATGGAGTTTTAGGTCTCCGCTCCCTTCATAGGCCCAAAGACCTCCATTGCACCCCATCATCTCGCTTTCGATTTTTAACCCCGCATGACCCTTCTCCCCTCATTAATCGGATGAAGCGACAATGCTCCGGTCTCCTCCTCTGCCTCTGATGACCGCTCGTCGCCACGCTAGGTTGAGCATCGCAGCAGCTTCGGGGAGCATTTAGAACTTCATCATCATCTTCTTGAGCTTCTAGGTCTTCCAGCCAACCTCCAAGACCTTGGAGGAGCTCATGGGAGCTCGCCGGAGCCCCACCACTTCACCACCGCTCGCGGAAGAGCTCGGAGAGCATGCATTATTAGATCCTGATCCAACGGTGCCTGTATGTGAGGAGCTTCAACCGTTGATTGCTCATGCAGGACATCCGCACTGCTCATCCCCGTGCCACATCTAGTTTGTTAAATTATATCAGATCTGACGTCCCAGATCCTCGCCTCCAGCCTTGGGATGCTCGAGGCTCCTTTAGAGCTACCGCCATCCGCCACATGTCTGTTATCCACCGAGCCTCCACCCGTTCCTAGCTCCCACGTACAGGAGGCACATGGGCTAGAGAATTTGCAGAAGAGCCCATTCAGCTTCAACAATTTGCGTTCAGGTCCTTCTCACTTGCAAAGCATGCACTCGCCAGGAACTTCTGCATCCAAGCCCTCCAACCTTCCAAAAATTACAGAAATGCCCCTGCTTGGGCCAATTTTATAGGAAATCCCTCATTCTTTATTAATTTCTAATAAGTTCATCTACGGGATCTGAGAATAAAACTTTATTTTAATTATATTTTAGTCCCTATAATTTCAACATTGCATATGTTTATCATATTTTATACGAATTTTGCGTATTTTATGTTATTTTGAAGCTTGTTTCATGCTCTACCTTTATATATCATTTGTGAAGAGATCAGAGGCTCTTTAATGTCAATTATTATTTGAGAATCACATTGATATTGCAGGTTTTATTAGACTTATTTCCACAAATACATTTTAGAGAAGATTAACCTATTCTGTAGGAAGTAAGGACGATTACTTAAGAATTATTATCTCCCAGATATTTGTGATTAAAGGATTATTTTTAGGGAGTAATTTGCAAGAATCTTAGAGCAAGGTTAATTGAATTAATTCATCACGCAGCCCTGGATTAGGGTTCATAATTCTTTAGCGAATCTCGTCCTGAAATATGTGAATTATTTGAATTATTTGAGGATTTAATTTCTCATATTATTGAGGATCCGACGCAATGGCTATTTAATTTAATGGGTCATTTTCCGGGCCATAACATGTGATTTTTTGTTAGAACCGGCCCACTATCCTAGATGGTTCAATTAACATGCGCGTGATTTGGATTGGACCGGTCCATTTAATATATTTTTAGGATATACACTTTTAGGATGGAAGCGTGGAGAAAGTATAAAGCTAATTAAAGGTGCATATTCTAGTGTCAAAATAATATGACGATGAATGGATACATGAAAATTGATTTAAAATTATAAAAATCATGTTGTGTGAGATGCACATTAGAAGAATAGGGAGAGTAATGATAGCCATAATATAGTAAGAACAATAACAATAAAGATGAAGGGGAGGGGTATTGTAAGAGAAGAAAGTGAATATTACGAGTACATGAACATTATAGAGATTGGTTGGAATATCTAACAACTGATATAACTATATGGGATCATTGGTTGTTAAACGGACCTCATTACTGGGTCCTCATTTGGGCCTGGGTGGTGGGCTCATGGGTTTGAGCTGACTCTTTATTTAACATGCTGAGATTTCATTGTTAATATAACTCTCACCACATGCAACACTGACAATAATTTACAGTTCAATGTTTAATCCATTGAAGAAGCTTTGAATCCAAATCAACTCTGTGATACAGTGATGCTGACAATTCTCTAACACATCCTCCTCTCTTTCCTCTTCCTTGCGATCTAGATGATCTCAAAAACAAAAGGAGAAAAAGGTTACTCGGTCGGGAAGAATGTCATCGCGTGCCGGAGAGGATTCGAGAATAGGATCACATGAGCAAAAACTCATAAAGTTCAGGCAAAAATTCATCCGATCCTCCATCGTCAACACAAACGAAAACCAAAGGGAGAAGTGGAAGTCAAAATCAAAAGAGGAAGTGGAAGGCACGTAAGATGTAGATGCACATGCACAACACAACCAAAACACATACTTAGTTTACACCTCACCCTCTAAAAGCAGTAAGAGTTCCATTTAATTAACTCCCATGCACAGCACAAGCCAGACACATGCTTTGTTTACACTTCACTTGCTAAAAGTTAGTTCGATTTACTGATCGTTTTTCAATAAGTTATGTGATCCCAGTTTATATTTTTATGACTAACCCTAGGAAGCCGATGTTCAAGTTATACTCGATTGCGCTCAAGACCTCGTTTCCAGATCTGCTAGGTCTCATATATGTCTACCACACAGGTGAAAATAAATGGTTTCTCCTGTAACCATAACACTCAGCAACTACATCTAGCCTAAGGTCAAGTACCAATGATACAAAATATCGATGCAGGCCATACCACGAGAGCACAAAAAATGATGGCCTTTGTCAAAGCCTCGATTAGTCAAATGAACTAACTTTCCATGCTGACCTCCTATTACCAAATATCACGGAGGGATATGTTGTACAGAGCTGATCTCACAAGAAATCCGGATTTTTCTGAACCCTTACGGGTAAAGTTGTTATATTTACATTTATGTTTGTATTATTCGGGTTCCGTAAGCCCCTGTGACCCTTCAGGTTCCGTAACCCTCTGTGACCCTTCGGGTGTGTTCGGATGGGGGGTTACCCCCCACTTTGGGTGGGTTACCTCCCAAAACCCATATTCCTAACCTACTTGTGGGCCCACCATCTTTTCATCAAAAAAATATTATACCATCATACCAGGGTATAAAAAACCGGACCGGACCGGCCGGTCGGACCGGTTGGACCGGGAACCGGCTCCAACCTGGTCGGTTCGGCCGGTTCTTTGTAATTAATTTCAAAAAAATAAAAAATAAAAAACTGGGTCCGACCAGTGGTCGGACCGGGTTGACCCGGATGGTCGGACCGGGTTGACCCAGATTGACCCAGTTTTGATGGTTTGGTAATTTTCAAAAAAATAAAGGTATAAATAATGAAATAATGAGGTTTTTATCATATATGCCCTTCTTAACTTCTACGACATAAGGTATGTTCCTCTCTTTTTTGGAATGTACGTTATGTCAATACTTTCTTAGAGTAATTTTCTTAAAATAACTATAAATAAATTATTACAATATTATACTCATATATAATTGTAGAAAATTTGACTAACTTTGTATAGTTTTACTCGAAATAGGCAATCATATTATTCTATTTAAAGATTTGAAATTTCTAACTATTATTTCATTGATATATGAATACATACTTATATATATGTATCCGATTTTATTGGTTCAAAAAACCGATTCGATTGGTCTAACCAGTAAATTAAGCCGGTCCGGTTTTTCCGAGTCGATGAGAATGATGACGTCATGCTGACGTCATCACCGGTCCGACCGGTTTGGACCGACGGTTCGACCCGGTTGGACTAAACCGAAGACTAACCGGTTCAATGTCCGGTCCGGTTTTGAAAACCTTGCATCATACCATCTAAAAATCATAAAATACTCAACTTTTACTCATTATTTCAAACTTCAATACAATCACATCACAACAACTACTCACTTTTTCAAATTCTAATACAATCATATCATAATAACTACCCACTTTTTCAAATTTCAATACAATCACATCACATATAATCCTCCCAACCCTTAACCCACCAACCAAATACACAAATACATAAACGGGTTATCCTCCCCCAGATAACTCACGAACCAAACACACCCTTCAAGTTCCGTAACCCCCAATGACCTTTTGGGTTCCGTAACCCTTGTACTCTCTAGGATTTTCTCTCTATATAAGAGATCCCAGCTCTATGGAATAAACATCTCATCCATTCCTCTTCCGTGCGAACCGCTTGATTTTAATCGGGCGGCTCGGGTTGCGCTCCTCTTTACAGCAGGCCTCTGCAGTACTGCAGAGGATCTGTGCTCGTGACACCTACTAGAAGCCAGATCGACATGCTTAGATGCTATCCTTATACAGTATGGGTATAACTAATATACGATTGTGTTTTTGATCCCTACTTTCAGGCTATAAGTGCATGTTCAGATACAATCACGTTCGCACTCATAATGCAAATCAAGATGTGGTTGTGATTCGAAATCAAGTTATTGTGAAGTTAGTATCCTTTAGAGTTTTTCTTTCAAAAATGAGAATTTATTTTTAGTTCCTTGTTTTCAACCTATGATGTTAATATTCATAAAACGCGATGAAAACATGCAAGTGAACATTGAAAAGAAGTACATGAAAGGGCATGAAAACTCATTAAAACTTGGATTAAAATAACGGAGGGGAGAAATGGGACCGAGACCGTCCACTTTTTTTTACTAGTTGAAGGGGGTTGGGGGGAGGGGGAGAACTTCGAACCCTGGTCCTTTTAAAGTGAGAGACACTGCTTCTATTACCAAACCATTAGAGGGGTTCTCGAGACCACCCACTTGAATCCAAACATGCTCAAAGTTCGAGTGTTCAAAACATTACAACACAAGTAAATTATTATATAAATAAAAAAACTAAGTTGCACTACTTTACTCTAATTCTACTACAGTCTTCCTTTACTGCTCCAACGATTTGAGATCGAACATCGGTCTCTAAGCTACTAGGTTTACTCGGCATTAGCTGATGCCCTGCAACAATGTTAGAATGTAACAAAAAAATAGTATGCAACATGCAAATGATGAATGAAATGCAAGAAAATAAAACAAAGAAAGTTTATCTTGTCCAAATTTATCCAAGCAATCTTCCCCAACAATGTTGTTATTTTGTTAATCGCACGAACTATTCGAATAAGATAGACCAGTTCTAACATTGTTAGTGAATTATTTAATAAAAAAAGATGACGTATCAAGGGTTTTTATTTACTTGTTAAGTTCAAGGTTGAATTAAAGAGGCAATTACAAAATTAGGAGTGACGTCAAGACTATTTTGATTACATAAATTCCACGATTTGTTTTTTTTATTTTTGTTTGTTATTTGTTTTTTACTTTTAATTTTTTATGATTTTTTATTTAAATCTGAAATGGTTTGTATTTGGAAATATTATATGTATTTAAATAAAATATGGTGAGATATTTGTTTATATAAATATAAAATCAACAAGAATTAATAATTCAAAAATATTTTTGTATTTTAATGTTCGAATTATTATTGTAAATTTTGTGAGATTTTAAGTATTTTTTAATTACAATTTACAATGATGGTTTATTTGAAAAAAATCGGGTTTCTAGGAAAACAGAGGCTTTAATTACCTTTAAAATATCAAGTTGTAATAAATTTTAGTGTGGGTATTTTTTTAAGTTAATATACCTCTCTACAGAAAAGTAGCTATTTCTATTTCTCTATGTGTTTTATTGATTTTTATTTATATTTCAAAAGATTTTTTTGTTTTTTTTTGGATTTTTAGAGATATCCACGGTATTTTTTAATGGACTCTTGGATATGTCATAGTAAAATAAAAGATTCATTTTTTAAAACATAAAGCATATTTATTTGCAATAAAATATCTAATATATCTTTCCTGGTTAAAGTTGTTGATTGTTAAAAAATAGCAAATGCATAATTTTGAAAGCAAAAATTATGGATGATAGGTGGATACTGGATGTGGACTAGGTAACTTTTTCTCGAGATATACATTGTGTGCTTAATATAATTAAATTAGTAAAATTGTAGAAATATTATATTGACATCCAATTTTCAATAATTATTTATAAAATTTTTATGACATATAGTTACTAAAGACCTAACTGTCACTACAACAAAGTAAGTCTATAAAGATAACTTTTTTAAAAGTTAGGTCACTATATCATCCATTGTTAATTATATATTAGTGGATTTTATTAATAATGTAAATTTTTTAAACTCGAAATTAACTATGCATGCCATATCCGTTGATATATAATTAGCACCAGTCCATAGAGCGGTACTTACCCATTGCTATTAGTTCAAAGGAATAAAGATGGATAGTTCAAAATTTGAAAAAATACCAACAAAATAAGCATTCCTATGTGAACAATTGCTAATGACATGGTATCCATCGTTATTTAAGAAAAAAATCATTCTGCAACAAATAATACTCATCATTGTATATTTAACAACAGATGATGCGGTAACGGATTTAAAAAAAATGTCACTATGAACTCATTTTGTTATAGCCAAATTTTAAATTCTAATTCACAAAAATAAATTCCTAGAAAGCATTCGTAAACATGTTCCGATGCCATGCAGAAGTAATTGATGAGAATTGATGGATAGGATACGTGATACATATCTATACATACACAAGTAGTATAGTATGCCATAATCATGATGTTGGGATCCAGAGGCAGATGGCCCATATTGGGCCCGTTATTGAGAATATGGGCCGAATGCCACCTTCACTAGTCTGGTTGGGAAGCCCAAATATCCGGTCATTATTCTATAATTATTGTTATCAAGTGTTGGTTATGATTAATAGATTATCCAACTTAACTAATCCATCTTTAAAGCTGCTCCTAAGTCCTACCTATACACTTGCTACTAACCTTGGTTACACTTATAGAGCTGGAGATTAAGAATTGTGGAGGATCGAGGAGACAGGGTTGTCCAATTACCAGGCACCACTTATAAATTTGATAGATTGTGAAGGGACAAAAAAGATATTTTTTTATTATAATTTAAGTTAAAGTTGGAGTAACAAAGTCTATGAAATATACACCCAATTGCAATTTCATACATGAACTTTAAATGTTATAATGTGGTACTCGATCTTTAATATTCGTTTCAAATTGATTTCAACCTAATGTGATCTAAGCTAAAAAGGAAAAAAACCCGAAAAACTAAATTCCAGCGACACCATTTTGGAACAAATCTTAAAGATCGAGTAATGTATTGTTGATTTTTATAATTCAAGCATGAGAAATCAAGTGTATAGTTCAGGGGCTTTTTGTAATTCAGGCATGCCATTGAAATCTCGACTAATTTGTTCTCAGAACTTGAACTGAGTTTGAGCTGTATGTTATGTAAATAAGTGATGTTTATAATATAAATATCATATTAATTTAAATTACAAGAGGTTCTTTTGGTCTTCTATTCTTCCTTAGCTTTGCAACTTCTCGAAGCTCAAATAGCTTGATCAGAACATGCTATAGCTTTAGCTTGAAATTCATCGTATTATTATGTATCATCGCTAGATAAACACACAAGCTAATAAAAGAACAATAATTTTTCATCATTAAAATAAGTATGCATGGGTATATTACCCAACTATAGTTTCTATTACCTATTAGTTACTTTAAAACTATCATTTGCGGAGGAAACATGTGAAGTAGGAGATCACAAAAGTTATTTCGAAGGAATGTGATCACTAGATTCTAGGAAGTCGATTTATACCATAGAACAAGAGATGGAGTCTCTCCACAAAATTTGGAATGAACACTTGCACTTCCTCCTAATGAACGAAAAACAATGATTTTAAGTTGATTTTTTTAAAAAAAGGCATGTCGAGAATGACTATTGTAAGACATAAGACAAGACATGTAGTTTAAGGCTTTAGTCAATTTAAAAGTATTGACTATAATGATATCTTGAATTTGATGTCGAAAGGTCTTAATAAGCTATACGAAATTATTGGGCGTATTTGTACCATGTAGACATTAAAACTCCTCAACATTACTCATTTCACATTACAAAAATCTTAAAGAATTATAATTGCCATGGATGGCATAGGTGGAAGAAACCATAAGGTGGATTAATCCCTTTGAGGTATTAAAATATTATTAGAGCAAATTCCATAATAAAATCTTAAAGGAAATCAAGCCATGGTTTCGAATTCATACCTTCAAAAAGATGCACTGATTATTGATCCCTTACAATGCATAAATTAATCTTGTATTGTTATAATGCATTGTGAAAGGAAGAGTAATATATACCTAACAATAATATATATGCATCATAAAAGAAGGAAATACATTGACGTTAGATATCACTTCATCTAAGTTGTGAATATTTATGGTCAATTTTTTTGAAGAAGACTCCTAGAGTTCAAAGTCTTACACAAGAAATCACTAAGCCTCTGACCGCAACAAAGGCTACTACATGTGCCTAGCTACTTAGCCGGATTTCTCACGTCATAAGAAAGATCGCAAATAGATGAGATTCATGGGAATATATATGGAAAGAGTTCAAGTCAATGCGGAGATTTATTGATTATAAATGTGTATCACACTTCTAATTTTAACGATTATTTGATTGATCTTGGCATTACTTTTTTCGGGAGAACACCTCCTTTTGGTTGGTTTTCAGGTGTCCCAATTTTAAAACGTACCTAAGAATGCAACATCCTTCCTTTTCCTCTTTGCTTGTGACTTTTTTCCTTTTGTATTGGAAGGAACATTCTACGTAAAATCTCTGTGTTTCGTGATGTGATTGCATCTTTGATTTGTTTCTTCATACATATTGCTACCTCAACACACGCATTTGTGTATTTTTGTTCAATAATATTAATCAATTTTCAAAAATATTTCCCATCAAAATCAACTTATAAATAATTGAGTAAATTACAAAAAAAGCCCCAAGAAAGCGTTGATTCTCAATTAAAGGCTTCATTTTTTAGTTTAACGCCAACATAAAAAGGCCGTGAAAGTTTATTGAGGCTTGTATTTGAGATAAAAATCGATAAGGCTTCTCTTTATTATATTTGAAAAATGAGGTCCTAATTGAGATTCTATGCATAGCTGGGGTCCATTTTTCTCTCATTTATCCTAAATAATTTATAATCATATTTAATTCGTCGAGACTTCGAAGTCACATGCCTAACTTATAGTCAAATTATTATTATTATTATTTGAATCAACTTGATATGATGCTTCTTTAAAAAATCATAATCGAATTCAAATTATTCTGATTCAAGTATAGCCATGTAGCCATTAGAGTGGGTTGAGGTACTAAAGGGACTAGGACGAAATTTTGTTTGGACATGGATAAAGGTACTGAGTTGCTCCATCTACTCCATTCCAAAGCAAAAGGTCCAAGGAATTGAAAGATTGCATTTACTCTTACTCCATGTCCCATCTACCGGACATGGTCACTATAGAAAAGGTCCATCCTTTCCTTTTTCACCCTCCAATCATCGTGCACGAATCCTCTACAGCTGTGCAGAAGCCGGCTGTAAAAAGTGAGGTGATGAGCCCTTGATCACGATCGAGTGGTCCACAAGGTAATGACTCAAAAATATCCGAATTTCGTGTGAACTGCTCAATCTTGATCGAACGACTCACGACACCTACTTTTTACAATCGGCTTTTACAGTACTGCAGAGGATCCACACTCTCAATCGTCTCTTACTCTTATGTCTGAGGCATATCTTCCTTCCTATTAAGGAGCATTAAATACCTTACTCATAGTTATCAGAGATCGTGTCTACCATGTAGGGATGAAAACGAATGCGAATATATTCGTACCCTATCCGCTATCGTATTCGTTTTATACATATTTTGACATTCGTATTCGTATTCGTTTTAAAATGGATGTGGATATGGATATCATTTTGACGTTCGTTAATATTCGAATTCGTATTCGTATATTCGTTTTTGTAGTAATAGATTTATTATAACTGTGCGTAGCAACATTTTATGATTGCATGCACATTGTTGATATAATTGTTATGAAAATACTATATCTGGTATATCTATTTTATGTGTAAACCATCTCAAACACGTATATTTTAGTTAATCTATTAAATATTTATGTTATTATTCGTATCCGATTCGTATTCGTTTTACATTCGTATTCATTTTTAAGGATATGGTAACACGTTTTTCACATTCATCAATATTCGTATTTGCATTCGTGTTCGTATTTTAAAATGGATAAGGACATGATTATACATATATTCGTATCCGTATCCGACCATTTTCATCCCTACTACCGTGAGAACAACTTCAGAGCCATCATACGTGAACATATGTCGATCGTCATCTCCTCTATCCTCTAGCAGTAAACTCGAAGGTAACTCGTGATCTCCTGCCAACATCTGACAGAAGAAGTCAACCCTCAGACTCGATCGAAGAAGTCGACCTTACAAATGGCCGAAGATAGACGTCGATAGAGATTACATAATTCCATAATTAGTTGTCGATCGTTCATTGGGCGAGCGAAGACTCAATCTCCGACCGTCATTAAACATGCTTTCTCCATCTTCCATTTGGCCTCTACCGATCGATTGCCGGCATGTGATCAATGTAGAAGCTGACGTGATTAGTGACTCCAACGCCCTTAATCAGTGAGGGGATAAAGGACACCTTTCTGATTGAAATCACATGCAGATGAGATCCAGGCCGTACTGGTAATGATAGGGGGAGCAGCACTGCAGTGAGCGTCAAGCACAAGTGCCTCCTCTTTAATACACACAACAACCCCACACCATTCAAGGTCCCCTTCTTCTTGAAATCGATTCCTCTTCGTCTACATTTATGTGAATCCTCAATCGCATCCCCATCCCCACCGACAGTCCCAATTCAAGTTCAGATCTTTTACTATCTTAAGGTCTGAACACAACCAGAACTGGTCCGTGTCCATGCACCTATCTCACCCTTCTCCCTCCACCCCGAGCTGCCCGCTGTCGTCGTCTCCGTGCTCGTGTAGCGGCTCTTATTACCCTCACCTAACAAACTGTCCTCTCCTTGTATGAAACTAGTGAGTAATCGGCTGAGAATGTGAGCTTCATTTCTGAAGATCTGAGTTTCAAATCTTGTAATTTTCGAAATCTGAAAGTAACATTAGTAGTAGTAGTAATGAAAACGATGTAGATTTCCTTTTTTTAGAAGGATAGGAATCGAAAATGACGGTGTTCCAACGAGGAAGAGATAAGAAGATGTGTCGGTGGACGGTGGACTTTTTACCAACAAGAAATAATGGGGGACATCAATCTGACCTATACTTGTGCGAAGTATGATGTGAATGGAAGAATTTGGAGTCACTAATGCACATGGCATTGCATAATTAAAGCTTGCCTTTCTTTTAGATGAGATGTCAAATTAAGTCGTGTTTTTTCAGCCTTTGTCTTTTTGGATGTCAGATTAGTCGTTTTTAATGGATTCTGCTGCGTTTGACCTTCGTGGGTTTCTGTCTTTCTGATATTAAAAATGTTGCAGCGACAGCTGACCTGTGGATACTTCAGTTAATTAAACCTTGACTGATTGAGCATGTTTAGATAATCTAACTGCACTTTGGTGTTTGCATTTTCTTTAAAAAAGATTACGTTGGACCTTAATCATAGATCTAGGGTTCATGTTTTCAACAAGGGGGTCCCAAAGTGTGAAAATGGTACTGAGATTTTGGTACACGAGAGGGTATCCGACGAGCCTTTCTCCTACGTGGAAAGCAAAATCTAAAGAATGGGCACAAAAAGAGAGGGAGGGACCTGTTGCAATCATCTTCTTCCCGACTTTGGGAAATCTGTACCCATATTTAGAGAGAAAGAGAGAGAGATTCTGCTTTGTTTGTAGTGATGGATGGATTTTGTGGGTTCCTTTCCTTTGGTTTTGCGAGATGCCTTTACACTCCATTACATGCATGTATGGCACCTGTAAAGCTTGACGTACTTCCTTCACAAAAGACGATGTCAAATTCTTTTTTTTCCCTTTGATTCGTGGGGTTTTCATGCCGGTGGGTTCATCATTTATCTTCAACTCTTATCTGAAATTAGAGGGAAGGAAAATTCTTGTCAACTGCATTCTAGTATGAGATAACCGGCAGTTTTATTTGAGTAATTTATATCCAATTTTTTGAAAACATTATTTTCGATTTGATTCTTAAATGGATTAATAAGTTGCATGCATAAATATTAGTCAAGAAAAAAAATTTCGTGCATGTACTAAAAAGAAAACAGAATTAGGCATTCATATAAGGTAGTAAACCTTTTTTTTGTTATTTATCGTAACAAAGCCGTCTTTTTAGTCCGTAGTTGTTCCATCAAGAGCCTGTTTTAATAGATAGTTGTCTCTTCAAGAGGTAACTTTAATATGAAGCAAAGTCGCCTCTTCTTTCTTCGCATATAGGAGCAACTCCCAGGTATTGTATGCTCTCCTTGTAGCAATGGCGAGAGTCTACATGTGCTAGAATGACTTTACAAGCATTGGCCCAGGAGGGTCCTTGATGACAAGGGTTTTGGGATGGTCTAAAATTTCCTCACAAGGCGAAGATTGTACTGTCGTTGAGGCCTCAACGACCGCTCATGAAACCCTAGATAGATCAACAATTAACCCACAAATAGATACAATAGAGCAAAGTGAAATGTGGAGTTATATTTATTATAACTCTACAAAAGATGTGTATAGGTGCAAGTATTATAGATCGAACACATGTAACACACAAGATAGATTGAGAAATTTAATTCCAAAAATGTCCTCCTCATCTCTTTTTACTGTATTTTTGTGTGGGTCTTAGTTATATTTTTGGATTTTTTAATATTTTTTATATGTTTTATTTTATAATTTTTATTTTCTTTTTATATTTTCTGATTTTACTTTCCTTTTTCTTTTTAATTAATTATAATATAAGTATGTATAATATATATAATATGGATAATAAAAATACAAAATAAGAAAAAATCTGGAAAATACCCTAAGGTACCTTATTTTTTTAAGGTTTAAAATATATGTCCGATATTTTTAATAATTATTATTATAAAAGTAAAATAAGTAAACATAGCTATATATAATAGGGCTCTTATATTTATAGATATAGCTATAGAATCTAAAAAATCTGAAATAAAATATTTTTATATCTTTTTTATAATTTTCTTTATTTTTATTATTTTTCTAATAATTTTTACTATTATTTGAATTTTTAGTTGAATTAAAATGTCAAAATAGTGACTTATATTAATAGGTCGAATTATTTGGTATTTAAAAATAGCTTAAAGTCCCAAAATTTTCCAATTTTTAAACATATAATAATATAATAAACAAAATTAGAAAGAGAATTAAATATTTTTGGATTTTTCAGATTTTTTAGAATTTTTATAAGGATTTTGAAGCTTTTTAATTATTAGTGATTTTATTTTATTATTTTTTTGGATTTTTGGTTTGGATTTACAAAATACAATAACAAACAATATGTTTTTTTTTAATTTTCAAAATAATTTTATAATGTTTATGTATTTTTAATGCAAATAGGAATAAAATGTAATGTTTTTTATTTTTTTAAAAATAGATTTAAATGGCCCAAGAATATTACATGTGATTAAATATAGTCTAAGGTATTTAAAATAATTATCTTATAATTTTCAGATGCAATTTGATATTTTTAATATTGGAAATAAAAGAAATAAAAATATTTGAACTAGCAGGGACCTAAATGTAATTAAACAAAAGTAATTCTTATTTTTCGAACCCTTGGAAGAAGGCTTGGGCCAAATCTGCAAAATGCCTAGGATTTTTAATAAAATACACGCTAGTAGGGGTATTTTTGCAATATTAAAAAAGTGGTAGGTCCTTTATACGAATTAACCAAAAGTTTAAATACCGAAATTTTAAATTACTGGACTAATTTGAAATATAAAAAGGTCGAGGGTCCCTCTACAAAATGCCTATCCCCTCATGCGCATAGGCACATGAGGTGACGTAGCGAGGGCGCGATATGCAAATACACAAAGTACAGGTTTCGACTTGCAAATATTATAAAATATTTATAATTTTGGTTGAAAGTTTAAATATTAAAACTAAATATAAAAAATATGGGGGTTGTAGTGCAAAATACCCTCACGTGATTGATCAGACGTTGTTGATGATTCACTAATACACGTACTCTGCACAACGGTGGATACAGTTTCTCCTTTGCATGGTTGAGATTATCTCTCAGCTGCTGATCTGACTGTTGATGGGCGAAGGATCCCATGGAAGTTGTAGACCTGGAGCGTTCCTCTTGATCGGACAATGGAGAGATGGCTTGAACAAACTAGGTTGAAGCTAGGGATACAAATAGATGGATACATATATGAATATAGGTATTATTGTATCCTTGTCGGTTGTTTAATACGAATATGGATGCGGATACATATATTGACGGATAAGAAAACTATCTTACCATATCCTTAAAAACGGATATGGATGTAAAATAGATATTGATCACATACGAGTAATGTTAAAAATATTCTATAGAATCAACTTAACTATATAAGAATTGGATGAAAACACATGATGTAAATTTACTAATGTGTTTGTATCATAAACATTTTAGAAATATGGTAAAAGAAGGTATAGAATTATGTCATATGTGGTTAAAATAAATCTGTGACCATATTTATATAGGAAAACATATATACGAATACGGATACAGATGTTTGCAGATATCAATATGATATCCAAATATGTATCCCTTTTAAAACGGATGGATACGGATGTCAAAATATGTATAAAACAGATATGGTGACGGATCGGAACCAGATATATCCGTAACCACTTGCATCCCTGGTTGAAGCTCCTCTTGAGCAAGCTTCAATCTGGTTGATCTCGGGTCTTAGGCCTCCTGGGACGCTCCCAACAGGCATAAAATGGAGCAGGAGCTCCTCCTCAGTTGTTGGAGCCCTCATAAGGGTCCAGGCCCCATCGATGGGGGCCAGGAGCTCGATGAAGCTGGAGGGGCATTCTTGACTTCAATACCTCACAAAAGGGGTCTTCAAGAGATGCAAATCTGCACCACAACACGACAAGGAAAAGGCGAAGGCTCCTTCTTTTATTTGGCAAAGATCGGTGCGGGAATGAGGGTGAAGCTAAGAGGTTCGGCGAGCGGAGGAGTAACTACCTCGAACCTTAGATCCAAGAAGGAGCGAAGGGGGATGGAGGGTTAGGAAGATGGAGAAGCATTTGGGGAACGTGGTGGTGGTGGTGAAATGAGGTTGGAACAGGGACTGCACGATGGTGGAATGAAGGGGGGAGCGGAGCTCCGGCGAACTATGGGGCTGCCGAATTAAGCTACGACTAAGGATTAAAATCTAATATAAAAACATAAAGCTAATACTAAGGCTAACAAATATCTAAAAAGCGAGAAAAGAGGAGAGCAACTCTGACGTGGAAGAGGGAGCACATGTACCTCAATCGTGGATTTCCGACGAGATATGGATCATCGACTTCAGTCCTCTTCCTCCACACCCGAAGGGCCAAGGAGCTTGTTGATGTCACCAGCAAACCCTACTGCACGAAATCAGGGAATTTTGAGGATGAAATAGAGATCAAAATAAAAATTGGGTGGAGGTGAGGTATATGTATATGGGATCCAATAATGGGGAGAGTGCTTGTTTCAACGATCCATCGATCGAGATATAGAGCTAGCAAGAAATAGCACTGATCGAGGAGCAAAAGTCAAAGAGAAATTGAAGTAAATTGGTGAAAGGATTGGGCAGAGGAAATGGGAGAAACGAGGGGGCCTAGCGTCTGATAGAGCAAACCTAGGGAGGCCGGAGAGTTGATCAGGGTCAACTCTAACCGGTCTCCCATTGGTCGACGTAGGTTAGGAAGGAGACAAAAAGGGGAAAATCCCTTATTAATTCAATTTAAAGGATCATATAATTTTATTAATTTTAGATTAAAACATAAAAAATATTTAATATTTTATATAGTATTTTATGGTGAATTTTATTTATTTTTATAAATTTGTTTATTATAGGTTACTTTTTAAATATATTTACCTATATAATATAATTTATTTTTATTTTGTATTTCAGATTTTATTATTTTACTAAATATTTTATATATTTATAAATTATTTTAATACATATAAATATATTTTTATTTTATTTTCATAAGTAATTTATACACAAATAAATATGTATATTTATTATATAAGTATGTGTATGTATAATTGATCTATCTATTTTATACACTTATTTATTTTAGTATATTTTTAATGATTTTATTTTATTCTAATTATATACATGTGTTAGAAATAATATTTATAAAATTATAAAAATATGGAATCATGAAGAGGATAAAGAATAAATAAAATGAGCATTTTATTCAGGTATAATGTACAATATGAGTCTAAAACGTAACTTTTGCATATTAGCTCCAAATTAAATGAAACTACCTTCATTAAATAGCTAATTAAAAGTTATATATAACTAAAGATGATTTTGTGAATTTTGAGTTCATATGGAGAAGATATGGGTATGTGAAGTTGGTATTTTGGATTTTTATTCTGGGTGTAGAAAGCATAATATGCATTATTTTTATGTGAAATAAATTGTGTATTTTTCTGCATTTTATCGAAACTTTCATGTACAAAGTTTCTTAATTTGATGTATAAAGAATAAATAATAAATAGGTCCCAAATAGGACTTATTAAGGAATAAATAAATAAGGTTTTATTGTATTTTTGACCCTTATTTCCCCTACTTTATTCATTGTCTATCCACTAATCATGTTGCCTAGGTCTCAGGGTTTAGGGTCATTCAATACCTATGGTATTGTTTTTCTTATTTTCTTTTCTTTATTATTTTATTTTATGTTTACATACAATATTTTAAATAATATTTATAAATAAATATTATTTGTTATTTTATGCAAAATAATATTATTTACATGTATTTAGCTAGGGTTTAAATGTCAAAATAAAAGAATAAAGATGATGAAATAGATATTCATCAATAAAGTTGGAATTTTCCAACATTGAACTTATATATATTCTTCGAATAGCATTCAACTCAATAACACAACATTCTTTTCCATTAAAGTGGTCTTATTCAAATAGCAATTTACTCAAAAGCAAACAATGTTCCAATGGTTCACAAGAATGAGCCTCAAGTACATGTTAAAAAAAGTACATCAATGTCATTTGTATCTGTATAAACTGAATTAGGTTTGTGTGTTTTCCATTAGGCTCCCTAATCCTCCTTATATAATAAGAGGATTAGGGTTTACAAAAGGGGGAAAAGCAATTAGGGATAATACCCAAAATACCCTTTATACCTAACATTATTCTCGGCACTCCCCTTCAAGCCGGAACATATAAATCATACATGCTCAGCTTGTTACAACATTTGTCGAACTGGACTCGTGCTAGCGGCTTTTGTCAATATATCTGCAGTTTTCCCTGTAGATAGAACGCCTTGTGTGCGCAATATCCTTTTTTGTGTGAGATCTCTTGTGTAATGACAATCGATTTCCACATGTTTTGTTCGTTCATGAGACATGGGGTTGTTTGCAATGTACATTGCTGCCTTATTTCCACATCTTAGTTCCATTATGTCCTTGGATTTGACATGAAGGTCAGCTAGTACGGACTTGACCCACATGAGTTTAGCTGCTGCTTGTGCCATGGCTCTATATTCGCTTTCAGCACTTGATCGTGACACCACTTCTTGCTTCTTGCTTTCCCATGTGATTAGGTTCCCTCCTAGATATGTGCAAAACCCCGTGGTAGACTTTCTATCTTGTAAGCATCCTCCGTCGTCCACATCAGAATAGGCCACAAGGTTGAGGTTGCCGTCCTTGCGAAATAATAGTCCTTTCCCATGGGAGTGCTTGATGTATCGAAGTATCATCATGCAAGCCTCTAAGTGATTTAGAGTGGGAGAATCAATAAACTGACTTAGTCTTCCTACTGCTAGAGAAATATCTGGACGAGTGATAGTGAGATAAATCAGTTTGCCAACTAAGCGTCTGTATCTACCAGCATCCTCTGTTGTTCCTTCCTCGAAAATTCATCCTTTAGGATCCATAGGGATATGCGTTGGCTTACAGTTAAGCATCCGTGTTTCTGTTAGCAGATCCATGGCATATTTCCGTTGAGACATAACCAACCCATGCCTTGATCTAGCTATCTCAATCTCCAAGAAGTATCGCAATGGTCCCATATCCCTAATTACAAACTGTTCTGCAAGATGCTTCTTTACTATGACAATCTCTTAATAATCATCTCATGTAAGGATGATGTCATCAACATACACCAGCATTGCTACTGTGCCCTTCGAGATCCTTTTTGTGAACAAGGAGTGATCAAATGACGATCATGTGAATCCAATTACATGTAGTGATTTAGAAAGCTTGTGAAACCAGGCTCGAGGACTCTGTTTCAACCCATAAATTGCCTTGCGTAAAAGGCATACCTTCTGACACTCCCCTTGTCGCTCGAATCCAGGTGGTTGTTGCATATTGACGACCTCATGAAGATCACCATATAGGAAATAATCCCTTACGTCTAGCTGATGTAATGGCCAATATAGCTGAACTGCGAGAGCAATAAGAATTCGTACCGTAGACAGGCAAGCAACTGGTGAAAAAGTATCGAAGAAATCAATGCCATAGGTTTGCGTAAACCCATTTGCGACCAAGCGAGCTTTGTAGCATGCAATAGAGCCGTCTGGATTGAGCTTTACAGTGAAGACCCATTTGGAGCCGTTGATTCGACTATTTACAGGAGGATCCACCAGTATCCAAGTATTTCTCGACTCCAGAGCTGACATCTCCTCTTGCATTGCTTGATACCAGTGGGGATCTGTTTAGGCATCAATGTGGTTCTTCAGGATGACAGTGTTAGAGACAGCATGTGCAAAATTCTTACAAGCTAGAGAAAGTCTGGAGAGGGACACTGCTGTAGAGATTGGGTGCTTAGTACAATAGACAGATGGACACTATCGTGTTGAGCGGCATTGAGATATTGGAAGATCCACCAAGTTATCTGTAGTGACATTAGTTTCCAGGTTCCAAGGAGGAGAACATACCTGAGGAGGTGGCACTGGCTCAGAAGGGGAAGTGTCAGGTCGTTGAGGAGTTGGAACTGGTAAGGGGATGGTGGGGGCCCTTACGAAGATATTTTGTGTGGAACTATTGGTGGTGGATGCTGAGAAATAGGGGATTGACTCGAAGAAGGTGACATCTGTGCTTACAAAGTGTTTACGTAGTTTTGTGTCAAAACATCGGTATCCTTTTTTATTAGTAGCATACCCTAAAAAAACAAATTTGATGGCTCGCACAACACGCTTATCTTCGCCAGGTGCATGTAGATGAACAAACAGAGTACACCCAAAGACCCTTGGCTACATAAGATAGATAGGTTTGTCTGGAAAAAGAATCTCAATAGGGATTTGTTCATGTAGAGTTGTAGATGGCATTCTATTAATGAGGAATGTTGCGATTAGGATAGCATCACCCCAATAGAGTGATGAGACGTGATAATTGATGAGCCAAAATTTCACCAAGACTCGGGTGAATAAAATAGAACTAAGGTCGTTGCGACCGGACCTCGAAGCTAAATCGGTCGATCAAGAAAATATAGAACAGACCACCAATCAACAAGATAAAACAAGAAAACTAAAAATAGTGGCCCTGGCTATGAGATTAGCCTGGTGTAGCACCCAGGGTCGAACTCAGGGAGCACGAGTTGGCCTCGCGGTGTATAAAGAACAGACCACCAATCAACAAGATAAAATAAGAAAACTAAAAATAGTGGCCCTGGCTATGACATTAGCCTGGTGTAGCACCCAGGGTCGAACTCAGGGAGCACGAGTTGGCCTCGCGGTCTACGAAGTAGTCAGAAAACAAAATAAAATAAAAACAATGATTTTTTGGTGGTTTTTAAATATTTTTATTTTTTGAATTTTTTAATAATAAGGAAAATAATAAAAAGACAAAAATAATCACAAACAACAAATTATTTAAACACTCTAAGAAGGTCTAAAAATTCAAACAAAAATATTTTTATGATTTATGTGTTTTTTTCTGTTTTTGGTGAATTTTTGAGATTTTTATAATTTTTATGGAATTTTCAAAAAATAAAAGAAGGCAGAAAAATAAGCAAACTGTCCAGTCAGGCTTGAAGGACCAATTTATAATGTCAAATGGTCCTGGAAGAGCCTGGAGGTAATTTTTATGAAAAGTATAAAGAAAAAGGAAAATTCAAAAGAAGAGTTTATGAATTTTTGAATTTTCTTTAATTTTCTAGAATTTTTATGAATTTTTAAGGTTTTTTAATTTTTATGGTTTTTATAAATCCAAAAATAACCAAATTCACATAGAAATTAAAACACCAAAAAATGAACAAAACTTAATTTTTTTGGAATTTTTAAAAGGGTTTTTATATTTTTTTTATGATTTTATAAACTGGACAGAAGGAAAAACAAAGGTTTTTGAATTTTTAAAAACAATAAAAAGACTAAAAAATGTACCAAATTTTTAGTGAAAATTTTACACAGTGGTAGGAGCCACGTATCCAATTTTCACGAAATTTGGACTTGATTTGATATTTTATTTAAATAAAAAATAGGCTCATAGTGCACAAGGTCCTATTCGCAATAAAAAGTATCTCTAAGGGCTGAAAAATAACAAAACCAGGAAGCTGGGGGTCCCTCGTGCAAAAATTCCAAGTCCCCACGTGCGCTGCACGTGGTCTGGGCATAGAGGGACCTAAATGTAATAAACTTACTTCCAGGGGCTTATTAGCAACACGTGCTAAAAGCCCAGGGAAGAAGTTGCAAGATACCCAAAGAATTCAGCACATGTCGAATAAAATTGTTCACAGGGGTATGCATGCAAATATCAGAAACTATATTTCATTCAAAAACACATCAAAACATCAGCCCATATAATGCAATTTCACCAAAAATCACGTGACGAAGCACGTGTCTCACATACACAGGGATGGAAATGCAAATACACGAAAGGTTCAGGTCCTAAATGCAATTTTTTCAAAATTAAAACAACTACATCTAATATTCACAGGACTAAAAAGTAAATGTAAAACAGGAGGGGCCTAAGTATAAATTACCCCTTATTATCCGAAGGCTGGAGGCTCGCCACGTGTGACATCGGACGGCTGAGGGGCGCTGCGCCTCTGCGAAGGGCCCTTGCTCGGATCTGACGGACGAAGGCGCGCCACGTGTATGATCAAACGACTCTGATGAGTGCACGCCTCTCCTCTGCGATGGACGGCGATGAGGAGGCCACGTGTCGATCGGATGGTGGTAAATATAGTCCTCCTCTTCGTCGGATCGTGCGGTCCTGATCAAAACTGGGGCTCCGGGGACGAACGAACGGCTGGGGAAGATCCTGGAAGAACACGTCACCGGCGAGCTTCGCCGGAGCACCACGGGTGCACTGGACCTCTGCTGCTGGAATATGGAAAAGCTCCGTCTCGATGCTCCGCAGCTGGTGGGCTCCTCCGATGGCGTCGGAAAGCTCCGAGGAGCTTCGGCGATGCAGGAGGAGCTGGAGCTCTGTGCCTATATGTCCAGACGCTCAGATGGGTCCTCTTAGCCCTGCAAAACAGCACGAGAAGACTCCTGGGTCGAGGGCAAACTACCTCGACCCGGTGAGAGGTGAACGGGTGGCTGTGTGCGTCAGGGCGGCACCCTCCGGCGATGCAACGACGGAGGAGGGTGGACTCCCAGTTTCGAGGCGAACAGGGTTGGATGGATAGGCGTAGAACGTGGATAGGAGTATGGCGAAGATGACGGTCGGGTCGGACGAATGAAACGATGATCGGAGCGGGAGTAATCGATGAACGATGGCGGTGGAGCGATTTGGGGGTAATCGAAAATTCAAGAAAGATAGGAAGAGTTAGGTTTACCGGATGACTGTGGTCGACTGGGGATGAGCTCGCGGAGCTCTGGTCGTCGCCTCGAGGGTCGTCGGAGTCCCGAGGCTCGGGCGCTGCTCACGGCGGCGCACGACGACAAGGAGGTCGCCGGATCAGTAGTGGAGGGGTCCTCCTCCTCTCTGCAACACACCAATCTCTATCTGTCACTCTAGGGAATCGGGTGGAGGTCCTGGGTGGAAGAAGCAATGCCAAAGATGGCGTGAATTGCGGCCAGAGCTTCAGCTATATAGTGTGAGGGGTCCGACAAGAAGGGAGTCGGGCACACACGTCGATGCACGGACCCCTAAAATCCACCCCGGGCGAAGGTCTCGGATCTACAGGGAATACATGGAGCCCGGGGTTTGAGGGATTGGTGATTGGGTCAGGGCGCTATAATTTGGAGAAATCGGATCAGGCGCCCAGATCCGCGAGAGGAGGGTCCGCGGGGGAGAGTTGACCGGGGGTCAACATCCCCCGTGGACCAATGGGAGCGCACCATTTATTAATTATTTGGAAATTAAATAAAAAATAATAAATGACCGAATTTTGAAACAGTTAAAACATGAAAAATGTTTTTTTATTTTTAAATTATTTTTAGTGATTTTTATTTATTTTTTTGAAATATAAATAATGTATTTACAAAATATGATTATTATATATAGGTATATACAATATGTATTTTTGATTTTTGATTTTAATTATTTATTTTCATACAATTTATTCCAATTTTATATTTTATTTATTTATAGAATAAAATTTGGAATAATAGGGTATTTTTATTTTATTTTTATTAATTTTTTACAAGGGTTAAATAAATACTTTTATTTATATACCTACATGGTATATATACAATGTAGGAATTGATTTTTATTTTATTTCTTTTTATTTTATTTTTATTTTTGTGATTTTTTATTTTATTTATTTACATTATGGAATATGGAATATGTACATATTTTTATTGGATTTTTATTTAGTTATTTATAAGGGAAAATAAATAGATAAGTGGTTTTATGTACATGGTGTATATAGACAATGAAGAAGGAATTTTATCTCTTTTTATTTTGCTTTTATTTTTCTCATTTTTATTTTAATTTAATATTTACAAATATATACATATTCACAAAAATGAAATTTTTGTTTTATTTAGAGGAAAATATTTTTATTTATATACAGGTATATATACACACACGAGCTTCCCTATCTCTCTCTACTTGGGTTCTTTTTGTGGTCAGGCCCATGCTGAGCCCTCCCTTGGGATTAGGCCGCTCAATATTTATTCTAAATATCTCCATCTTTTTCTTTTATTTCTCTATTCTTTTATTTATGCACAAAAACATGCTAATAATGCATATTTATACAATGCATGCAATATGATAACTATTACTATTTACACCTATCTGCATGTGTTTTGCATAGGTTTTGTAGCTAAAATAAAAGAATAAAGAGTGATGAATGGGTATTCATCAATAATCAAGGAGTAATGTGAGAGCGGTATCTAGATTGTGGCGATGTTTACGTTCGGCGACACCGTTCTGTTGAGAAGTGTGGGGACAGGTGGTTTGGTGCACAATACCTTGATTAGACAGAAAGCCTTGGAAGTCATGAGACATGAACTCTTGTCCATTATCGGATCGGAAAGTTTTGATTGTATGCCTGAATTGAGTTTTATTTTAGTGACGTATTGAGTAATGAATCTAATAGCATCCGACTTATTTTTCAAAAGAAATATCCATGCGACTCTAGAAAAATCATCAAAAATGACAAGATAATATCGATGACCCAGACGATCAGGATACCTACTAGGACCCCAAATGTCCATGTGAACTAGATCAAAAATATCAGTAGAATGCCGGTTACCGGAGAGAGGAAAAGTAGTACGGCGATGCTTCCCAACCTGACATGCTTCACAAGTGATAGTATTCGAGGGGGACAATTGTGGGATAAGACGACGAAGCTTGTGGGCAGAAGGATGACCTAATCGTTGATGCCAAAGAATGGTCGATAACCGACCTATAGAGTTCCTAGAATATGCGACCTCAGCAGAGGGGTGTTCAAGGTGGTAGACGCCTCCTTCTTCATGGCCCGTACAATCGTCCTCCCAGACACTATGTCCTGAAAAACACAAGAAGCAGCATCAAAACTTACTCGGCAGTGAAGGTCCTTACACATTTGGCTGACCGAGAGCAGACTAAGCGAAAAATCCAGAACCAATAGAACATTGTTCAGCTCTATTGTAGGACTAAGATGCACATCCCCAACACCTTTAACTGGTGACGATCTACCATCAGCGACTTGAACAGTTTCCCTCGTTGGGTTGGACGAAGTTGCCAGAGAAGGTGTGGATCTCCACACAAATGGGTGGAGGCCCCCGTATGAATAAGCCATTCGGAGTGATTATGATGGCTAGCTGAGGCAAGAACCGTACCTGACTGGGCAATGGCAGTGACATCTCCTGAACTTGTTGCCTCATCGGGGTGCATCTGCGATAGTCGCTGCACGAGATCCCCAAAGTCTTTTCGAGGAATTTCAATTGAACCTCCATCGACGTCTGTAGTAGCAACTCGAGCCGATGGTACTGGGCGTCCGTGTTTGTTGTAGCACTGTTTAACACGAAAATCGAGCGGTCGTGTCGGTTCACAAGGCGAACCAACAGTCGTTGATTTGACCTCCAGCGAAATCCGCAATTCAAACAACAATTAACCCACAACAGAAATCAAGCAATGAAAAGTGATGCGTAGTTAAAATTTATTATAACTCCACAACAAGATGTGTATAGGTGCAAGTATGTGTAGAGGTCGAACACAGGGAGCAGACAGGTAGAACAGGGCACTAAGGCACAAAATGTGTGTGTATGTGTGATCAAATGTCTATCTATGATATTTTTTGTGGGTTTTTAATTTTATAATTTTTTATTTAATTTTTAATTTTATATTTTTATATTTTGATTTTTAATTTACTGATTTAATATTTTCTTTTTATATTTTATATACTTTTTTATTTTCTTTTTCAATATTGGAATATACAAACTATATAAGAAAAGAGATGATAAACTATTTATAAAAATAAGGGAAAAAACTCAAAAATTAAGAAATGAAATGTTTTTGGTAATTTATACTTTTCTACTGTTTTTGTGATTTTGGGGGAATTTTCAGAATATTTTTGGTATTTTTAAATGTCAAAATAAGGCAAACAGTGAAGAAAATCAAGGTCTGAAACTAAAATGGAGAAATAAAATGGAAAACAGTAGCAAAAATTCTCCAAATTAATTTTTACTTAAAGATAATGAAACAAAGAAAATTCAGAGACAAAGTTTGTATTTTTAGGATTTTTGAAGAGTTTTTAATATTTTTATAAAGGTTTTTGGGGTTTTGTGTTTTGTATGAGTTTTCTTTTGTAATTTTTAGTGAATTTTGGACTGAAGTTAGAACAACTAAAAGAAACAAAATATTTTTTTTTGGGATTTTTCTGATGTGTATTTATAATTTTCAGGGATTTTATGACGCAAACAGTGTTGAAAATGAGTAGTTTTGATTTTTTATAAATATTAAAATGCAATAATTATGGAAATAAAAATATGATGTTAAACTACTGTGAAACAGAGACCTACTGTGATTTTTGGGGATTTTTTAGAGGTTAATAGATGCATGCAAAAATTACTAGAAACATAAGGAAAGTACATGTTTGCAGGGGCATTTTTGTAACTAGGCTAGATTGTGAGGGCCTGCGTGCAAAATTTCCAGAAAATAAATAACTATAGAAAATAGTTTCGGGATGAAAAACAAATACACCATTAAGCAAGCCCTTAACCGCAAAATAACCATGCGCACGTGCTCACGCACGTGCGCCTAGCTGGCAAGGGCTAGAAAGCAAAAATGGAAAGTACGGGGTTCTTTTAGCAATTATTACAAAAAGTTTAAAGCATCATATAAAAGTCTTAGCAGCGGATAAATAATACAAAATTGGCTGGGCGTTTTACTGCAAATTACCCAGACTCGGGGGTGATCCAACGGTGTGGTACACGTGTCGCAGCGTGGGCTCGCGATACCCCTTCGCCTTGGAGGGCTGAGATTAGATGCTGATGGAAAATCGGACGGTTGATGCAGATGAAGATCGAACGGTGGCTGCTCTGCCTGGGTGATGACACGCCCGACGACTCGGGTAAAGGTAATCAAGGGTCGTTGCGACCCAAGTCACCAAGCGGTGTCAATCGAGAAGAAATCAGACCACCAAAATCAGATAAAAATCAAACAAGCTCAAGTAGCGGTCTTGCTATTATATTAACCTGGTATAGCGACCAGGGTCGAACACAAGGAGCACGTAATGGCCTTGCGGCCTACGAAGTAGTCTAAAATAAAATAAAAGAAAGTGAATTTTTTTGGTGGATTTTTAATTTTTTATATTTTTTGGATTTTTTTAATGAATTAAGAAAATAAAGAAAACAATAAAACAACCAACTACAAACAATTATTTACCTACTCTAAAATCATCCAAAAATTCAAATAAAAATGTTTTTATGTTTTTTTTATATTTTTTACTGTTTTTGGTTAATTTTTGGTAATTTTCTGATTTTTTTAATTTTATAAAAATCAAACAAGGGAGAAAAACCAAGGTACTGTCCAGTCAGGTGTCAAGGGCCAATTTAAAATGCAAAATGGCCTATTAACACCTGAAGGTAATTTTCCTGTATAGTAGAAAACACAAGGAAAATTTAGGCACCAGAATTATTATTTTTGCGTTTTTTAATTAATTATTAGAATTTTTATAGAGTTTTTAGTGTTTTCCAATTTTTATAAGTTTTATAAATCTAAAAATGACCAAAATTGGTCAGAAAATCAAACAAGGCAAAACAACCACTGACTATTTTTTTGTAATTTTTAGAGGTGTTTAAATATTTTGTTGTGAATTTTAAAGTGAGACAGTAACGAAAAAGTATGTTTTTGAATTTTTAAAAAAACAAAAATAATAAAAAAATGTCTCCAAAAATAAGAGAAAATTTTACACTATAGCAGGAGCCATGTGTCCAATTTTCATCAATTTTGGAGTCGATTTGTTATTTTATTAAAAATAAAAAGAAGGGTACAGTGCAGAGGGACCTGTACGCAAATAGTAGAAAGTCTAGGGGGTCCAGTGCAATTTCTCCACGAAATCACGCGCGAGGCGCGTGACCTGGGCACTCAGGGACCTATTTGCAAGGAAACTAAAGTTTCTGGACTATTTAGTAACACGTACTAAAAGTCTAGGAGCTTCAGTGTAAAATACCCAATATATCAAGCACATGCGCAATTAAACCATTCACAGGGGTATTTATGCAAATACTAAAAAGTTACTTTCATTCAATAACACCCTAGAACAATAGGTCTATACATGCAATTAACCCAACAAGCACGTGTCGAAGCACGTGTTCCACTACATGCGGGGGTATAAAAGCAAATACCAAAAACTACAGGGTCCACAGTGCAAATTACCAAATGCAAATAAAAGTTTTAAAATATTTACAGGACCTAAGATTAACAACTAAAACTCTAAGGGCCTAAGAGATGTTTACCCTTTATTTAAGTCGAGGCTCCGATGGGCGCCACGTGGAGATCTAACGGTCGGGGAAGGGTGGCGCCTCAGCAAGGATCCTCGGTCCTGATCGAACGGTTGGGACCTCGCCACGTGGAAGATCGAGCAGCTACGAAGCAACGTAGGAAGCCCTCACTGATCAGACGGTCCCGATCACTCTTCCAAGGATCGAACGATGCTGGCGGCTCCTCAAATGAACGTCTGGGATCTGAATGGGAGCTGGAGGTCAATCGGACGGCAGGGGAGGGTCCTCGATGAATAGGATGCCGGCGAGTTTCGTCGGGCTCGTGCGGGCGCTGGAGGCCTCCTCGCGGGATGCTACTGATCGGAGAAGAATTGCCTTGGGCTCCCGCGTCGAATGGAATCCTCCGATGACGTGGCGGAGCTCTGGAGAGCTCCGGCGGCACTGGCGGAGGAGGAGCGGCTTCTCCAAAGGGTCGAGACCCTCAGATGGGCTCGGATGAACCTGCAAAGCACAACAACGCACTCTTGGGTCGAGGGCAAAGTGCCTCGACCCGATTAGCAGTGGTGTGGGTGGTCGGCGCGTCGGGGTGAAGGGGTTCCGGCGAGGCGATGGCGAAGGAACCCCAATTCCAGCTCCTGTGCGAGATGGGTTGGATGAAGGGGTGGAGAAGGTGCGCGGGGGAACGACGGAGATGACGAGGGATTTCGATGGTCGAACGGATGGCTAAGGTGGTCGGAATCGGTGATGAACGACGACGGAGCAAATTAGGCTAAAACGAAAATTAGGGAAATAGGGAAGGAGAAGGGGCTACCTGATGGATGAAGTCGACTGGGGAAGAGCAGGGGGTGCTCCAGGTCCTTGCCTCGAGGACCGTCGGTGTCCGAGGCTCGAGTGTCACCTCCAGGCGGCGCACGGCGGCGCAACGTCGCCGGATCGATGGTCCTCCACTCCTTCCTCGCTGCAACACGGCCTGGAGCGAGCTGTCACTCTCGCAAAGGCTATGGAGGTCCTAGGGCGGCGAGAAATGATCCAAAGATGCGTGAAATGGGAGGCGGAGCTAGGACTTTGTACGGCAAGGGGTCCGGCTAAATCAGGTCGGGCAGGGCACGGCAAGGCGCGGATCCCGATGCAATCAACCGGGCGAGGACCTCGGATGTACGAGGAAGAAGTGGCGCCCGGAAAGATCGGATTTGGTGATCGGGTCGTGACGCAGTAAATCGGTGAAATCGGGTCGGGCGTCACTCACCCGTGGGAAGTGGTCCAAGGGGGGAGTTGACCGGGGGGTCAACGTCCCCCGTGGACCAATGAGAGCAGGCCACATGGAAATGATTTAAAAATTGATTTAAAAATAGAAAATGGCCGAATTATAGAAAACTCAAAACATGAAAAATATTTGTTTTATTTTTTTTTTCTATTTTTTTGTGATTTTTAATTAATTTTTCGAAATAAAAATAGGGTATGTACACTATAGTGCTATACATAGGTATATTTACAATATAGGTTTTTAATTTTTGATTTTTAAATATTATTTTTATACATTTTTATTCTCATTTTATATTTTATTTATTTATAGCATAAAATTAGGAATAAAAAGGTATTTTTATTTTATTTTTATTATTTATATACAAGGGTAAAATAAATAGCTATATACAAATATATACATGGTATATTTATAAAGTTCTTTTTGGTTTTTAATTTTGTTCTTTTTTATTTTATTTTTGTTTTCATGGTTTTTATTTTATTTATTTACTACATAAAAGATAGAGTATATACACATTTTTAGGGATTTTAATTTATTCATTTACAAGGCTAAATAAATAGGGATAGGTGTGCTATGAACAAGGTGAATATGTACAAAGGAGTTATTTTTATTTTCTTTTTTTAATTTTTCTATTTTTATTTGGATTTTGTATTTACAAATATTTAAATATATACAAGCCCATTTTATTCTATTTTTGGAGGAAAATATTTTAATTATATTTATAGGTATATTTACATACATGAGCTCCCTATCTCTCTCTACTTTGGCTTTTATGCGGTCAGGCCCATGCTGAGCCCTCCCTTGGGATTCGGTTGCTCAATATTTATTCTAAATATTTCCCTCTTTTTCTTTTTAATCTTTATTCTTTATTTTTGCACAAAAACATGTTAATTATCAGTTTTTACACAATGCATGCTTTTGGTAATTATTTGTATTTACAAGTATCTACATGCATTTGCAAAGGTTTTTGTAGCTAAAATATAAGAATAAAGAGTGATGAATGAGTATTCATCACCCCCCCATACTTAACTTTGCTAGTCCCTTAGCAAACACTTATTTGAAAAAGAAGTGCAAAAGAGAAAGAAAAAGAAAAAGAAAAAGAGGAGAATGTACATGGATCAAGGTTGAATATTAAACTTGCCTTCATTAAATTGAAATATGGAGCTCGATCAGATCTTTGGATTATTAATGTGTCGGAACCTTATTTAGCCTTAGATGTAAAACTCAATAGCCTCTAAGTTCCACCAGTCTATAATCAAGACTCCTCAACAATCCAGATCAGAACAAGTCATCAAACACAAACCCTGAAGACCATGAATCTTTCCTTGTACTGTGAATGTGAGGTATAAACTCTCCACCTCAGAAATGGCAACTTGACAACCCTCCCCAACAAGGTAACTCTATGACCCCAATCTGGCCACTCTTTCCTCGAGGAGTGGGGTGTTCCCTTCTAAGTTCAAGTTCAACCGGCTCAAGAAGAGGGGGAAGAAGAGAATGTATCATGGCCAGTGTAGCCATGTATCCTTGGGAGCTCAACCAGTGTAGCCAAGTCTCCCTGCTGCAAGCTACATAAGGTGGGACATGAATCTCAAGCTTTGCTTATTGCACTATATACATACTCCGGTGGGATTATCATTTTCTATCAGACCCACCACTTTTTTGGAGTTATTCTCTTTTTGCATTTTTTTCAAGTGCATCTATACAACAGATACATGTGTAGCATATCTACAAGGAGTTTTTCCTCTTGAGCGAGTAGACTATCCCTCTTTTGAAGCATTATTGAAACCAACAACTCCTGTCGTTAGACCTCATGGCAACCAGACCAAGTTGAGACGCACTTCCTTCACTAAAAGAAGAAGAGAGGTTCCACCTAGAAGTACTACCCTCATATGCTACCCCAAGTCAAGGAAGACTGCCTCCTCACCACCTCATCCGTAGAGAGCTCGGTGCTAAGTGTTGTGTCCAAGTAAAGCCATTGTCTCTATGAGTCATGTGTGTGTTGTTAAGTGCTCTACTTAGGCTCATTGAGATGACATGTGATCATAGCCTAGTGGACTCAAAGAATTAAGTCACCATGGACGTGAAAAGCCTCAACCCTAAGCCCTATAAGGTTCCTCTTAGAAATTAGGTAGATTAAGATCATAATCAAGCTCCATTTCCCAATTTAATTCCAGGCTAGTTTAAATGTCAACTATAATCCAGGAAAAACTATATACATATATCTACAAAGATGTTATTTACACAATTTTTACAAACATGCAAAATTTTTGAAAAATGTTTTGAAATCATGAATGGATGGATGCATGAATGCAAGTTTTGCAAAAGTATTTACACACATTCACACAAGATTTTTGCAAACTTTTGATTTTCAAAACATTTTGGAAAAATTTTGTACTATATACATAATTTTGATAAGAAAATATTTACACAATCTTTACACAAAAAGTTTTTGGAAACATTTTTACAAAAATAATTTGTACACTAGCTATGTATGTGCAATAAAAGAATGTTTATTTACAGGAAAATTTTCAATTTTTGTGATTTTTAGGGTTTTTAGCCAATTTTATTTGTTAACACACTCACACAAAGTACGAGTTATGGCTAATGTATATATGAAATATACACACACCCCCTATACTTAGCTCGAACGATGTCCTCAGAGTCAAGAGCGATGAAGAAGACATAACTCGTGCTATGTATAGGGAAGTGAAAAGGAAGGTTATATACAAAGATGAATAAATGAATAGAAGATCAAGAGAGTCTCGGCTTTTTCCCCCTATACTTAGGATCAAATAATCCAAAGTATAGCAGGCTGTACACAAAGGGAAAACCGAGCGGAGAATGTACAGGGTCTACCCCCCCTATACTTAGGGTAAAATATCCCTAAGTATAGGCAGCAAAAATAGGGGTAGAAAGAAACAAAAGAAATACTCAAAAGTTCTACACCCCCCGATACTTAGGGTAAAGTACACCCTAAGTATAGCATAATCAAAAGATGAAGAAAGGGGTGTGGGACTAAAGAATGTGATAATATGGACATCTGGATCTATACAGGTCGGAAGAACAGTGATAATCAGGTGTGAGATGCAATAGATGTGAGTCAACAGGCCACATCTCACGCAAAATGAATAAGGGCAACATCAACGACCCGCGGCTCATGATCTAGAAATGGCTTGAGCCGCTGGCCGTTCACTCGAAAGGTACTCTCAGAAGACAACTCGGATATGTCAATCCTACCGTTGTTGTGTACCTTTCTCACCAGATAAGGTCCCTTCCATTTGCTCTGTAGCTTCCCTGGAAATAGGCGAAGCCTAGCATCAAACAGCCATACTCTCTGTCCAGGCTCAAAATGTTTGTGGCTGATGTGAGAATCATGCCACTCCTTCACTCTCTCCTTGTACTGTAATCTGTTTGAGAAGGCGGTATCTCTAAGCTCCTCCAAGGCTGCTAACTCTGCCCTCCTCTGGTCTCCTATACTATCTGGATCAATAAGAATATCAGTGACTGCCCAAAGTGACCTGTGTCTCAGCTCAACAGGTAAATGGCACGGCTTGCCATATACGAGGCAAAAGGGAGATGTGCCCAATGGTGTCTTGAAAGACGTCATATATGCCCACAAGACCGAGTCCAAAAGCTGTGACCAATCCTTTCGGTCATGGCGGATGACTTTCTGCAAAATAGACTTGATCTCCCTATTCGATACCTCAGCTAGACCATTCGTCTGTGGATGGTATGGAGTGGCAACTCGATGGTCTATGCCGAACTCGCTAGAAAGGGCCTTCACCTAGTCGTTGATGAAATGGGACCCCCATCTGAAATCAATACTCGAGGAACCCCGAACCGCGTGATGATGTGCTTCCTCAAAAATCTGCAAATTGTCCTGGCATCAGCAGCTCAGGCGGGGATGGCCTCAACCCAATGATGAATACCCATTCATCACTCTTTATTCTTATATTTTAGCTACAAAAACCTATGCAAATGCATGTAGATATGTGTAAATAGGAAAAATTAGCAAAAGTATGCATGTTTGTAAATACTTATAATTAGCATGTTTTTGTGCAAAAATAAAAGAATCAAGATGAAAAAGAAAAAGAGGGAAATATTTAGAATAAATATTGAGCAACCTAACCCAAGGGAGGGCTCAGCATGGGCCTGACCGCATAAAAGCCAAAGTAGAGGGAGATAGGGGCTCTAGTGTAAATATTTGTATAAATAAATAAAAATTATATTTTCCTCACCCAAAAATATGTTGTAAATATTTGTAAATATTTGTACATATTTATAAAGTATTAAAAATAAAAAAAAAAGACCAAAAATACCCTTACACCATGTACATAGACCACCTTCTTTAACCTTATAAATAAATAAAATTTATTTTCAAAACTTTTTGTAAATATTCTAGATTATATATTGTAAATAAATAAAATAAAAAGAAACAAAACAAAAATCAAATAAAAATTACAAAATTAAAATTACAAAAATATATTGTACATATGCCATGTACATAGTTGTATATAACTAATTATTTCCTCTATGTATATAAATAATAAAAATAAAATAAAAATAGCCTTTTATTCCTCATTTTATTCTATAAATAAATAAAATATAAAATAGGAATAAAAATGTATAAAAATAACTAATTAAAAATCAAAATTAAAAATCCTATATTGTATATATACCTATGTATAGACCTATTATGTAAATACCTTATTTTGATTTCCAAAAATTAATTAAAAATCACAAAAAATAGAAAAAAATAAATTAAAAATATTTCATGTTTTAAGTTTTTGAAAATTCGGCCATTTAATGGCCCAAAAAAATCAAATAAAAACCTAAAGCTTGGCGGGCTCTGATTGGTCCACGGGGGATTGTTGACCCCCAGTCAACTCCCCCCCCAGGACCACCAGAGCCGGGTCCGCTTCGCCCGACCCATGTTCTCGGATTTTTCCCTTGCCGACCCGAATCCTTTTCGCCTCAACTCTGGGTCCGGAATGCTCACGTCACATCCGAGAGCTTCGCCGGAGCCTTCGCCTCGGGATCCGCGCACCAGCTCGCCCTACCCGCACCCTCTTTGCCGGACCCTCCACACTATATAGCCTGAGCTCCGCCGCACTTTATTTCTATCTTTGGCTCGCCACTCTCATTCCCGTGACCTCCATTGCAAACCCCGAGGTGACAGCTCGCGGTTGCCTTTGTCGTAGTGAGGTGGGGGTGCCCGGACCATTGATCCGGCGACTTCGCGCCGCCGTGCTCCGCCACTTAGCAGGAGCTCGAGCCTCAGGCAGTGACAACCTTCGAGGCGACGACCAGGAGCTAGCTAAGCTCCAGCACAGTCTTCCACTCCGCCCAGGTAACCTTCTAGCCTTCTTGTTTAGCCTAATTTTGAGTTACCCCCAAATCGACTCTCCGCCGTATTCCGTTGATTCCGGCCATAGCGTATACCATTTCGATCATCGGGACACACCGTCACCTTCGCCATCCCTCCGCGCACGTTCTTCGCCCCTTCGTTCAACCCAGCTCGCCTCGGAGCTGGGGTTCGAGCTCCACCATCCTCCGCTCGCCGGAGCTCACTCGCCCCGACGCATCGTTCACCCTCATGTCGCTTCATCGGGTCGAGGCACTTTGCCCTCGACCTGCGAAGCTTCTGGTTTACTTTGCAGGTCAAGAGGAGGCCATCTGAGGCCCCCTCACATCCAGGCCAGGAGCTCGACTCCGTCGACCTCGCCGGAGCCCCTCCAGGGCTCAGCTGGGCCATCGGAGGCCTTCACCAGCTGCGGGACTTCACCGCGGATCTGTTTCGATACCCAGAGGCAGCTGAGGAGGACTACTGCACGCGCACGAGGCCGGCGAAGCTCGCCGGCTGAGTGTTCTTCCAGTATCCTCATCCACCGTCCGATTGCCCGCAAGCTCCAGTTCTCATCTTGATCGTCCATCCACGGAGGAGCTGACACCGTTGATCATCCAGAGAGGCGATCTGGACCGTTAGCGCAGAGGAGAGAGGCACCTGTACCGCCAGCCGTCAGATCCTCCACGTGCCTCGCCCTGCGCCGTCGATTAGCCCACGTGCGAAGGAGAGAGAAGCGCTACTTACCAGGACCGTCCGATCATCTACGTGGCGCTCATCCAGCCATCGGCGTAATAAGGGGTAAATTATCTTTGGCCCCCTCGTAGTTTAAGTTTTCAGTCCTAGTCCTGTAAATATTTTCGTCGTTTTATTTACGTAGGGTAAATTGCACATTGGACCTCGTGCTTGTTGATATTTGCATTTATACCCCTGTTTGTGTGAGCCACGTGCTTCGTCACGTGTACTTTTGGGTTAATTGCATCTATTATCCTGTAGCTCTGGTTGGTTTACGAATGAATGAATACTTTTTGGTAATTGCACTTATGCCCCTGTGAACGTTTTATTTGCCCATGTGCGGATTTTAGTGGGTTAATTGCATAACCGCCCCTGGACTTTTTGGTACGAGTTACCAAAAGGTCTTAGGACTTGGTTTTTATTACCAGAAGGTCCCTGAGTGCCCCAGGCACGCGCCACGCGCGTGACTTGCTGGGTTATTTGCACCTGGACCCCCAGATCTTCGGGTATTTGCACTTAAGTCCCTGTGCACTGTGCCCCCTTGTTGATTTTGAATAAAATATCAAACCACCTCCAAATTCGATGAAAATTTGACACATGCTCCTGCCATGTTGTTGGATTTTTGAGAATTTTTGAGGACATTTTTGATTTTATTTGCTATTTTTAAAAAATTCAAAAACATCTATTTTAGCTACTGTCTAGGTTTAAAAATCTCAAAAAAATAGAAAAACACCCCCAAAAATTCTAAAAAAAATTAGGTTCTGTTTCTTGTGTGTTGTTTGATTTTCTAGCCAATTTTGGCTATTTTTCATTGAGTAAAAACCCAAAAAATCTAAAAACATCTAAAAACTCATAAAAATTATAATAAATAATCTAAAAATCCAAAAACAATAATTTTGGTGCTCAAATTTTCCTTATTTTTTCTAGAATACAGGAAAATTACCTCCAGGGCCCTCTGAGATCCTTAAATATTTTATTTTTGGGTTTTGGGCCTTGCTGGACAGTACCTCATCTTTTTAGTACTGTTTGATTTTTAGAAAATAAAATACACTTTATAAAAATCCCAAAAATTCACCAAAAACACTTAAAAACTTAAAAAACATAAAAGCAATTTTTCTTGAATTTTTGCTTGATTTTTGGTGCTTTAAATAAATAGCTAAAGTGTGTTTATATTTGCCTTCTTTTATTTTCTTCATATTTTAAAATCCTAAAAAAATATAAAAATCATTAAAAACCCCTAAAAATACTTTTCTTTCATTTTATATTATTTTTACTACTTCGTAGGCCCTAGGCCAACCCGTGCTCCTTGTGTTCAACCCTGGGAGCTATACCAGGTTAATCCCATAGCTAGGACCGCTTGCTTTGTTTTGTTTGATATTCGATTTATTTCGCGGTTCGATATTTTTCTTGATATACCTAGCCTGAGTGATTGAGGTCGCAACGACCATTTCTATACCTTTACCTTAGTCATTCAGGGCGGTTATCAGAATGGCGCCGTTGCCATGGAGCACGGCTTAGTAGTTATTTTTGTTTTCATTTTCGTTTTTATTTTCGCGGCTTTTCGCGGCTCTTCGGAGCCCGCGGTTTTTCGCGGCTTTTGTTTATAGTTTCTTTTTGTTTTATTTTGTTTTATTTTTATTTTCTTTTATTTTTATTTTTGTTTTATTTTGTGTGATTATTTTATTTTCCATTTTTGCACATATACCCTCACTTTTATTTTTATTTCTTTTCTTTATTATTTGATTATTCTTTCTGGTCTGACCACTCTTCTTTCCTTCTTGCGAGGGCCCGAGGATCGCGGAGGCGACTTTCGAGGAGCCGGTGCAGCCGCGGCACTTGGAGGCGGCTTCTTTCTCTACGAAGCCGCATGAGAGAGCGAGAGAGAGAGAGTTGAGTGGGTGAGGTATTGATAATCACGAAAATCGAGAGAGTCTAAACTGGTGTCTCACACAAGGCGGAGACAACCGTCGCTGTGGCGGCTCTCAATGAAATCCAAAATTAATCAACAATTAACCCACACTAAGATCAATAAATTAGAACTAATGCGGAGTTAAAATTTATTTTTAACTCTACATAAAAGATGTATAGGTGCAAGTATGTAGAGAGTTCGAACACAGGGAGCAAACAAGGTAGTTCAAGCAAATGTATGCACAAGTGTGTGAGTGTGTGATGGTGTCTACACTAAGCAAGCAAGGAAAGAAATTTTTGTGGGTTTTTAATTTTTCATTTTTTTATTTTTAATTTAATTTTTGATTTTGTATTTTTCTTTTTTCTTTTTCTGATTTTTATAATTTTATATTTTATATTTTTCTTTTTTCTTTTTTTCAATATTGGAATTTAAAGACAATGGAATAAAAGACAAGGTAAAATATTTATAAAACTAAGTAAAAATTACCAAAAATTCAGAAAGAAATTGTTTTGTTATTTTTGTGGTTTTCTACTGTTTTTGTGATTTTTGGGGATTTTTCAAGGTGTTTTTGATATTTTCAAATAGCAAAACAAGGCAAAACAGTGAAATATGTGCTGGCTGTGAGTAAAATGCAAATTAAAATTAGCACACAGCAACCAAAATTTTTCACCCTAATTCTCGAATAAAGAGAATAAAATAGAGAACAAACAGGACCTGGGTTTATATTTTTTGGATTTTTCTTTGATTTTATATATTTTTTTGAAGTTTTTGAGTGTTTTTAAATTTTTAGTGTTTTTCTTTTGAAATTTTTAATGATTTTTGGACTGACACTAAAAGATGATAAAATAGACACTAAGTAATTTTTTCTGGAATTTTTAGAGGTGTTTTAATATTTTTTTGGTATTTTCTAAGCTAGACAGTGCACAAATAGCAAGTTTTTGATTTTTAATAAATATGAAGATAAGATAAAATCAAAAACTAAATATGTGGCGTGAGAGTACACATGTCCAGGAGCTTAAGTCTATTTTTGTGGAAATTTTGGAGTTCAAATGGTAGGTTAAATAATTAGAGCAAACATCCAAATGTTAAACAGTCCTGGCAGGGGTATATGTGCAATATTCAAAACATCCAGGGGCTGCTTCACAAAATTCCCACAAAAGTTTACACTGAAACTTGCATTTCAAGGATTAAATATGAATAACAAAACCCGCGAGGGTATCTGAGCAATTTACCCACCAGGGTGCGTGACTCGCACGCGCCTGGAAGGGGTATTTTTGCAATATCACAAAGTTCCAAGGGGTTCAATGCAGTTTCTCCAAAATATTACAACTTAAAGCAAACATTCATGGACTTAAGTGAAATAAATAAACCCCAGGGGGGGTCCCTGCAAAATACCCAGCCCCCTCACGCGCACGGGCACGTGAGGTGACGTGGATTGGACCTCGGTGCAAATAAGAAAACTACGGGGTTCTAAGTGCAAATATTACAGAAATATTTAAACTACGCAACACAGTTTTTGGACTGAATAGAAATTACAAAATAAGCGGGGGTTGACTGCAAAATACCCTCGCTTAGGCGCTCTGGAGGTGACGCGTGGCGCGCATCCAACGGCTGGCGACGACGGACGATCCAACGGCGGGAAGCGGGCCACTTATCCACGTGGCAGCACGAGAGCGGCCGATAACGATTGGCATTGACGTCTGGTATTAGATCTCAGTCAGAGATCTGACGGTGGACGGGCTTGGAAGATCGGACGGTCGTCACGCGAACTGGAGCTGCGGCTCAATCGGACGGTGGAGAAGCGAGGAGGAAGAACGGGGAAGAAGGCCGGCGGAGGCGAACTTCCCCGACTCCGATCTCGCTCCTCAGACGGTGGATGGGCTCCAAAATGGAGCTGCAGGCTCCTGGAAGGTCCGACTATGTGCTGGGAGGCTCAGATTCGTCGGAGGCGCTTTGGAGTGCTGGCACGGAGGCGGCGGAGCTCGAAGCTCCAGGTAGCTCCGACGAACCTCGCAAAATGGTCCCCAGTGACTTTGACTGCGCTTTGACCTGCAAAACAAGGTGAGGGGGTCCAGGGCAAGTTGCCTGGACCCCGCGGAGGCGAAATGGAGGTCGGAGGTGGTCTGTGGACGGCGAAGAGATGTCGGCCGGAGGTGCGCTCCGGCGATGAGCGATGGGAGGTCGATTTGATCGATGGAATTCGGATTTTTTTAGGGATTTTTGATACTGAAGCTAAGGGGAATAAAATGGCATAAAAAGGAACGAAGATAATGGATGCCTCGAAGGTGGACTACCTGAGGAAGAAGAACCTCGACGCCGGTGGTCGGCGGAGGTGGTGGAGCCGCTACAGAGCCTCCTCGACTCGCCTGAGGGTGTAGATGCGGAGCTGTCACCTCCAGCAACACGAAGAGCTCGTCAGGGAGGAGGATTAATGGCTAATGAGGGTTCAAACTTGGGCTCGAAGACGGCGGGCAGTTTAAGTAGACGATGGTGGCGTCTCCTTCAAGCGAGATCCACGCGCGCATAATGAGGATTTTGCGTGGTTTGAAGGCGCGTCGTGGGAGAGTGATGATCAGGGAAGAAGTTCCAAGAAGGATTCGAGGCGAGAAAATGGAAAGATCGGGCGCCATAATTTCTTGAAAATGGGGCAAAATCGCGGGCGTCAGAGGTGGCAGGCGTTGGTCGGGGGAGTTGACCGGGGTCAACTCTAGACCGCGCCTGGTTGGTCCACGTGGACCAACCAGGAAACTTAGATTAGAAATTATTTGAAAAATCAAAATAAAATAGTAAATGAATTTATTGATGTTAGGTTATAAAATAAAAAATGTTTATTATTTTATGAAGAATTTTTCTGTGATTTTTATTTATTTTTATGAGACGTATTTTTACAAGTTTGCATTTATGCCCTTTATAGTATATATATTTAAGTATTTTATTTTTATTTTGTGCATTTTATCTTTATTATTTTTGTTTATCATTTTTCTAAAACATAAAATACTTTTATGTACATAAATACCTTTTTATTTTATTTTTCTGAATTATTTTGTACACTTAATAAAATGAAAGTGTTATTTGTGTATGTATGTATACCTGTACTATACCTATGTATTATAATTTTTCTTTGAGTTTTATTTATGTTTTTATTCTGATTTTAATGTACATAATTATTATAAATAATATTTACAACCTCTTAAAAATATGAAATCGGATAAATAATGAATGAGGAATAAAGTGAATATTTTAATCTGTACACTTATACAATGAGGGTCCAAAACCCAATTTTCAAACCGTAGCTCCGCCAAATGCGAAACCACCACCATTGGATAGATTATTTTATTCTATATACAATTAAAGGTGAGTACGCTGCATTTGGAGTTTTTATTTGTGAGATACGGGTCTGGGAAGTTGGCATTCTGGATTTTTATTCAGACCATAACTTTTTACCTGTACATTATTTTTCTGTGAAATCAATTTTGTATTTTTCTTTGTTTTATTATCTACAACTTTCATGTACAAAGTTTCTTTATTTGAAGTGTAAAAAGTGGAACCAAAAATAGGTCCCAAAATGAATAAAGAATGAATAAAATAAAATAGGTATTTGACCTTTATCTCCCCCTACTTTATTCCTGGTCGACCTATTCATCAAGATGCCTAGGTCTCGGAGGTTTTGGGTCATAAAATATTTACAATATTTTATTCTTTTTCTTTTCTTTATTTATTCTATAATTTTGGCCTTAATTACAGTATTTTATACACTATTGTGATGCACATGCATGGATGCTAAGATGGTGATTTTAATGCTATTTACAGGCATTTGCCAGGGTTTTTGGTGCCAAAATGATAGAATAAAGATGATGAAATGTGGATTCATCATCCCCCTATACTTTACCTTTGCTAGTCCCTAGCAAACACTTATGCAATAAGTGCAAAAAGAAAAGAAAAGAAAAGAAAAAGAAGAAATGTGGATTAAGTTTAATTATCAAGCTTGTCTTCACAAAATCAAAGTTTGGAGCTTAAGTCGGACCTTTGGAAGTTTAGTGCGGTCGGAACCTTAATGAGAACCAAGTTTGAAATCCAACAGTCCTCGAGAATCCCAAAACTCTGTCCAAGTCTCCTCAATAGCCAGGTCAGAAATACTTCAACTCATACGCAAACTCTTACGACTATGAATCTGACTTGTACAGTGTAAGTGATATGTAGCTCCCCACCTCAGAAGTGACAAAGAAACAACCTCCCCCAACCTGGTAACTCTAATGCCTCGGTCTAGCAACTCTTTCCTCGAGAAGCGGGGTATTCCCTTCTAAGTTCAAGTGCAACCGGCTCAAGAAGAGGGGGAAGAAGTATAGACTTTTGGGAGCTCAACCAGTGTAGCTAAGTCTCCCGCTGCAAGCTTCATGAGATGTAACGTGGATACCATAAGCTTTTGCTTTATTGGACTATATACACTCCGGTGGGGTTATTAAATTTTCAATCCGACCCACCATTTTTTTTTTGGAGTTCTTTTGCATTTTTGCAATTTTTTTTTTCAAGGACTTCTGAACAGCATATCTACATGGTGCAGCATATATACAAGAAATTTTCCTCTTGAGCCAGTAGACTATCCCTCTTTTGAAGCTTTATTGCAACCCACGGCTTCTGTCTTTAGCCTTCATCACCACTAGACCAAGTTGAGGTGCACTTCCTTCACTATAAGAAGAAGAGAGGTTCCGCCTAGAAGTACTACCCTCATATGCTACCCCAAGCCAAAGGAAACTGCCTCCTTACCACCTCATCCGTGGAGAGCTATGTGAAAGGTGCAAGTGTCCAAGTTAGGTCATTATCAACAAGAGTCGTGTGTGTGCTCCGAAATACTCTACTTAGGCAGTCAAGAATCCATTGAACCAAGTCCCGTGATCCTCAAAGAATTAAGTCAACTAGACCTGAAGTACCTCAAACCCAGTTCCTATAAGGTTCCTGTTATTAGGTAGATTTTAAGGTCCAATCAAGCTCCAATCTCCGGATTTTACTTAGACTTGTTCAACTATCAAACTCAATCCGAAAAATGCTCATGCCATGCAATGCAAGAAATATTTTTGTGATACAATTTTCAAGATTTTGAACTTTTTATGGATTTTTGAAAAGATAATGATGATGCGTGCAGATGCATTTTTTTTGTATTTTTCAAAAAGATATTTCAAATGTTTTTGGATTTTAGTTTTGCAAATGTTTTTGGGAATTTTTGAAAACAAAAAGTTTTGGCTAAAAACTAGGTGAAAATATGTACACGGTAGTGCTTCTTATATCTACAAGAAGTGGATTTTAAGAATTTACAAGGGTAAGTGATCAATTTTATACATATATATAGGTAGTGGATTTTGGTGTGATGTTAGTATTCCTCAAACTTATTTGACACAAGCTTTTCACACAATTTTTGAAAACTATAGTCCAAAATATATTTTTTTACAAACATTTTTACAAACATGTACACACATTTGAAAATCATTTTGCAAAGGTTTTCCAAAACAGTATATATAGGTTTTTCAAATATTTTTGCAACCATTTTTCAAACCATTTGCAAATCATTTTTCAAACATTTTATTTCACACAAAGAAAAGAAGTTTTACAAACCACACATTTTTACAAAGGTTGAAAACATGTAACACAGTATTTTCACCTGATTTATTAATCAGTAAATACAAAAAGAATTTGAGGAGTAACCACATCTTTTTATTTGGGATTTTTAATGAATTTTAAAGAATTTTTAGCCATATTTAAGAAAATACGAAAGTACGAGTTATGGCTAGAGTATATACACAGTATATACGACCCCCCTATACTTAGCTTGAGCTATGTCCTCATAGATCGGAGAGAAAAGCGAAGACATAACTCGTACTAAGTATAGGCAAGTCGAAAGAATGAATGAATCAATGAATGAGAAGTTGACCGTCCCCCCTATACTTAGGATCAGATAATCCTAAGTATAGCAGACTGTACACAAAGCAGGGAGGGTCAAGGGTGGGAATGAACAGATCGTACTCAGGTTGTCTCCCCCTATACTTAGGGTAAGATATCCCTAAGTATAGACAAGAAGAGGAGATAATGGGGAGGATCAAAGAATATAGAAACTCAGGATGCACACCCCCCTATACTTAGGACAAAGTACGTCCTAAGTCTGGGGAACTGTCTACAAGGGCGGCACCTTTTTCGCAGATAAAGTAGATAGAGATGGAAAAGAAGAAAAGAAGAAAAGAAGAAAATGACTCAACAGATGAAAGTGATATGAACAGATGGATCTGTACAGCGGCAGATGGAGTTGATCACCATGTATAAGATGTAGATGATGAGAGTTAAAGGACACATCTCATACCAGAAGAATGGGGGCAATGTCAATGGTCGGCGGATCATGATCTCGATATAGCTTCAGGCGTTGACCATTGACGCGGAAGGTGGACGAAGATGACGGTTCGGATATATCAATGCTGCCATTGTCATGTACCTTCCTGACCACATACGGACCTTTCCACTTGCTCTGCAATTTCCCTGGGAATAATTTCAGCCTGGAATCGAACAACCATACTCTCTGATCTGGCTCAAACTGTTTATGGCTGATATGCGAATCGTGCCATGTCTTCACTTTTTCTTTATACTGTAGGCTGTTGGAAAAAGTTGTATCTCTCAATTCCTCCAGGGCTGCCAATTCTGCTCTTCTTTGGTCTCCTATACTCTCGGGATCCAAAAGTAACTCAGTAACTGCCCAAAAAGATTTGTGCTTGATTTCCACTGGCAAATGGCACGGCTTGCCATAGACGAGACGAAAGGGAGATGTCCCTAATGGATTTTTGAAAGAGGTCCGATAGGCCCACAAGACCGAGTCCAAAAGCTGTGACCAATCCTTTCGGTCTGGGCGGACAACTTTCTGCAAGATAGTCTTTATCTCCCGATTCGATACTTCAGCAAGACCATTAGTCTGAGGGTGATACGGAGTGGCAACCCGATGGTCAATGCCGAACTCGTCAGCAAGGGCCCTAACCTTGTCATTGATGAAATGAGACCCCCCGTCAGAAATCAAAACTCTAGGTACCCCGAACCGTGAAATGATATTTTTCCTCAAGAATTTACACACGGTTTTCGCATCTGCGGCTCGGGCGGGGATGGCCTCAACCCATCGGCTGACATAATCCACAGCGAGCAAAATATGCTCGAATCCCTGACTCTTAGGAAATGGGCCCATGAAATCAATCCCCCATGCATCAAAAACCTCACAGAAGTGAATGGGTTGCATGGGCATCATGTCTCTCTGTCCGCAGGTTCCCATTTTCTGACAGTCAGTACATCCCTTCACGAACTCATCAGAATCCTTGAAGAGAGTAGGCCACCATAGGCCGGATTGAAGCACCTTTTGTGCTGTCCTTTTTCCAGAATGATGTCCTCCTGCCTCAAGCTTGTGGCAGTATGTGAGGACGCTATGCTGCTCTTCTTGAGGAATGCACCTCCTCCAGATACTATCCCCTCCTTCATGATAAAGGACGGGATCCTCCCAATGGTAAAACTTGGCCTTAGCTAGGAAGGTCTCGAGTTTCTGCCTGGGCCAACCCTGAGGGACTGTCTTGGCAACAAGATAGTTTACAAAGTCGGCATACCACGGGAGTGAGGTGACAGCCAAGATCGCCTCATCTGGAAATGTCTCTGTAATAGGTGCGCTGGGCTCAGATTCCTCAAGATTTTCCAACCTGGAGAGATGATCCGCCACCACATTCTTGACTCCAGGCTTATCCTTAATCTCAATATCAAATTCCTGGAGTAGAAGGATCCATATGGTCAGACGTGCTTTGGCATCCTTCTTGGCCATTAAGTACCTGATGGCGGAATGGTCGGTGTAAATGGTCACTCTAGATCCGAGGATATAAGATCTGTACTTATCTAAAGCAAAGACTACGGCCAGCATTTCTTTCTCAGTCACAGTGTAATTCCTTTGAGCGGCATCTAAGGTCCGGCTGGCGTAGTGAATGGCAAACGGTAATCCATCCCTCCTCTGTCCAAGCACAGCCCCAACGGCAAAATCTGAAGCATCCGTCATGATCTCGAATGGGAGAGACCAATCGGGTGGCTGAAGGACAGGAGCTGAAACAACCATACTCTTGAGAGTCTCAAATGCTTCAAGACACTTATCATTAACAATAAACTCGGTGTCTTTGGTCAGCAAGTCAGTGAGCGGTCGGGCAATTCGACTGAAGTCCTGAATGAACCGTCGGTAGAAACCGACATGCCCCAGAAAAGACCGTAACTGACGAAGATTGGACGGAGGATTGAGTTTTCTGATGATATCCACCTTGGCAGGATCGACCTCCATGCCCCTGTTGGAGACGATGTGCCCAAGGACCGTCCCTTGAGTCATCATGAAATGACTCTTCTCCCAGGATAAGACAAGATTGACCTCTATGCAGCGCTTCAGCACACGATCTAGGCAGTCAAGACAAGTATCAAACCCGTCGCCATAGACCGAGAAGTCATCCATGAAGACCTCTAAACAGTCACCCACCATGTCCGAGAAGATGGACAACATGCACCTTTGGAATGTCGCCGGAGCGTTACATAGACCAAAGGGCATCCGTCTGAAAGCATATGTCCCAAACGGACAAGTGAATGTCGTTTTCTCCTGGTCTTCGGGCGCAATGGCCACTTGATTATACCCAGAGTACCCATCAAGAAAGCAATAATGGCTCTTCCCGGCTAGCCGCTCGATAATCTGATCAAGGAAGGGCAGCGGGAAGTGATCCTTCTTGGTGGCCTCATTCAATCGTCTGTAGTCCACACAGACCCTCCAAGAAGTTGGTACTCTGGTAGCGATCTCCTCTCCAGACTCATTGACCACTGTAGTGACACCCGTCTTCTTGGGTACCACATGTAACGGACTTACCCATTTAGAGTCGGAGATGGGATAGATGAAATCAGCGCTCCACCACTTCGAAATTTCTTTCATGACAACCTCTCGAAGATTCGGGTTCAGCCGTCGCTGGAACTCACGCGATGGCTTAGCGTCATCCTCGAGATAGATGTGGTGGGAGCACAGCTTCGGGCTCAGCCCCTTGAGATCAGCTATATTCCAACCGATTGCCTTGCGGTTTCTTTCAAGAACCTCCATCAGACGAGATTCTTGTTCTCCAGTCAAATCTGCTGAGATAATGACTGGGTGCATATCTGGCTCACCTGCAAGGAATCTATACTTCATTGATTGCGGTAGAGGTTTCCGTTTAGGACAACTGGGAGGCGGCAGATCTGGCTTCTGATATGTCTGGGTGAATGCTACCAGGTCTGCATGGGAGAACTCTCGCTCTGCATGAATTTCTGACGAAAGGCGGCTGACTGAATTATCAATAAACTGTACGGGCTCGCACTCTGTCACGGTTGTTGGCTCAGAATGAATCAGACAAGACAACGGATCATCGAAATAGGCCCATTCAATATCGGAATAGGAGGGATCAGAAGCAGAAGAACAAGTACTGAAATCATTGACACCACTCGTCACCACACTGTCAGCCTCAGGTGTATCCGTATCCAGGAATGTGCTCTCCCGACCCTCGATTGCCATGAGCTTGCGATACAATGAATCGGTAGGCAAGGCGAGAGTCGGAGCTACAGGGTCTTTCCAGTTGGATTCATCGTCAGTCATCTCGAAATCACGAACCTGGTGGACGTCTAGCTCTTCCTCTGTCATCTGCGTGGCTTCACTAGATTGCTCGGAGCATTCTAACTCTCTGGCTCTGGTTTCCTCGATCGTCTCTATCTGTATGGTCTCGCCCTCTACGCGAAAGCATACCTTCCCACAATCATGGTCAGTCACCGCCTTGGCTGTGGCCAAGAATGGGCGTCCTAATATGATGGGGGCATCAGTTACCGTCTCAGGGATCTCCATGTCCAATACAACGAAGTCCACGGGGAATTTCAAGCCCTGAATGGTAACGACCACGTCTTTTAATAACCCCTTCGGCCTCTTAATCGACCTATCAGCAAACTGAAGGACCGTTCTGCTTCGAAGAAGAGGGCCAAACTCGAACTGCTTGAGTAAGGCTGCCGGAAGGAGGTTAATTGAGGAGCCGCTGTCTAATAGAGTACGGTCAAATTGTTGCTCTTGAATCTCGCATCTGACATAGGGAGCTCCTGCGTCTGGTCGCTTGGCTGGCAGCTTGTTCTGAATGGTGCAGCAAGTATCATGAGTGAGCATATGGATTTGGTCTCTGCGCTTCCGCTTTCTTCTGACAGTGGTTGTCTCTTTCAAATTCTTTTTGAAGAAAGGGATATGCTCAAACGCTTCACGTAGAGTTAGCTGAATGTGAAATCTGTCAATCATCTGATTGCCGAACTCTACTTCCTGGTTCTTTTTAGGATTTTCTTTTTTATTCCCCTTCGCCCGACGGAGTGCCTCAGGGAAGGGGACACTGGGGTCCTCCTCAGATGGAGGACTAGGAAACGGTCCCTGTGCCTGTGAAGGTGGAGAATCCACACAAATATCATCATGCAACACATATGGATCTGCAATTTGAACAGGAACCTTTCCTTTATTCATATTTTTGTTCTTTTTGTTACCACAGTCCATAGATGCAAAATGTGGTAACATCACAGTGGAAGGCTCAACAAAAGTAGAGGTGGTGGCCTCAGTACCACCACCGGCACCTGCATCTGCGGCATCATCACCGCTCTCTGGTTCTACATCAAAATTGGTGGCATCAGCACCACCGTCTTCATCAGGTATCACGACGGCCTCAGCACCGTCGTCCTGGACTTCATCATGGGTGGTATCAGCACCACCGTCAACATCATCATCAGCGGCATCAGCACCGCTCCTCGGCTCCTCTGGCGCTCCTGGTTCTGCCTCTAGTTGTCGCTCAGAAGAGGCGCCGCCGGCTGGCATCCTACCGCTCCTAGTAGTGACAAAATCAGCATCATGATAGGAATAAGAGATGTCACTTAAACAATCACTAGGAGAGGTATCCTCTGTAAACTCTACCTGTTCAGACTTCCTTTTCAGATTGTTCGGGTTAGGTTCAATCTGAGCGGGTATGGCGGCCTTGCCTTTCATAATATCCCGCATCTCCTGCCGGAATTCATCCATTTCTTGCCTGAAAGATGCTCGCTGTTCAGATAGCAAGCGGGCAAGATCATCGAGTGCTGGGTTCTCAAAGGCTGGACCCTGAGAACCGGATGTCTGTCCCTGCTGGAAATGGGGCTGCTGCTGTTGCTGCTGATACTGGGGGGAAGGCTGGTGATAAGATTGCTGAGGCTGCTGTCGCTGCCTCCACTGCTGTCCCTGATAGGAGGGACAAGGACCACCCTGGTATTGCTGATAATGGGCATATTGGGGCTGTTGCTGCTGTGTCTGCTGGCTGCTCTGCTGTCCTTGGGCAGGAGGATGCTGCTGGGACGAGGATCCACCATTCCCCCAACGGAATCCGGGGTGATCCCTACGAATTGCGGGCTGGGGGTATCGGTCATACCAAATCCCATTGACTTCCATTAATGGCTCCTGCTCAAAGGAGGGTGGAGGAAGAACTGCCAGTGGCTGCTCCGGCTGATAAACCACCATCTGCGTGTCGGAAGATGGCGGTTGCTCTGGGTGGTACGGCAACAACGGAACCGGCTCTGCCTGGATGTGATTCACCTGACGGTATGAGATAGAGCCCTGGTTGGGGTTGCTGCTGCTAGAGGCAACCGGTGACCTAGGAGGCTGTTGGGCATGAGATTGGGCCTCCTGAATGCATAGCATTTGGGTTTTTAGGTCACTCATAACTTTGGCAATTTGGTCCATCTGGGCCATGCCTTGATTCTGTTTTTTCTCGAGGATCTCCATGCGGTCCAGCTTCTCACTAATGATGCCCATGTCGGCTGCGGCTGATTCTGCTTGGGCTGCGGCAACTGACACTGTGTTGGGACCGGCATCGATGCGTGCGATCCTCTGGAATGATCCTGCTCCTTGCGGTGGCTTTTGTTGGGTGTAGACACGGGCCCGAGTCATCACCGTAGAATTTTCTGCCATGCCCTCGTAGATGGCCCAGACATCATCTTCACCCTTGGAAAAATAGGATCCACCACAAGAGGCGTTGACAAGCCCCTGCAGCTCCGGTGTCAGCCCACAGAAGAAACTCTGCACCAGGTTGGGCTTGGAGATGTCGTGATGTGGACACCGGTCAATGAGCTCTCTGAATCGATCCCAGGCTTCATGGAATTGTTCGTTTGGGATCATGACGAAGTTGCTGATCATTGCTCTAGCTGCGTTGGTCCGGCCGAGAGGATAGTACTTCTTCAGGAATGCGGTCCGGAGATCTGCCCATGTGTCGACGAAACGCCCAAGATGTTTGAGCCAATAGGCGGCTCTGTCAACCAAAGAGAATGGGAAGGCGATCATCTTGATTGTGTCCTCGGTCATCAACCGATCATGGATAGTGCTGCAAATCATCTCGAATTCTTGGAGGTGGAGGTGCGGCTCTTCGGTCGGCAACCCATGGAATTTAGGTAAAAGCTGAATGGTGTGGGGCCGAAGCTCGAAATCTCCGTGGATGGGCGGGAGTCTGATCCAACGGTGAGTGAGGGATGCGGCTGGATTGTGCAATTCCCTCATGATAGTCTGTGGCGGTCTCTCAGCGTCTGGATCTGCTCCTCCTGCATTAGGTCCTCCTCCTCCACCGCCACCTTCTCCGCCAGCTCGGTTCTCTCTCATCTGAGCTATCTCCCTCATGAGATCACCCATGAATGTACCCTGGTCACGGATCTGCCTCTGCATAGTCTCCAGGGACGCTAACAATGAATTGTTGATGGCTGTCTGATCGATTAGGAATGGAGGGTGCTCATGATCATCTGCATGCTCGCCTCTGTCTGACATGGCTGGGTTTTCTGAAAAAGCAAAAGAGGCCATCTCAGGTGCTGTCGAATGAGCTGAACACTGTGATGCACTGTATTCTGACACTCTTGGACTGATGGAATGAGAATGAGAAGGATGGTCGAGGGGGAACAGGGTGGATGTAAACTCAGGCTCGGAGAGTGGACTCTCCGAGGTATTCCTAGATGAATAAGGAGGAGTGCGGGATAGCGGTGCCGACAAGGTCGGCCTAAGAGATCTCCGTCCCATCATCTTGATTATTCGAGAAGAGTGGGGATAATGCAAGAGAAGAGGAAGATGAAATGCAACAAAATTGTGCACAATTGTGCGGTGTTTTTGATCTTGACCTAAATAAATCTAGCAATCAAACGCAAAGCAAGGGTGGATTCACCAACTCAACTCGTGAAGCCGCGAAGGATCGGCTTTTATCTTGTCAATTTTAGCTTGTTTTCAGGTATTTATCTTTTCACGAGTCCTTAGAACGCTACGCCTATAGGAGAGAGAGTACTGCCGGAAAAGTATCCCGTACTTGTCCTCCTCCTGTGTAACCTGTAGCTTGCACTTTTTGAGGTCCTTGTAACCCTTCCTGGATCCCTACTCAGCCAAAGAATAAGAGAGGAAGCCAATAGGCGAAACCGATACTTCGGAACTCGCTCGCAACGGAATCACCCGTGAGCGTGCAAGAACCTACTCGGACGCAGCCGGTGAGACAGACACCCCCGTGAAGGCGTGGCCTATGCTCGATACTTCGGACGAGGTCGATGCTCACACAATAGTGAGTCACCAATGGTGACCAAGCCCTACTCGACTACGTACGATAGTAGCGCCAATACTTCGGAAATCCAGGCGATACACAAGGCAGCCACGAGCTGGGTTTTTGGCTCTAATCCTTACGAAGCGCTCACCTCACTTGGAAGGAGACCTTCCCATGCAACCTGAATACAAGTGAGGGTATTACTCACCCCAAGCAATGAATCCAATTACCTCTTTTATTTTGGTCAAGTTTTCTTAGCAGTCCCTTTTTTAATTTTTTTGGTGTTATCGCTTCTTTTGAGTAGATTCAAACAAGCGCCTAACGATTTGTGTTTTCTTGATCCTACTTTGTCCAAAAACAGAGGGAGAGTAGAGTCGGAAAAGCCGTGCAAGTTGACACAAAGATGGAAATCTCACCTTTGTGCCTAAATGATGCGTGCAAAGTAAGAAGACTTACAACGAATCCCAGCTCTCTCCATGCGGGATGCAAAGCAGAAATTTTTAAACCTATACTATATGCCGGTATGCATACGGAAATCGTCCTAGATTAGGCAACTGCTAGCGTGAAGAACCACAAGTTAACTATCAACTCCCAATCCTAGTGTCCGGTCTTGGCCCACCCCTCCTCTGCTCAACAATATGAGGTAGGAGAAGCGCTTGTGTGGGATGGGCTCACGACGCGCGGATCAAAAGCTAACAACTAACTGTTTTTAATAAGTCTAAGTCCAAATACGCACTATAGGAGCATGCAAAGATAATTAGGTGTTTGGACCTATTCTAATCGAGTCAAGCAGGACCTAAAACTAAGAGCTCAATCCACAAAATAAAGTGAAAAATGAAAACAAAACCGGAAAATGACAAGCGGTAAAACACGAGAAAAACAGCGGTGAGCCCCCAAGTGTACAAACACTTGGAAATTGGGCCCGAGAGTCCAAGTCCAAAGTCCTTGTCTTATTACAAATTAAACACTCTCTCACAAAAATAAGAGAAAAGCTAAACTAATCACTCTCTCTCGCTCTCCCTGCTCTCTCCTGCCGGCTTGGCCCAAGAAGGCCGGCTCTGCTTCCCAAGGATGCTCCGGGTCACCTAAGCAATCCGCCTTGCTCCGCGGTCCCTCGCAAGAAGACAAGAAAAGAGATGGTCAGATAGCTCAACAAGATATATCAAAAATGTAAGAGAGATGAAATGAAGCTATTGCAAACAATCACACAATCGAACAAAATGAGCTACTCGCTGTTGCTCCCCGGCAACGGCGCCATTTGATAATCACGAAAATCGAGAGAGTCTAAACTGGTGTCTCACACAAGGCGGAGACAACCGTCGCTGTGGCGGCTCTCAATGAAATCCGAAATTAATCAACAATTAACCCACACTAAGATCAATAAATTAGAACTAATGCGGAGTTAAAATTTATTTTTAACTCTACATAAAAGATGTATAGGTGCAAGTATGTAGAGAGTTCGAACACAGGGAGCAAACAAGGTAGTTCAAGCAAATGTATGCACAAGTGTGTGAGTGTGTGATGGTGTCTACACTAAGCAAGCAAGGAAAGAAATTTTTGTGGGTTTTTAATTTTTAATTTTTTTATTTTTAATTTAATTTTTGATTTTGTATTTTTCTTTTTTCTTTTTCTGATTTTTATAATTTTATATTTTATATTTTTCTTTTTTCTTTTTTTCAATATTGGAATTTAAAGACAATGGAATAAAAGACAAGGTAAAATATTTATAAAACTAAGTAAAAATTACCAAAAATTCAGAAAGAAATTGTTTTGTTATTTTTGTGGTTTTCTACTGTTTTTGTGATTTTTGGGGATTTTTCAAGGTGTTTTTGATATTTTCAAATAGCAAAACAAGGCAAAACAGTGAAATATGTGCTGGCTGTGAGTAAAATGCAAATTAAAATTAGCACACAGCAACCAAAATTTTTCACCCTAATTCTCGAATAAAGAGAATAAAATAGAGAACAAACAGGACCTGGGTTTATATTTTTTGGATTTTTCTTTGATTTTATATATTTTTTTGAAGTTTTTGAGTGTTTTTAAATTTTTAGTGTTTTTCTTTTGAAATTTTTAATGATTTTTGGACTGACACTAAAAGATGATAAAATAGACACTAAGTAATTTTTTTTGGAATTTTTAGAGGTGTTTTAATATTTTTTTGGTATTTTCTAAGCTAGACAGTGCACAAATAGCAAGTTTTTGATTTTTAATAAATATGAAGATAAGATAAAATCAAAAACTAAATATGTGGCGTGAGAGTACACATGTCCAGGAGCTTAAGTCTATTTTTGTGGAAATTTTGGAGTTCAAATGGTAGGTTAAATAATTAGAGCAAACATCCAAATGTTAAAAAGTCCTGGCAGGGGTATATGTGCAATATTCAAAACATCCAGGGGCTGCTTCACAAAATTCCCACAAAAGTTTACACTGAAACTTGCATTTCAAGGATTAAATATGAATAACAAAACCCGCGAGGGTATCTGAGCAATTTACCCATCAGGGTGCGTGACTCGCACGCGCCTGGAAGGGGTATTTTTGCAATATCACAAAGTTCCAAGGGGTTCAATGCAGTTTCTCCAAAATATTACAACTTAAAGCAAACATTCATGGACTTAAGTGAAATAAATAAACCCCAGGGGGGGTCCCTGCAAAATACCCAGCCCCCTCACGCGCACGGGCACGTGAGGTGACGTGGATTGGACCTCGGTGCAAATAAGAAAACTACGGGGTTCTAAGTGCAAATATTACAGAAATATTTAAACTACGCAACACAGTTTTTGGACTGAATAGAAATTACAAAATAAGCGGGGGTTGACTGCAAAATACCCTCGCTTAGGCGCTCTGGAGGTGACGCGTGGCGCGCATCCAACGGCTGGCAACGACGGACGATCCAACGGCGGGAAGCGGGCCACTTATCCACGTGGCAGCACGAGAGCGGCCGATAACGATTGGCGTTGACGTCTGGTATTAGATCTCAGTCAGAGATCTGACGGTGGACGGGCTTGGAAGATCGGACGGTCGTCACGCGAACTGGAGCTGCGGCTCAATCGGACGGTGGAGAAGCGAGGAGGAAGAACGGGGAAGAAGGCCGGCGGAGGCGAACTTCCCCGACTCCGATCTCGCTCCTCAGACGGTGGATGGGCTCCAAAATGGAGCTGCAAGCTCCTGGAAGGTCCGGCTATGTGCTGGGAGGCTCAGATTCGTCGGAGGCGCTTTGGAGTGCTGGCACGGAGGCGGCGGAGCTCGAAGCTCCAGGTAGCTCCGACGAACCTCGCAAAATGGTCCCCAGTGACTTTGACTGCGCTTTGACCTGCAAAACAAGGTGAGGGGGTCCAGGGCAAGTTGCCTGGACCCCGCGGAGGCGAAATGGAGGTCGGAGGTGGTCTGTGGACGGCGAAGAGATGTCGGCCGGAGGTGCGCTCCGGCGATGAGCGATGGGAGGTCGATTTGATCGATGGAATTCGGATTTTTTTAGGGATTTTTGATACTGAAGCTAAGGGGAATAAAATGGCATAAAAAGGAACGAAGATAATGGATGCCTCGAAGGTGGACTACCTGAGGAAGAAGAACCTCGACGCCGGTGGTCGGCGGAGGTGGTGGAGCCGCTACAGAGCCTCCTCGACTCGCCTGAGGGTGTAGATGCGGAGCTGTCACCTCCAGCAACACGAAGAGCTCGTCAGGGAGGAGGATTAATGGCTAATGAGGGTTCAAACTTGGGCTCGAAGACGGCGGGCAGTTTAAGTAGACGATGGTGGCGTCTCCTTCAAGCGAGATCCACGCGCGCATAATGAGGATTTTGCGTGGTTTGAAGGCGCGTCGTGGGAGAGTGATGATCAGGGAAGAAGTTCCAAGAAGGATTCGAGGCGAGAAAATGGAAAGATCGGGCGCCATAATTTCTTGAAAATGGGGCAAAATCGCGGGCGTCAGAGGTGGCAGGCGTTGGTCGGGGGAGTTGACCGGGGTCAACTCTAGACCGCGCCTGGTTGGTCCACGTGGACCAACCAGGAAACTTAGATTAGAAATTATTTGAAAAATCAAAATAAAATAGTAAATGAATTTATTGATGTTAGGTTATAAAATAAAAAATGTTTATTATTTTATGAAGAATTTTTCTGTGATTTTTATTTATTTTTATGAGACGTATTTTTACAAGTTTGCATTTATGCCCTTTATAGTATATATATTTAAGTATTTTATTTTTATTTTGTGCATTTTATCTTTATTATTTTTGTTTATCATTTTTCTAAAACATAAAATACTTTTATGTACATAAATACCTTTTTATTTTATTTTTCTGAATTATTTTGTACACTTAATAAAATGAAAGTGTTATTTGTGTATGTATGTATACCTGTACTATACCTATGTATTATAATTTTTCTTTGAGTTTTATTTATGTTTTTATTCTGATTTTAATGTACATAATTATTATAAATAATATTTACAACCTCTTAAAAATATGAAATCGGATAAATAATGAATGAGGAATAAAGTGAATATTTTAATCTGTACACTTATACAATGAGGGTCCAAAACCCAATTTTCAAACCGTAGCTCCGCCAAATGCGAAACCACCACCATTGGATAGATTATTTTATTCTATATACAATTAAAGGTGAGTACGCTGCATTTGGAGTTTTTATTTGTGAGATACGGGTCTGGGAAGTTGGCATTCTGGATTTTTATTCAGACCATAACTTTTTACCTGTACATTATTTTTCTGTGAAATCAATTTTGTATTTTTCTTTGTTTTATTATCTACAACTTTCATGTACAAAGTTTCTTTATTTGAAGTGTAAAAAGTGGAACCAAAAATAGGTCCCAAAATGAATAAAGAATGAATAAAATAAAATAGGTATTTGACCTTTATCTCCCCCTACTTTATTCCTGGTCGACCTATTCATCAAGATGCCTAGGTCTCGGAGGTTTTGGGTCATAAAATATTTACAATATTTTATTCTTTTTCTTTTCTTTATTTATTCTATAATTTTGGCCTTAATTACAGTATTTTATACACTATTGTGATGCACATGCATGGATGCTAAGATGGTGATTTTAATGCTATTTACAGGCATTTGCCAGGGTTTTTGGTGCCAAAATGATAGAATAAAGATGATGAAATGTGGATTCATCAGGTATTAGGATAGATTTTTCATTTATTATTATTGTAATAATACAGGGACTTGAACTCTTGGACTGTTTGGACTTGACCACCGTAGCGGGTCTGTTTCGCCGAGCACCGGTGTGCTCGGGGGACCCATTAGGCCTTGCGGTTTTTCGCAGCTTTCTTCGCAGTTTTATTTTTCTTTCTTTCTGTCTTTTCCGGTTTTTCGCAGTTTTTTCTTGAGCCCCTAGATTTAGGACTTTCTGGTGATTGTGCCGTAATCAGTAGGATCCACACACCTTAATTGCATATCTGTTCCTATAGATCGTAATTGGACCTACTTAAAATAAATAATAAAAATAACCGACTCGCTAGCCTCCGTAGCCTACGTGTCGTAGCCTATCCTGTAAAGCGCTTACTCCTACCCCCGATTTGTCGGGCAGGGGAGGGACGGGCCAAGACCGGACCCTTTGGCTTGGAGGTCGGTGACCGGTTAGACGGTTCTTCGCTAGAAGTTGCTCGTCTAGGACTCGGCTTCCCGCTGCATCATTTAGCTTAGTTTAATTTCTGTCTTTTATTTTATGCGCGGATCATTTTGCATGTAGAGAGCTGGAGGCAGGTACGCATTTCTGACTTTGCATGCATCATTGATTTCTCGTGCATCGGCTTTTTCGACTTCTCCCCCCTGTTTTTGACTTAATAATCAGGAGAACCGAAAAATTCGTTAGGCGTATTGTTTGATTTGAAAAATACCTAAAAAAGTGAAACCATAAAATTGGGACTGCTAAGATTATTGACCTTAAAACTCGCTCACCCTAAAAATTCTGTCTTGGGGAGAGCAACCCCCTCATTGCTTGGTTTGTATGCGCGAGAGAGTGACTCGTACACTAGGTAGAGCCCCCCGCGGCTAAACCCGACTGATTACCGACTCTTCCGTGCGGGCCAGTCGGTTGGGGTTAGCAGCAGATATCCCAACAGGTCACGTAAGCGCTCTGATATCTTGAGTGTTCACCAAAATAAAATTGACAAGATAATTTGACCGAACTTACACGGTCTTCAGCTCGCGTTGCGTTGGTGAACCGGGGGTTTGTTTTTAGATCATAATTTTTCCAGATCTCATCCGCCCTACTCGCCAGATCAAGATGATGGGTAGACGATCTCTTTGGCAGCCTCTGGTTGCACCGCTTTCGGGCGCGTCTACCTCATCATCTAGGTTGGCTCGTGAGAGCTCAGACCCGCTCTCCGAGCCCGAGTACGACTCCACCCTGTTCCCCCTCGATCCCCTTTCTGATCTTCCTGAGAGACACGAGCCCGAGGAGAGATTGATACACTTGACAGCACCTGAGTTGGGCTCGTTTGATTTTGCAGACGTCGAGATGGCCGGAGCAGGCAGTTCTGATGATCACTCCCGTAGACCAGAGCACATTGTACTAGACCAGGGAGCGATCAATTCCACCCTGATCGCATCACTCGATACAGTTCAGCAGCAGCTCCGCGATCAGGGAGCATTCATGATAGAGATGAGGAGAGAGTTGGAGAGGCTCAGAGCAGAGCGAGATCAGCAGAGCGAGCCCGAGGAGATCCCGGATGCAGATGCACAGGCACGAGCCGCAGCAGCAGCAGCAGCAGCCGCGGCCGCCGCCGCAGCGGCAGCAGCCGCAGGAGGAGCAGGACCACCGAGACCGATGCGGGATTTACACAATCCCGGATCTACACTGATGCACCATTGGGTGGTGGTTCCGGCTATCGTGGGGGACTTCAAGTTCCCCCCGAACACCTTGCAGATGCTTCCTCGGTTTCATGGACTGGCCACTGAGGAGCCCCACCTCCACCTCCAGGAGTTTTTGATGATATGCAGTACTGTCCACGACAGGCATGTGGACCAGGATACGATCAGGATGATCGCCTTCCCCTTTTCACTAGCAGATAGAGCAGCCACTTGGCTGAAGCATTTGGGGAGGTTTGTCTATACCTGGGAGCAGCTCCGCACCGAGTACTTGAACAAGTACTATCCACTCGGGCGGACGAATGTGGCGAGGGCCCTGATTAGTAACTTCTCCATGTTCCCCAACGAGCAGTTTCACGAGGCTTGGGAGAGGTTCAGAGAGCTCCTGGACAGATGCCCGCACCACGACATCACGAAGCCGAACCTAGTTCAGAGCTTCTTCAGCGGGTTGTCACCAGAGCTACAGGGCCTGGTGAATGCTTCTTGTGGCGGGTCCTACTTCGCCAAGGACCACGACCAGGTCTGGGCTATTTTCGAGGAGATGGCAGAGAATTACATGGTGATGTCTCAGACCCGGCTCTATACTCAGAAGACCCAGCCACATCAGCCAGGACCCGTGCAGTACCAGCGGATAGCACGGGTAGATGCAGGTCCTTCCAGTTCGTCTGCAGCCGCAGCAGCACAGGCAGAGTCATCAGCTGCAGACATGGGTATCATCAGCGAGAAGTTGGACCGCATGGAGCTGATAGAGAAGAAGCAGTGCCAGAGTATCACGCAGATGGAGCAGATGGCACAGGTCTTGAGCGACATGAAGACACAACTCATGTGTCTCCAGGAGGCACAGACGGCTTCTCAGCCCCGTCTCCAGTCGCGAGGCGACGCCGGCATCAGCAGCAGCTCGTCCCAGCGCTCCAGCACCCCAGTGCAGCCTAGACAGGTTCACCTTGTACAGGCGGAGCCGTACCAGCAGCCGCAACCCACCTACCAGTCCCCACCATCTCCAGAGATGCAGATGGTGGTCTACCAGCCGGACCAGCCTCTGGCAGTACTCCCGCCAGCCCCCTTTGATGCCGAGCCGTTGATGGATGTCAACGGGATTTGGTACGACCGTCCCCAGCCTGGAATCCGACGAGACCATCCCGGATTCAGGTGGGGGCGTGGTGGTGCCCAGCCCCAGCAGCAGCCGTCAGGACAGGGAGGGCAGTACTCCCATCAGAGAGACCAGCACCAGCCGCAGCAGCAGCCCCCAGCGTATCAGCAGCAGTCATCCTACGGTCCGCGTCCCTATCAGCAGCAGGGACAGTCTTGGAGACGTGAGCAGCAGGCTCACCAGGGATACCAGCAGCACCCTCCATCCTACCCCTCTTACCCACCACAGCAGTTCCAGCAGCCTCACCCACAGAGAGGCCACCCGTCGGGCTCCCCCGAGAGCCCCGCTTTGGATGACATCGCCCGCCTCCTCACGGACCAGCAGGCTACATTCCGACGGGAGATGGACGAGTTCCGCCAGGAGATGCGGGACTTGGTGAGAGGGAAGGCCGCCATACCAGCCCAGATAGAGCCCAATCCGAACAGCCTCAAGCGGAAATCTGAGCAGGTAGTACCTACTGAGTTAGCCACTCCTAGTGACCCATTTGATGATACTTCTTCGGATCTATTTGATGCTGATTTTGTCACACTTAGGAGCGGTAGGACCCCAGCAGGCGGCGGCGCCTCATCTGAGCACCATCCCGAGGCGCCACAGGAGGAGGAGGAGAGCGGTACTGAGGCCGCTCCAGACGATGACGGTGGTACTGAGGCCACCAAGGATGCTGATCCCACCGGCGGTACTGAGGCCGCCACTTCACCAGATCTAGGAGGTGGTACTGATGCCACCCATTCAGCCGAGCCAGCCAGCGGTACTGATGCCGCACGACGTCTACCTTCAGCAGCAGCAGAGCAGCCAGCCCGTGGTGGTACTGAGGCCACCGGTGTTTGTAGAGACAGAGATGTTGTTTTTCCTCGTGTCCATGTATCTCAGAATTCTGCTATGAATAAAGGAAAAGGTTTACTTTCTTTTGGTCCCACTGTGGTGCATGATGTATTTGTGGATCCGGTCCTTGAACCGTCTAGACCTTTTCCTAGTCCTTCATCTGAGAAGGACCCAGTGATCCCCTTCCCTAGAGCCCTTTAGATGGGGAAGGGGAAGAAAACAGAAAATCCCAAAAAGAGAGAGCTTGAGGAGTTCAGCCAGAGCATGATAGATCGATTTCACATCCAGCTGACCCTCCAGGAGGCTTTGCAGCACATCCCCCTTCTCCAGAGATCTTTGAGAGAGAGGACTACAGTCAGGAGGAGGAGGAACCACACTTCAGAGATACATGTGCTGACCAAAGCCACGTGCTTTGCGATCCAGAACCGACTGCCAACCAAGAGGCCAGATTCAGGGGCCCCGTATGTCAGATGCCAGATTAGTGAGCAGTGGTTCGACCGTACTCTTCTAGATAGCGGATCGTCGATCAACCTTCTTCCGGCAGCCCTTCTCGACCGCTTCGAGTTGGGCACTCTTCGACAGAGCAGGACAGTCCTTCAGTTCGCTGATCGATCTGTCAAGAGGCCGAAGGGGTTATTACGAGACGATATCGTCATGATTCAGGGTCTGCAATTCCCCGTGGACTTCGTAGTGTTGGACATGGAGATCCCTGAGTCAGTGACCGATACCCCCATCATCCTTGGTCGTCCGTTCTTGGCCACAGCCAAGGCGGTGACTGATCATGATAGCGGGAAGGTGTACTTTCGCGTCCAGGGCGAAAGTATACAAATAGAGACGGTCGAGGACTATAGAGCCAGATTCAGATCCCGCTCAGATGCGAGTACCGATTCAGAGCAGCTGACAGACGCAGAGCCAGACATCCACCAGGACTGCGATTTTGTGATCACAGATGATGAGGCAGCTTGGGCAGACCTTGAGACACAGACCACCCTCTCACTTTCATACACAGCTGATGCAGAGATGACAGCAGAGGAGAGTCTGGAGAGCACAGACCTGGTTCAGGATACCGTTGAGGCAGCAGAGCCGGTCCTTGATCGCAGCACGATGATTTGTGATGGTGGTGCTGATGCCACCTTGTTTCCCGGTGGTACTGATGCCACCGTTTCTGATACAGATCCCTCGGATTCAGAGTCTGATTGGGCCGATTGCTATGATCAGATGCCAGACCTGAGTCCATCTGAGCCTATAGATGAGGAGGAGGTAGATGCAGAGCCGAGCAGAGACAGTACAGTTGAGCCGCCTTCTCCCGATCCAGTTTGCGAGAGTACACTTTCACTTTCCCAGGCAGATTTGGCCGATCTTGCAGCTTTCACTCAGTTTCTTCCACAGCCAGATTTGCCGGCACCCAGCATTCCAGAGCTGAAGCCGCTCCCTACTTCGCTGAAGTATCGATTCCTTGCGGGCGATCCAGAGATGTACCCAGTCATCATCTCCGCCGAGTTGACTGGAGAGCAGGAATCCCGTTTGATGGGGGTTCTTGAAAAGAACCGCAAGGCAATCGGATGGAGCGTAGCAGATCTCCATGGGATTAGTCCATCAGTGTGCTCCCACTATATCTATCTCGAGGAAGGGGCGAAGCCGTCGCGTGAGTTCCAGCGGCGTCTGAACCCCAACCTGAGAGAGGTCGTCATGAAGGAAATATCGAAGTGGTGGGGTGCAGGTTTTATTTATCCCATTTCCGACTCCAAGTGGGTCAGCCCCTTGCATGTGGTGCCCAAGAAGACGGGCATCACGACTGTGATCAGTGAGTCGGGAGAGGAGATTGCTACACGAGTACCCACCTCTTGGAGGGTTTGTGTTGACTACAGGAGACTCAACCAAGCCACCAAGAAGGACCATTTCCCCCTGCCCTTTATTGACCAGATCATTGAGAGACTGGCAGGGAAGAGCCATTATTGCTTCCTGGATGGGTACTCGGGCTACAACCAAGTGGCCATCGCTCCTGAGGATCAGGAGAAGACCACCTTTACCTGTCCCTTCGGCACATACGCTTTTCGACGCATGCCATTTGGGCTATGCAATGCCCCTGCGACTTTTCAGAGGTGCATGCTGTCGATCTTTTCGGACATGGTAGGGGAGTGTTTAGAGGTCTTCATGGACGATTTCTCGGTCTACGGCGAAGGATTCGACTCCTGTCTTGACTGCCTAGACCGAGTACTCCAGCGATGTATTGAGTATCACTTGGTGCTATCTTGGGAGAAGAGTCACTTCATGGTGACTCAAGGGACGGTGCTTGGCCACATCATCTCCAACAGGGGCATGGAGGTTGATCCGGCCAAGGTTGATGTCATTAGAAAACTCACACCGCCGTCCAATTTGAGGCAGTTACGGTCATTTCTGGGGCACGTTGGATTTTATAGGAGATTTATTCAGGATTTCAGCAGGATTGCCCGGCCGTTGACTGACCTCTTGACGAAAGACACCGAGTTCCTTGTCGATGACAAGTGTCTTTCGTCGTTTGCTACTCTCCAGCAGTGCGTGATTGAGGCTCCTGTCCTCCAGCCACCTGATTGGTCTCTCCCATTCGAGATCATGACGGACGCCTCCGATTTTGCCGTAGGGGCAGTGATGGGACAGAGGAGGGATGGAGTACCATTTGCTATACACTATGCTAGCCGCACATTGGATTCCGCCCAGCGGAATTATACAGTCACAGAGAAGGAGATGCTAGCCGTGGTGTTTGCCCTGGATAAGTTTAGATCATATATCATCGGATCTAGAGTGACTTTGTTTACAGATCACACCGCCATCAGGTACCTCATGGCAAAGAAGGATGCCAAGGCCAGACTGACTAGATGGATCCTTCTACTCCAGGAGTTCGACATTGAGATTAAGGATAAGCCTGGAGTCAAGAATGTGGTGGCGGATCACCTCTCCCGATTAGAGCAGCCTGAGGAGACTGAGCAGATAGATCCTATCCGAGATACCTTCCCAGATGAGGCGATCCTTGCTATCGCCTCACTCCCATGGTACGCCGATATTGTGAACTTTCTCGTTGCTGGGAAAGTTCCACAAGATTGGCCCAGGCAGAGACTTGAGACCTTCCTAGCGAAGGCCAAGTCTTACCATTGGGAGGATCCCATCCTTTACCACGAAGGAGGGGATAGCGTCTGGCGTCGGTGTATTCCTCAGGAGGAACACCATAGCGTCCTCACTTACTGCCACAAGCTTGAGGCAGGAGGACATCATTCTGGGAGGAGAACGGCACAGAAAGTGCTCCAATCCGGCTTGTGGTGGCCTACCCTCTTCAAGGACTCAGACGAGTTCGTGAAGAGGTGTACTGACTGTCAGAGGATGGGCACTTGTGGACAGCGTGATATGATGCCGATGCAGCCCATTCACTTCTGTGAGGTTTTTGACGCATGGGGCATCGATTTCATGGGTCCATTCCCTAAGAGTCAGGGATTTGAGTACATTCTGTTGGCCGTAGATTATGTGAGTCATTGGGTGGAGGCTATCCCCGCCCGAGCCGCTGATGCGAGGACAGTTTGCAGATTTTTGAGGAAGCATATCATCACGCGGTTCGGGGATCCACGAGTTCTTATTTCTGATGGGGGATCTCACTTCATCAACGACCAGGTGAAGGCACTTGCTAGCGAGTTCGGCATAGACCATCGCGTTGCTACACCGTACCATCCACAGACGAATGGTCTAGCCGAAGTGTCGAATAGGGAGATCAAGACTATTCTGCAGAAAGTCGTCCGCCCTGACCGAAAGGATTGGTCACAGCTTTTGGACTCGGTCTTGTGGGCATATAGGACGTCTTTCAAGACACCGTTGGGCACATCTCCCTTTCGCCTCGTATATGGCAAGCCATGCCATTTACCTGTTGAGCTGAGGCACAAGTCACTTTGGGCAGTTACAGACATACTTATGGATCCAGATGGTATAGGAGACCAGAGGAGGGCAGAGCTAGCTGCCCTGGAGGAGCTTAGAGATGCAGCTTTCTCAAGCAGCCTACATTATAAGGAGAGAGTCAAGGAGTGGCATGATTCTCATATCGGCCACAAGCATTTTGAGATTGGACAGAGAGTATGGCTGTTTGATGCGAGACTTAGATTATTTCCAGGGAAGCTACAGAGCAAATGGAAAGGACCTTATCTGGTTCGGAAGGTACACGACAACGGTAGCATCGACATATCTGAGTTGTCTTCTGAGAGTACCTTCCGAGTGAACGGCCAGCGGCTCAAGCCATTTCTAGATCATGAGCCGCGAGTCGTTGATATTGCCCCTATTCATTTTGCGTGAGATGTGGTCTTTGACTCACATCTAATGCATCTCACGCCTGAGCTTTACTGATCTTCCGCTGTATATAGATCCAGATGTCTATATCATCACATTCTCTAGTCCCACATCCCTTTCTTCATCTTGTGATTATGCTATACTTAGGGTGCGCTTTACCCTAAGTATAGGGGGGATGTGAGACCTTTCGGGTATTTCTTTTGTTTCTGTCGACCCCTGTTTTGTTGCCTATACTTAGGGATATCTTACCCTAAGTATAGGGGGGGTAGACCCTGTACATTCTCCACTCAGTTTTCCCTTCGTATACAGCCTGCTATACTTAGGATTACTTGATCCTAAGTATAGGGGGAAGACCCGAGATCCTCTTGACTTTTCATTTCCTTTTGTATAGCCTTCCTTTTCACTTCCCTATACCTAGCACGAGTTATGTCTTCTTCATCGCTCTTGACTCCGAGGACATCGTTCGAGCTAAGTATAGGGGGGTGTGTATATATTTCATATATACTTTAGCCATAACTCGTACTTTGTGTGAGTGTGTTAATAAATAAAAATGGCTAAAAACCACAAAAATTAAAAATTTTCATGTACATAATCTTATTTTATTTGCACATACATAGCTAATGTACAAACTATTTTTGTAAAAATGATTTCAAAAATCTTTTGTGTAAAGCTTGTGTAAATATTTTTGTATCAAAATTAAGTATATAGTACAAAATTTTTCCAAAATGTTTTGAAAATCAAAAAGTTTGCAAAAATCTTGTGTAAATGTGTGTAAATATCTTTTTGCATAACTTGCACTTCATGCATCATCATTCATGATTTCAAAACATTTTTCAAAAATTTTGCATGATTGTAAAATAGTGTGTAAATATGCATCTTTTTGTACATATGTATATAGTTTTCTGGATGATAGTTGACATTTAAACTAGCCTGGAATCAAATTGAGAAATGGAGCTTGATTAAGATCTTAATCCATCTAATTTCTAAGAGGAACCTTATAGGGCTTAGGTTTAAGGCTTTTCAGGTCCATGGTGACTTAATTCTTTGAGTCCACTAGGCTATGATCACATGTCATCTCAATGAGCCTAAGTAGAGCACTTAACAACAACACATGACTCATATAGATTATGGCTTTACTTGGACAACCGCACTATGCACCGAGCTCTCTACGGATGAGGTGGTGAGGAGGCAGTCTTCCTTGGCTTGGGGTAGCATATGAGGGTAGTACTTCTAGGCGGAACCTCTCTTCTTCTTATAGTGAAGGAAGTGCGTCTCAACTTGGTCTGGTTGCCATGAAGTCTAACGACGGGAGTTGTGGGTTGCAATAAAGCTTCAAAAGAGGGATAGTCTACTGGCTCAAGAGGAAAAACTCCTTGTATATATGCTGCACATGTATATGTTGTATAGATGCACTCGAAAAAAAAATGCAAAAAGAAAAGAACTCCAAAAAAGTGGTGGGTCTGAGAGAAAATGATAATCCCACCGGAGTATGTATATAAGTGCAATAAGCAAAGCTTGGTTTCATGATCCACTTGTTGTAGCTTGCAGCAGGGAGACTTGGCTACACTGGTCAAGCTCCCAAGGGTACTTGGCTACACTGGCCTTGACCCATTCTCTTCTTCCCCCTCTTCTTGAGCCGGTTGTACTTGAACTTAGAAGGGAATACCCCGCTCCTCGAGGAAAGAGTGGCCAGATTGAGGTCATAGAGTTACCTTGTTGGGGAGGGTTGTCAAGTTGCCATTTCTGAGGTGGAGAGCTTAGACCTCACTTTCACAGGACAAGAAAAGATTCATGGTCTTCAGGGTTTGTGATTGATGACTTGTTCTGATCTGGAGCATTGAGGAGTCTTGGTTATAGAATAGTGGAACTTAGAGGCTGTTAGGTTTTAAGCCTAAGTCTAAATAAGGTTCCGACACATTAATAATCCAAAGATCTGATTAAGCTCCATACCTCAATTTAATGAAGGCAAGTTTAATAATCAACCTTGATCCTTGTACATCCTCTTTTTCTTTTTCTTTCTTTCTTTTTCACTTCTTTTCCAAATAAGTGTTTGCTAAGGGACTAGCAAAGTATAGTATAGGGGGGTGATGAATACCCATTCATCACTCTTTATTCTTATATTTTAGCTACAAAAACCTATGCAAATGCATGTAGATATGTGTAAATAGGAAAAATTAGCAAAAGCATGCATGTTTGTAAATACTTATAATTAGCATGTTTTTGTGCAAAAATAAAAGAATAAAGATGAAAAAGAAAAAGAGGGAAATATTTAGAATAAATATTGAGCAACCTAACACAAGGGAGGGCTCAGCATGGGCCTGACCGCATAAAAGCCAAAGTAGAGGGAGATAGGGGCTCTAGTGTAAATATTTGTATAAATAAATAAAAATTATATTTTACTCACCCAAAAATATGTTGTAAATATTTGTAAATATTTGTACATATTTATAAAGTATTAAAAATAAAAAAAAAGACCAAAAATACCCTTACACCATGTACATAGACCACCTTCTTTAACCTTATAAATAAATAAAATTTATTTTCAAAACTTTTTGTAAATATTCTAGATTATATATTGTAAATAAATAAAATAAAAAGAAACAAAACAAAAATCAAATAAAAATTACAAAATTAAAATTACAAAAATATATTGTACATATGCCATGTACATAGTTGTATATAACTAATTATTTCCTCTATGTATATAAATAATAAAAATAAAATAAAAATAGCCTTTTATTCCTCATTTTATTCTATAAATAAATAAAATATAAAATAGGAATAAAAATGTATAAAAATAACTAATTAAAAATCAAAATTAAAAATCCTATATTGTATATATACCTATGTATAGACCTATTATGTAAATACCTTATTTTGATTTCCAAAAATTAATTAAAAATCACAAAAAAATAGAAAAAAATAAATTAAAAATATTTCATGTTTTAAGTTTTTGAAAATTCGGCCATTTAATGGCCCAAAAAAATCAAATAAAAACCTAAAGCTTGGCGGGCTCTGATTGGTCCACGGGGGATTGTTGACCCCCGGTCAACTCCCCCCCCCAGGACCACCAGAGCCGGGTCCGCTTCGCCCGACCCATGTTCTCGGATTTTTCCCTTGCCGACCCGAATCCTTTTCGCCTCAACTCCGGGTCCGGAATGCTCACGTCACATCCGAGAGCTTCGCCGGAGCCTTCGCCTCGGGATCCGCGCACCAGCTCGCCCTACCCGCACCCTCTTTGCCGGACCCTCCACACTATATAGCCTGAGCTCCGCCGCACTTTATTTCTATCTTTGGCTCGCCACTCTCATTCCCGTGACCTCCATTGCAAACCCCGAGGTGACAGCTCGCGGTTGCCTTTGTCGTAGTGAGGTGGGGGTGCCCGGACCATTGATCCGGCGACTTCGCGCCGCCGTGCTCCGCCACTTAGCAGGAGCTCGAGCCTCAGGCAGTGACAACCTTCGAGGCGATGACCAGGAGCTAGCTAAGCTCCAGCACAGTCTTCCACTCCGCCCAGGTAACCTTCTAGCCTTCTTGTTTAGCCTAATTTTGAGTTACCCCCAAATCGACTCTCCGCCGTATTTCGTTGATTCCGGCCATAGCGTATACCATTTCGATCATCGGGACACACCGTCACCTTCGCCATCCCTCCGCGCACGTTCTTCGCCCCTTCGTTCAACCCAGCTCGCCTCGGAGCTGGGGTTCGAGCTCCACCATCCTCCGCTCGCCGGAGCTCACTCGCCCCGACGCATCGTTCACCCTCATGTCGCTTCATCGGGTCGAGGCACTTTGCCCTCGACCTGCGAAGCTTCTGGTTTACTTTGCAGGTCAAGAGGAGGCCATCTGAGGCCCCCTCACATCCAGGCCAGGAGCTCGACTCCGTCGACCTCGCCGGAGCCCCTCCAGGGCTCAGCTGGGCCATCGGAGGCCTTCACCAGCTGCAGGACTTCACCGCGGATCTGTTCCGATACCCAGAGGCAGCTGAGGAGGACTACTGCACGCGCACGAGGCCGGCGAAGCTCGCCGGCTGAGTGTTCTTCCAGTATCCTCGTCCACCGTCCGATTGCCCGCAAGCTCCAGTTCTCATCTTGATCGTCCATCCACGGAGGAGCTGACACCGTTGATCATCCAGAGAGGCGATCTGGACCGTTAGCACAGAGGAGAGAGGCACCTGTACCGCCAGCCGTCAGATCCTCCACGTGCCTCGCCCTGCGCCGTCGATTGGCCCACGTGCGAAGGAGAGAGAAGCGCTACTTACCAGGACCGTCCGATCATCTACGTGGCGCTCATCCAGCCATCGGCGTAATAAGGGGTAAATTATCTTAGGCCCCCTCGTAGTTTAAGTTTTCAGTCCTAGTCCTGTAAATATTTTCGTCGTTTTATTTACGTAGGGTAAATTGCACATTGGACCTCGTGCTTGTTGATATTTGCATTTATACCCCTGTTTGTGTGAGCCACGTGCTTCGTCACGTGTACTTTTGGGTTAATTGCATCTATTATCCTGTAGCTCTGGTTGGTTTACGAATGAATGAATACTTTTTGGTAATTGCACTTATGCCCCTGTGAACGTTTTATTTGCCCATGTGCGGATTTTAGTGGGTTAATTGCATAACCGCCCCTGGACTTTTTGGTACGAGTTACCAAAAGGTCCTAGGACTTGGTTTTTATTACCAGAAGGTCCCTGAGTGCCCCAGGCACGCGCCACACGCGTGACTTGCTGGGTTATTTGCACCTGGACCCCCAGATCTTCGGGTATTTGCACTTAAGTCCCTGTGCACTGTGCCCCCTTGTTGATTTTGAATAAAATATCAAACCACCTCCAAATTCGATGAAAATTTGAAACATGGCTCCTGCCATGTTGTTGGATTTTTGAGAATTTTTGAGGACATTTTTGATTTTATTTGCTATTTTTAAAAAATTCAAAAACATCTATTTTAGCTACTGTCTAGGTTTACAAAACTCAAACAAATAGAAAAACACCCCTAAAAATTCTAAAAAAAATTAGGTTCTGTTTCTTGTGTGTTGTTTGATTTTCTAGCCAATTTTGGCTATTTTTCATTGAGTAAAAACCCAAAAAATCTAAAAACATCTAAAAACTCATAAAAATTATAATAAATAATCTAAAAATCCAAAAACAATAATTTTGGTGCTCAAATTTTCCTTATTTTTTCTAGAATACAGGAAAATTACCTCCAGGGCCCTCTGATATCCTTAAATATTTTATTTTTGGGTTTTGGGCCTTGCTGGACAGTACCTCATCTTTTTAGTACTGTTTGATTTTTAGAAAATAAAATACACTTTATAAAAATCCCAAAAATTCACCAAAAACACTTAAAAACTTAAAAAACATAAAAACAATTTTTCTTGAATTTTTGCTTGATTTTTGGTGCTTTAAATAAATAGCTAAAGTGTGTTTATATTTGCCTTCTTTTATTTTCTTCATATTTTAAAATCCTAAAAAAATATAAAAATCATTAAAAACCCCTAAAAATACTTTTCTTTCATTTTATATTATTTTTACTACTTCGTAGGCCCTAGGCCAACCCGTGCTCCTTGTGTTCGACCCTGGGAGCTATACCAGGTTAATCCCATAGCTAGGACCGCTTGCTTTGTTTTGTTTGATATTCGATTTATTTCGCGGTTCGATATTTTTCTTGATATACCTAGCCTGAGTGATTGAGGTCGCAACGACCATTTCTATACCTTTACCTTAGTCATTCAGGGCGGTTATCACCCAACGACTCACATAATCAACGAGTAGCAGAATGTACTCAAATCCTTGACTCTTAGGGAATGGACCCGTGAAATCGATGCCCCATGCGTCAAAAACCTCACAGAAGTGAATGGGCTGCATCGGCATCATATCACGCTGTCCACAAGTGCCCATCCTCTGACAGTCTGTACACCTCTTCACGAACTCATCAGAGTCCTTGAAGAGGGTAGTCCACCACAAGCCGGATTGGAGCACTTTCTGTGTCGATCTCCTCCCAGAGTGATGTCCTCCTGCCTCAAGCTTGTGGTAGTAAATGAGGATGCTATGGTGCTCCTCCTGAGGAATGCACCTACGCCAGACGCTATCCCCTCCTTCGTGGTAAAGGATGGGATCCTCCCAGTGGTAGGACTTGGCCTTCGCGAGGAAGGTCTCAAGCCTCTACATGGGCCAACCTTGTGGGACTTTCTTAGCAACAAGAAAGTTCACAATATCGGCATACCATGGGAGTGAGGCGATAGCAAGGATCGCCTCATCTGGGAAGGTCTCACAAATAGGCTCAATCTGCTCAGAATCCTCAGGCTGCTCTAATCGGGAGAGATGATCCGCCACCACATTCTTGACTCCAGGCTTATCCTTGATCTCAATGTCGAACTCTTGGAGTAGAAGGATCCATCTAGTCAGTCTGGCCTTGGCATCCTTCTTTGCCATGAGGTATCGGATGGCGGTGTGATCAGTAAACAGGGTCACTCTAGATCCAATAATGTACGATCTGAACTTATCTAGGGCGAATACTACAACTAGCATTTCCTTCTCTGTGACAGTATAATTCCGTTGCATGGAATCCAATGTGCGGCTAGCGTAGTGGATAGAAAATGGGACTCCATCCCTCCTCTGTCCCAGCACGGCCCCCATGGCAAAATCGGAGGCATCCGTCATGATCTCGAATGGGAGAGACCAATCAGGCGGCTGGAGAACAGGAGCCTCTATAACACACTGCTTGAGAGTCTCAAAGGACGAAAGACACTTGTCATCGTCAAGGAACTCGGTGTCTTTCGTCAGCAGGTCAGATAACGGTCGGGCAATCCGGCTGAAATCATGAATAAATCGTCGGTAGAAACCGACGTGCCCCAGAAATGACTGTAACTGCCGCAAATTGGACGGCGGTGCGAGTTTTCTAATGACATCTACCTTGGCCGGATCAACCTCCATGCCCCTGTTGGAGATGATGTGTCCAAGCACTGTCCCTTGAGTCACCATGAAGTGACTCTTCTCCCAAGATAGCACATGGTGGACCTCTATACATCGCTGAAGGACTCGGTCTAGGCAGTCAAGACAGGAGTCGAATCCGTCGCTGTAAACCGAGAAATCATCCATGAAGACCTCCAAGCACTCCCCTACCATGTCCGAAAAGATCGACAGCATGCATCTCTGAAAGGTCGTAGGGGCATTGCATAGCCCAAATGGAATGCGTCGGAAGGCGTATGTGCCGAAGGGACAGGTAAAGGTGGTCTTGTCCTGGTCCTCGGGAGCGATGGCCACCTGGTTGTAGCCCGAGTACCCATCCAGAAAACAGTAGTGGCTCTTCCCCGCCAGTCTCTCAATGATCTGATCAATAAAGGGCAGGGGAAATGATCCTTCTTGGTGGCCTGGTTGAGTCTCCCATAGTCAATGCAGACCCACCAAGAAGTGGGTACTCGTGTAACAATCTCCTCTCCAGACTCGCTAATCACTGTAGTGATGCCCATTTTCTTGGGCACCACATGCAAAGGGCTGACCCACTTGGAGTCGAAGATGGGGTAGATAAAATCGGCGCTCCACCATTTCGATACCTCCTTCATGACAACCTCTCTCAGATTCGGGTTCAGCCGTCGCTGGAACTCACGCGACGGCTTCGCCTCATCCTCGAGATAGATATGGTGGGAATATATGGCCAGACTTATCCCCTGGAGATCTGCTACGCTCCATCCAATCGCCTTACGGTTCTTTTCAAGAACCCCCATCAGACGGGATTCTTGCTCTCCAGTCAGATCGGCGGAGATAATGACTGGGTACATCTCAGGCTCTCCCGCAAGGAATCTGTACTTCAGCGAAGTAGGGAGCGGCTTAGCTCTGGACGGCTGGGTGCTGGTGGATCTGGCCTCTGAAAAGTCTGCGTGAACGCTGCCAAATCTGCATGGGAGAACTGAAACTCTCTGTCAATCTCAGAAACTGGAGAAGGCTGCCCTGATGGACTGTCTCTGCTCTGCTCGGCATCTACCTCCTCCTCAGTTGTAGGCTCAGTGGAAATCAGGTCTGGCATGTAATCCTCACAATCTGCCCAATCAGACTCTGACTCCGAGGTATCTGTGTCATCCAAGGTGGCATCAGCACCACCGTCATCACAAAAATCAGTGTCGCGGTCGAGAACCGGCTCTGCTGCCTCAGAAGTATCCTGGACCAGGATTGTGCTCTCCAAGCTCTCCTCTGTTGTCGTCTCCTCCTCAGCAGTGTCTGAAAATGAGAGGATGGCCTGTGCTGCTGGGTCTGCCCAAACTGCCTCATCGTCTGTGATCACAAAGTCACAGTCCTGGTGGATGTCTAGCCCGGCATCTGTCAGCTGCTCTGTATCTGAGGTGGTCTCTGAGCATGATCTGTCTCTGGCTCTGCTATCCTCGACCGTCTCTATTTGTACACTTTCGCCCTCGACGCGAAAGTATACCTTCCCGCTATCATGGTCAGTCACCGCCTTGGCTGTGGCTAAGAACGGACGACCGAGAATGATGGGGGTATCGGTCACGGACTCAGGGATCTCCATGTCCAACACTACGAAGTCCACGGGGAATTGCAGGCCCTGAATCGTGACGACAACGTCTCGTAACAACCCCTTCAGCCTCTTGACAGATCGATCAGCAAACTGAAGGACTATCCTGCTCTGTCTAAGAGTGCCCAACTCGAAGCGGTCGAGAAGGGCTGCCAGAAGGAGGTTGATCGACGATCCGCTATCTAATAGAGTACGATTGAACCTCTGCTCTCTAATGTGGCATCTGACATAAGGGGCTCCTGAATCTGGCCTCTTGGCCGGTAGACGGTTCTGGATCGCGAAACATGTGGCTTTCATCAGCACATGGATCTCCGAGTGGTGGTTCCTCCTCTTCCTCCTGACTGTGGTCCTGTCTCTCAGTGAACGCTGAAGAAGGGGGATGTGCTGCAAAGCCTCCTGAAGAGTCAGCTGTATATGAAACCGATCTATCATCTGCTGGCTGAACTCTTCCTGATCTCTCTTTTTTGGATTTTCTTTTTTCTTCCCCTTCCCCATCTGAAGGGCTCTAGGGAAGGGGATCACGGGGTCCTTCTCAGATGAAGGACTAGAAAAGGGACTAGACGGCTCGACGGCCGGATCCACACATACATCATGCACCACAGTGGGACCAGAAAAAACCAAACCCTTTCCTTTATTCACAACAGAGTTCCGAGATACATCAGAAGTAGGAAAAACAACAGGTCTCTCAACAAAAGCATGGGTGGCCTCAGTACCACCATCGGCTGGATCTGTTGGATGACTCGCGGCCTCAATAACGCGCTCTGGCTCGGCATCAAGGGTGGCCTTAGTACCACCTCCTCCAATTGGTGAAACGGCGGCCTCAGCACCGCCGGTGGAATCAGCATCCTTGGTGGCTTCAGTACCACCGTCGTCATCTCTAGCGGCCTCAGTACCGCTCTCCTCCTCCTCGTCGGGCGCTCTAGGTGTATCCTCATGATGTAGCTTAGACGAGGCACCGCCTGCTGGCATCCTACCGCTCCTAAGTGTGACAAAATCAGTATCAAAAAGATATCCAGTCATATCACCAAATGCATCACTAGGAGTGGTATACTCAGTACAAGCTACCTGCTCAGATTTCCTCTTCAGGCTGTTGGGCTTCAGCTCAATCTGGGCAGGGATGGCGGCCTTCCCTCTCACAATTTCTCGCATCTTCTGACGGAACTCGTCCATCTCCCGTCAAAAGGTAGCCTGCTGATCAGTGAGAAGGCGGGCTATATTATCCAAGGCGTGGCTCTCATAGGAGCCCGACGGGTAGCCTCTCTGGTAGTGAGGCTGTTGGAACTGGTGCTGTGGCTGAGAGGGGTACGGGTGATGCTGCTGCTGCTGCTGGTGAGGCTGATCTCGCCTCCAAGACTGTCCCTGCTGATAGGGACGAGGACCTTACGACGACTGCTGCTGCTGTGGTGGGTACACTGGGGGCTGCTGCTGCTGCGGCTGGTGATCTCTCTGTTGGCTGTACTGGCCACCCTGACATGATGGCTGCTGCTAGAGCTGGGCACCTCCGGTCCCCCAACGGAATCCGGGATGGTCTCGTCGGATACCGGGCTGAGGGCGGTCATACCAAATCCCGTTGACATCCATCAACGGTTCTGCATCGTACTGGGGTGGTGGGAGTACTGCCAGAGGCTGATCCGACTGGTATACCACCATCTGCAGGTCTGGAGATGGCGGTGACTGGTAGGTGGGCTGCGGCTGCTGGTACGGCTCCGCTTGTACAAGGTGAACCTGTCTAGGCTGCTGGTGTGAGCTGGAGCGCTGGGACGAGCTGCTGCTGCCGGTATCGCCTCGCGACTGAAGACGGGGCTGGGAAGCCGTCTGTGCCTCCTGGAAACACATGAGCTGGGTCTTCATGTCGCTCAGAGTCTGTGCCATCTGCTCCATCTGAGTGATGCCCTGGCACTGCTTCTTCTCTATCAACTCCATCCGGTCCAGCTTCTCGCTGATAATCCCCATGTCCGCGGCTGATGACCCGTCCTGTGCTGCTGCTACCGCAGACGAACTGGAAGGACCGACGTCAACCCGTGCTATCCTCTGGTACTGCACGGTCTGTGGCTGATGGGGTCTGCCCTGAGTGTATAACCAGGTCTGGGACATCACCATGTAGTTCTCGGCCATCTCCTCGTAGATGGCCCAGACCTGGTCGTGATCCTTGGCGAAGTAAGACCTGCCACAAGAAGCGTTCACCAAGCCCTGAAGCTCTGGTGTCAGCCCGCTGAAAAAGCTCTGCACGAGGTTCGGCTTGGAAATATCGTGGTGCGGGCATCTATCAGTCAGCTCTCTGAACCTCTCCCGTGCCTCATGGAATTGCTCGTTGGGGAGCATGGAGAAGTTGCTGATCAGGGCTCTCGCGGCATTGGTCCTCCCGAGTGGATAGTACTTATGCAAGTACTCGGTGCGGAGCTGCTCCCAAGTGTAGACGAACTTCCCCAGATATTTCAGCCAGGTGGCTGCTCTGTCTGCCAAAGAAAAGGGGAAGGCAATCATCTGTATCGTGTCCTGGTCCACCTGACAGTCATGGACAGTACTGCAAATCATGAGAAACTCCTGGAGGTGGAGATGGGGCTCCTCGGTGGCGAGCCCATGGAAATGGGGGAGGAGCTGCAAGGTGTTCGAGGGGAACTTGAAGTCCCCCACGATGGCTGGTAACACAACCCAGTGATGCATCAGGGTCGATCCGGGGTTGTGCAATTCCCGCATCGGTCTCGGTGCGTCTCCTGCTCCTGCCGCGGCGGCTGCCGCTGCGGCTGCTGCGGCTGCTGCTGCCGCATCATCTGAGACTCTCGGCCCGTCTCTACGCTGCTCTCGCTCTGCTCTCATCTGCTCCTTCTCTCTCCTCATATACAACATGAAAGCTCCCTGATCCCTCAACTGCTGCTGCACGGTCTCGAGGGAGGCGATCATGGTGGAGTTGATCGCACCCTGGTCCAGAACAAAATGCTCGGGCTGTGGACATCTAGAGCGATCATCAGAACTGCCGGCCATGGTCTCTGCAAAATCAAATGATCCAAACTTAGGTGCCGATAAATCTGCTAATCTCTCCTCTGGCACTGGTCTCTCGGAACCGAAAGAAAGGGGGTCGAGGGGGAATAGGGTGGAATCGTACTCGGGTTTGGAGAGCGGGTCTCGGCTCTCGCGAACCAACCTAGATGAACGGGTAGACGCACCCGAAAGCGGTGCAGCCAGAGGCTGCCTAAGAGATCGTCTGCCCATCATCTTGATGTGGCGAGTAAGGCGGATGAGATCTGGAGAAACTATGATCACAAGCAAACCCCCAGGTTCACCAACGCAAGCGAGCTGAAGACCGTAAAGGCTCAGTCAATTTATCTTGTCAATTTTATTTTGGTGAATAATCAAGATATCAGAGCGATTAGGTGACCTGTTGGGATACCCGATACTTTCCCAACCGACTGTCCCGCACAGAAGAGTCGGTAATCAGTCGAGAAGAGTACCGGAGGACTCTACCTAGTGTTCGGGTCACTCTCTCGCACAATCAAACCAACCAATGAGGGGGTTGCTCTCCCTAAGACAAGTTTTTTAAATCAAGTGTCTTTTAGTGATCAATAGTTTCAGCAGTCCCAATTTTATGGTTTCTCTTTTTAGGTCTTTTTCAATAAAAGCAAAAACGCCTAACGAATTTTTCGGTTCTCCTGGTTATTAAGTCAAAAACAGGGGGAGAAGATGAAAAAGTCGATGCACGATGAAATCAATGATGCAGGGAAAGTAAGAAATACGTACCTGTCTCCAGCACTCTACATGCAATATGATCCGCGCAGAATTGAAAGACAGAAAGTAAACTACCTATATGGTGCAGCGGGAAAAGCCGAGTCCTAAGCAGGCAACTTCTACTCGAAAGAACCGTCTAGCTGGTCACTAGCCTCCGATCCAAAGAGTCCGGTCTCGGTCTACCCCTCCTCCTCCCGAAAAATCGGGTTCAGGAGCAGCGCTTGGCAGGGCAGGCTGCGACACGTAGGCTCGAAGGAAAATGAGTCAGCTATTTTTATTAGTCTTTTATTAGTAGGTCCAATTAACGATCTATAGGAACAAGCAGTCTATTAGGTGTTTGGATCCTACTCAGTACAGCACAGTCAACCAGAAAGTCCTAAAGCTAGGGGCTCGAGAAAAACCGCGTAAAACCATAAAAGGCAGCGAAAAACAAAAACCACGAAGAAAGCCACGAAAAACCTAAGGGTTCCCCGTGCACACCGGTGCTCGGCGAAACAGACCCAAGAAACTATCCAAGTCCTGCTGAGTGTCCCTGTATTATTACAACAAATAAAATGACAGAAATAAAGAACTAATATAAGCCTCTCCCGCTCAGCTACTCTCTCACGCTCTCCTGCGGTTCCGTGCAGAAGGGAGCCCCCTCCGAATCCCGCGGTTGCGTCGGCTTCTCGAGAGTTGCCGCCTCGGTATTCGGGCCCTCGCAAGAAAGTAACAGAGTGTCACAGACCCAAAAATAATCAAATAAAAGCTAAAAAGATAAGCAGGGGTATATGTGCAGAAATGGCAAATAAAATAAACAAGCAAAATCAAATAAAACAAAATTAAAAGAAAAGAAAATAAAATAAATAAAATAAAAATAAGAGAAAAATAGAAAACCGTGAAAAGCCGCGGACTCAGAAAGAGCTGCGGAAAGCAACGAAAAAGAAAACAAAGTAAAAAGAAAACTAAAACGACTACTAAGCCGTGCTCCCCGGCAGCGGCGCCATTCTGATGACACGTCCGACGACTCGGGTAAAGGTAATCAAGGGTCGTTGTGACCCAAGTCACCAAGCGGTGTCAATCGAGAAGAAATCAGACCACCAAAATCAGATAAAAATCAAACAAGCTCAAGTAGCGGTCTTGCTATTATATTAACCTGGTATAGCGACCAGGGTCGAACACAAGGAGCACGTAATGGCCTTGCGGCCTACGAAGTAGTCTAAAATAAAATAAAAGAAAATAAAGTGAATTTTTTGGTGGATTTTTAATTTTTTATATTTTTTGGATTTTTTAATGAATTAAGAAAATAAAGAAAACAATAAAACAACCAACTACAAACAATTATTTACCTACCCAAAATCATCCAAAAATTCAAATAAAAATGTTTTTATGTTTTTTATTTTTTTACTGTTTTTGGTTAATTTTTGGTAATTTTCTGATTTTATTGAATTTTATAAAAATCAAACAAGGGAGAAAAATCAAGGTACTGTCTAGTCAGGTGTCAAGGGCCAATTTAAAATGCAAAATGGCCCTATTAATACCTGAAGGTAATTTTCCTATATAGTAGAAAACACAAGAAAAATTTAGGCACCAGAATTATTATTTTTGGGTTTTTCAATTAATTATTAGAATTTTTATAGGGTTTTTAATGTTTTCCAATTTTTATAAGTTTTAAAAGTCTAAAAATGACCAAAATTGGTCAGAAAATCAAACAAGGCAAAACAACCACTTACTAATTTTTTTGTAATTTTTAGAGATGTTTTAGTATTTTTTTAATTTTAAAGTGAGACAGTAACAAAAAAGTGTGTTTTTGAAATTTAAAAAAAAAACAAAAATTATAAAAAATGTCTCCAAAAATTAGAGAAAATTTTACACTATGGCAGGAGCCATGTATCCAATTTTCATCAATTTTGGAGTCGATTTGCTATTTTATTAAAAATAAAAAGAAGGGTACAGTGCATAGGGACCTGTACGCAAATAGTAGAAAGTCCAGGGGGTCCGGTGCAATTTCTCCACAAAATCACGCGCGAGGCGCATGACTTGGGCACTCAGGGACCTATTTGCAAGGAAAGTAAAGTTCCTGGACTATTTAGTAACACGTACTAAAAGTTCAGGGGCTTCAGTGTAAAATACCCAATATATCAAGCACATGCGCAATTAAACCATTCACAGGGGTATTTATGCAAATACTAAAAAGTTACTTTCATTCAATAACACCCTAGAACAATAGGTCTATACATGCAATTAACCCAACAAGCATGTGTCGAAGCACGTGTTCCACTACAGGCGGGGGTATAAAAGCAAATACCAAAAACTACAGGGTCCACAGTGTAAATTACCAAACGCAAATAAAAGTTTTAAAATATTTACAGGACCTAATATTAACAACTAAAACTCTGGGCCTAAGAGATGTTTACCCTTTATTTAAGTCGAGGCTCCGATGGGCGCCACGTGGAGATCTAACGGTCGGGGAAGGGTGGTGCCTCAGCAAGGATCCTCGGTCCTGGTCGAATGGCTGGGACCTCGCCACGTGGGAAGATCGGGCGGCTACGAGGAAACGTGGGAAGCCCTCACTGATCAGACGGTCCCGATCACTCCTCCAAGGATCGAACGATGCTGGCGGCTCCTCAAATGAACATCTGGGATCTGAACTGGAGCTGGAGGTCAATCGGACGGCAGGGGAGGGTCCTCGATGAACAGACGTCGGCGAGTTTCGTCGGGCTCATGCGGGCGCTGGAGGCCTCCTCGCGGGCTGCTACTGATTGGAGAAGAATCGCCTTGGGCTCCCGCGTCGAATGGAATCCTCCGATGACGCGACGGAGCTCTGGAGAGCTCCGGCGGCACTGGCGGAGGAGGAGCGGCTGCTCCAAGGGTCGAGACCCTCAGACGGGCTCGGATGAACCTGCAAAGCACAGCAACGCACTCCTGGGTCGAGGGCAAAGTGCCTTGACCCGGTTAGCAGTGGTGTGGGTGGTCGGTGCGTCGGGGTGAAGGGGTTTCGGTGAGGCGACGACGAAGGAACCCCAATCCCAGCTCCTGTGCGAGCTGGGTTGGATGAAGGGGTGGAGAAGGTACGCAGGGGAACGGCGGAGATGATGAGGGATTCTGATGGTCGAACGGATGGCTAAGGTGGTCGGAATCGGTGATGAACGGCGACGAAGCAAATTAGGCGAAAACGAAAATTAGGGAAATAGGGAAGGAGAAGGGGCTACCTGATGAATGGAGTCGACTGGGGAAGAGCAGGGGGTGCTCCAGGTCGTTTCCTCGAGGACCGTCGGTGTCCGAGGCTCGAGCGTCACTCCAGGCGGCGCACGGCGGCGCAATGTCGCCGGATCGATGGTCCTCCACTCCTTCCTCGCTGCAACACGACCTGGAGCGAGCTGTCACTCTCGCAAAGGCTATGGGAGGTCCTAGGGTGGCGTGAAATGATCAAAGATGAGTGAAATGGGAGGCAGAGCTAGGACTTTATACGGCAAGGGGTCCGGCTAAATCAGGTCGGGCTTGGGCACGGCAAGGCGCGGATCCCGATGCAATCAACCGGGCGAGGATCTCGGATGTATGAGGAAGAAGTGGCGCCAGGAAAGATCGGATTTGGTGATCGGGCCGTGACGCAGTAAATCGGCGAAATCGGGTCGGGCGTCACTCACCCTTGGGAAGTGGTCCAAGGGGGGGGAGTTGACCGGGGGGTCAACGTCCCCTGTGGACCAATGAGAGCAGACCACATGGAAATGATTTAAAAATTGATTTAAAATATAAAATGGTCGAATTATAGAAAACTCAAAACATGAAAAATATTTGTTTTAATTTTTTCTATTTTTTGTGATTTTTAATTAATTTTTCGAAATAAAAAATAGGGTATGTACACTATAGTGCTATACATAGGTATATTTAAAATATAGGTTTTTAATTTTTGATTTTTAATTAGTTATTTTTATACATTTTTATTCCCATTTTATTTTTTATTTATTTATAGCATAAAATTAGGAATAAAAAGGTATTTTTATTTTATTTTTATTATTTATATACAAGGGTAAAGTAAATAGCTATATACAAATATATACATGGTATATTTACAAAGTTCTTTTTGGTTTTTAGTTTTGTTCTTTTTTATTTTATTTTTTGTTTTCATGGTTTTTATTTTATTTATTTACTACATAAAAGATAGAGTATATACACATTTTTAGGGATTTTAATTTATTTATTTACAAGGCTAAATAAATAGGGATAGGTGTGCTATGTACAAGGTGAATATGTACAAAGGAGTTATTTTTATTTTCTTTTTTAATTTTTCTATTTTTATTTGGATTTTGTATTTACAAATATTTAAATATATACAAGCCCATTTTATTCTATATTTGGAGGAAAATATTTTAATTATATTTATAGGTATATTTACATACATGAGCTCCCTATCTCTCTCTACTTTGGCTTTTATGCGGTCAGGCCCATGCTGAGCCCTCCCTTGGGATTAGGTTGCTCAATATTTATTCTAAATATTTCCCTCTTTTTCTTTTTAATCTTTATTCTTTTATTTTTGCACAAAAACATGCTAATTATTAGTTTTTACACAATGCATGCTTTGGTAATTATTTGTATTTACAAGTATCTACATGCATTTGCAAAGGTTTTTGTAGCTAAAATATAGGAATAAAGAGTGATGAATGAGTATTCATCACTGGGCGAAGTGCTTGATCCAACGGCAAGGAAGCGTGCGGGAAGAATTGTCGAAGAACATGCTCCAGGTGAGCTTTGATTTGGCGATACTCCCCTCTCCACCGGTCTTCTTTACTTTCAAACAACACGGAAAGGCTTCTGGGAGGCTCCTCGAGAGGTCGGTGGCTTCAAAACGGCTGGGGAACAGCCGTAGCGCCGCAGCGGACATGGACGACCAAGAGCAGCTCCAAGAACCTTTGACCTCCACAAAAATCGACACCAGGAGGGTCGCTTGGCACCTGGGACCCTGCAAAAGAAGCGCACACCACAGAGATGGTTCCAAAGCAAAGCGTGGGTGATCAGGGCGGATTTTGGGCGCTCGCCGGAGCAAGCTTCCGGCGAGGGGGAAGTGATAATGAACGGATCACAAAACAAGAAAGTGAAAAGACAGAATTGATCCTAGCTCTATATTTAACCTACAGCATAAAAAAGAACAAAGAAAAAGAAGCCAAAACCACCTCAATTGGTTGGAAAACCAAGAGGAAGAATCTCACGGCAGAGGCCGGAGATGGGGTGGTTGGAGCCGCTCCTTGGCCTCACCAAACGCTGCGAACTCGGCCGGAGGCTCGCCTGTCACGCGCGCCAGTCCAGGGCTCAAGTCGAAGGGGCAGGGTTGGTCAAAAGAGGGTTCAAGGAGTGAAGGAAGTCTGGGGGGTGTTTTTTGAAACAATGGTCGAGAGGGCTCCTTGATCGAGGCGTGGTGAGCAGACGAAAAAGATTTAGGAAGATCTAGGGGGTCGGCGTGGATCATGGAGATACCAGGTACAACTTTCAGGGAAGGGACCATCTTCCCTCGAGCAACGCAATGTTGGCGAAAAAATCGAGAAAGTTGGGTCACGTGCATTCTGACATGCAGCAGGGAGAAGACAGGAGAGTTGACCAGCGGGTCAACTTTTCTAGTCACCTGGTTGGTCCACGTGGACCAACCAGGAAAATCCCTGGAAAAAATGCTTATAAAATCAATTAAAAATAACAAATAAATTTATTAAATTTTGGTTATAAAATAAAAAATGTTTATTATTTTATAAATTATTTTATTATGATTTTTTGTATTTTTATGATCCTAATAATTACAAGTTACCATTTATACCCTTTATAGGTATCTATATCTATATATTTTAATCTTTTATTTTTATTTTGGTGTTTTTAATTTCTTTAATTTTGTTTATTGTTTTATTAAATTATAAAATACTTTTATACACATAAATATATTTTTATTTTATTTTATTGATGTGTTTTGTATATTTAATAAAATAGAAGTATGTATCATATAGGTATATGTATAGGTGAAATACCTGTGTATATGATATATACAAGTATTTTTATTTTGAGTCTTCTTTGCATTTTTATTCTAATTTTAATGCACATAATTATTATAAATAATATTTACATAATTAAAAAAATATACAAATAATGAAATAAGTAATAAATTGAATATTTTAATCAGTACAAATATACAAATCCAAAACTCAACTTTCAAACCGTAGCTCCGCCAAATGCAAAACCACTGCCATTAAATAGCTTATTTTATTCTATATACAATTAAAGGTGAGTTTGCTGCATTTGGAGATTTCAGTTGAGATACGGGTATGAGAAGTTTGGATTCTGGATTTTTATTCAGACCATAACTTTTTATCTGTGTATTATTTTTCAATGAAATCAATTTTGTATTTTTCTTTGTTTAATTATCTACAACTTTCATGTACTGAAAAGCGAAAAAGTGAGAGCTGCTAAATATGGTTTGACAAATCAGACTCACTGTCGCTGACACGACTACTCAAGCCTCCCCGTTTGTCAACAATTAACCCACACAATCAATTAGGAAATCAATAGCAAGGATTAAAATTTATTATACCCTACTAAGATGTACAGTGGCAAGCAAGTAGGGGTCGACACAGGAAACAAGGGTGCAGAGTATAGATGAAAATCCAAACCTAGGTCTAATCAACCACTTAGCCAATCTAAATTTTTTGTGGGTTTTAATTTTTTTATTTAATTTTTAATTTTTAATTTTTTTCTTTTGATTTTTAATTTTTCTAATTTTTATAATTTATATTTTATATTTTTTTCTTTTTTTATAAGGGAATATAGAGACAATGTAATATAAGGGGTAGTAAAATATTAATAAAAATATGCAAAAATAACCAAAAATTCAGGAATAAAATGTTTTTGATATTTTTAGGATTTTTTACTGTTTTGTGATTTTTGGGTATCTTTCAAACTGTTTTTAGTATTTTTAAATAGCAAAATAAAGCAAAACAGTGAATAAGCTACCGGCTGGGGATAAAATGGAAATTAAAAATAGTAATCAGTCACAAAAATTTTCCAAACTAATTGTCAAATAACGACAATAAAATATGGAACAAACAGGAGCTGAGTTTATATTTTTCTGAGTTTTCTTTTGATTTTATATATTTTTTTGAAGTTTTTATGTATTTTTGAATTTTTAAGGTTTTTCTTTTGAAATTTTTAGTGGTTTTTTTGATTGAAAATAAAGTAGGTAAAAACACACAACAGAGAATATTTTTGGAATTTTTTAAGGCCTTTTAATATTTTTTTGGTATTTTCTAAGCTAGACAGTGCTAAAATAACTTGTTTTTTATTTTTAATAAATACAAAAATGCAATAAAATTAAAAACTAAAAATATGACGTGAAAGTATAAGCAAACAAGAGCTTAAGTCTATTTTTGTGGAATTTTTCAAGTTAAGATGATGCACTAAACAAATAGACAAAGCACACAACAATAAACAAGCCTGGCAGGGGTATATGTGTAATATCCAGAAAAGTTAGGGGCCTACACGCAATTTTCACAAAAGTTTATAACTGAAATGTGAGCTCCCTAGGTTAAACACCAATAGCAAAACCCGCAAGGGCCTTTTAGCAAAAAGCCCACACACGCGCGTGCATTGCACGCGCCTGGGGAGGACCTAGTTGCAATTATCAGAAACTAAGGGGTGTATAAGCAAAAATCCCAGAATGTATTCAACTGCAGTTCAGAGTTTTAGAATTAAAACTAAATACAAACAAAGTCCGGGGCCCCTCAGCAAAAATGCCAGGGACACGTGCGACGCGCGCGTGACCTAGCGAGGACCGAAGAGCAATATTACAAAAGCTAGGGTGTTTACTGCAAATTTAACAAAAACTTCATAATTGGAAATGGAAGTTTATATGCTAATAAATAAATAACCAAAATGGCTGGGGAGAACTTGCAAAATTCCCAACCTAAGGCGCGATCGGACGGCGTGGCGTGGGCCACTTGACACGTGTCATCACAGGGGGCCGCGATGCCCCTTCGCGATCCAGCGGCCGAGATTAAGACGTGAAGAACGATCGGGCGGCCCTGATGTGGTTGATCCAACGGCCACTGAACTGCGCCAAGAACACGGGGCGAACGGGCAGCGATGAGGCGACGAGGAAGAACGGTCGAAGAACACGGCCGGGGCGAGTTTGTAGCTCCAAAATCTCGATGCCTCGAGCGAAAGAGACCCGTCCAACGGCTTCCTGAGCTTCCTGGGAGCTTCCCCGATGGGGCGGTGGCTTCAAAAAGGTGGGAGGCCCACCGGAGTACCACCGCGGCAGTGAAGAAGGGGGGCGAGCTCCAGGAGGTCCGGCCTGCCTCAAAATCCAACCCCAGATGGGGTTCTCCGGGGTCTGGGACCTGCAAGAAAAGTGGGTGAAGAAGTCGGGGGCAAAGTGCCCCGATTTCGTGGAGTGTTTCATAAGGGGGACGGATATGTGGAAGGGTGAAGTCGGCCGGCGAGACTCGATGCCGGCCGAGGTTGAATCGGGATGAACTGACGATGATCGGACGTAGATCTTGATAAAGGGAATGCCACTGAGGCTTTTTAATACTAAAAAATCAGGGAACAGGAGAGAAAAGGGGAAGAAGGGGCCTCACCCGTGCGTGCACAAGAAGTTCTCCGGCGAGAACTCCGGCGAGGGGACCTGAATCGATTCGACGCCGCCTTGTCCCGTTGAGAAGCCCTCCGAACTCCTTCTGTCACCAAGAGTCTCGCCAAGGGTCTACGTTAGGGATTTGGAGGTGGAAGAGTGATCAAACTCGAAAAGGGGATGAAGGGTTTGGTTTTGAAGGGTGGCGAGGTGACGGGTTTCGAGGCACGATCACGGGTGTTCCAAGGAGATCTTGGTGGATCTGATAGGACGGCGAGGATCAAGGATGTACCAGGTACATCTTTCGTGAAGGAAGCAAACCTCCTCGAGCAACACAGAAGCGGCGAAAAAAATCGAGAAATGAGGGGAAGCGGCGGCTCTAACAAGGTCTACAGGAGGGTAGGACGACCAGTTGACCTGGGTCAACTGGGGCCGTCCCCTGATTGGTCCACGTGGACTAATCAGGAAAAAACCCTGAAAAATGTTTTTTAAAAAATGAATTAAAAATAGTAAATGGCATTATTAATTTATGATTATAAAATAAAAAATATTCGTAATTTTATGTAGTATTTTATTATGATTTTTAATTTATTTTATGAGGTATATTTTTACAAGTTTACTTTTTAGCCCTATATAGGTATACTACCTATGTATTTTAGTATTTCATTTTTATTTTGTGTATTTTAATTTTATTATTTTTATTTCTTATTTTGTAAAATCATAAAATACTTTTATACACATAAATATATTTTTATTTTATTTTATTGATGTGTTTTGTATATTTAATAAAATATAAATAGGTACTGTATAGGTATGGGTATAGGTAGTATACCTATGTATCAAATATGTGAGTATTTTATTTTAAGCTTTATTTAGGTTTTTATTCCATTTTTAATGTACATAATTATTATAAGTAATATTTACATAATTATAAAAATATAAAAATACAAAAATAATGAATAAATAATAAATTGAATATTTTAATCTGTACATCTATACAAGGTGGGTCCAAAACTCAACTTTCAAACCGTAGCTCCGCCAAATGCGAAACCACCACCATTAAAAAGATTATTTTATTCTATATACAATTAAAGGTGAGTTTTATGCATTTGGAGTTGTTAGTTGTGAGATACGGGTCCTGGAAGTTGGGATTCTTGATTTTTATTCAGACCATAACTTTTTATCTGTACATTATTTTTCAGTGAAATCAATTTTGTATTTTTATCTATAAAATTATCTACAACTTTTATGTACAAAGTTTCTTTATTTGTTGTATAAAAAGTGGAACCAAAAATAGGTCCCAAAATAAATAAAGAATGAATTAATAAATATAGGTATTTGGCCCTTATCTCCCCCTACTTTATTCCTGGTCGACCTATTCATCGAGATGCCTAGGTCTCGGGGTTTTGGGTCATAAAATATTTACAATATTTTATTCCTTTTCTTTTCTTTTATTTATTCTATAATTTTGGCTTTAATTACAATATTTTACACACTAATGAGATGCACATGCATGAATGCTAAGATGGTGTTTTTAAAGCTATTTACAGGTATTTGCTAGGGTTTTTGGTGCCAAAATGATAGAATAAAGATGATGAAATGTGGATTCATCATGTACAAAGTTTCTTTATTTGAGGTATAAAAAGTGGAACCAGAAATAGGTCCCAAAATGCATAAAGAATTGATAAAATAAAAGGGAATTTTTGCTGTATTTTGGCCCTTATCTCCCCCTACTTTATTCCTTGTCGACCTAGTCATCGAGATGCCTAGGTCTCGGGTTTCGGGTCATAAAATATTTACAATATTTTATTCTTTTTCTTTTCTTTTCTTTATTCTATAATTTTGGCTTTAAAAACCACATTTTATACAATATTTACACGCATATGCATGAATGCTAAAATGCATGAATTAAGCTTATCTACACGCATTTACTAGGGTTTTTAAGGCCAAAATGATAGAATAAAGATGATGAAACGTAGATTCATCATCCCCCTATACTTGACTTTGCTAGTCCCTAGCAAACACTTATGCAATAAGTGCTGAAAAGAAAAATAAAGAAAAGAAAAAGGTGGATTAAGTGTAATTATCAAACTTCTCTTCACAAAATCAAAGTTTGGAGCTTAAGTCGGACCTTTGGAATTTTAGTGCGGGTGGAACCTTATTGAGAACCAAATTTGAAATCCAACAGTCCCTGAGAATCCCAAAACTCTGCCCAAGTCTCCTCAATAGCCAGGTCAGAGATACTTCAACTCATACGCAAACTCTTACGACTATGAATCTGACTCGTACAGTGTAAGTGATGGTGGCTCTCCCCCACTAGAATGGCAAAGAAACTGACTTCTCCAATATGACAACCCAATGATTCCCCAATCCAACAACTCCATCCTCGAGGAGCAGGGTATTCCCTTCTAAGTTCAAGTGGCAACCAGCTCAAGAGGACGGGGTGAAGAGAAGAATGGACGGTAGCCAGTGTAGCTACCTATCCTAGGATGCGAGACCAGTGTAGTCAAGTCATCCAGCTGCAGGCTCACATATTTGACTTTGGAACTCAAGCTTGCTTATTGACTTTACAACATATTCACATACTTTGCAGGCTTTTTTTATTTTTGTACATGCCTGAACGTTTTTTTCGAAATACTATTCACATCAGCATTTACATAAGGAGTTTTTCCTCTTGAGCCAGTAGACTATCCCTCTTTTGAAGCTTTATCGCAACCCACAACCTCCTGTCTTTAGACTTCCTTATCACTGGACGGGTTGGGGTGCACTTCCCTCCCTAGAGGAGGACAATTGTTTCCACTTGTGTGTGTCTCATACCGGCAAATCCAATCCCCTCACCACTCCAACTGAGTTGAGCCATGTGAAAGGTGCAGGTGTCCAAGTTAGGTCATTATCAACAAGAGTCGTGCGTGTGCTCCGAAATACTCTACTTAGGCAGTCAAGAATCCATTGAACCAAGTCTCGTGATCCTCAAAGAATTAAGTCAACTAGACCTGAAGTACCTCAAACCCAGTTCCTATAAGGTTCCTGTTATTAGGTAGATTTTAAGGTCCAATCAAGCTCCAATCTTCGGATTTTACTTCGACTTGTTCAACTATCAAACTCAATCCGAAAAATGCTCATGCTATGCAAATGATATGCAGAAAATATTTTTGTGATGCAATTTTCAAGATTTTGAACTTTTTATGGATTTTTGAAAACATGATGATGCATGATAATGCATATTTTTTTTGTGTTTTTCAAAAGATTTTTCAAAGGTTTTTGGATTTTAATTTTTGCAAATGTTTTTGGGATGAAAACTAGGTGAGTGCTTCTTATATATACAAGAGGTGGATTTTACAGGGTAAGTGATCAATTTTATACATATATACATAAAGAATTTTAGGTGTGATGTATGTATTCCTCAAACTTATTTGAAAATAATTTTACACACAATTTTGAAAACTATAGTCCAAAATAGTTTTTACAAATATTTTACACATTTGAAAATTATTTTGCAAAGGTTTTTCAAACAGTATAGATAGATTTTTCAAAATATTTTTGCAACCATTTTTCAAACCATTTGCATAGCATTTTTCAAACATTTTATTTCACACAAAGAAAATAATTTTTAACAAACCACACATTTTTACACAGGTTGAAAACATGTAACAAAATATTTTCAAAATAGTTTTCAATAAATGTTCACAAAGATTTTCAAACTATTTTTCAAACATTTTGCAAAAAACATTTTCACCTGATTTATTAATCAGTAAATACAAAAAGAATTTGAGGAATAAAACACTTTTTTATTAAGGTTTTTAATGAATTTTAAAGATTAATTATACATTTTATTAGGAAAATACGAAAGTACGAGTTATGGCTTAAAGTATATACGCAGTATATACGACTCCCCTATACTTAGCTTGAGCTATGTCCTCATAGATCAGAGAGAAAAGAGAAGACATAACTCGTACTGAGTGTAGGAAAATCTAAAGAATAAATGAACGAAGAAACGAATGAACGAATGAGAAGTTGACCGTCCCCCCTATACTTAGGATCAAATAATCCTAAGTATAGCAGACTGTACACAAAGCAGGGAGGGTCAAGGGTGGGAATGAACAGATCGTACTCATATTGTCCCCCCTATACTTAGGGTAAGATATCCCTAAGTATAGACAAGAAGTGGAGACAATGGAGAGGATCAAAGAATAGAGAAACTCAGGGTGCAGACCCCCCTATACTTAGGACAAAGTACGTCCTAAGTATAGAAGACTGATAAAAAGGGGCGGCACCTTTTCGGTAGATGAAGAAGATAGAAGAGGAAAAGAAGAAAAGAAGAAAAGAAGAAAAGAGATGAAGATGGAAGAAGAGATCGTGAGGATGTACGCATCGCTCCCCCTATACTTAGGGTGAAAGAAGCCCTAAGTATAGGCAACGACAGGAGCGATGACACGGAACGATGGAAGAACACTCGGCTCGTCCACCCCCCTATACATAGGACAAAGTACGTCCTAAGTAAGGCAAACACGAGAATGGGTGGACGAGCAATACGGTAGAGAGAACAGAGGTACACAAAAGTGAATATACAACAGAGATGGATATACAGATGGTCAAGAAGGTTGAAAGCGAACCTTCTTGCGGGACCATTGAGGAATAGATCTGGTGTGATGTAGGTCGACATCGGGGTCCATAGTGGACGGAAGCCGATCAGGGACAACCGAGTGAAGATCCTCAGGGGCCCTAGGATGTGAAGGCACATACGAGTGAGTGGAAGATGTGTGGTAAGGTCTGGCCTTGTGGGTCTTGCTGATATCAAAGTGAAATGGGACGAACTCATCATTATCAGAAGTAGTGTACTCAGTGTCGTCCTGCGAGGTCTCATCCGGGTCAAAACCAAAAGGAACGAACTCATCGGTGGAAGTAGTTGAACACTGTTCGTCTTCTATAATTTCAACCGGATCATCTTTCTCATCAAAAGGCCCGAATTTCTGAAGAAAAGCAACTAAATCAAATTCGGCCTTTGGCTCATCAGTATCTATGTGAACAGGAACGGTCCCATCGGTGAAAGAAGTCGAAACATGTCCATCCTGTCTACTCTCTACATCTGCCCTCCACTCAACGGTGTCTATCGTGTAAATCCCACGGATGTCATCAACACAACGCCAAGTCCCAGAAGAAGGAACTCCGAGGTCCATGCTTTTCGAACATTCCGCAACTGGGATGAATTCTCTGGTCTCAGTGGAATCCAATAAGCAGCAAACTTCTCTGATAGTATCATCAAGGTCATGGTCCTCGAGGTCAGCCAAGATAGGTGAAGTCGCATCAGATGTAGGTCTCTAGTCGACAGTGGGTGCGGTGATCAACACTTCGCTCTCGTCAGCAGGACGGAAGCGAATCTCTCCTGATCCGTAATCAATAACGACCCTCGCAGAGGCGAGGAATGGTCGTCCCAGGATGATTGGAGAATGCTCCCATGTGGAGGTCTCCATGGGCAATACGACAAAATCTACATGGTAGCTCGTTCCCTGAATCGAAATGACGGCGTTTTCAAGGATACCCTTCGGCCTCTTTATTGATCCATCAGCAAACTGTACGATCATCCTGATTTTCTTTAGAGACCCTAAGTGAAGAGACTGTACCAGCGAGAAGGGTATGATGCTAATTGTCGCACCGCCATCGAGGAGAGTGTGATCACATGTGAAGTAAGAGATGGTACAGCTAATGAAAGGGGTGGCAGTGTTCTTTTTCCTAGGAATGGGATGATGTGAGATGGCGTGGGCAGTGGCCATGGTCAAGATATGATGCTCAGATCTGCTCCTCCGCTTTCTCTTCTTGGGAAGAGGAGCAGATAAATCGGTCATGGCCTGCTGAAGTGGGGCACGGATGATCTCATGAATGGTGGCCACCACTTCGGGTTCAATCAATATTTTTTTGAATTTTTGGACCTCCTCCATACAAGGGAGAAGGTCGGAATCAGCATATACACGAGGCATGCCAAGAGCAGTCTGTACAGCGGCATCTTCGTGGTCAAAGGTGGGACAAGGTGTGAATGGCTGTGTGGTCAAGGGTTCTGGCGAGTGGGCGCTCTCCTCACAGTCCGACTCGATCTTGGGTCTCCCGAACTCTTTTTGGTTTTTTAAATTTTTCTCATTTTTTTGTATTTTGGGCAATTGCAAGCTCTCATGGAAATCCTCAAATAATTCCAAATCATCAGATCATGAAGCATCAATGTGGCTCTTATTCATGCAAGTGAGGTCGTCAATCCTCGAATTCATTTGCTCCATGAACTGGGTCAAGGTCTCAAGTGTGGACATCGTGAGAGGTGATTCCAACAGGTCAGACTCGGGTGGATGTGAAGGTGGAAAATATGGAGGTAGTGGTGGATGTGGGTAGAAATCCGAGGTCTGATACTGCGGCTGAGGCGGATATGTACAAAAGTTAGGAGCAAGGTCCTCCTGAAAAAAAGGAGGTGGACCGGCTGGAGTGAACGAATGATCTGCAAAGTCCGGATAAAATACGCTCCAGTCGACCATCTCAAAACAAAAGAAAATGATCGGGAGAGCACGATGGTCAAGTCAAGAGAAGTGAGAAGAAAGGCGCAAGTGTGCAGAAGTGATCTAGGACACACAAAACAATCACAAACAAATAAAAAATGAAAATAATACAAACCCCTCAATTCACTTACTCAACTCGGTAGAGACCGAAAATTCGGTCTTTTTATCTTGTCTGTTTTTAGAGTTAGGTGAGCAGTCAAAGATTACACAAACACTTAGGGGGCTGAAGATGGGATTTGGGCACTAATCCTTAGCGTGTGCGTGAGCAATGTAAAACGAAGACAATGAGGGGATTACTCGCCCCAAGAGAAGATTTTTCTTTTTGATCGGTTTTAGGGTCAAGTAATATTAGCAGTCCCAATTTTATTGATTATCACTTTTTTTAGATTTTAAATAAAAATGCACGATCCTATCGGGGAGTCAATTCCTTTAAGCACTTAGGTGATCAAAATCAGTGGTAGAGTCGAAAAAGCAATGCAAGCGATCAAAACGATGATGGATGCTAAAGCGTAAATGCTCACCTTGCCTCCAGCACTCTACATGCAAAGATGCTCAGCAGAATTGAAACCTATCTATATGCAAATGCAAAGCCGATGAAATCACCCTAAGTTTCAGAATATGCTATTATCGGGAAGAACCACGAGTTAACCACCAATCCTCAACCCTAGAGTCCGGTCTAGGCTCACCCCTCCTCCTCTCGACAAATCGAGTTCAGGAGAAGCGCTTGACGGGATGAGCTCGCGACGCGGCGGATCAAAGACAGTGAATCAACTGTTTAAATTTGACTAAGTCCGAACGATGCTATAGGCACATGCAAGGGTGATTAATGTGTTTGGACCTAATTCTATCGCAAGCAACTCCTAAGACTAAGGGCTCAATCACACAAAAGAAATAAAATCGGAAAACAAAACAAAATAAAAAGAATGCGAAGAAAACCGTAAAAAGTCGCGGTGAGCCCCTAGGTGAACAGACACCTGGAAGTTAGGCTCGAATGTCCAAGTGTCCGAGGGTACCTGTATTATTACAATAATAGTGGTCTCTCTCTCTCACTTGAATTACAAAAAATAAATGTAATAAAATAAAAGCTCAGAAATTGTCTTCAAAATTCCCTCCAAGTCTGCCTTAGTACGAAGCAAAAAGCCACCTCACGTGGTTGCACGAGCGCTCCTAGAAAGGAGTGCCTCCCTCGATCCGCGTACCTCGCACAAAGTTAAACAAGAGGGTGGTTAGACAATTCAAATGGTATATCAAAAATAAAGAAAATAAAATAGCAAAAATGAAAGCCACGAAATAGACAATCAATCACAATCACAAACAAGACCCGAACTAAGCGCTGTTGCTCCCCGGCAACGGCGCCATTTGTTTAACACGAAAATCGAGAGCTCGTGTCGGTTCACAAGGCGAACCGACAGTCCCTGATTTGACCTCCAGCAAAATCCGCAATTCAAACAACAATTAAGCCACAACAGAAATCAAGCAATGAAAAGTGATGCGGAGTTAAAATTTATTATAACTCTACAACAAGATGTGTATAGGTGCAAGTATGTGTAGAGGTCGAACACAGGGAGCAGACAGGTAGAACGGGGCACTAAGGCACAAAATGTGTGTGTGTGTGATCAAAAGTCTATCTATGATATTTTTTGTGGGTTTTTAATTTTATATTTTTTATTTATTTTTTAATTTTATATTTTTATTTTGATTTTTAATTTACTGATTTTATATTTTCTTTTTATATTTTATATATTTTTTTATTTTCTTTTTCAATATTGGAATATACAAACTATATAAGAAAAGAGATGATAAACTATTTATAAAAACAAGGGAAAAAACTCAAAAATTAGGAAATGAAATGTTTTTGGTATTTTTATACTTTTCTACAGTTTTTGTGATTTTTGGGGAATTTTCAGAATATTTTTGGTATTTTTAAATGTCAAAATAAGGCAAACAGTGAAGAAAATCAAGGTTTGAAACTAAAATGGAGAAATAAAATGGAAAATAGTAGAAAAAATTCTCCAATTAATTTTTACTTAAAGATAATGAAACAAAGAAAATTCAGAGACAAAGTTTGTATTTTTAGGATTTTTGAAGAATTTTTAATATTTTTATAAATGTTTTTGGGGTTTTGTGATTTTTATGAGTTTTCTTTTGTAATTTTTAGTGAATTTTGGACTGAAGTTAGAACACACTAAAAGAAACAAAATATATTTTTTTGGGATTTTTCTGATGTGTTTTTATAATTTTTAGGGATTTTATGACGCAAACAGTGACTGAAAATGAGTATTTTTGATTTTTTATAAATATAAAATGCAATAATTATGGAAAATAAAAATATGATGTTAAACTACTATGAATCAGAGACCTACTGTGATTTTTGGGGATTTTTTAGAGGTTAATAGATGCATGCAAAAATTACTAGAAACATAAGGAAAGTACATGTTTGCAAGGGCATTTTTGTAATTAGGCTAGATTGCGAGGGCCTGCGTGCAAAATTTACAGAAAATAAACAACTATAGAAAATAGTTTCGGGATGAAAAACAAATACACCATTAAGCAAGCCCTTAACCGCAAAATAACCATGCGCACGTGCTCGCGCACGTGCGCCTAGCTGGCAAGGGCTAGAAAGCAAAAACGGAAAGTACGGGGTTCTTTTAGCAATTATTACAAAAAGTTTAAAGCATCATATAAAATTCTTAGCAGCGGATAAATAATACAAAATTGGCTAGGCGTTTTACTGCAAATTACCCAGACCCGGGGGTGATCCAACGGCGTGGTTCTGCCACTTAAACACGTGTCGCAGCGTGGGCTTGCGATACCCCTTCGCCTTGGAGGGCTGAGATTAGATGCTGATGGAAGATCGGACGGTTGATGCAGATGAAGATCGAACGGTGGCTGCTCTGCCTGGGCGAAGTGCTTGATCCAACGGCAAGGAAGCGTGCGGGAAGAACTGTCAAAGAACAGGCTCCAGGCGAGCTTTGATTTGGCGATACTCCCCTCTCTGCCAGTCTTCTTTGCTTCAAACAACACGGAAAGGCTTCTGGGAGGCTCCTCGAGAGGTCGGTGGCTTCAAAACGGCTGGGGAACAGTCGTAGCGCTGCCGCGGCATGGACGACCAAGAGCAGCTCCAAGAACCTTTGACCTCCACAAAAATCGACCCCAGGAGGGGGTCGCTTGGCACCTGGGACCCTGCAAAAGAAGCGCACACCACAGAGATGGTTCCAGAGGAAAGTGTGGGTGATCGAGGCGGATTTTGGGCGCTCGCCGGAGCAAGCTTCCGGCGAGGGGGAAGTGATAATGAACAGATCACAAAACAAGAAAGTGAAAAGACGGAATTGATCCTAGCTCTATATCTAACCTACAACATAAAAAAGAACAAAGAAAAAGAAGCCAAACCCACCTCGATTGGTTGGAAAACCAAGAGGAAGAACCTCACGGCGGAGGCCGGAGATGGGGTGGTTGGAGCCGCTCCTTGGCCTCACCAAATGCTACGAACTCGGCCGGAGGCTCGCCTGTCACGTGCGCCAGTCCAGGGCTCAAGTCGAAGGGGCAGGGTTGGTCAAAAGAGGGTTCCTGGAGTGAAGGAAGTTTGGGGGGTGTTTTTTGAAACAATGGTCGAGAGGGCTCCTTGATCGAGGTGTGGTGAGCAGACGAAAAAGATTTAGGAAGATCTAGGGGGTCGGCGTGGATCATGGAGATACCAGGTACAACTTTCATGAAGGGACCACCTTCCCTCGAGCAACGCAATGTTGGCAGAAAAATCGAGAAAGTCGGGTCACGGGCATTCTGACATGCAGCAGGGAGAAGACAGGAGAGTTGACCAGCGGGTCAACTTTCCTAGTCACCTGGTTAGTCCACGTGGACCAACCAGGAAAATCCCTGGAAAAAATGCTTATAAAATCAATTAAAAATAGCAAATAAATTTATTAAATTTTGGTTATAAAATAAAAAATGTTTATTATTTTATAAATTATTTTATTATGATTTTTTTTATTTTTATGATCCTAATAATTACAAGTTACCATTTATACCCTTTATAGGTATCTATATTTATATATTTTAATCTTTTATTTTTATTTTGGTGTTTTTAATTTCTTTAATTTTGTTTATTGTTTTATTAAATTATAAAATACTTTTATACACATAAATATATTTTTATTTTATTTTATTGATGTGTTTTGTATATTTAATAAAATAGAAGTATGTATCATATAGGTATATGTATAGGTGAAATACATGTGTATATGATATATACAAGTATTTTTATTTTGAGTCTTCTTTACATTTTTATTCCAATTTTAATGCACATAATTATTATAAATAATATTTACATAATTATAAAAATATAAAAATATACAAATAATGAATAAATAATAAATTAAATATTTTAATCAGTACAAATATACAAAGAGGGTCCAAAACTCAACTTTCAAACCGTAGCTCCGCCAAATGCGAAACCATTGCCATTAAATAGCGTATTTTATTCTATATACAATTAAAGGTGAGTTTGCTGCATTTGGAGTTTTCACTTGTGAGATACGGGTCTGGGAAGTTGGGATTCTGGATTTTTATTCAGACCATAACTTTTTATCTGTGTATTATTTTTCAATGAAATCAATTTTATATTTTTCTTTGTTTAATTATCTACAACTTTCATGTACAATGTTTCTTTATTCGAGGTATAAAAAGTTGAACCAGAAATAGTTCCTAAAATGCATAAAGAATGGATAAAATAAAAGGGAATTTTTGCTGTATTTTGGCCCTTATCTCCCCCTACTTTATTCCTTGTCGACCTAGTCATCGAGATGCCTAGGTCTCGAGGTTTTGGGTTATAAAATATTTACAATATTTTATTCTTTTTCTTTTCTTTTCTTTATTCTATAATTTTGGCTTTAAAAACCGCATTTTATACAATATTTACACACATATGCATGAATGCTAAAATGCATGAATTAAGCTTATCTACACACATTTACTAGGGTTTTTAAGGCCAAAATGATAGAATAAAGATGATGAAACGTAGATTCATCAAGCACACAGCTTCAGTATGCCCTAATTTGTGAGAGAAGGAGCATTGTATTAGCGATCGTCCTCGTCCCTACGAGTGGCGACTGCGGCCTCGACCCCTGTATTGACTTCTGAAGCCTCGTCTGGAAGCTGCGAGTGACGTTGTTTGGCTTAGGGTCTCTATAGAAGGAGTCAGAGTTGGTATTCGACACAAAGTGCTGTATGCTTCCTCCATAGTAGGAAGAGTAGAGGCAGTGATCATCTGATCCCAAGGGGCTGCAAACGTTTGATCCAATCCGCCCAGAAAGATCATAGTTGTCATATTCTATCGATGATGTCGTTATGTGGGACATGTGCATAGAGGGGCACATACGTTGTAGATTGCAACCAGATATTTGAGGGTCGAGAAATATTCTGATAATGGTCACCCATTCTTACACTTATGCATCAGATCATGAAATGATTGATATGTTTTGGTGGGGTTTTTGTCCTGTCCATAGGTGGCTAACAAGGATTTCCACATGTCGTGCATGCTTTCATAGTAGACCAACTCTTAGGTGATCCTGTCAATGACACTAACCATTATCCACGAGCTTACCATGCCGTTATCTTTGACCCATGTAGTATATTTGCCAACCTTGATGGTTGGCTCTGCTTCGAGAAGGATGTGTTCTTTATCATAGCCTTGAACGATCATTAGAAAAACCCGAGACAACATGGAATAGTTCATGGCATCTAATTTTTGATCCAAATGATGGCATTTTTGAATGGCATCCTCCATCGACATCTGATGCAATGACCTCGGATGCCATATTTGTGCTTGTCGTCAATCTTCAACAAGATCCTTACGCATTATTATTACCATGTTGCCACCTATTTTGTTATATTTCTATTTGGTCTCTCTCTCTCCCCCTTTTTTTATATTACAACATGCATCAAGGACACATATTACATATGAAAGTCGATGAGAAAGAAAATAGTGCCGAGGTTGATTGTGTTATTGTCATATCCAGTATAGAACGGTCAGTGGCCAGGCTTGTGGAACCCGTACAGGAGCATCCAACGTGGAATCCTCATTCAATAGTGAAGCACATAGTACAAGATGATGGCTGCTTCCAGGAACATGCAACTGAAGTTAAGAGGACTAGGGGGCCTGGGGCTGGAGCACATGGAGCAGGAACACGCAGGGGCGTGACTTGACATGGAGGCAGCAGCGGAGATGCACCTGCAGCAGGTGCGCCAGAGGCGGAGGTGCGCCTGGGGCAGGAGCGCACGAGAAGGAGTTGCAGCTAGGTCAAGGGCGCTTGAGACGTTTGAAGCAGGAGCATCCGGACGACTTGGGCAGGGTCTTTTGGGGCGGAGTTGCACCTGGGATGGTAATCGGCTGGGGCGTGGAAGTTGAAGGGTTGGGTGCGACAGGGTAGGGCACTGAGGGTGGGGTGTGGAAGATGGATGGGGAGCATGGCGGCAGGGAACAGATGGCACGCTGAGGTTGGGCGTCGAAGATGGTTGCGGCAGGGAAGATGGGAATAGATGGCTGCAACAGAGAAGATGGGTGGGGGGTGGAAGATGGCGATGAGGTCGGGGCGTGGAAGGCTTTGTAAGGAAGATGGCTGGTGCGTGAAGGCTTTGGGCGTTCGGCAGGGCATCGGGTAGGTAAGGGAGAAGTGCGTAGGGTGTGGAGGGTTTCGGATGGGCAGATCGAGAGAGGGTTTCGGATGGGAAGGGGCAACGGGCGGGTGACGGGTCTGGGAACCGCTGAGATCAGGAGGGTAGGAAGGGGAAGGCGGCACTCCAACCGAGAGGGGGCGGCACAGATCCCTAGGCCAAGAACCTAGGGCTCTGATACCATGTAGAAACTGCAATTAGGTTTATGTGTTTTCCATTAGGCTCCCTAATCCTCCTAATATAATAAGAGGATTAGGGTTAGGGTTTACAAAAGGGGGAAAAGCAATTAGGACTAATACCCAAAATGCCCTTTACACCTAACATTATTCTCGACAGTATCCATGAATATATTGTAATTTTATACTCTTTCCACTAATAAGAACACTTTAAGTGATCTATGTTGAAAACAGACAGTTGACTTGCCTTATCGATATGTGCAATATGTAGAGTATCCTCGCTCTTGTCACCTTCCAAGTCAATGGTGGTAATGGAGAATGTCATGTTGGTAACATGGGCCTCCATCCTTTTGCTTTCTTGGTGTAGGCAATGTATCATGCATGAGGTCTCACATTCAAGAACTAGGGTTTCAAATTCCAATAGTAATTGGGTTAGTTTTGTATGTTGTGGAACCACTCCATGATCTTGGCCATGAGCCTCACCTGCACCATGTTAACGCACTCGACCTCGTCCTCATTCATGTACTCATCTTTGAGAAGCGGCTTTAGCATTACCATCTTCATCATCCACTCCGTAAACCTCTTCACACTCAATTCCGTCTATGAATTTCTGTTGGATGGATTCTTCTATTAAGTCATGTGCATCTGTTGCAACTTGTCTACCCATTATCTCCTACAAGAAGAATGATTTTTTTGAATTATGAAACATGTCATGGAATCATGTATTGAAAAATCATATATACGAGAAAGGAAAGTGATCATTTTGAGAATTGTGGCATTGCCTAGGATACATTAGTGTTTACTAAGAAAATGTCTTGTAATCCAGTTGTATCATGATATGTAATCGACAATGACGTCATGAACTCCTAGTTCAATAGATGTTATCAATAACACGTAATTTGTACGCTTCTTCCACAATATGAGATATATAGCATGGTACCCTATCCGATCCAAAATGGTATCCTCTCGAAGATCAATGTGTGAAGATGTGGAGATGAGGATGAGGATGGGAGAGAGGGGTGTGGGAAGAGCTCAGATTTGGAGGGTATATGTGTCACATCACGTTGTGGAGGGGAGGGGTTTTGAGGGTTTTTTTCTTATTTTGAGACGAAGGCGAAAGGAAGGGTGGAAACAAAGGTCGAGAGGTGTTGGGAGATGAGCTGGAAGTTGAGGCAGTGCTAGGAAGGGTGGTTTCGGCACAAGGGAGGTGAGGTGAGGTTGAGAGGTGCTGAGGAGATAGGTTGGAGGTTGGGGCGGCATCGGAAAGGATTGGGGAGGCGGGGAGGCAGTTGAGAGGCGTTGGAGAGGGAAGGAGGAGGAAGAGGGCATGGGGGAGTATATTTGTAAATTTGATAAATAATATGTGTAACATAGGAATTTTTTTGACAGAATCCAGCTCATTTTAATGGTCAAATGGATGAGAGTAAACCCCATAATCCGTAGTGTAGGAGTTAGCTAGTTTATGAGGTTCATGTGTTAATTACGATGTTTACAAGATCGTGAAGGTAAATCGACAAAATTTCTCGTATTCGTGCTCTAAAATGGCATTAACGGAAAGACAAAATTGTGGATTTTGTAAGATGACAAGGATACAATTGATATTCTAAAAAAAAGGAGGGGCATAATTGATATTGCAGAGGTTAGGATGGGTACAAGTGATAAAAATCTTGTTATAAATGAAAATATAATCCATTAAATACACTTATATATACATACAAATGAAATCGAATGTAAGTATTTTTTATACTTATATATTATATAACTTAAAAAATAATGTTTATACTTATAACTCAAAATAGACAAAATTTCTTTTATGATAATTTTAAATGTTTTCATGGCATTTGCTTAAATTTTATTTTAGGTTTAGGCCCATAGCATCAACCTCTCACAACCACAAAGCCACTACTAAGCTTTAACACATTTTTTAAAAGGTGCACTTTAAGGGAGGTTGATGTAATCATCCATTGGGGTTGATATCAATCTGTCAAGTCTTCCTCTTCAGGGATGACTTGCATTGCTTGATCTCTCTACTTCCGTACCCTCCAATCGAAGAGGGACCGATGGCCATAAGAAATGCATCTTCTCCTCCCATTGACATTTCTTCAACTCCTCCTAAAATGCCCCTCCACTACTTCTATAAAGAGGATGTGAAAACTCTATATCCATAAACCATCTTCGGTGATGTCCAAACCCTAGCCATCATCACTCCTCTCCTTTGTCTCAAGCTCCCACCATGAGTGATGAGTCCCCCCTCATCGCCATTGATCACCCTTCATCGATCCCCTGTTAGTCATCTCGCATGTTGTTGTTGCAGCTTCTTACTCACCACCATCACTAGGGGTGAAAAATGAATAGGCGAGAGCCGCTAAGTAATGGCCTGACAAATCAGGCTCACTGTCGCTGAGGCGACTACTCAAACCTTCTCGTTTATCAACAATCAACCCACACAATCAATTAAGTAATTAAGAGAAAGGATTAAAATTTATTATACCCTACTAAGAATGTATAATGGCAAGCAAGTAGGGGTCGAACACAGGAAGCAAAGGAGTAAAGCATGTTAAACAAAAGTCGAACACCATATGTCTTGTGTATCATTTAGCCAAAGTGGACCTTTTTTGTGGGTTTTAATTTTAAAATTTTTAATTTTTTTTATTTTTTATTTTTATATTTTGATTTTTATTTTTTCTTATTTTATATTTTCTTTTTAAATTTTATATTTTATATTTTCTTTTTCTTTAAATAGAATATATATACAATATAAGAGAAGAGAGGAATAAGTATTTATAAAAATAGGTAAAAATAAGGAAAATTTAGGAAATAAAATCTTTTTAGGCCTTTCATATTTTTCTAGTATTTTTTGATTTTTCTAGATTTTTCCTAATTTTTTGGTATTTTTAAAGGCAAAAAATACTGAGAACAGTGAATAAGATAAAATACTGAAACTAAAATGAGGATGAAAAATATCAAACATAGTCCAAAATTCCTCAAACTAATTTTAAAATAAAGATAAAGAAACATAGAAAATTCAGAGACAAAAATTAGATTTTTGGGATTTTTCTTGAATTTTTAATATTTTTATGAAGCTTTTAAAATTTTTGCTATTTTTTAGAGTTTTCTTATGTATTTTTTTTATAAATTTTTGACTGATGGTAAAAGGCACTAAAAGACACAAAATAGATTTTTGGGGAATTTTTCGAGAAATTTTTATATTTTTTTTAGGTATTTTCTAATGCAGACAGTAAAGAAAATGCATGTTTTTGAATTTTTATAATATGAAAATGCAATAAAAATACAAAATAAAAATATGACGTGAAAGTAGAATGCAACATGAGCATATGCTAATTTTTGTGGATTTTTTACGATTTTGTGGGTGCATGAAATAAATAAAAAATAACAATGAGAAAAATCAATACTAGCAGGGGCATATATGTAAATATCTAGAAAGTCAAGGGCCCAATTGTAATTTTTCAGAAGTTTACAACTAATTAATTAAGTTCCAGGATCATTCACCAATAACTAAACATCCAGGGGTACATGCGTAAAATTTCCACAGTTATGTGCGCAAGGCATGTGACTTGTAAGGACCTGCTTGTAATTAACAAAAACCTGGGGGGTTAAATTGGAAATATTTCAAAAATATTACACTTAATAAAAAGTTTTTTCTGGACAGGAATGAAATAAAGGAACCCGAGGGGGTCCTTGCAAAATGTCCATGCACCCACATGCGCGGGTCACGTGCGGTGACGTGGACAAGGACCTGTTCGCAAATGGTCAAAACCTTGGGGGCTTAACTGCAAATATTACAAATATGTAAAGTGTCCAATGAAAGTTTTGGTAGCAGTAGTTAAAAACAAAAAGGGTTGGGTAAAACTGTGCAAAATACCCAGGCAAGGGTGTTGATCGAACGGTGGTGGCGCCTTCACTTGCCACGTGTCAGCTTAGGGCTCGTCGATATCGCTTCGTGGATGCTCGGCTAGGATTAGATCTTGCGGATGGAGATCGACGGTGCAGGTTCAAAGCATCGGACGGTGGTTGCTGCGCACTAAGAACGAGGGCTTGATCAATGGTTGCGGATGCCGGACGAAGAACTAGGAAGAGCTCCGCCGGGGGCGAGGTTCTCCTAGCTAGATCGTCCTCCTCCGATGGTCCATGTGGTTCCAAAACACCCCAGGATGCTCCTGCAGCCCTTCTCTGAGGGCTAGGGGCTTCAAAAAGCGATGGCGGCCACTGGAGCTCCCCCACGACGTCGGAGAAGAGGGGGGGGTCCCAGGTACCTCCGGGAGGGTGAAAACTCGCCCCCAGGTGCTTGAATCACTCCGGATACCTGCAGTAAATAGTCAAGAAGTCAGGGGCAAAATGCCCCGACTCCGTGGAGGGTGGAATGGCGGCGGAACGCGTGGGATGTTTAGCTACGGTTAGAAGGAACTCGAGCTCTGGCCGCACGTGATTGAGGTGATTTGAGATGATTCTGATCAAATCATTGGCCTCTGATGCTAGGCCCAACTACTACGGTCCTAAAGAACGAAAAATAATAGAAAAACACTCACCGAAGACAATCAGCGATGAGCTCGGGTGGCATGCTCCAGCGAGGTGGATTGGCCTCAATTCAACACCTCCTTGGTCCCCCGAAAGGCTCAACCTATTCCTTCTGTCACCAGGGAGGTCGTCAAGGTCTCTGGCTAGGGTTTAGGTGGTGGAAGAGTGATCAAGGATGGAAGGGAGTCGGGGGGGGGGGTCTTTTTGAATGGTTGACGGGTGGCTCCCAAGATTGATGTGAATCCCTCGATTCAGCGGCCCAACACCCGAAGCAAACACGGGCATGAATCACCATTCCTTGAGGGACAAAAGTCAAGAAGGCCCCAATATGAGATGATGAAAGGTTTTGCCTAGAAAAATTTTGCGAAAGGAGCCAAAAAAATGCAGTCTGACACCCGGCCAGACCTCGGTCAGAGAGCTGACCGAGGTCAACCAGGGAAAGAACCTGGTTGGTCCACGTGGACCAACCAGAAAAATCCCTGGAAAAAAGAATTGTAAATTCATCTTAAAATAATAAATAATTTTATTATTTTTTGGTTATTGAATAAAAAATGTTTATTATTTTATAAATTATTTTATTACAATTATTTTTATGAGGTATAAAATTACAAATTACTTTTTTAGGCTTATATACAGGTGCATTCATCTATATATTTTATTATTTTAAGTTTTGTTTTGTGTATTTAATTTCATTCATTTTATTTATTATTTTATAAATTAATAACTTATTTTTATACATTTAATATATTTTTATTTTATTTTTTTAATGTATTTTATACACTTAAATAAACAGATGTATATTCTTTATAGGTATATTTATTGGTATTGTACCTATGTGTTGTAAATAAGTGTTTTATTTTTGTATTTTATTTAGGTTTTTATTCTGATTTCAATGTATACATATATTATAAATAATATTTACAAAATTTTAAAAATATAAAATTATAAAAAGAAATAATAATAAATAAAATGAATATTTTAATCTGTACAAGTATACTATAGGGGCCCAAAACTCAACTTTCAAATCGTAGCTCCGCAAAATGCTTCTTAAAAAAAAGCTCCGCAAAATGCGAGACCACCTTCATTAAATAGCTTATTTAAAATTATATACAATTAAAGGTGAGCTTGACGCGTTTCGAGTTTTTATTTGAGGTATACAGGTCTGGGAAGTTGGGATTCTGGAATTTTATTCAGATCATAATTTCTTACCTATACATTATTTTTGCATGAAATCAATTTTTTATTTTTCTTTATTTAATGATCTATAACTTTCATATACAAAATTTCTTTATTTGAGGTATAAAAAGTGGAACCAAATACGTCCCAAAATTAATAAAGAATGGATTAAATTAAAGGTATTTTTATTGTATTTTTGGCCCTTATCTCCCCCTACTTTATTCCTTGTCGACCTAGTCATCGAGATGCCTAGGTCTCGGGATTTCGGGTCATGAAATATCTATAATATTTTATTCTTTTTCTTTTCTTTTCTTTATTCTATTATTTTGGTTTTAAAAACTGTATTTTATACACTATTTACACAAATATGCATAGATGATAAAATGCATGAATTAACTCTATTCACATGTATTTACTAGGATTTTTGAGGCCAAAATGATAAAATAAAGATGATGAAACGTAGATTCATCAAGGGGGTGTCGCAGTAAGTAAACATCTTCAAGTGCTTATGGCGAACAAATCCCACAACAAGATCAAAATTGGATTTGACGCCCTCATCGTCATGTAACCCGTGCTTGGCCAGATCAGTCGTCGTCATGAACATCACATGTGGTAGTCATCATCAACCTCTATGTGCTTTCAAGGCACAAAAGTAGTTTTATCTTCTTGTTGTATTTTTTAATGTTGGACTTCTATATAATTTCTAATAACACATTTAATTTGACTGGAACTATCCCATTTACAATATTTTAATGTAATTTTTAATCAAGATCACTATAAATTTTAGCAATTACGCAATCTTTACAGACTTCATATTTACCCCCATGACCATTGGTTATGTAATTGTATATGATTATATGTGTTGTGGTGTAAATGTTGGTGTGTTGAGGGTATCGAGATGGATCGAACTCGGCAAATAACCGAGATCCTTGCAATCACACTATTCTAAAAAACAAACGCAATGTTAAAAGAACTTTTAATAACAAGATAAACGAATAAACCACGAAGTGCTACATGGATATTCACATGGAAACACTACCGATAAAGACCATGATTCAGAATATCCTCGCTCGTGCTTTTTTCCTGATCCAAACGAGTCTTACTAGTAAACCGAGTTGCTTACGTGGGAAACCTAAATGTATTACAACAAGTTATTTTGTGCGGACAACTTACAATTATACTACAATGATACAAGCCTAATAACCACAGTCAGAAAGAAAATATGCATTAAATGATATGAGACAAAATTAAAATGATCTTACAAAGAGAGGAGCACGCTCTGAGATGATTGCACCACTTCAGGGTTGTGGGCATGAAGCACAGAGCAAAAAACTACTCTAGATCTTTCTCACGTATAATGGACTTGAGAGTAGAGAGAAGAGGACTTGTTGCTTGTTATTGTGTATTGAACAATGAGATCTAGGGGTTCTATTTATAAGTTTAGGTCCTCCTCAACCATTGGAGACCAATCAAGATAGAATCGACTTCAAGAAACATTCTTGAAAAAAGTTCATCGATCAGATAAAAATTTGATCTATCAGATATCAAAAGTTAATAGATTATATGGAAAATATTGATCGATTAGAGTTCAAAAGTTGATTGATAAGATGAAAAATGTTGATCTACCAGATTAAAAAATTGATAGATCAAAATCCAAAAGTTGTTCGATTAGATAAAATGTTGATCGATCAAAAATAGTCCTTGGATTGAATTTGAAACTTCATTGGTTAGTCAATAAAAGTATATCCATCATGTTGACTTTTTGACTTGAAAGACAAAGTCAACATGTCAAAATTGATGATGCTTTTTGAGGTTGTTTACAAAAGCAAGATAATTAGAGAATGCATGACACAATAAAAAAAGGCTTCAGCTTCCTCTTGCCTGAGTTCCTTTCTTGAGCTTAAGCATGTGTTTGAGATGGATCTTGAGTTCCTCAGCCTCGAACTTCTTTGAACTTCTTAGCTTCTTTTTCCATTAATCTTGATCTCCTCATGCTTAAGCTTCTTTTTGGTCCATTTGCTTCCTTACTTTTGACCTAACTTCAAGCTACGTATACAGTTTTTATCACGAACCAGTAAAAATCCATATTTGAGTTCATGCAAAATATTTTGTTTTTTGATTGCTTGTTTTAGATTTATATCACCATCCCTTTAGGAGTCTTTTTGCAAGTTAGAAATTGGTTTCTTTTAAATGCAATTTACACGATATAAAAAAATGAAAAGTGAAAAAAATATCACCAACTGCCCAAGAGGGTTTTTATAAACTAATTAAGTCTAAGAAAATAAGTTTTATAATGAAATGACCTCTGAATATAATGAAATTACATTTGCATAACTTGCCCTGCAACTCTTGGGGAGCACATGACAAGCATGTGAATCAGGGGCTTTTTGTACTATAGTCCCCGGGCTTTGAGTTAAGACCCTCTATTGTGTATTTGATGCATAATCTAAATTTAATACCTCGCACCGATACCCCTGTCTTTTAATGAGGATTATCTCATGAGTCACGGTAAGTTTTTAGATGATGCCTTCTTTATTAGATAATTAATTAAGGTTCTTATTTTGAGCTATTACGGAATGAATTTAGAGATGCGTTGATTTATCTTTTTGAATTTTTATGTGAAAAGGGATATTTGGCTTGTTATTTTCCTATAATGTCATAGAAATGTTTCTTTACTTTTCCTTTGGGTATTTTACGCATGATATACATGTAAATTTTTTAATGAAAAAATAATATGAATTGTGCTATTAATTAATTAATGTGTAAATAACGTGTTTGATTTTTCTTGGAGTCAATTTGCAAATATCTCAAAAAAAAATGAAAAGACGGTAAATAGGTCCTAGATTGGATACAATTGTTGATTTTTGGAGTGGATTCGATATTATAAAAATTGAAAAAAAATCAAATTATGTTTTCTTTTTATTTTTAATTTTTAAATAGTGCACTTTATTTCCAAAAAATCTAAAAAAAATATGTTAGGTCTTTGTTTATAAGACTATCATCGACATTTTCGATGTTAACTTTATTGCTAACTCAATATATAAAAAAATCTAAAAACTAAAAATCACTAAAAATCATATAATTTAAAAAATCATAAAAAAATATATGTTTTCGGATACCTCGTATATATTACTCTTCACGAAAAATAATGGCATAATTTTATGAGCCATTTTTACCTTCATATCTATTTTTTCGAGCTCCATGCATTTTCCCATCTATTTGACATTAAAATTTTTCTTTTGATTTCTTTAGTTTATGCTCGTCTACTTTCAGAAATCACCATAAACTTGAATAACATAAAAAATCCAAAAAGTTCTATTTATATTTTTACTATATTTTTATCACCTATTTTATATTGTAATAAATTTATGCCCCCTTATATATATCTTTTCTTTTTCTTTTATCTTATATTATTACAATTTATTTAAAAATATGGAAATTAAAAGAAACTAAAAATTTAATCATAAAAATAAAATTAAAAACAATAAAAACATAATAACATCCCACAAGTAACATATACACATGAGTGAGTTGAGGACTCGGGCCAAGTTAGTCTATTCCCAAGTAAAATAAAATCAAATTTCTAGATGACTGAGCCTTGACTGGGGCACTACACATCTACCATTTTACCATTAGAATACCTAATCGAGGGATAGAGCTATTGAGGTCCTCTATTAAAAATGCCTTTTTCTATCATGCAAAATACTTTGCTTTTTTAATTGTTAGTTTTAATTTTCACATTTCAATCCATTTAGGAACCTTTTTGTAATTTAGAAGCCATGGTCTCTTTTAAATGTCATTTACCCAATATTAAATAAATAAAAAGTGGAAAATATCATGAGTTGTCCAAGATGGGTTTGAAAAAGTTTCATGTCTCTGTAAATAAATTTTATCATTAAATGACCACTAATTTTTTTGAAAATTACATGTTGACCTTGTAGCTTTAAAATTTCACCAAAAATAGTCAAAGTTTCAAACAAAACTCCAAGAATACTTTAAAATGTACTTGAACATGTTTGTGTGTTCATAATGACACCTAAAAACACATTGTTAGAGCCACGATTTTCGTGATTTCAGTGCACATGAGTCATCTCATAGATTTACTTCTTCATATTTAAAATATGAAATACATGTTTTACGAAGATCGCATAAAATCAATTGATATGTTAAATTACCGATCCTCGTCGGATTCTCAAATAGTCTAGTGTACCTCAAGGTTGGTATTACCTTGAACCCGAATTTCGATATTGGCTTCATTAGAAACACACGGAAAAACATGAACTCATCCTGGAACTCCAAGTCCCAAAGTATATATGCATGATGATATAGCATTCTTCTCACCATAGATATTCATACACTAAAAGCAGATCTGTCTTTGGGGACAGTGGCAGGGGACGATTTTTCTGCAACCGTCTCCTAAAATACGAACAGGGAGGGGTATTCAAAAGCAACAATCCCTATCCACCAATTCAAAAGCACCAAAGGAGATGAGCCAGTAAATGACCGTCCCTAACGATAGTAGAGGTGACGGTCACACGATCGTGCCGTTCGAGGGCGTACATGGGACAGTTAGGACCATCTCTTCCCTCTCTGTGTGAACTCCTCCATCAATTCAACCGAAGGGGACGGTCGCGACCGTCCCCTACTTTTGCGTAAATGGGACGGTTAGTTTACCCCCGTTGTATACCTTTTTTGTTGGTGCGAATTCGTATAGTTTCGGAGCTCAGAAGGGATGGTCTTACGTAGACCGTCCCCGATCATTTCCATAGGGGGCGTTTGTGCGACCGCCCCTGATGGACTTTTAGTATTGAACAACCACCTTTCCTCCTCATTCTCCTGATTCCTCCCACCCAAATCCCTAACCTCGACGCACCCACGCTCGCCGCTCGCCGCTCGCCGCTCGCCTGCCCTCCACCCTCTCGAGAAGTCGCCTACATCATCGAGCTCTTGACCTCCATCATACGCTTCGGTCCCGTTAACTCTTTTTCTCCGGACTCTTGCCACTCATTCGAGATGAATACGATAACTTACAACATCTAGATCATTTTTCCCTAAACGTTGAGCTTGCGTTAAATGTATGATTGAAACTTTGCATGTGTTAAATGCAAAATGAAGACTTTCTTCTTCATATATGGTTGTGTTAGATGTGATGAATACCCATTCATCACTCTTTATTCTTATATTTTAGCTACAAAAACCTTTGCAAATGCATGTAGATATGTGTAAATAGGAATAATTAGCAAAATCATGCATTGTGTAAAAACCTATAATTAGCATGTTTTTGTGCAAAAATAAAAGAATAAAGATTAAAAAGAAAAAGAGGGAAATATTTAGAATAAATATTGAGCAACCCAACTCAAAGGAGGGCTCAACATGGGCCTGACCGCATAAAAGCCAAAGTAGAGGGAGATAGGGGCTCATGTGTAAATATTGGTGTAAATAAATAAAAATATTTTTTTCCTCACCAAAAATATGCTTGTAAATCCTCGAGGGTCGTCTCGGCCCGAGGCGACGACCAGGAGCACCCCCTGCTCTTCCCCAGTCTCATCGATCATCCAGGTAGCCCCTTAGCTTAGGTATTTCGTTTGATTTCAGCTTTCCCCCAAATCGCTTCGTCATCGTATTTCTTCGATTAACCCCTGTTCCGACCACCATCCGACCATCGGACCCGACCTTCACGTTCGCCTTCCTCCGCCGCACGTTCTCCACCCACTCACGCAACCCAGCTCGCACAGGAGCTGGGAACCGGGCTCCTTCATCTTCCACCTTCGCCGGAGCCCGCCGCCCCGACGCACCAGCCACTTTCACATCGCCTAACCGGGTCGAGGCAATTTTCCCTCGACCCGCGAGTCTTTTGGCGCACATTGCAGGTCATAACGAGGGCCATCTGAGGCTCTCCGTCATTCAGCCAGAAGACCAGCTCCGTCGACCTCGCCTGAGCTCCTCCGAGCTTGGGCCGATCATCGGAGCATTGCAGCGGACGCAGGAGCACTCCAGCATTCTTCTCCGACCTCCAGAGTGCTCCAAGGAGGAGCGCAGCGCACGTACGAGCCCGGCGAAGCTCGCCGGAGCCTTGTTCTTCCAGCATCTTCCAGCGCCATCGATCTCCACCCCTCGCTCCAGTTCTAATCTGGGCCGTCCATCCCTGGAGCAGCCGGCACCGTCAGATCTGAGGAGACGTCATCTGGAGCGCCCACCAGTCCCAGCCTTCTGATCAGCCACGTGGAGCGCATCCAACGACCCCGCTTAATAAAGGGTAATTTACCCTTAGGCCCTTATCTTCGTTTTATTTCGTTTGAGTCCTGTAAATATTAAAGTCAGTTATTTAGTTTTAGGTTTAATTGCATAGAGGACCCTGAGCTTTAGATATTTGCATTTATACCCCTGCCTATTGTGAGCCACGTGCTTCGTCACGTGTTATTTTGGTGTATTTGCAGTCTATGCCCTTGTAGTTCTGGTTGTTATGAAATGAATGAAACTTTTTAGTTAATTGCATTTATACCCCTGTGCGTGGTTTATTTCCGCATGTGCGATATTTCTTGGGTTATTTGCAGATAGGCCCTTGGACTTTTGGTACGTGTTACCAATAAGTCCTCGGGACTTATTTTCCTTACATATAGGTCCTTGAGTGCCCCAGGCACGCGCTTGGCGCGTGTTTTGCTGGGTATTTTGCACCTGGACCCCCAGAACTTTGGGTATTTGCATTCCAGTCCCTGTGCACAGTACCCTCTTTGCATTTTTGAATAAAATATCAAATCACCTCCAAATCCTATGAGAATTTGACACATGGCTCCTGCCATGGTGTAGGATTTTCACGGATTTTTGAGGACATTTTTGATTTTGTGTGCTATTTTTAAAAATTCAAAAACCTTTATTTTTGTTACCGTTTAACTTGAAAATTCACAAAAAATATAAAAACTTCCCTAAAAATTCTATAAAAATTAGCTACTGTTTAGTTTAGTTTTCTTGATTTTCTAGCCAATTTTGGCTATTTTTCATTGCTCAAAAACCCTAAAAACTTAAAAACACTCAAAAACCCATAAAAATTCTAATAAATAAATTAAAAATCCAAAAAAATAAACTTGGTACCTAAATTTTCCTTGTTTTACCTACTTTACAGGAAAATTACCTCCAGGCCATTTTGAGGTCCTTAGATATTTTATCTAAGGCTTTTTGGCTCGGCTGGACAGTACACCTTATTTTTGCTAATGTTTGATTTTTAGAAATTAAAATAAACATCAGAAAATTATCAAAAATTCACCAAAAACATAAAAAAATATAAAACACATAAAAATATTTTTGTTTTAATTTTTGGTTCATTTTTGTTGCTGGAAATAATTTGTTGAAGTGTGCTTGTATTTGCTTTCCTTATTTTATTTATATTTTAAAAATCCAAAAAATATAAAAATAATTAAAAACCACTAAAAATATTTTCTTCTTTTATCTTATTTGTCTTTACTACTTCGTAGGCCTTCGGCCAATCCGTGCTCCTTGAGTTCGACCCTGGGTGCTATACCAGGTTAAACACATAGCAGGACCGCTACTCGTGTTTTGATTGCTTGAATTGTCATTAGTGGTTCATTTTTCTTGATATACATGGTCTGATCGCTAGGGTCGCAACGACCCTATTTCTAGTACCTTATACCCTAGCCATCGGGCGTGTTATCAGAATGGTGCCGTTGCCGGGGAGCACGGCTTAGTAGTTGATTTCCTTTTCGTTTTTATTTTCGCGACTTTTCGCAGCTCTTTCAGAGCTCGCGGCTTTTCGCGGTTTTTGTCCATATTTTCTTTTTGTTTTATTTTGTTTTGTTTTCTTTTTCTTTTATTTTTGATTTTATTTTTATTTTGTGTGTTTATTTTATTTTACATTTTTGCACATATACCCTTTTATTTTTATTTTCATTTCTTTTTCCTTTATTATTTGATTATTGGTTCTGACCACTTTGTTTTCTCTTGCGAGGGCCCGAGGACCGAGGCGGCTACTCTCGAGAAGCCGGCGCAACCGCGGGATTCGGAGGCGGCTCTTTTCTTCGCGGAGCCGCGGGAGAGAGTGAGAGAGAGTTGAGTGGGTGAGGATTAGAGTAGATTTTTATTTTTATTCATTATTATTGTAATAATACAGGACACTCTTGGACACTTGGACTCTTCTACCGTAGCGGGTCTGTTTCGCCGAGCACCGGTGTGCTCGGGGAACCCTTAGGACTTGCGCAGTTTTTCACGGTTTTTTGCGGTTTTATTTTATTTTCTTTCTGCCTTTTCCGGTGTTTACGCGGTTTTTGCTCGAGCCCCTAGACTTAGGAATTTCTGGTGAATGTGCCGTAATTAGTAGGATCCACACACTTAACTGCTTATCTGTTCCCATAGATCGTTAATTGGACCTACTTAAAAATCACTAATAAAAATAACCGACTCATTTGCCTT